>OW818033.2:97002456-98252456 GCA_942486065.2 Calliphora vomitoria
CCGACTCTATTTCGCTCTTCAAAATTTGCAATGTTTCACTTACAGCTACGAAAAGTTTAATTTTTATCCACAAAAAGATTAATTGAGTTCAACGATTTATTTTTGAATTGGAAACTGTAAACTTTAATTGTGATACAATAACATCATGCCCTGGCGAAAACTGCTGGGGAATATAACCATGCTACATGAAAACTTTCATTACATTAAAGAAATCTTCGATTAGACCCAGATAAAGATCTTGGTTTAGTCAGACGTGCAAAATTACAATAAGATCTTGACAAGAAGCATTCAGAACTTTGCGCAATAGAAAAAACGCTGAAACTTATACGATTAGCAAACAGTTTTAGGTGTTTCGTTAAAACAGTAAAGCATAATTTTGAGTTCCTAAATTTCGACTCTTTTAAAAGATGATGTAATATTCACTGACCCGTTAGAAAGACCTAAACTGTTGGCTAAAATATTCGTAAGTAAATTTCCTTCCTGTTAAAAAGACGGTGTCGTTACATTTTTGGGTCGTCATGACGCACCTTGTCGGACCGCAATACAGAAATTGGTGGAAAAATTCGAGCTGTTGGGACAAATTAGTACCTTTCTCTTTATTATGACATAAACATCCGCTCATTTATCTTAAAAAAATTCAATTTTTCTTTGAATACCAAAATAACACCTCTTGTTGGAAAACCCTTTATATGGGATGACATCAAACAAGTTCAAGATTAATTTAGGGGTACCACAAGGCACCCTTCCCTTCAACATGTCCATCAGTTAAAGCCGCTAACAGTAACATTGAAGTTGCTAAAAGCATTAGAATTAGAATATTATAGTTTTGTCCGTTAAGAACTTTCATGAAGCTACTCAAAGGAATGGTGGCTGCGGTTGCAGTAGTTAATCAGTTTATCATAGGCGCTATGCTTTTTTCTTCTAAAAATGTCATACACAATCAAAATTTCATTGCAAAATAAGGTCCAACAAACCTTTGTTTAATATTCAAACATGATTGATTTTCCAATTATTGTCTCTCTATAATACTATTTATATAGCTCTCTTCAATGACACGCAGTATAAAATTAATTGGGTGTCCTTGTGTCTGCAAAATCAGGCATTTAGGAAGGCCTCTTTACTGCATCTTTTTTCCCGCTGGGTATTTAAACTGTTGATGTGTAAATTTAAATATTTAAAGAGTTGTTACAATTTTAAACTTTTACAATTTTAAGCTTTTATTTGCAATCAAAAGTATCCGGTTTATGTAAAGGAAATAAACCACCGTTTTTAAAAGGTAAAAACGTAGCAGTATAAATGTTACAGTTTTGTTGTGCTGTCTTTATTGGCAATAATTCTTCACAACTTATATCCCACAGAATTTACCTAATGGAGGAAGAATTTTCGTGCTTTTTTTTTGCTTTTTTTTGTAGTCTAACACTTTCCTTCCGACATCTGATCAAAAGAGTAAACCCGTGATACCAAACAAAACAATATTTGACTCATCTGACCACAAAATTGTTTATTACTTCTGTGTTGAAAAATGCAAATTCTATCTTCAATCAGATATGTGATGAAAAACGATTAGTATGTAAGCTATTTTTATATTATTTTTAATAATAGTAGCTAATATGGATACTGAATGAAAAGTGAATATTTTTTTAGAAAAATCGTTTCACAAATAGGAATTACTTTATATATGACAAAAATATATAAAATCACTCCAATTGATGTCATGTTTTGTGCAGACTATTATTTTGAGCGACACTGTTTCAGCCGAACATATAATGCTTTTAAAATTCCAACAAGTTTATAAAATAAATATGTTTGTATGCATATATGTACAATATATTGTTAAATTTGCAAATTTATGAAAATATTTAAAACTTCCCAGTTGGCCAAATCGTCATAGACGTCATTGTGTTTGACGATTTATATAATTATTATTAGTGCTGACCAAATATTGAGTAATGGGTATCGAGTATTCAATATTTGCATAATTTGTTTAATAGTTAATAGCAAAAAGTAATTACTACATAATATCAGAGTTGCATTTTAGCACACAAATTCCAGAATGCTATTTAAAAAACACTGTTTAACATAAAATAATGCCAGTGTTTTATGTTTTTTATTAAGTCTCTTGTTGAGGAAATCTTTTTTAAACTATTGAACCATTGAACAGTTAGAATAAAATAAAGATTTATGTATATATTTGATTTAAAAGTCAAAGTTATAAAAAACCCGACTCCGGTCGTCGATGATTTTATATTATTTTGTATTCGTCATTAAGAGTGTGTTTAGGACGTGGCCAACTGGGATATAACAAGCATGCAAATAAATTTACATTAATACCTAGTATGTAGTCAATTTACCTATTCCACTGTTTTTTTTTTTATTTTCTATTGGGATGACCATTGTGCGTGTGAATAGAATTGTGTTAATAGTTAGGCAAATATTTGATCGATCGTCCAAACTGTTTAATAGTAGCCTTACTTCTATGTATTCATTACAATTTAAAAAGCTTCTTTTTTATTTATTTAAGAAAATATATTTTCTTATTCGAACATAATAGGTCATGAAAAACAATATATAAACTATCTGGCAAATGTGCAAGAACAATCACAAGATCACTTTTATACCCTTTCTTATATAAATTTACAGGCCTGTCACACATTCTGTTCGGAATGTTTTCAATTCCGTAGTTTTTATTCCAAACGATTTCGTTTTAGGTTCTTTAGATTGCACGTAATTTGTTAATTCAAAAAATATTATATATATTATATAGCGTTTTTTATATTAAAATAAAAGTGAAGTTTTTGGTGCAGGTATTGATTAAAAATTTTAGAAAAACATATAATTGCAAAGAAATATCAATTCTACTTTGAAAACTGAAAGTGATTTCATTCCGAAAGTAATTTTCGTTTTACTTTTTCTGGAGAAGCGAAATACGGTATTAATTCCACTTTCTATCGGAATGGAATTCTGTGACAGGCCTGTTAAACTGTACCGTCATTGGCCCATTGTCGTTCGAAATTTTAAATGAGTTATACTTCATTAGAAAGGCCAATGAAATACATTTTACAATTTTTGCGTATTTTATTTAACAACAAAATATAACAACATCATTACTTAAATTCTGAAAATAGAAAACAAACTAAAAAGTAGTCATTATTATGGTATTGAAAAAACAATAGAAGCATAGGTTTCATTTTTGAAAAAAAGTGTCTGGCATCTTTAATGATTCAGTATTTTGCTGAAAAGACCTCGTTTTTTATTGAACCACTAGTCATAGTCTAGTCATAGTCTAGTCATAGTCTAGTCATAGTCTAGTCATAGTCTAGTCATAGTCTAGTCATAGTCTAGTCATAGTCTAGTCATAGTCTAGTCATAGTCTAGTCATAGTCTAGTCATAGTCTAGTCATAGTCTAGTCATAGTCTAGTCATAGTCTAGTCATAGTCTAGTCATAGTCTAGTCATAGTCTAGTCATAGTCTAGTCATAGTCTAGTCATAGTCTAGTCATAGTCTAGTCATAGTCTAGTCATAGTCTAGTCATAGTCTAGTCATAGTCTAGTCATAGTCTAGTCATAGTCTAGTCATAGTCTAGTCATAGTCTAGTCATAGTCTAGTCATAGTCTAGTCATAGTCTAGTCATAGTCTAGTCATAGTCTAGTCATAGTCTAGTCATAGTCTAGTCATAGTCTAGTCATAGTCTAGTCATAGTCTAGTCATAGTCTAGTCATAGTCTAGTCATAGTCTAGTCATAGTCTAGTCATAGTCTAGTCATAGTCTAGTCATAGTCTAGTCATAGTCTAGTCATAGTCTAGTCATAGTCTAGTCATAGTCTAGTCATAGTCTAGTCATAGTCTAGTCATAGTCTAGTCATAGTCTAGTCATAGTCTAGTCATAGTCTAGTCATAGTCTAGTCATAGTCTAGTCATAGTCTAGTCATAGTCTAGTCATAGTCTAGTCATAGTCTAGTCATAGTCTAGTCATAGTCTAGTCATAGTCTAGTCATAGTCTAGTCATAGTCTAGTCATAGTCTAGTCATAGTCTAGTCATAGTCTAGTCATAGTCTAGTCATAGTCTAGTCATAGTCTAGTCATAGTCTAGTCATAGTCTAGTCATAGTCTAGTCATAGTCTAGTCATAGTCTAGTCATAGTCTAGTCATAGTCTAGTCATAGTCTAGTCATAGTCTAGTCATAGTCTAGTCATAGTCTAGTCATAGTCTAGTCATAGTCTAGTCATAGTCTAGTCATAGTCTAGTCATAGTCTAGTCATAGTCTAGTCATAGTCTAGTCATAGTCTAGTCATAGTCTAGTCATAGTCTAGTCATAGTCTAGTCATAGTCTAGTCATAGTCTAGTCATAGTCTAGTCATAGTCTAGTCTAGTCATAGTCTAGTCATAGTCTAGTCATAGTCTAGTCATAGTCTAGTCATAGTCTAGTCATAGTCTAGTCATAGTCTAGTCATAGTCTAGTCATAGTCTAGTCATAGTCTAGTCATAGTCTAGTCATAGTCTAGTCATAGTCTAGTCATAGTCTAGTCATAGTCTAGTCATAGTCTAGTCATAGTCTAGTCATAGTCTAGTCATAGTCTAGTCATAGTCTAGTCATAGTCTAGTCATAGTCTAGTCATAGTCTAGTCATAGTCTAGTCATAGTCTAGTCATAGTCTAGTCATAGTCTAGTCATAGTCTAGTCATAGTCTAGTCATAGTCTAGTCATAGTCTAGTCATAGTCTAGTCATAGTCTAGTCATAGTCTAGTCATAGTCTAGTCATAGTCTAGTCATAGTCTAGTCATAGTCTAGTCATAGTCATAGTCTAGTCATAGTCTAGTCATAGTCTCGTCATAGTCTAGTCATAGTCATAGTCTAGTCATAGTCTAGTCATAGTCTAGTCATAGTCTAGTCATAGTCTAGTCATAGTCTAGTCATAGTCTAGTCATAGTCTAGTCATAGTCTAGTCATAGTCTAGTCATAGTCTAGTCATAGTCTAGTCATAGTCTAGTCATAGTCTAGTCATAGTCTAGACATAGTCTAGTCATAGTCTAGTCTAGTCATAGTCTAGTCATAGTCTAGTCATAGTCTAGTCATAGTCTAGTCATAGTCTAGTCATAGTCTAGTCATAGTCTAGTCATAGTCTAGTCATAGTCTAGTCATAGTCTAGTCATAGTCTAGTCATAGTCTAGTCATAGTCTAGTCATAGTCTAGTCATAGTCTAGTCATAGTCTAGTCATAGTCTAGTCATAGTCTAGTCATAGTCTAGTCATAGTCTAGTCATAGTCTAGTCATAGTCTAGTCATAGTCTAGTCATAGTCTAGTCATAGTCTAGTCATAGTCTAGTCATAGTCTAGTCATAGTCTAGTCATAGTCTAGTCATAGTCTAGTCATAGTCTAGTCATAGTCTAGTCATAGTCTAGTCATATTCTAGTCATAGTCTAGTCATAGTCTAGTCATAGTCTAGTCATAGTCTAGTCATAGTCTAGTCATAGTCTAGTCATAGTCTAGTCATAGTCTAGTCATAGTCTAGTCATAGTCTAGTCATAGTCTAGTCATAGTCTAGTCATAGTCTAGTCATAGTCTAGTCATAGTCTAGTCATAGTCTAGTCATAGTCTAGTCATAGTCTAGTCATAGTCTAGTCATAGTCTAGTCATAGTCTAGTCATAGTCTAGTCATAGTCTAGTCATAGTCTAGTCATAGTCTAGTCATAGTCTAGTCATAGTCTAGTCATAGTCTAGTCATAGTCTAGTCATAGTCTAGTCATAGTCTAGTCATAGTCTAGTCATAGTCTAGTCATAGTCTAGTCATAGTCTAGTCATAGTCTAGTCATAGTCTAGTCATAGTCTAGTCATAGTCTAGTCATAGTCTAGTCATAGTCTAGTCATAGTCTAGTCATAGTCTAGTCATAGTCTAGTCATAGTCTAGTCATAGTCTAGTCATAGTCTAGTCATAGTCTAGTCATAGTCTAGTCATAGTCTAGTCATAGTCTAGTCATAGTCTAGTCATAGTCTAGTCATAGTCTAGTCATAGTCTAGTCATAGTCTAGTCATAGTCTAGTCATAGTCTAGTCATAGTCTAGTCATAGTCTAGTCATAGTCTAGTCATAGTCTAGTCATAGTCTAGTCATAGTCTAGTCATAGTCTAGTCATAGTCTAGTCATAGTCTAGTCATAGTCTAGTCATAGTCTAGTCATAGTCTAGTCATAGTCTAGTCATAGTCTAGTCATAGTCTAGTCATAGTCTAGTCATAGTCTAGTCATAGTCTAGTCATAGTCTAGTCATAGTCTAGTCATAGTCTAGTCATAGTCTAGTCATAGTCTAGTCATACCACTCAAGGGACTTTTTTTCCATAGTGGCATGATGCCAAATCGGGCCACAAATATGAAGGCAGTCTGTACTGTTTAAAGAAAAATCGGGCCAGAAATATGAAGGCAGTCTGTACTGTTTAAAGATAGGTAAAAGCCGCTTTTGTAGACACTCCGTAATATATATTTCTGTGTTTATCGTGCTTGATGTCACAAATGATTGGCTTCTTTTGCCACAACTCCAAACGAGTTGACACCAGAGACCTGCGCCGAACGGCTGTAAGCCGGCTGAGCCGAGCCGCCGATAAAAAATTTTAGCGGCTTAATTAGGCTTGAAATTAGCCGCCGATTTTGATTAAAGTTTCTTATAATTTCACAAAATTTTCGGAATTTCACTTTTGAAATTCTTAATTTTTTTCAATTTGAGTAATTATTCTTTTGTCGGCTGACAGCCGGCTTTGAGCCGCCGGCGACACTTTTTAGAGTCAGCCGCCGCCGTGAAATTTGGTCGACGCAGGTCTCTGCTTGACACACAAGTTACCTTTTGGGGAATTTTGTTTGCTTTTTCTGTCCGGTATTGTTCTTGAACATTACCTCGTCCATCAGCCACATACAAATCTTGACCTGGAAGTTGTGAAAAGTCTGCTAGTACATTAGTTTCATCATCCATCACACAACAGCTGCGTACTGTTTTTGTAAAATTTGATCTCGATTTTTTCGCTCGTTCTTTTGCTTCTAAGTTGTTTACCGCATATTGCGATCTGGAACTTTCTAAACTTTATACGACTTCAACCCAGCATTAGATTTTGCTGTGCGCCCAAAAAAATCAGAGCATTCAACTTTACGAGCTGCTTTTCTGATAGAAGTGTTCAGTGCTCTTCGAAAGAAGTGTTCGACTTATTTAGCCTTACCGATATCTGTTAGACCTTTTTTTCTTCATGATCTAGGTTTTCTTTCAAGTCTTCCTTATACTTTTTAATGGGTATTTTTTCACCATCTACTATTTTCCAATAATAGCTCTGGTTAAGCTGAATCTATGATTAAATTAAGAAAAAATCTATTAACAAAAGATTTTCTTAGTTCATTCCAAATTCAGTGCATCACTCTCTAGTTTACCATAAATAGTTAATTATTTATTCCCTCACATTATTGTTAATTAGTTAAACTGGTCACCCTTTACTTTGAGCATGTATGTATATATTAAAATTGTTTCTCTGTTTTGTTTTTCAATTTATGCATAATGCATAATTTAAATATAATAAATGCAAACGTACGCGAATAATAATTAAATATTGTTTAACAATTGTCGTATGTATACAATTTAATTTTGTTTTGTTTTCTATGAACCCACAAATAAATTACTACTATAATTAATACAGAAATTCTCGATCACGCATAAGAAGTACTTAAGTAAAACATACAATTATGTGATATAGTTTTTGTTAAATTAAATTAACTACTTATATTGATAAAAGATTGTTGAAATAGTAAAGTTATAAGATTCTGTTTTCATGACTTAAGGGATAACCATTAAAACCATTAAACAAGTAAGGGAGATATATTCGGCTGGGCCGAATCTTATATACCCTTCACCAAACTATACTTCAAAATAAAAATTTTAAATATTTTTAGGTAAACAAAATTAATTTTTTTTTTGGAAACAAATTTTTTTTTCGAATTTTTTTTTTTAAATTTTTTTTATTTTTTTTAAATTTAAAAAATTTTTTTTTTTTAAATTTAAAAATTTTTTTTTTTTTAATATTTAGCCAAAAAAACTTTTGGTGAAAAAAAATTCGGGTTAAAAATTGTTTCCCGATTTTGACCCATTGTAGGTCCAACTTACTATGGTCTTATATACGTCGTTGCAAAGGTCTTTGAAATATCTATCATTAGATATCCATATTGTCTATATTAATGACTTAGTAATCCAGATATAGGTCCAAAAATAGGTAAAAAATCGAGGTTGTCCTGGTTTTTTCCTTATATCTCAGCCATTTGTGGACCGATTTTGCTGATTTTAATAGCAAACTTCTCGAAAGCATGTCTGACAGAATTATTCAAGATTTGGATCCCGAAGATATCTGGGGTCTTCAGAAAATTGATTTCAACAGACAGACAGACGGACATGGCTAAATCGACTCCGCTATCTATAAGGATCCAGAATATATATACTTTATAGGGTCGGAAAATTATATTGTGGAAATTACAAACGGAATGACAAATTTATATATACCCTTCTCACGAAGGTAAAGGGTATAAAAATTTATATTTTTGTTCAGTAAACATGCTTCAGTTTAGAAAATATCATAATATAAGATCATTATTATGCTCTTATCAAACTCATCCTATGTTAAATAAGAAAGAATTGAAAATAGTGGTTACGTTTTATTCACCAAATACTTGATCAATGTGAACGTAAATTTAGCTCGTTGTCTCACGAGTCACTAGCAGAATTGAAATTGTATTAAATGCAAAATTATTATTTAAAAAAAAAAAAAAAACATTTAACACGCGCACTGATCATAAATAATACATTGTTATACATACGATTGCGGCTAAAATTTTGTAATTGTTGTTATTGTTGGTAGAAAAACTCAGATTAAGTCATAATTTAGTGGGTAATAAATATATTTAAATATTTAGAAAAACGTATGTGTATTGCATTTAGAACAGGCAAAGTAGTTTAACGTATAGCAAATTTGGAATATACACAGTAGAAGGAAAAACACTGCTGTGGTTCTCAAATTTGTTTATTAGATCTTTTAGGGCCTGATTCAGAAACACAGTTTTTTAAATTTATTCTCACTTAGTGTAAACAACAAAGTCGACTTTCTACCAACAAAGCGTCATGTGCGAGAAGTTTTTCGTTGCTTCTTTAATTTTAAAAATAGTGCCGCTGAAGCACACCGATTGCTCACCAAAGCTTATGGTGAATGTGTTCCATCGGTCTTAACATGCGAGAGATGGTTGGTGCAGATCAGAAGTAGAGATTTTGATACATAAGACAAATATCACCCAGGCTGCCAAAAAAGTTAGAAGACCAAGTCCATTGGAGACATTACTCCATGAAGATTATTGCCAAACCCAACAAGAGCTTGCAAAGTCATAGGGAGATACTCAATCAGCAATTTCGAAACGTTTGCAAGCAGCAGGATTCATCCAAAAGCAGGGGTATTGGGTACCATACAAATTGATGCCGAGAGACCTTGGAAGAAGAGTTTGCATGTCCGAAATGCGGCTTGAACGCAATAAAAAAATAATTTTTGCGAATCATTACTTGCGATGAAAAATTAATCGATTAAAATAACCAGAAGCTTAAGAGAACCCCGGCCAAACAGCTGTTCAAATCTGTCTAGACAATTGATTCGTTTGAAGCGGCCAGACATGAAACTGTAATATTCCATCATGACAACACTCGGCCACATATTACAATACCTGTTAAAAACTAAGGAGTGAGATCCAAAAATTCTTAACTTCAATTTCCGTGCTCTGTCTTTGGCCTCTAAATTTTTAGCAGCGTTCCTGTCAGGAACTTTTTGAGCTTGGTATGTTTTTAAACCTGCATTAGCTTTAACTTTTCGTACCAAATAGTCCGAGCACTGAGCTAACCGGGCTGCTTTCCTACCGTATGTGTTGGGAGCTCTTTTGAAAATGCTTTCTATTTTTGTTGGCTTTAGAAACATCATGTGGACCATTCCTTCTACCTGAACTAGGTTTTCTATCAACGGACACCCGGTACTGTTTAATAACATTGGAAACAGTTTAACGGCAGACCTTTGAATGCTTGGCTTGGAATGCTTTTTGTAGGACCAAGTTGGGTTTTGTTGAAAATATTTAATTTAATAAAATATTCATTTTAATCAGATTAAATTAATATATGTAATTGACATTAAACATAATAACTGACATGTTTACAAAGAGTTAAAAGTTTTAATGAAAAGCGTTTGTTAAGAATTTTACGATCTCACTCCTTATTTAGAATGAAGTGGTTGGAAGGTTTTTGCCTCAACCGCTTTATAGTCCAGACCTTACACCGTCCGACTACTATTTGTTTCGATCGAAGCAGAACGCTCTCTCTGTGATACGCTTCACTTTGGAACAGAGTATTCGATATTGGCTTGATTCGTTCTTGGCCTTTAAAGATGAGCAGTTTTTCCATATGTTGCTAGAAATATAGGAAAAAGTTATAGCTAACAATGGCCAATACTTTGAATAAATTTATATTCTACAAATATTTCAAAATAAAAGCTATAAATTTAAAAAAAAAAATCGCGCATTTTTAAGTCATGTACTCAAAATAAAAACATTTAACTGGTAAACTCGGTTTGTTTAAATTTATATTTCCAATTACTAGAAAATATCATTGGAAAATTTCAGTTTTCACTCTAGATTAATGCATTTTAATGTTATCGGGATCAAACAAAGTTTTTCATATACATATTTTGATTTAAAACTTTTTAATGAATCAATCTATTTTTGGATACATAACTTAACTGTTACCAATAACTATTTGCTGAGCAATTTTTGGTTTTCTGGGTCTCCAGGTATTTTAATTGTTTTTTAAGGTCGGACGGATATATTCACCCCTATCGTGAAAAACCTGTGAAATTTGTGTACCCATGAAATATCCATTTCCCTCCCAGGGAAAATTGATATCGTGCTATTCCCATGAACTTTTAATTCACAATAGTTGATTTTGTTCGTAACAGCTGTTTATTGTTTACAAAATTCCATCTACAAATTTCAGAACATGAGGAATTTTTTCACGTGAACAAAATTCATAAACGAACAAGTAAGAGAGATATATTCGGCTGGGCCGAATCTTATATACCCTTCACCAAACTATACTTCAAAATAAAAATTTTAAATATTTTTAGGTAAACAAAATTAATTTTTTTTCCAGTTGTTTTTTTTTAATTTTTTGAAAAAACAAAATTAATTTTTTTTTTCAGTTGTTTTTTTTTAATTTTTTGAAAAAAAAAATTTTTTAGATTTTTTTTTTTTAAACTTAAAAAACTTTTTTTTTTAATTAAAATTTTTTTTTGTTAATATTTAGCCAAAAAAAACTTTTGGTGAAAAAAAAATTTGGGTTAAAATTTTTTTTCCCGATTTTGACCCATTGTAGGTCCAACATACTATGGTCTTATATACGTCGTTGCAAAGGTCTTTGAAATATCTATCATTAGATATCCTTATTGTCTATATTAATGACTTAGTAATCCAGATATAGGTAAAAAAATAGGTAAAAAATCGAGGTTGTCCTGGTTTTTTCCTTATATCTCAGCCATTTGTGGACCGATTTTGCTGATTTTAAATAGCAAACTTCTCGAAAGCATGTCTGACAGAATTATTCAAGTTTTGGATCCCGAAGATATCTGGGGTCTTCAGAAAATTGATTTCAACAGACAGACAGACGGACAGACGGACAGACAGACAGACGGACATGGCTAAATCGACTCTGCTATCTATAAGGATCCAGAATATATATACTTTATAGGGTCGGAAAATTATATTGTGGAATTTACAAACGGAATGACAAATTTATATATACCCTTCTCACGAAGGTGAAGGGTATAAAAAATGGGAAAAGGGAATATATTTTATGTGAAATATTGACTCGCGATACGAGTGATTATTTTAAATTTTTTTGTTTTAGACCGATTTTACGCATTTTCAATTCTGGTCAACAAATAATTGTTGCGTGAAAATTTCATCCCTAAATCCGTCCATCTAGACCATAACGTGACTTTAGAATGCTGCATCGTCTTAGAATTCTATAAGGACCCGGAATATAAAGGGTATTTCAATATGTGCTTCCTATCTTCAAATTTAAATAAAACAACGATTGTATAAGATATCGTCGAACATTTGTTTACGATCGATGCCATTATGTATGGAATATAACATCGAGCAAATGGCCGCCGTGGCTTCACTAGATTGTGCGCATCTGAAATGTAAAATTTTCCATTACTCTGGCTCATATATCTGACTGAATTTGACCTTGTCATGGAATAAGTTGGCTTAGGGGGCCGCTGTGGTTTGTGGTTTATTCGCATAAGCCTGCGAATTAAGAAACTCCAAAAGAAATAATCAAACGGGGTCAAATCGCACGATTTCGGTAGCCAGTTCACATCACCTCCCATTGAGATGACTTTGCCCTCAACTCGCTCATGCAGAAGGTTCAATGTGACATGAGCTGAGTGGCACGTAGTGCCGTCCTATTGAAACCACATGTCCTTGCCATTGTCCAAATCATCCAATTCAGGCCTATAGCCCTCGCCTTGGACGCTCTTGGGTCTCGTGTGGATTGTTATCGTCCCAAATGCGACAGTTTTGTTTGATGACATACCCATTCATCCAGAAATGTGCCTCACCGTAAAATGGGCGAAGTGTGCGGAATGTTGCCGCAAAAGAACCGCCATTTTGATAAAACAATGAACGCTATATCCGCCCATCAGTAGAAGCTTCTACTTATCAACAATGTTGATAGCATGCGGTTATTAGCATTATTTATAAGTATGGCAACACTAAATGTTTAAGCTGCTAACATTGACATCGAAAGCTCTAGAATTCGAACGTACTAGTTTGTCCGTTAAGAGCATTGTAGAAGATTCACGAAAGATGGTGCGTGTATAAATAGTGGCAGAGGTTGCAGTCGTGAGTGAGTTTATCATAGGCGCTGTTAGAGTTAACATAAAGTGTGTGTGCATTTCTGCGAATTGATAAACGTGTATAAAGACACTGAGTGACTATTTGAACAACAGTGTTGTACATTTTAAATAAATAGTTGTTACACATTTTTAACTATTAAACTGCTTTTATTTGCAATCAAAAGTATCCGATTTATTTAAAGGAAATAAACCAACGTTTTAAAAAGGTTAAAACGTAACAATATTTTTACTTGATCGATTTTGCATATTTTCAATACCAAACTTTTCTGATAAACAAAAAATATTCTATTGGCATATTGGTTCTATATTTTTAGAAACAATAATTTGTGTAATCATCTCCACTGTACCTAACTTAATCATTATTAATTCGAAAATTATATACATACATAATACATACATCTCTATCTCACTGACATCTTATATTTTGACAAACGATCAAAATTCAAATGCAAAAATTTTAATAACCAAATGAAACACAAATACAATTATGCATCCAGCAAATTGTATTATGTAAGTAAATAAGTAAGATAATTTATTGAAAATATCAAATAACTGGTTTTTGAAATATTAGTACTTACGAGTACTATTTATTTTAATAATGTACTTAATGAAGCTATAATTATACTAGTATTTAAATTTATACATACATATATACAAACATAAATACACATAGAATTTATAAGTAAATATGTTAGTAATTAAATTAGTCATTTTAAAAAAAAAAAAAAAGGAAAAAAAAAATAACACAACAATTTTTTCATTATTTAGTGGTAAATTTAAGAATGATTGATGTTTTAATTTAATCATTATATTTATATTTAAATATTAAACAAATGCACAATTTTTTTCCAAGAGATCAGAGATGACTGAAGAATATATGTAAAAAGATTTAATGGAAATTTCAGTTTTTGTGGATTTTAAGTTAATTCCAACTAAAATTAATGGCCCATAATCATAGTCATACAATAAAGTCGGTTCTTTTTAAAAACAACTTTAAAATAAAAGCCCGCTTTTAAATAGTTTCCAACTACATATAGTCAAAATTAAAGTATGTTCTAAATTGAACCGACTTTAACTGGCTGTCACCTCAAATGTAGAAAACAGAATATAGACAAGTGGCATCGCTGAACAGCTGACTTCAGTGATGCCGTTTGGTTACATTTGTTAGTAATTTTTCAGCCCTGAAAAAAGTAGAGTACACATTTTTAGTACTTTAAATGCTGGATCACATAACTCTGTTTTTAGACACTTGAAGAAGTCTGTTAAAAATATCGTATGTCATTAATGTAGCTGTCATTTTATACACCTAGTAGTCATGCTAAAAGTTAGAAAAATTCAATTGAGGACATAATGGGAAATATCGTGGTATATTTTTGTTGAAACTCCAAAAGGTTATATAAATTTCAAAATACCAAACATTATTTTAATTAGACAACCATAACATTTTAAGTCCAGCAATACACAGCTTTATAGGAATATTTTCGCTCAGAAATGTTTAAAACTCCTACTAATGTCCCGGATAATTGATTTAATAGATTTATTAAATCAATTTCTTAATTTAAATAATATTATGCTCTACTATGAGTCCCTGATTAATGTGCTGGAGAATACCGGGATTAATTTTACAATTTAATTACTGTTATGTAGATAATATTTAGCCAACTAAAACTTATAAAAAGCCGAATAACCGCATTCGTGATCGAATGAGCTATCGTATCGAAAAAAGATTTCTATATCGAAATTATAATAAAATTTACTATATTTCTTGCTCGATATCGAATGCCAAAATCTCAAATAAGATAATTACGATCAGTTTTACTTGATATCGAATGCTGTAATTCCTACTGTGATTATAGTTGTTGTTAGTTATATGTTATTAAACCTTATTATATAAAGTATTTATTTGGGAAGAATTCGGAAATGTAACTTTTTATGAAAAACGTAACTTTTAATTATAAAAGTTGTAACTTATTCCAAGCTTAAAAAAAAATAAATAAACAAAAAGTAACAAACACAGTCGTAGAACAGGTCTGCGTTAAAGAACAACTCGCGCGTCATCGTCATTATCTCTTAAGGACGGTTAGGCCGATTTTTGTTGTTTAGCTTTCGGAGTTCTGCGTCACATCTCGCATTGGTATTGATTTTATACGCGTCGCATAACTGTTTTCACAGTTTTGAGTCGTTTATGTTAATCCACTTGCGTTCGTTTTGTTATAATCTTGATTTGAGATTATGAGAAGACACAGTTGATATACGTATTTTGTGAAGAGGAACCTGGTGTAGGACCATTAAAACTCAATTGAAGAAACTCTGATGGAGGACCACATAAAACTCATTTTTTGATGGAGAATCTGGTGGAGGACCATACAAAACTCATTAGTGAAGAATAACAAAGAATTGTTTCGTGAAAATTTCATCCCTAAATCCGTCCATCTAGACCATAACGTGACTTTAACAGACAGACGGAATCGTCTTAGAATTTTATTAGGACCCATAATATAAGCACCATTATTTAAAAACTCGAAATCAAAATTTCATAGTACCTGCTTCTTATATGAAGATATAAGTCGAAACAGCATAACTATGGAATATCCTGGCATATAACTTTAATAGTTTGCCATTTAATCTTAAAGTCAAAAAAAAAGTGACAAACAATAAATGTAACCGGGAAACTAATGAAAACCACTAAGAGAGCTATATTCGGCTGTGCCGAATCTTATATACCCTTCACCAAATTATACTTTAAAATAAAATTTAAAAAATTTTTTTTTCAAAATTGTTTTTTTAAAAGTTTTTTCCAATTTTTAAAAAAAAAATTTTTTTAATTTATTATTGAAAAAAAATGTATGACAAAAGAATGTTTTGTGTAAAAAAAAAAATCGGGTTAAAAAATATTTTTCCCGATTTTGACCCATTGTAGGTCCAACCTTGTATAGCCTTATATTCATCGTTGCAATGGACTTAGTTATGACTTAGTAATCGAGATATAGATAAAAAAAATAGGCCGTTATTTATGGACGGATTTTGCTGATTTTTCGAAAGCATGTCTGATAGAATTATTGAGGATTCAGATCCCGAAGATATCTGGTGTCTTCAGAAAATTGATTTCAACAGACAGACGGACATGGCTAAATCGACTCCGCTATCTATAAGGATCCAGAATATATATATTTTATAGGGTCGGAAAAAAATAATTTTATATAAAATTTTTGCAACAAAAATTACCTAGTTAGTCGACTTTTTAGGGATACGTAATCACCTTTTTCCTGACCAAAAATTTGAATTCGACCTTTCTCAGCAAAAAATTGATTAAACAATCGTCTTAAGAACATACATTTTTGGTAGAAACACCAGCATTTAGGAATAATTATAATAGTCAATAAAGTCAATCTAATTTATTATAAAATGTAAACAAATTTTCATAATCTCTTAATTTGCAGTCTAATATTTTAATATGTACGAATTAATTTCATTTTACCGATTTCAATAATAAATATATTCCCGCACACTGCAATGATGATTTCCCAACGTTTTACAACACTATTAGCAAACGCAACATAACTTATCGAAGACAACCACCGGAAAACACAGTGTTGATCATTCGTAAATCAAGGGCGCAAAAAAACGTAACACATACGAAAACAAAATAACAAATAGGGTATTCAAAACAAATACAGCCAGCGTTCACTGACAATTGATACATATTTAAAATTGAGGGAATGTTTAATATTTTGAATTTGTATGAAATTAATAAAGTAATATTGTGAAAAACTTATACTCATAGCATAAGGTTAAAGTAATACAAACTTATAATCAAGTGAGTTTAAAATTATATGGAAACTTTTTCTTTTGTAATTTCTTATTTTTATGACTATTTTCATTTATTTTTTTATTTTTCTTCTTTTTTTTAAACATTATTACTTGTGTTCTGTTTTTGGTTTTGCAAATTAAAAACACTATTTTGTTCAACCTCAACGCTTACCCCAGGTCTACACTTGACAAATATTTATCATAACAATTAATGAAGTTAGGTTTTTAACAAAGTTGTCTGAGCTGAACCACTAACAATTTTGTCATAATGAAGCAATAACACTAATAAATGGGGAGACTATACCAGATATTTGTATATATTGAGAAAAATTTATTAAGTATGGACATGGGGTTAACATTTATCAATGTTCAAACACAAACAAATGCGTTTTCCATAATTTCACAGTTGCAAACATAAAAAATTCCAAACGCTTTCGCTTTTTTTTTACTTCCTTACTTCTTTTCTTGCCTTCAAAAATGTTTTGGCGTGTGTTTGATCCACAGCTTCGTATATCGGTTCTTGTTCTACGTCGTTTACATCAACTGCGTGTTTTTTTAATTTGGATAAACCTTGGTGGAGACCATTAAAATTCGTTAATTGGTGGAGTACCATTTATAACTCAAATCGTTAATTGGTGGAGTACCATTTATAACTCGACGTATGAGTACCATTTGATTACAGACTTGCTTGTACTCGGCAAGTTTGATTTGATCTTTTTTTTACTTTAATATTAAATGGCAAACTATTAAAGCTATATGACAGGATATTCCACAGTTATCCTGTCTCGACTTATACCTTCATATAAGAAGCAGGTACTATGAAATTTTGATTTCGAGTTTTTAAATAATGGTGCTCCACCAGGTCATTCTTAACTAATGAGTTTTGTATGGTCCTCTACCAGATTCTCCATCAAAAAATGAATTTTATGTGGTCCTCCACCAGAGTTTTTTCAATTGAGTTTTAATGGGTCTCCTCCAATGAGTTTTGAATGGTCCTACCCCAGCTTCCTCTTCACAAAATACGTATAGCAACTGTGTCTTCTCATAACCTCAAATCAAGGTTATAACAAAACGAACCCATGTGATTTAGAGTACCATTATCACTATTGATTTCAAGCGTTTAAGCGTTCCAGATTGAAGATGTAGGTCGACTAGGGCAAAACCAATTTTTTATTTTTTTTTTTTTTTGAATATCCTTACAAGTTTTAATGTTAAGCATTTCAACAATTCCTACTACTACAAGTGTTAATTCTTCTGTTTAAAATAAACATATTTCCGTTTTTGACACACAGATAATCAAATGATTTACCCTATATGGCCGAATTTTTCTCTTCTGGCTAAAAAATTTTAGTTGGATTTGCTCGAATCATTCGATTGGCAATAAATCACAACGAATCTGTTTTATTTGTGCAGAAAAAATTGTGTAACATTAAAAAGCCTTTAAAGAGATTACCAACAAAAATTTCCCGGGATTTTCTAAAAAAATATTCTTGGGTCCTAGCATGTGCTCTTTCAAGGCAATGAGAAGTTAATTGGTTACTTAATACATTCCAGGTAATCTATGAAATAAATTGTCACATTAGTGCCTCTAAGGAATATTAAATTTTCAACTAAAGAATTTTCTAAAAAAAATGCCGGGGAAATTTAACCTGATTAAGAATAAATTTGCAATGCAAAGATAAGTCAATTGCTTGCTTTATACATTCCAGGTAATCTATAAAATAAATTGTCAATTTAGTGCCTCTAAGGAATATTCAATTTTTAAATCCCACAACTACCGTTACAATTCAACACTAAACACAAACTTTAGCATCTGGCAGTGCCATTGTCAGTCCGTCTAATTGGAAATGTCAAAAAGCAACATGAAATAAAATCGAAATGAAACACAAAACGGAAATCATGATTACTGCATGAACACGATAAAGAATTGGAAATAATTCGTTTCAGTCGCAAAAGAAAATCCCAATAAAAATCAACCACACAGTGTAAAAGCGGAGAATTACTCGAAATAAAACGAGGAGTGTGAAATTGTAAGAATATCAAGAAATTAAAAAAAAAAAAAAACACACACAAGAATAATACCGAAAAAAAATGCAAATAAAAGAAGAACACAAATTAAGCAAAAAAGCGGCAAATTTTCAACAGAAATTTTAACAAAATTCAGAAAATCTAAATTATAATTATTTTGAAGAAAAAATTTTAAGCCGCCATTTGCTTTTGTGCTTTAGATTTTTTTATATATTGTCTACGAAACACACACAAACCAAAAAAAAAAAGTGTTTTTTATATAAAGAAAAAAAAAAAAATTGAATTGTATTGTTGCTTCGTTTCATGCTGGTGTTTCATCGTCGTTTGTCGTCGTTGCCCACCGTTTTTTATTGTGTTTTGTTGTGATGTGTATGTCTGTCGTGTGTTCTAAAAATTTATCAGCCGTTTCGTTTAGGTGCCTTCGTTTATTACCGTTTCTGGTTGCTTTTATAATTTAATACGTATCTTTCTTTTTTGGTTGTTTAATAGTGTTTGGTATTAATAAACTAAAAATCTAATTTTTTTTTTTGGATTTTTCGGTTTTATATAAGAAAATTGGTATAAAAACAAAAGCTGAAAAGAATTTTTTTTTGCAAAAAAAAAAGAAGAAAACGTGAAACTAAGAAGTGGCAACGTAGTTAAATTTGATTCTCTATTAACTTTAATTGTAGTTGCCAGATTAGTTATATTGTTAAATTTTAAGTTTAAAAAACTTCAAGTGAAATTTCAATTGGTAAATGTTTGGTTTATTATAGTATATAATAAATAAATATAAAAATATGTACGTTAAATATTTGCACTTTCATTTTGCATAACACTGTTGCTATGTGTGTGTGTGTGTAACTGCAGTACATATAAAAATGCATACGTCTGTACGAGGGCAGGTGTTAAATGTTTTTTAATTCCTTTATGATAACATTTTTATAGATATGAAATGATTCAAAATCTTTTACTTTTCGGCATAAATCAAGATCATCGAAACAGCTTGCATTTTAATAATTTTTTGGTGTTGATAGCTCTCATAATTATAAGCACAAAAACGTTCAAATTGTTGCCCGCTCTCACTTAGTTTAAGAGTTATAAGAATTTAAAGTCAATATGTATAATAGTATTTCCCATATATTTGGAAAATAATTTGATCATTATGGGTATCATTGAATAGTGCTTCAAAATACCTTTCATATGATATATAATATGGTACTGTTTATTAACATTGTGAACCAAAAATTCCTTTTTGAACTTATATGACAGTATTTCAGAAAATTTTAATATACAGAAAAAGTGATTTTAGCAAAGCCGGAGTTCGATACACCCCAGAGTTTAAAGTCCTTCGCCCGGCCGAATATCGTCCGCGTATAGCACTATTTCACATCTTTGAAGTACATTAGGCATATTATTTATGCAACTAATAAATGGTAGAGCTCCTAAGATTGATCATTGTGGAACCCCATATTCATTTATTTCGTTCGATTTAATACCTATTATTTACTTTCATTATTTGTTTTCTATTAGTTAAATACGATTCAAAACATTTCAGTTCTTTGTTTTGTATGTTTCTATCTACAAAACTTAAGGCCTTATTCAAAATCAATTTCTAAATTTTATTAAAGGTTTTAAACATATTTTGTATGGAAATTTTGTTTTATAAACCGTTTAAAAACCTGATTATGATTAAAACAATACAACTATTTCATAGACCTCTACGTTTGCTCTCGTATATGCCACATACCACACTCACTCTATATACGAAAATAACTTTGCATGCAATTAAGTGCCAAAGACCCCACTCACTCACACTATGCATTCATTTATAATACTTGTGTAACCCACTTTACTTTTCGTAATTTTGCAATTTTTTCTCTATTTATTGTTAAATTAAAAAAATAGTTTTTTTTTTTTGCTTACATTTTACAAATTGTATTACGAAAAAAAAACAGAAACATGCTCCTGCTATATTTATTGCACTCAATGTGCTTCGTAGACAATTATTTAAATAAATTCAATTTGATTTTATTTGTACTCCCCTTTAATACCCCCTTTGCTTAAAAATTATTGTATTTAATTTTGTTTTCACCAATTCACCCCTGTGCCAATTTATTTTTATTTTGCAAATAACATTTTCTTAATTTATTTTAAATTGCCAATTTATAGAAACTATCTACTGTATTTGTTTATTTTTATTTTCTCTATTTTAAACACCCACCCACCAACACTGTTCATCAATACATACTTTTTTTTTTTTGTTCTTCTTGTCCGTCTATCTGTCTGTCGGTCTTTTATTCTTGATTATTATTTTTATTATTATGTTCTTAGTTTTTTTTTTTGCTTTACTTTGGCTACTAAAAGAGAAATTATGCAAAAAAAAAAAAAAATTGTCTTCATATGGGCCTATCACAATAAAACTAAAAAAGAAGCAGCAGAAAAATACACCAACAACTTTAAAACGCTACAATACAAAAGAAAAGAAAAAACAATAGAATTTAGTGAGACGAAAAAGAAGTAGAAAAAAAAGCACAGCTAAAATCCAAAAATAGCAAAACGACCAGAAAATTCTCTTTTCGTATTTCTTTTTCATTCAACAATTTGTTTTAGTGTGAGAAAGAAAGAAATATATGTATACTTAGCAACAGTAAAGTTGCCAGATCTTTTAGTTATCGAAAACTATAACACGATGTGGTAACTTTAAGTGTAGAAATCATTTTATTCGTTTTTCTTCCCTTCGCCGTGAGTCTGGAATTTCTATATTTTTCATTTGCGATTCCATAAATCCCATACTATATATGTATGTTCTGGATCGTTATAGATACCGAAGACTATATAGCCCCCAAATAACTTACATGATTTATACATCAATTACCCTTATCGTGGTAGATTAAAGAAACAGTTTGCATTTTGTCTTTAATCTAGTACGAAACAGTAGTAGGCGTTAGACGTTTACGCCAACCACGATAAGGTTTAATATATCTGCTATAGTTCCGGTTCGGTTGCTATATAAGATCGAGAAAATCGGCGCACAAATGGCTGATTTGTTCAATTTGTTACCATAATCTGGATTACTAATTAATATAGACAAAATAAATATCTAATGATAGATATTTCAAAGACCTTACCAACGACGTTTATAAATCATTTGTAATTTGGACAACAACCGGGAAAAATATTTTTTAACCCGATTTTTTATTTAATATAAAATTAAAAAAATGACACTCAACCTTTGTCTTAAATTACGTCTTATTCAATAATTATTTTAAAGTATTCTTTTGGTGAAGGGTATATAAGATTCGCCACAGCATAATGTATATCTCTTACTTGTTTTTAATGTTAAAAAAAAGATGTTTCTGAAGGCAACATAAGTTAAAAATTTGTATTAATAAGTATCTCCCTTTACATTAACATTCTGTGAGTTTTGACATTTCGGCACGCTGTCTACTGAGGTGGAAAAGGATTACATGATATTTATCAGAGCTTCGAATAATTTAATTCAATTTAAGTTTAATTTACTCAAATCTTAATTCAGAATTAAAAATTTCAACAATCCATTCCATAAAACTACATACTTCCAACATAACAATTTCTTTAGCTTCATTCAGAGGCTTTAATCTGAATAAAATTTATTTTGAATGATTACATTTTTCTTAACTCAAATGTAAAAACAAATTCCCACTGCACAGAAATTACTTTATACTAGTGTTTTTAGCACTTGAGTTATTTTTTTATTTTTTTGAATTCTATAATTAATGGCAATGTACGTAATCAAAAAGCCTGGCTATAACACGTCGAATTAAGTAAGTCCCTAGTCGACCTATATCTTTATATAGAAAGCTGGAACGCTTAAAACTATTCACGATATGAATTTTAAATAATACTCCACCAGTATCGAAGAGGTTTTATGGCCTCCACAGGCTTCGTCTAAAATAAGACACGCGGTTGGCTTAAACGACGTAGAACAGGAACCATTATACGAAGTCTTACAGTGCTAGACGCAGAATTGTTGATGGCAAAAAAATTAAAACCGGTCTGGGGGGTTACTCCCTAATTGCACTTAAAAAATAATTTAAACATTTAATTTATTTTTGTTCTGCCATGGTTGTTGCGTTACGCTTCAGCCACACGATCAAGTTTTTCTTGATAGTCTTTTACATATACTGTTTGTCAAAATTAACAAAAATTGAGAGCTGTGACGTAGGCTGCACGCAACTTGAAAACAATTTTAGTACAAATTGTTCACAAAAATGTAATCAGCTGTTTTCTTGATTGCAAATTGAAACACTAACTTGAAAGAGAAATTGAATGCAAGTTCGTTTCAATTCTTAAAAGTGTGAGTGTATTAGTAAAAAATTGTGAGTGTATTAAAACTTGAAAGGCAAAACTTGATCGTGCAAACCCCTAGTAAGATACAAGATTTTGAATATAGTCCCCCGATATATTGACAACTCTCAATTAGTTTAGGAGTTATAATCGATCTATAAAGTCTTTATATAAAACATAATTAATAAATTATATGAACAATACTGCTGCTTCTAAATAACTTTCATCTGATACATATATAATTTGGTAAAAATTATTGCAAATAAAAACTACATTATGAATATATATGACGGTACTACAGAACATATTTTTATTCAGAAACTTTTATTATAGTTAATTCAGCTTGTTAATTTTTCCTGAAGATGTTGCACACTGGAGTATGTAAATATTGGGGAAAAAACTACTATTTTAGTTTTAGAAATACATAATACATAGTTCACTCTGAAAATTCAGAAAAATAAAAACAACGTAAAAACTTTTCATTTATTAATTTATTTAAATGTTTTTAAAAATATATTTTATTTGAATAGTGTACAAAATAATCTATTTTTATTTCTATCAGATTTTTGAAAATCATACAAATTTCTTTTACAAAATTTTAAATGAATTAGAGATTAATGTGAATGCCCCTAATGTACAACAAACCAATTTTACTTGTACTAGTAAATATTACTATTTTGTCTACTACATATGTTTTACCCGACTAAAATAATTAAAACATTTGCCAAAAACAAAATCATACAAGTTTTATATTATTTCATTGACAAAATATCTATTAAACTCCCAATAAAAAACCAATCTGGCAATACCAATTGAAATCAATAATGTACAATAGAATGACAGAAAGAGATAACAGCACACAACATACGCACAAGTGAAAAAGCAAACAGAAAGAGAAAAAACTGGCGCGAACTGAACGAAGAAAACGACAAAAAACACAACGAAAATGGCGATACCGACAAACAACGAAGAACTACGAATAGAATGACGAAGTGAAAAAAATCCATTTTCTAATAATTATTCGAAATTACGCTTTGCCAGTGAAATTCCTTCATGTCTGTGTCAAGTAAATTGAATAAAAAAAAAAGGAAAAATAATTAAAAACCAACAAAAAAGCCAAATTGAAAAGTAATTGTGGAAAAACAAATCAAATTGAAAAGCAACAATTTTCACAAAACCCAATCTAAAATTGTGGTAAAGAAAAAAATAGTGTGTTGTGCAAAGATTAATGGAAAAAAGCTAAGAAAAAAAAAAACATAATTAAAAAAGTATATACAAGACCTTGAGTGAAAACAAAAAAAAAATAAAATAAAAATTGAAGAAAAAAATCTCAATCAGAAAACTAAACTTAAAAGTGGAGTGGAATAAACAACAAAAATACAAAAAAATCAAAGACAACGTAATGAAAACTACAAAAAGTGATTGTCTTAAAATAAAACTATAAAAAAAACAACGAATAAAATAAAATTTTTAAATAGTTTAACAAAAAAAAAACAGTGAAGTGATATTTACTTTCGCAAACAAAGTATAAAAAACAACCAACAAATTCGCAGTGCGAAATATTCATTGAATTTTCTTGAATGAAAACCTAAAAAAAAGTATAAAAAATACAACCGTAAATGAATTCTTTTTATTATTTAATAGTATTTTATCTATTTTGTGACGTCAAATGAGCAGCAGCAACAATTTGAATTGAATCAATCAAACTGATAAAATAGTTTGCATCTTAATATTGTTCCCTCTCTTTTCGAATTGTTTTATTTTTTCTGAAAAGAAAAAAAAAAAAAGAAAAAAAAGCTAAGACATAACCACTCAAACAAACAAACAAAAAAATACATATTTGATTTCAATGCTGGTTCCTTTTTGGCAAATTATGCAAAAATCATCAAATTCAATAGCAACAACAACAACAAAAACAAGAACAACTACGCCAGTGACAATTATATTCAACTTAAATTTAAATTTTGTCATTTAAATTGTAGTTTTATCACAAAATATTTTACATAAACTAGGTAAGATTCATTAATTTCTTTCAATATATTTGTTTTATTTTACTTGTTTATAAAATGATATAGGTACTACATATGTTGGCTTTTTGCTGAAATTTATTAATTTTTAATTGACAAGTGAGGTTAACAATTTGACATTTAAGAAAATTGGTGAATTGGTAGCTAGGTATTTGATGAGAATATTTATTGTACATTCATGTAGATAAACCCCCATATTCATAATAAATTTTTAAATACCTATAAAACTAAATTTCTATTCAAAGTTTGTTTTATAAATTTAAACAGAATTCTCAATAAGGCTTAAAATTTAAAAAAAATACTTACCTTGTGTTTTTAATAAACCGGGCAAGTTCAAATATGCACAAAAGTTTAAAAAATATGCGACCAAGTTATACTGGTGGTTCAATTAGTCTGTGACATTTTGACTGAATCTTTTTATCTTTTTATTTTTCAACATTCTCTCGTTTGAGCTCTACAGACATTGTCCAACGTTTCTCCAATTTTTTTATTCCTTCCAAAAAAAAAAAAAGATTGTCGAGTTCATCAAAATAGGTATTTGTTTGTGAGATGATATCATCGTTGGATTTGAATCACTTTCGAGCCATTTCTTTAGGTTTGGAAACAACTTGAGGCTAAATCCGGAGATTAGGCGGATGAGGGAGCAATTCGTAGTCTAATTCATAGACTTTTGCGTGGAGTATAACTTTTTTGTTGCCCAAATGCTGTCGTTTTTTTTTTCAAATCCTCATTAATCAATGGCATAATATTCGCCATTGATTGTTTCAATGTGGATCGTTCCGCGTGCATCCCAAAACCGATTGCCATGACTTTATTGGCCGACGAACCAAATTTGGTCCTTTTTGGCGTCGATACACCTCGAATAACCCATTGTTTTGATTGCTATTTGGTCTCTGGTGTGTAGTGGTGGATCAACGTTCCTTCCACTGTTACTCGTCCATATTGCGACTGATCAACGCTAAACACTCCTGCGAATTTGTTACACGATTGCGTTTGTGGTCGATTGTGAGCAATACCCAAGTGATTCAAAATTGAAACCACTGAGTCCTGTGAGATACCTATGGATTCCACTATGTCGCTCTTTTAATCTTCATGGTTGTACGATAATATATTATCGAACGGATATAATCGATTCATTCGAAAATAATACTTTAAGTTTTAGAAGAAAATTTATAAAGAAATTCCCGAAATTTCTCGCGAATTTCTAAAAAAATAATCCCGGAAGTTAGAGGGGCATTTTTCCCAATTAGGTACCCTAATAAGGGCCCAAAATATGTGTATATTATATATGTAAGGCTCTACAAATAATATTTCAATGTGCGGTCATCGGAATAACTTAATTAGAATTAGAAGAAATTGAGGGAAAAAATACAAAAATATAGTGTCATATTTAATTCAAAAATTATCCTCTTCAGATCGTGGATGCACATATGTGTACATTACTTTATTTCATGTTCTCTATGTCGCTGCGCTTACTATAGTTTAGTGGCATTTTAAAAACAAATATAGATTACACTGCCATTACATTTGGAAATATTTTTCTTTCTTTCCTTTTTTATTGATTAAATTATTCGGTCAAACATTTAATTCCGTAAAAATTGTAATTCGTTAAAAAATACAGTTATGTTTTAAAAGTATTTGTAATTTTTTTTAATTGCTTAATTAAAAGAACTTTTAAAGGGGAAATTTTCAAAGTTTTTTTTTTGTGTACACCAGAAGTAGGGTTCAATTGTTGAAACAAATAAAAAAAAGTCGACTTTTCGACTTTTTTACATTTTTGAATGATCGAATATTCGACTTTTGTTAGCTTATGAAAAGTCGACTTTCCGAACTTTCGATTTTTTAGTTAAGTCGACTTTTTTCAACTTTTCGAATATTTTCGATTTCTTCGTGTAAAATATACATGGTTTTGATATTCATTTTGTATTAAATACTACCTATTATCACTTTTGTTTTTAATAGTTAGGGTTAAATTTACAAAATAGTAAACAAATTTAGATTACTGATTTATTATCAATCACTTTCATCATAGAGAAACCTAGAGCGGAAACTAGAAAAAAACTCAAACAAAAAAATTACTCAAAATAATCACACATACGAGTGTTGTTTTTGTTTACACATGGTTTTTTCTACTAATATATTCTCACCACATAGATTTCTGACAACTGAGTTAGGTCCTTGACAGGAGAGTTTCCGCTCTATGTCTATTCTCTATGACTTTCATATCGATTATATACGATATGTCTAAAAACTTTTTATGAATTTTATTTTTGGATACACTAGAAAAAATACAGGCTATATTATTTTATTTCTGTTATTGTGTGCATATTTATTGGGTGTATGACATAAAAATGCGAAATTTTGTCACATTTTTTGCTTTTATTTTGAGACATTTGTACAATATAAACTTATTCAAAGTATTGACCATTGTTAGTTATGAACTCTTTCCATATTTCTGGAAATATATGGATTCCGAGCCAAAAGAACTGTTCATCTTTTGAGGCCATTAACAAATCAAGTAAATTTTGGATACTCTGTTCCAAAGTCAAGCTTATTCCAGAGAGAGCCTTCTGTATCGATCAAAACAAATAGTAGTAGGACGGGGCAGGGTCTGGGGGCAAATTCTCGCACTCGTAATCGAAATAAATTTCGAACGCTTATTAGCGTTCGAGTAAAATCATTATTATTTTGTATACATTTTACTCGATATCGAATAAGAGAATCCCAAAAATATAAAAAACTCGCACGTTCGAATAAGTATTTGAACGTGTTCGACTGCGGTAATTAGCCCCCTGGACTATTAGGCGGGTGAGTCAACACATCCCAACCACTTCTTTTTAAATAGTTTATAACATGATGATGGAATATTATGGTTTCATGATTGGCCGCTTATTCTAGGCGCTTTTTCGGTCAATGTTCGCTTCAAACGAATATGTTGCGTTCGGTACAGGTTGCCTGTGATAATCAAGCTAGATTTTATCAGTTCATAATAGATAAGAGATCGTTTTTGTCCCAACAAATACATATCATTATCTTAGTGCCATGAATGTTTGGCTTTGGTGTCGATTGGGCTGGTTTGCCGAGCTTCACATACGATATCTTTGGCATATCGTAATTGATAAATTTTTCATCGATAGTAATGATTCGGTGCAAAAATGATTTTCTTTTATAGCATTCAAACAGCATTGCAGACATACTAAATCTCATATTCAATTCGTATGTTACCCAATATCCCTGCTTTTGGATAAATCCTGCTGCTTCACAAAGTTTTGAAATTGCTGATTGAGTAGCTCCCAATGATTTTGCAAGATCTTGTTGAGTTTGACAAAAATCTTCATGAAGTAATGAATCCAATTCTCGGTCTTTAAACATTCTTGAGTGGCCTGGGCGATCTTTTACTTCCGTGTCAAAATCAACACTTCTGAAGTGTAAGATTTTGCTAATCTAGTTGAACTTTTTTTTTTTTTAGTTTCAATTTGAGTAAATATTTTTATCAAATATGAAAGAGCGAAAACTTTGCCTAATTTGTCAACAATAACAATGTAACAGTGCTTTAAACTTGAATATTTTTGTGTGAATTAAAAACAACAAAAACACTTACATCAAATTGGTAATTTTTAAAAGCGTGTAACTTTTTATTAGAATGAAATTTTTTAACGATTTTTTTTTTTTTGTTTTGAATTCTCAACTTATTCGCTCTTAATATCATGTTTTTTAGTGCTTTTTTAATTAAACAATTACTCTTTTCGTTAAGTTAGGAAAAAAAACTAAATTCTATAATCGATAAATTCTTTTCTTCATAACGCTTCAACAACAAATAAGTTTTAAACGAACTTCTGAAGTACTTACTTTAAGGCACATATAAAATTATCTGTCGAGATTTACCGGTTAAAAAAAAAACAAAAGTAATGATAACAATGAGTGATAAAACCACATACCACGAAATTTTTTATATATGGCTTAAAATAAACGAAAATTAAAGGCTTGGAACGGTTAAGCCATATCAAGTAAACTATATTTGTGAAAAAATAATCAGTAGTTCTAATTCTAATATTGATTATGAGCAATTACAGTTAAGCTACGTAAACACGGTTGTCATATTCTTACAAAGATTTCAGAAAATGCTCAATAAATGGTTAACAACCATATATTTCAACATAAGATCTCATGGTTGTGTTAACCATTTTCTGAGCATGTTTCTGACAATCTGACAACCGTGTATAGGTAGCTTGAATATCCAACGCGAATAAAATCCGCTATATACATTTTTGCAGTTGTATGGAAGGGCTATGACAGTAGTCCAATTTCGCACATTTTTTTACAATGGTACATTTTGGCCTAGTAACACCTTGTACCAAAATTCATAAGTTTAGCTTAAATTTTTTTCAATATATTTAATTTTGTCTCCCTAGAACGGCTAATTTTTACACTGTGCAATCTCTCGCACGTTGAAACCAATTGAATATTCTTCATTGGTGAGCAATCGGCGTGCTTTAGCGTCACTTTTTTTTCAAATTAAAGAAGTGAAGTAAATTTTAGCGCATATGACGCTTTGTTGGTATGAAAAGCTAATAATCGATTTTCGACTTTTCGATTTTTACAGTCGATTAATCGTACTCAATAATCGATCTTCATTTTTGGGAACTACAAGGTGGCGCAAAAGTAAACTTCCGATGTTTTTTGGCTGTAATTAAAAAAAAAAAAAAATTAAAAACTTTGATTCTTCTTGTGGATTATTTTTATTTGGTCTTTTAATTTTTTTTTACATCAAGTCGAGAATATGATGTCATGTAAATGGCCGCCGCCACAGTTGATTTTCATTTGAGCCCTTTTTATGGCATTTTTCCATCACTTTGGCCAAAACTTCCGGCGATAGTTCCTCACATTCTTGACGGATATTGTCTTTAAGAGCTGCAAGAGTCTGAGGCTTGTTGACATAAACCCGCGACTTCAAAAAGCCCCACAAAAAGAAGTCAGGAGCGGTCAAATCAGGCGATCTTGCTGGCCAGTGCAAATCGCCAAAACGGGAGATTAGGCGCCCGTTAAATGCATCCTTCAGCATATCGGTTGTGGCACGTGCAGTGTGTGCCGTTGCACCGTCCTGTTGGAACCACATGTTTTCCAATCCCAATTCATCAAGTTGCGGCAAAAAGAACTCGTTGATCATTGCTCTGTAGAGCTCACCATTCACAGTAACCGTTTGGCCCGCGACGTCTTCGAAGAAAAAAGGTCCGATGACTCCTCCAGCGAAAACAGCACACCATACAGTGACTTTGAGCGGGTGTAATGGCTCTTCGTGGGTTACACGCGGATTTTCAGTGCCCCCGAAGCGTAAATTTTGCTTATTTACGTACCCGCTAAGATGGAAATGGGCCTCATCACTCATGATCATTTTTGATGAAAAATCATCTTCCTCTTGGTGGTGATTAAGGATGGTTTGAGCGTAAGTAAGACGCGATTGGCGGTCAGCAGCTAACAACTGATGCACCGTCTGGACTTTGTACGGAAACATCTTCAAAATTCGCTGTAAATACCTTCGACTGATACCCATTTGCGTGGCACGTCGTCTGGTCGTTGTCGACGGCGCTTCCATGACATCCTCGGCTACAGCAGCAATATTCTCTGGAGAACGTCTACTCCGGGGTCTGCCACGCCTGGCAGCATCTCGTGTTGTGCCAGTCTCTTTGAGACGAGCGGCTAAACGTCGCAGTGTTTCACCAGTAGGCGTTGGACGGCCAGGAAATCTGCGACGAAATTCACGTTGTGCCAAACCGACCGATTATTGGTCAAATAAATAGTCAGCAATATTCGGCGTTCTGGAGCAGTGTAGCGTAACAATGTTTATTAAAGTTTATTTCGCATGTGTTTACTACACAAATGTCAAAACAGAACTGACATTAGGGGCCAATCGTAAAATTTATAGCATTTTCTGATAGGAGGATTACTTTTGCGCCACCTTGTTTATTATATACAAATATTCGATATCTGGTTGTTGGTAAAAAAAAAACTCAGAAGCAATATTTTCTTTAAAGATATTAAAGTCGACGTGCGAAATATGCACATTTATGCAAGGTTCGAGAAAAAAATCTTATTTTTTTGCATGAAAAATCTTGATATCGTACTATAAATATAATACATATTATTACTAACTATTTGTTATCATTTACTAAATATTGTATGTGCTCAAGTTTTATTTATTTTTTTCCCCCTATTATTTTTGCAGTTAAATACTAATATGTGCACAATTTGCAAAAAGTTTAATAACATCACATTCTATTATACACATACAACAATTCAAAATATAATTTTAAGAGTGCTACCGAAACCGCCGGGGTTTTCAAGCAGAAACCGAACCGAAGCTAATATTCGGCCTAATACAAAACAAACCAAAAGTTTTCAAATGTTCTATAAATTTGCAAAAAAAAAAAAAAAAAAAAAAAAAATAGTTATTAAAATTCCATAATCTTTGTATTTCCCTTTATACAAGTTTCGGTTTTAATATTCGCTCAAATGTTGACAGAATACCAATTACTGGTATTAGGCTGTTTTTTTGGTTTAATCCGAAACCGAATATTCGGTGGAAATCTAATAATTTCTTTATGTTCACAATGTATGAAAATGTTGGCGCTAAAAAATCTCACAAATACACAACCTCACATTGTTAATTTTGCTTTATTGTTGTTGTTGTTGCTGTTTGAGTTGAAAACAACTACAACAACAGCACAATATTGTTTTCGCTGGCTGTTTATTAGGGTAAACATGGTTGAGGCTATTGTTGCCACGTCAATTGCTTCTTAAATCGTCAAAATTACTTTTTTTTTAAATTGTCAACGACACCGTTAATATCATGATTGGCTGCCGCTAAAGTACCTTTTCCGAAATAATTCTAATTACCATCTCCGATATAATCGTTTCAATAACGTTACCATAAATTCAGTAAATAATTTTAAATTTATTAAAGTTTTATAAAACGAATTTTGTACGGAAATTTCTTTTTATAAACCTTTTATAAATTTAAAAATTGATTATAATTGATTTTATTGAAATCCACACGGAAATAATCCAAATTAGTGTTTCTGTTAACTTTTAACAGTTTTGAATCGATTGTTGTTGATGTAAAAGCAGTTATTGCTGAGTTGACAGCCCTTGGCCCAGTGATCTCCGGTTATTTCGATACGTAGAACGTTTTTGAATCAGTAGCCAACTTTGGAAATCTTAAAGTATTCTCCAAAATTGAAGGATAATATACCAAGGATAGCAAGAGATATTCTGGATTGAAAATATAAAACAATGGAACAGATGTCACAATGTAGAGAATCTAATGAACGCCATTAGATATAGATTTGATTTTTTATCAAATATTAAATAACTTGTAATGAATTATGTAATTTTATGATCTCTAATATTCGAGAACTGAATATGGCTTACAAATGCGGCATTTACAATAGATGGCGTATCTTTTGAACGCAGTTTTCGTTTTTAATAACTTATATGTCATTTTGAAAGGTACATATCTGTTTTATTTTGCATCGAAAATGTCTAATTTTGTACCAACAAATCGTCATATGCGGGAAGTTTTGCTTTACGTCTTTAATTTGAGAAAAAGTGCAGCTAAGGTAATTCTTCTATGTACTTGGTGGAAGCAAAAAGTTCATATCTATTATGAGCTGCTGAAATTTGACCAGACCATCAACTTGTACCAAACGCAACTGATTCGTTGAAGCGAGCATTGGTGAATTGAAGCCGATAGACCTTGAAAGACGATTTTGCATTTCCGAAATGATTACTTGCAATGAAAAATGCATCCATTTCGATAATACGAAGCGTAAGAGATCGTACGTGAAGCCCGGCCAACCAGCTTAATCGACACCAAATCCAAATATCCATGGTCCTAAGGTAATTAATTCTTTGTATTTGGTGGAAGCAAAAAGATCCTATCTATTATGAGCTGCTGAAATCAGACCAGACCAGATCAGGCATTGGCCGAAATACGCCCAGAATATGAGGCCAGACATGAAACCGTAATATTCCATCATGACAACGCTCGGCATGTTACAATACGTGTTTAAAAGTATGTAGAATGAAGTGGTTGGGAAGTTTTGCCTCACCCGTGCCCCGTCCGACTACCATTTGTTTCGAGCGATGCAGAACGCTCTGTCTGAGATACTCTGCACTTTGGAACAGAGTGTGCATTTCTTTTGGCTCGGAATCCATATGTTGCCAGAGAGATGGGGAAAAATTTTAATAAATCCCGTATTTTCAAATCATACATCCAATACATATAATGAAGAAGGAGGGAGTATACATATATACGAAATTGTCTGATGTTTTTCAGATTAATTTTCCTTCAAAAAGATGCATTGGAACTATCCTCTTAATTATTTATAGCTCGCTTGTAACTTCTCAATTCAAATCGGCAACGGTGTATTTTCTTTGTTGTCAAAATAAAAATAACCCATTTTAGGTAATAAAAATCTTCAAAATTACCATAAAATCCTCAAATCTGGCATCGACGGTTGCTGCATTAGCCATCATTGTGTACTTTCATTTGCTTTGCATTTTCTTTGGAGTTTTAATATTATGTTTTGTATTTTAACTTTACTTTTTTTTTTGTAGACTTTAATGCCAAATAATTATTTTATTTAAAGAAAGAAGAAATGTGGAAACTTTAATATTGTTTGCAAAGGGGGGAGGCGTAGAGGTTCAAATAAAAATTTATTTACAATGAAGATTTTTCGTAAAAATTAAATGTTTTTGTTCTTGCATTTTGAAGCGTATAATAAGTTGGTTAAAATACAGATAAATCGGTAGTTCTAACTGCGAATGTGTATTTTAAAATATTGTTACGATTTTGCAATAGCGATTTGATTAAGCGGTCTGTAACGACTGCCTGCAGCATTCATCATGTTTACAAACGCGTCCATCAGTAGAAGCTTTTACTTATTAACAATGTTGATAGCATGTGGTTATTAGCATTGTTGTATGTTATATGGCAACACTAAATGTTTAAGCTGCTAACATTGACATCGAAAGCTCTAGAATTCGAACATACTAGTTGTCCGTTAAGAGCATTGTAGAAGATTCCCGAAATATGACGTGTGTTTTTTCGAAAAAAAAAAAAAAAAAAAAATGTTTCAAAAAAATATTTTTCCCGATTTTGAACCATTGTTGTTCAGTATTTTCATGGCGTTTTACTATAGGTTATTATTAGGGGCGGATTTATATGCAAATGCATGTTTTTTCTGGAACGTCCAAATATCAAGTAGTAGTAATTATCTATCCGAATCATACATTCTTCTGAAAATGGCATGGACTTGTTAGGGCATATGTTTTGCATATTTTGTTATATTTTTCTTTCAAATGCAAACTATTATGTTTTATCGTCAATATATTGTCTCGACGAACATTTTTTTTTTTTGACGATTTAGAGCTAGTTTTTGGGACAAAGATAATCTACATTGTTTGATTAACCCTAGCTTAAACTAAAATGTTTGTGTTTCACTTATCGTTCATTTAGTTTATAATCTAGGTTTAACTTAGCATTATTGGTCAGCTGAACGTTAGTTAGAATTGTCAAAACACAAACAGCTGAAAAAATAAAATAAACAATTCAGCGCACTAATTTGATTTTCTTTATAAACATCACTATGATTTTTTAAATATCCATTTCATTTACAGTGCACTCGCGGTAACGTGAACACCGCCTTACGTGAACAAGCTTTTGTTTACATTGAGTACTCTGTAACGTGAACAAACTCAGAAAGCTCTATAACGTGAACAATTTTTTTTTCACTGCATTTGTTTTCTAAGCATGTCGACAACACAAATGCATATATTAAATTCGATTTTTAAAGTTTTATATCAAAGATGTGTTTGTATTCTTTAAATTAATATTTTTTTGTATGGCAACGTATGAGTAATTTTATTTCAATGTATATTTTCTTGTAATCTCGTTTTGTTTTGTAATGCATTTTAATCAATCATTTTTGTTTTTTATATTAATAATGAAAATAATAATAAAATAATTTCACGTTCAAGCGTGTAAAATACAGGTTTATATTATAAAATTTTATATTTTTTCCTTGAAATTCAACAATCGCTAACGTGAACAATTTCACTAACATGAACTCCCTTGGTTTTAATTAGTTCACGTTACCGCGAGTGCACTGTACTTAACTTTAACTTTTTCTTTTTACAAAGTTCAAATTTACAAAAAAAATGCTGTGCTGAATTTTAGATAGAAAACATTTTTTTGGAAAAATAATTTTATTAAAATTTTTTTGTTTTCACCAAAAAGTTTTTTCAACAATAATTTTTTTACCAACATATTTTCAAGAAAAAAATTTTTCACAAAAAAAAATTTTTTTTTTTAAAAAAAATAGTTTTTTCTTAAAATAAAAAAAGTTTAGTTGTAAAAAATTTTTGTTTTTCAATATCTTATAAAAAATGTATGAACTTTAATTCTATTGAAATAAATCTCGAATAATTGACAACCCAAATTTTAAGAAATCAAAAATCAAATTCATAAATGATTACAAATGAAGAAAAATTACACTTTCACCTATATGAAGGCATTACTTTGCTGCTTTTTTACATTTTGTTTTTTTTTTTTTTGTTTTTGCAAGATTTTCTTTCATCTATTAAACACTGTTGCTTGTCATTATTTGTTGTCTTTTTCACATTAACACTAACAATAAAGTTCTTTGATTACATTTTTACTCTCTGTTTCCCTTTCCATAATCTTTTATTCCATTATATTGTTTTTGTTTTAATATTCTTTATGGCTGAAAAAAAAGCAAACAAAACAAAAAATGCAAAAAAGAAAATGAGAAAAAAAAACATAAAAACAATAATTTTCAATTCTTTTTTAAACTTAAATGACAAATAAGGTGCACTTAAGAAAATGAAAATACAAATGACGATGAATATAAAATGTTTAGAAAGTGATTGAAGAGAGAGAGAGAGACAGAGCAACAACAGCAGCAAGAGAAGAGAAGCTATAAGACAATTAGATGTTTAACCTTTTATTTATTCTTTTTTTGTAATCAGAAAATAACATGTTAATCAACATGCCGTTTTCAAAGAAATGCAATACTAAAAGAAGCTGAAGAAAAATAATGGTCAGCCACATGTTATTGTTTAAGTTGGCTGTCAGTCAGTCTCCCTCTTCTTTCTTTTATTGAGTTTGTTGTTGCTATAATTCATACCAAAAAAAAAGTGTTGTTGTTGTTGTTATTAAAGACAAACAACAACAGTATCAAAATATAAAACAAAATAATATCCCTTGTATGAGGAAACAACAACAAAAACATACAAATATCTATGGATATTAACAACAGCAACAACAACAATAATAAACAGACGGACTGAGTGACAAACAAATAATCAAGAAGAAAAAGTTGTAAATGAAGAATAAAAACCAGCAGAAGAAAAATATGAAGAAGAAGAACATTGTTTTGTACAAATTTTTGTTTTGATTACAATTTTTCGTTCACTTTTGTCTTTTGTTGTTGGTTGGTTGGTTTGGTTTGGTTTGTTTGTGTTTTTCTTTCCATTGAAACATGAGAAATGGGGGTAGTGTTTTTCATGTGTTTTTTTCCCCACTTTTTTTTTTTTTTAATTTTGTTTTTACCATTTTCAAATGTGTTGATTAAAAAAAAGTCTTTCTTTCCTCAGCTTTGTATGTGTGAAGATGTTGGTAGTTGCTTTTTGTTGTTTTCTTTATGTTTGAATTATTATTTCATTCGATGATTTTTTCTTTGGAGATTTTTTTTTATTAATATTTATGTGTTTTAAGGTGGGCTACATATTCGATACGTTTATGTTAATGCTAATTTACATTATTTCGGTATTTAAGCGTTAAAACTATTTTGGATCACCGTATTTTCCATCAGTTTTAAGTTATCAATCAGAGACCGAAAATAAAGTGTTTCGTTTTCATTTCGATGGTAAATTGGCAGCCTTTACCTTACCATTTTTGGTGTTACAACTATCGCTGTAAACATTTTAGGTTAGTGATTGAATAAAAATATTCAAAATCACAAAAAAACGAAAATTTTACAAAAAAATCATAAATTTTGCAAAAAATCTTAAAATCACCAAAAATTTATCAATTTCCCTGAAATCATAATTGAGAAGCTGCCGAACAAAACTACAGTAGTCTCATTAACTGTATTCTACAGGACAGGCAAATAACTGAACTACCTAGATAGAGACTTGTTCGAAAAGTCAGTTTTCGTTATTTTAACCCTTTGACGACCATAGGCAAGTATGCTTGCCCGAGGATTTTTAGTTAATATATTGGTCCAGGTAACAGATAGAGCAAACACGTCAAAGAATGTTTTATAAAAGACGATTTGGGCAACAATATCGTAGTTGAGTGCAAGTGTCTATCTCTTCCCACTTGTTTCCAACAAGGCTACGAATTTGGTCAAACAATGGGCTTTATGACTACGGCAGCTACGGGGTAAAAATAGGGCTCAAGGGGCTGAGAGTTAATTATGTTTTGGATTCAGCCTTTATCTGTCAGGAAATAAAATGGAGAAGTTTGCGTAAACACCAATCTGCCTTCAGCTAATCAAATTATGTTTGGCAATTATGTTTGCCTATAGGTTGAAACGTAAGTTTTTATAAATTCCAAATGTTTTGATATTTTGAGTTAATACTGACTAGCTGCTGTTGCTATACATAGGTATATCTTGTCTTTAATTTTATTGACCCAACAGCACTATTCAAGGTCAAGCGACGTGTAGCTGGTCAAGCTGTTAAAATAGATAATGATTGCCCCCTAATTATACATCACTATAACAAAGGAATAGATCTAATGGATCAAAAAAAGTGTATTATGAGTACAATCGCAGAAGTAATGGCGTTTTTATTTACGTCTGTTCTTCGACCTTTTCGAGTTATGTGTTCATAATAGCAACATAATATATAACAAGTAAGAGATGTATATTCGGCTGTGCCGAATCTTATATACCATTCACCAAATTATACTTTAAAATAAAAATTTTAAATATTTTTAGGTAAACAAAATTAAATTTTTTTTTAAATTAAAATTTTTTTTTTCAAAACTGTTTTCGAAAATTAAAAAAATTTTTTTTTTCAAAATTGTTTTAAATTTTTTTTTTTTGGATTTATTTTGATTTAATTTTTTTTAAATTTTTTAAAATTTTTTTTTTAATTTTTAAAAAAATTTTTTTTAAATTTATTAGTGAAAAAAATTTTTTTTTGGTAAAAAAAAAATTCGGGTTAAAAAATATTTTTCCCGATTTTGACCCATTATAGGTCTAAATTATTATAGTCTTATATACATCGTTGCAATGGACTTTGAAATATCTATCATTAGATATCCATATTGTCTATATTATAGTCTATCTATATAGTAATCCAGATATAGATCAAAAATAGGCCAAAAATCGAGGTTGTCCCGGTTTTTTCCTTATATCTCAGCCATTTGTGGGCCGATTTTCTCGATTTTAAACAGCAACCGAGCCGGAAGAATTCCCAATATATTGATGTATGAATCAAGTTTGATTTCAACAGACAGACAGACATGGCTTAATCGACTCCGATGTCTATAAGGATACAGAATATATATAGGGTCGGAAAATTATATTGTAGAAATTATAAACGGAATGATAATCGTATATATACCCTTGCCACTCATGGTGAAAGGTATAAAAAACTCATATTGACCAACCGTTCCTCTGTCAACGTGATCTCTATCGATTTTCGGGCAGCTTTAGCCAAAGAATTAATAAGTAGCTTCAATTCAAGAAAGCGTGCCTTTTTAGCGTTAACCAAATCTGGATCTCGTTTAATAAGCAAAACCAAATCTCTCCATAAAATGGAAAAGCGTGAAAGTTAGAAACGTTGTTGTAATTGCGCTTTCAATAATAAGTATAGTCGCACAAATGTATTTAGCGTTCAATGCAATATGTTCCTTTGCTTCACTTCGTCCCGTGATTGCTTTGGAATGTATCATGAACAACACTAATAATATTGTATTTTTGTGATCTTTTGTATTTTACTGTATATTTAAAATAAAAACTGTTATTTAAATCTTTTCTGCAATTCAATAATTTGGTAGAAAAAAAATTCCTTTCAACCCATAGGCAACTGTGTTTGCCAAGGGAAATGGGGGACTAAACGGCTACCAAGGAGGGCCTATATATAAAGCCATATATTGCAAAAATAAATAAAACTACTAATTCGCTTCAGCCGAAAATGTTTGGTCGTGAAAGGGTTAAGGTAGGTCGAACTGGTTTTGAAGGAAAATATTTCGAGACTTCATGTACTTAGAGAGCCATGTCTGCATGTCTAGTTTTGTTCACCAATTATTACAAAAAAATCATAAATTTAAAAAAAAATAAAATTTTTTAAATCAAAATTTTTCAAAACTCACCAATTTGACAAGAAAATAATGTTCAAATTGTTAACTGCACAATTTAAATTGAAATAAAATTTCGCAATTCTGTAATTTTTTGACCCATCTCATCGGCACCTTACATTCATTATAGCGATAATGTCTTTTAAGCGACATTAAAAAAAATTATTGTTGAAATTGAAATTGTCAAGAATTCGAAATTATTAAGAGCCTAAGATTTTATCGTAAGTCAATGTTTAATCTGCACAAACACATTTTTATCGTTAACGACGGTGTATAGTATAAAATAAATGCAATTTAGCGCAAAGGATAGGGATCGATATTCTATCTATGACTTAAAACGAATAAAGCCAATTTCGGATACTATGTTTTTAAGTGAAGCGTATCCCAGAGAGAGAGAGAGTTCTGCATCGATTGAAACAAATAGTAGTCGGAGGTGGTAAGGTCTGGACTATAAGGCGGGTGAACAATTTGCCTTTATGTTCGTAATAGTAAAAGTTAACTTTAAGGGTACCTTTTTATATTGCTTAAAGTTAACTTTTACTATTTCGAACATAAAGGCAAATTGTAATAATGGCCCTAAGTGAGAATAAATGACAGATATCTATCCTTGAAAATGACATATAAGTTATAAAAAACAAAAGGCGCGTTTAAAAGATACGCCATCTATGGTAAATTCCTCATTTTTATGTCATTATTAATACTCATTATTGTCGTCTGAAGATACCTTAAAGAATTTAATTTTTTTTTTAATTATCATTTGTTTCATATCTGTAATAATCTGTATCTTTTACATTTATCTACAACACATAAAAATATCTATGAAAATTGAAATAATTTTATTCAAGCCTTCTAGATTTTTATAAAAAATTTTATGTTATGTTATGAAATCAATAAAATCAATCAAAAGTTGAAACTTTTTTCTAGTGTATGAAGTCGGTATAGTACATAGTTTATTTTCTTTTTAATTCAAAATACTTTTATGTACATGCAAAGTGAGCATGTACTTTAGAACCCCTGTAAACTACTTACAAAGAAAACAATATTTAAGATCAAGAATGTTTGTACAAATTATAGCAGCAGTCAGCATCAAACCAGTTTCCTTGTTTACAACAGCCAGCCAGACCTTGAAAAACACAATGCATTCAAAAAACCAAACACAAACAGAAAAGTAAATTTTTGTTTTTAAAAAAAGGATGCTGCTGTGAGTGAGTGACTTCCTTCATTCATCATCTAGATTTACGCAAAAACATTTTAGAAAAATGTTTAGTTTTATATGTTCTGGAACAATTGACATCAGTTTGTTCCAATATTTCAGAAAAATAAAAGTTAGCACTAAACGTTGTTTATTCTTACAAAACAGATACCTTCATATAACATCAAATAAACAGCTGCTTAAAATAGTGTGATATTTCTGAATATGAACGACAATTGGATCTAAGCTCCTGAAGGACCCCAGAGTCTCATTCTTTTAAATATAGTAGAATCAGCAATAGTTGCCTTAGCTACGCTTCGAAACGAAGATTGTAAATCCAGCAAAAGTTGTATCAACCGAAAGTTTTGATTGTGGGTCTTTATATAGTCAAATATTATCATCAATCGAATGTCTTTATATAGTCCAATTTAAGTATCAATCATTGGTCTTTATATAGTCTAATATTAGTAACAATCGTAGGTCTGTATATAGTCCAATTTAAGTATCAATCGTAGGTCTTATATAGTCCAATATAAGTAACAATCGTAGGTCTTTATATAGTCCAATTTTAGGTTCAATCGTTGGTCTTTATATAGTCCAATTTAAGTATCAATCGTAGGTCTTATATAGTCTAATATTAGTAACAATCGTATGTCTTTATATAGTCCAATTTAAGTATCAATCATTAGTCTTTATATAGTCTAATTTTAGTAACAATCGTAGGGGTTTATATAGTCCAATATTAGTAACAATCATAGATCTTTATATAGTCCAATTTTGGTATCAATCGTAGGTCTTTATATAGTCTAATTTTAGTAACAATCGTAGGTATTTATATAGTCCAATTTTAGTATCAATCGTAGGTCTTTATATAGTCCAATTTTAGGTTCAATCGTTGGTCTTTATATAGTCCAATTTTAGGTTCAATCGTTGGTCTTTATATAGTCAAATTTTAGTATCAATCGTAGGTCTTTTGTAGTTCAATTTTAGTATCAATCGAAGGGGCTTATATATATAGTCCAATTTTAGTTTCAATCGTAGGTCTTTATATAGTCCAATATTAGCATCAATCGTAGGTTTTAATATAGTCCAATATTAGCATCAATCGTAGGGGTTTATATAGTCCAATTTTAGTTTCAATCGTAGGTCTTTATATAGTCCAATTGTAGTACCAATCGTAGGTCTTTATATAGTCCAATTTTAGGTTCAATCGTTGGTCTTTATATAGTCTAATTTTAGTTTCAATCGTAGGTCTTTATATAGTCCAATTTTAGTATCAATCGTAGGTCTTTATATAGTCCAATTTTAGTATCAATCGTAGGTCTTTATATAGTCCAACTTTAGTATCAATCGTAGGTCTTTATATAGTCCAATTTTAGTATCAATCGTAGGTCTTTATATAGTCGAATTTTAGTATCAATCGTAGGTCTTTATATAGTCTAATTTTAGTATCAATCGTTGGTCTTTATATAGTCCAATTTTAGCATCAATCGTTGGTCTTTATATAGTCCAATTTTAGTATCAATCGTAGGTCTTTATATAGTCGAATTTTAGTATCAATCGTTGGTCTTTATATAGTCCAATTTTAGTATCAATCGTAGGTCTTTATATAGTCCAATTTTAGCATCAGTCGTAGGTCTTAATATAGTCCAAAATAAGTAACAATCGTAGGTCTTTATATAGTCCAATATTAGCATCAATCGTAGGTCTTAATATAGTCCAATATTAGTAACAATCGTAGGGTTAATATAGTCCAATATTAGTAACAGTCGTAGGTCTTTATATAGTCCAATTTTAGTATCAATCGTAGGTCTTTATATAGTCCAATTTTAGTATCAATCGTAGGTCTTTATATAGTCCAATTTTAGCATCAATCGTTGGTCTTTATATAGTCCAATTTTAGTATCAATCGTAGGTCTTTATATAGTCCAATTTTAGTATCAATCGTAGGTCTTTATATAGTCCAATATTAGCATCAATCATTGGTATTTATATAGTCCAATTTTAGAATCAATCGTAGGTATTTATATAGTCCAATTTTAGTATCAATCGTAGGTCTTAATATAGTCCAATATTAGCATCAATCATTGGTATTTATATAGTCCAATTTTAGAATCAATCGTAGGTATTTATATAGTCCAATTTTAGTATCAATCGTAGGTCTTTATATTGTCCAATTTTAGTAACAATCGTAGGGGTTTATATAGTCCAATAGTAGTAACAATCGTAGGTCTTTATATAGTCCAATTTAAGCATCAATCATTGGTATTTATATAGTCCAATTTTAGTATCAATCATTGGTATTTAAATAGTCTAATTTTAGTATCAGTCGTAGGTCTTTATATAGTCCAATTTTAGTATCAATCATTGGTCTTTATATAGTCCAATTTTAGTATCAATCATTGGTCTATATATAGTCTAATTTTAGTATCAGTCATATGTCTTTATATAGTCCAATATTAGTAACAATTTATATAGTCCAATTTAAGGTCTTTAATCATACCAATTTCATATTTTATGCATTGAAGAAAAAAAGATTTCATCATTTTATAACTCTGTTTTATGTTTTGTAATTGTTATTTCGCATTACAACAATGGTTTTGTGCATTTATGCTGCATGTACATTTTGGTTCACAGAAATAAAGAAACGAAAATTGATTTTAAATTTAATGTTTTTTTTTTTTTTTGTTTGAGTTTCGTTTTTGTATTTTATTTACAAGCCCTTCCTTACTTCAATTGCAATGGAAATATTTTATGTACAATTTATAAATTGAGTGAATGAATGCATGACTGTGGTACCTAGGAACAACAAAAACAACAACACATAACTACATGATGTTGCCTCTGTTGATGGCTGTGTTGCATTGTGTTTTGGAAAAAGAAAAGTTTTTTTTTTTTCAAATTTTTAGTTGCCACACATACCCTGGCAGTAGCTTCAGCTTCAGCATCAGTTTAAAATTTCTTATATATTTATTTTTCGGTTTTAAAAAAAATTGTTTTAAAACTGGCAAATAAAAGAGAAACTTTTAAGCAACTTGTTGTCGTCGTCTATACATTTTATTTTTGTATGCTGCTTGCTAGCTAGCTAGCTGCTGGCTGACTGCTGCATTCAAGCACAACATAATTTTTAAACAAAAATCAAAAAAGAAAAAAAAAGTATTTGTTTGTTAAAGGGTTTTTAAAGAGTTTTTCTTGTTTTTGTTTATGTCTATAAATAAACAATGCGAAATTATATACACATAGGATTTATATAGTATTTTCAATTTTATTTTTTATTTTTATTTTTCATTTCTTCAATTTTAAAGCCAAGAACACAAAAACTCCCTAAACCAGTTCCTTTTTAAACCCTAAAAGGAATGTTGGCAGTCTGGGTAACTTTTAAACAAAAAAAATGTTTCCTTTGTTGCCATTCTAAAGTGATTGTAAATGTTCATTGCTCATTAATTTTCAAGTTTTTCACTTGTATTTCATTGTCGTAGGTTAGTTAAATTCCAAATAAATTTGATAATCTGTTTAATGTTCGACTAACATGTAAACTAAGATTCTAGAGTTTTTGACATATGAAATTCAATTCTATGATCCGACAGTTTGTCCAAAATCTTAACCAGAACATTAAATCTCATCCTGCTAATATCAAAAATATCACTGTCAAGTTAAACATTTCAAGAAAATATTAATATTTTTTCTTGGTGGCCAATTCGCATCCACCTCCACGTTAGATCATCATGCTCCCAAATCTCTCTTGGAGATAGTCCACGTAGCTCCGTCCTGTTGAAACCACATGTCGTTGGTGTCCATATCATACAATTCAGGCAAAAAGAAGCTGGTAATCATCGAACTATAGCGCTCGCGATTGACGGTGAATGTCAGGCCAAAGTCGTTCTCAAAGAAATATAGACAGATGACGCCGCCAGATTAAAATACACATCAAGCAGCGATTTTTCCGCACTGCATTGGACGCTCTTGGATCTCATGCGAATTGGTAGCGTCCCAAATTCGGCATTATTCCTTGAATATTGTTGTAAAACTCAACAAGAGCTTGCATAATCATTGGGAGCTACTCAAGCAGCAATTTCAAAACGCTTGCGAGCAGCAGGATTCATCCAAAAGTAGGGAAATTGGGTACCATAGGAATTGAAGTTGAATGACGATTTTGCATGTCCGAAATGCAGCTTGAACGCTTTAAAAGAAAATCATTTTTGAAACAAATTATTCATATTTGATGGCACCAAAAGGTTCATATCTATTATGAGCTGCTGAAATCTGGCCAGCGCATCACAGGGAACTTGTACCGAACGCAACTGATTCGTTTGTAATGAGCATAGGCCGAAATTGCCCGGAATATGCGTCTAGACATGAAATCGTAATATTCCATAATGACAAAGATCGTTCACATAATACAATACCTGTTAAAAACTATTTAGAATGAAGTGGTTGGGATGTTTTGCCTCACCCGCCTTATAGTCAAGACCTTGCCCCGTCCAACTACGATTTGTTTTGATCGATGTAGATCACATTCTCTGGAATACGCTTCACTTCAGTACAGAGTATCTGAATATCAGAACTGAAAAAATATGTTTTAACCCGATATTTTTTTGACAAACTTTTTTTTTCACCAAATTTTTTGCTAATATTTATAAAAACCATTCAATAATACAAATATTTTATTTCTTTTTATTACAGATTATCGTTAAGGAATTTCCTGCCAAATTTTTCACACCACCACCGCTTTTATGCGCCAGACAAAAAGCTAAATAAAACTAAATAACAACCAACAACAAAATTAAGATACAAAATTACAATTTGTATCATATTTGGTTAAAAAAAAAAAAAAACAAAAACCGAAAATATTTGCAGCAAAGGATAGATAGAAAGAGGAAGAGAAGACTTTGAAAATAAAAGTTAAAATTCAACTCAACAAAATAACCTACAAAATTACGGCTACAAAATGGCTCAACGAAGTCATCAATATTTTAGTTTGCGATGGAATAACTATCAAAACACCATGACTTCGGTGTTTCAGCAACTACGTGAAGATCTATCATTTGTTGATGTAACCCTATCATGTGAACATGGTTCTCTTAAAGCACACAAGGTAGGTTAATTTATATAAATACCTATACATACATATGTTTTTATTTAAAAAAACATGTACTATGTAGAAAATGGTGTAATTGGTAATTTTTATTTTTTTTTTTATTAATAATAATTTTTGTTTTTATTTCATATTTGCCTTCTTCCCTGCCGCTCGCTTATGTTGATGTCTGTTGTTGTTGTTTGTTTCTTACAAACCAGGTGGTGCTTTCGGCATGTTCATCATATTTTCAAAAATTATTATTGGAGAATCCCTGCAAACATCCAACCATAATATTGCCAGGCGATATTATATTTACAGATCTAAAAACCATCATTGATTTTGTGTATCGTGGTGAAATTGATGTAACCGAATCAGAATTACAGGTGAGTTTAGAGAGATAATATTTGATTCCCTGATTCAGAAACAGGAACAGAAAATAATTTTGAAATTTTTTTTTATGAAAATCACTCAAAAATTTTTTGAAATCTGATGTTTTTAATGTTTTTTAGAATCAGGGCCTTAAAATTTATTTGAATGGAAACAAGCAGGTCTTCGAATTGAAGTAATTAAATTTTAGTTTAATTCACTAAAATCTTAATTCAGAATTATAAATGTCAGGCAATTCATTCCATAAATATTACAATATAAAACTGTTATTTTTGTAAATTTTTAGCATCTTGTTAAAATTTGAATTTTTTTTACAAAACTTATCAAATTGTTTAAAACGAAATGAAAATGTTTTTGAAAAATTTGAAAATTTAATTTTTTTTTGCAAATCGTAACACTTTAAACAACATATTAAAAAATGTCTGAAATCTGAAACTATATTTTTTCTTGCTCTATTTATTGCTAACATAATTCATTAAGACAATCGGAAAACAATTTACAGATTTTTGTATGAAAAAACACTCAAAAATTATATGAAAACTGAGTGATTTTCCATAAAAAAAATTGAAATTTGTTTTCCGATTGTGTTTCTGAATCATTCCCTAACACCTTCTATCATTTACAAATTCATACAATCAAATTAGAGGAGGTCAAACAATGTTTAATTAACGGAAAATTTTATTCATTTGATTTTCATCGTGTTCTAATGTCGCATTCATGTATATAAATCATCGTTTGTTATCTACCTACTATGCGGCTGAAAGTTTTTATTCGAATAAAGTTACTACATACAATAATCTCACTATAAATTCTATTTTGATCTTCAAAGTGTGTCGCGTTCGCTATCGTAAGTTTATCAAATTAAAGTAATAAAACAAAATTCATATAATTTTTAAGTTTTCCAATTTGTTTAATATAGAGTTTCGTGTTGGGTTTTAACCGAAACTATTTTCAGTAGGCAAATTTGAAATTTAAGATAAAAGAAAAAAAAATTGTATATGGGAAAAACAGTGAATAACAGGATTTTAGATTCTAATGATTCAGCCAATTTCTTTAAAAATAAATCGATGAAAAAATATCTTTAGATTTCTTTAAATGTTTTAAATTACTTCAGATGATTTATCAGGCTTTAACATTAATATTAAAAATATTTATCATACGCATATTTCCTGATAATTAGAATACAAATGTTTGTTAGTTTATTTATTTAATTTTTTAAAAAATCAATGCAAAATTTCAATAACAAAGTCTTAGTTATTTTCAAATATCCGATTAAAGTATGGAGTACTACCTAACTAGGTTCTTTTGACCAACTCAATTAGAAGAAAGAAAAAGTACCAGTAGTTTAAAAAGCGCCAAATGGAAACCTTACACTAGCTAATAGTACTACTTGTACAATAAACTAGTTCGCTGTGGCTGCTAGCGTATTCAGTAACAAACAATAGTCAGATATTCGCCTTAAGTTTTTGAAAGTAAATTCAAGTAAAATAAAATCATCTAAAATATACCACTTCGATGGCCATATGTAATGCTGAATGTGACCGTTGGTATTTTCGTTCTCTCTGATGATAAAGAAGAAAGACTCACGTTTAATTCTTAATAACAAATAGGGAGCAGTACAAATAAGAACTTTTTAGCTTACTGATTAGAGCATTTTACTATAAAACAATAGGTTATGTATTCTACACCGCTCTCTGGAAAATTTGTAAAAATGGCCATTTTTGGAATTGTACACGTAACACACTATATACGTTTGGTAGTCCAAGGGGTCCCTAATGATGCACTATTGGACTACCAAACGTATATAGTGTGTTACGTGTACAATTCCAAAAATGGCCATTTTTACAAATGATCCTCCAATAAAATTTTCAAAATCATATTTTTTTGAAACTAAATTTTCTCAAATCCCAAAATTAGTTCAGCTATCCCACTAATAGTGCATCATTAGGGACCCCTTGGACTACCAAACGTATATAGTGTGTTACGTGTACAATTCCAAAAATGGCCATTTTTACCAATGATCCTCTAAAGAATTTTTTCAAAAATCATATTTTTTTGTAACTAAATTTTCTCAAATCCCAAAATTAGTTCAGCTATCCCACTAATAGTGCATCATTAGGGACCCCTTGGACTACCAAACGTATATAGTGTGTTACGTGTACAATTCCAAAAATGGCTATTTTTACCAATGATCCTCTAAAGAATTTTTTCAAAAATCATATTTTTTTGAAACAAAATTTTCTCAAATCCCAAAATTAGTTCAGCTATCCCACTAATAGTGCATCATTAGGGACTTCTTAGAGTACCAAACGTATATAGTGTGTTACGTGTACAATTCCAAAAATGGCCATTTTTACCAATGATCCTCTAAAGAATTTTTTCAAAAATCATATTTTTTTGTAACTAAATTTTCTCAAATCCCAAAATTAGTTCAGCTATCCCACTAATAGTGCATTATTAGGGACCCCTTGGACTACCAAACGTATATAGTGTGTTACGTGTACAATTCCAAAAATGGCCATTTTTACAAATGATCCTCTAAAGAATTTGTTTTCGAAACAGACATATTAATTTGTAAATTCTATAAATATTTTAGTTATTTCATTACTATAGACCTCTTGGAGTACCACTTCACATTATTTTTGGTCATGGACTTAGTTCCATTCTCCTGTAATAACCTCCTAAATATACTACCTCTTAAATTCTATCTCTGTTAAATGCATAACAGTGCACTGTTAACTGCAAAATAAGCTCTGTTACAAATTGTGGTTTGTGTCTATACTAGTTAAATACGAATTTATCTTCACACACATAACAGTTTTGCCGATAACTAATATAAACAAGTAAGAGAGATATATTCGGCTGGGCCGAATCTTATATACCCTTCACCAAACTATACTTCAAAATAAAAATTTTAAATATTTTTAGGTAAACAAAATTTATTTTTTTTTCCAGTTTTTTTTTTAATTTTTTGAAAAAAAATTTTTTTTCGATTTTTTTTAAATTTAAAAAACTTTTTTTTTAAATTTTAAAATTTTTTTTTTTTAATATTTAGCCAAAAAAACTTTTGGTGAAAAAAAATTCGGGTTCAAAATTTTTTCCCGATTTTGACCCATTGTAGGTCCAACTTACTATGGTCTTATATACGTCGTTGCAAAGGTCTTTGAAATATCTATCATTAGATATCCATATTGTCTATATTAATGACTTAGTAATCCAGATATAGGTAAAAAAATAGGTAAAAAATCGAGGTTGTCCTGGTTTTTTCCTTATATCTCAGCCATTTGTGGACCGATTTTGCTGATTTTAAATAGCAAACTTCTCGAAAGCATGTCTGACAGAATTATTCAAGATTTGGATCCCGAAGATATCTGGGGTCTTCAGAAAATTGATTTCAACAGACAGACAGACAGACGGACGGACAGACAGACGGACATGGCTAAATCGACTCCGCTATCTATAAGGATCCAGAATATATATACTTTATAGGGTCGGAAAATTATATTGTGGAAATTACAAACGGAATGACAAATTTATATATACCCTTCTCACGAAGGTGAAGGGTATAAAAAAGGTTTAAGAATGAGAACAATGTTCTTGCAAGTTTTTTCAGTCATTTCAGTGAATTTTTAAGGAATTTTAGCACATTTAAATCTACTACAAAATTTTAGAACGAGTTTATAACATTTTTCTGGGTATTAACTAGGGTATACAATTAATCGGATTTCTGGTTTAATCGGTTAATCGAGTAAATAATTAATCGGTGTTTAGATTAATCGGTTAATTTTAAATTATTCGATTAACCGAATAATTTCTATTTTAATTTTAAATTTAAAATAAATCCACGAATTTTGTGTACTTATTTAAGTATTTTATTAATAAATGAACAAAATCATAGGTTGGGTTAGGTTATCAGGCAGCCGTCCAAAACCTTCGTTTGGTACAGCTCACTTGGGTCCAATAATCGTTCCCTTTGTGGTACTTGAAAAGAGAATGAAAACAGAGAGAAGAGAGAAATAGAAGTAGAAGAAAAGGAATTCTATAGATTTAGTAGGAGTGAAATTACCAAGAGGAGAATATTTTATCAACCACCTGCTTTCCCTAATAAAGGCGTTAATGCACCTTAGTTCTTTCAAAGATAGCCCGGAGAGAGTACTAATGGATCGCTCACCTAAAAGTCTGCACGTAGATCGCCCAGTTCCGGACACTTACAAAAAAAGTGTAGAATAGTTTCTTCCCCTTCCTCATTCTGACAAATTCTGCAGAAGTCGTGATAAGGTAACTCAAGTCTTGCAGCATGGGAACTGAAAGTGCAATGTCCGGTGATCATCACCACCATATTGCGAACAGTCCAACGCTGACCATATCATCCTCATAATAGCACAGGTGGATTCATTACCCCATCTCGTTTGGGCAAGCTCGTAATATGCGTCATGTATTCGTTTCTTGCGGGTTGACAGCGGAATCCCACAAAGGAAGTCTATATCGTCTTCCGACATCAAGGCTTCATTGTCCCTGTGTCCACCTACCCATGTGAGTACAACTGTCGAATGTCTCGCCATCTCATTTAAGGATGCCCGGCATTCCTGGACCATATTCGATGTTGTATAAACACCTATCAGGGACTTAATTGCGGTTTTACTGTCAGTACATATACGGATATCCCTACCAGATACACTGTAGCGGCCAAAACCAAAAAATAAGTAGTAGCAAGAAAATATGGTATTTGAGATCCTTTTTTTAGGATTTTAGTAAGAACTTCTGAAATAATCTTTTAAAAACGATTTTTAAACGATTTTTTTAGTTATAATAAATATTGACTTGAAAAAAACTCTCTTGCTAATTGTAGATGTTGGAGAATCGTTCTGATAAAAGATTCGCTTGCGTAATATCTCCAGTTTCGTCTATTATCATGTCGTCCTCCGACAAATACATGTAAATTAAATATGTATGTCAGTTGTTATACTCACTAAACATATTTCTTGGATGTTCGAAAAAATATTTAATTATATCCTTAACCATCGTGAGAAGGATATGTTTATATAAGTATGTCATTCCGTTTGTAATTTCCAAAATATAATTTTCCGACCCCATAAAATATATATATATATTCTGGATCCTTATAGATAGCGGAGTCGATTAAACCATGTCAATCTATCTGTCTGTTGAAATCAATTTTCAGAAGACCCCAAATAACTTGCAAACTTAATTCATACATCAATATATCGGGAATTCTTCCGGCTCGGCCCACAAATGGCTGAGATATAAGGAAAACACCGGGCCAACCTCGATTTTTGGCCTATTTTTTATATATATCTGGATTAATAAGTCATTAATATAGACAACATGTATATGTAATGATAGACATTTCAAAGTCCATTGCAACGATCTATATAAGGCTATAGTAATTTGGACCTACAATGGGTCAAAATCGGGAAAAATATTTTTAACCCATTTTTTTTTTCAAAAAAATGTTTTTGTCATATATTTTTTCACTATTAAATTTTAAAAAATTAAAAAAAAAAATTTTAAAAAACTGTTCGAAAAAAAATTTGGTAATTTGGACCTACAATGGGTCAAAATCGGGAAAAATATTTTTAAACCATTATTTTTTTTTTCAAAAAAATGTCTTTGTCATATATTTTTTCACTATTAAATTTTAAAAAATTAAAAAAAAAAATTGAAAGAAAAATTTTAAAAAACTGTTCGAAAAAAAATTTTTTTTTGAAAATAATTTTGAAAAAAAAAAAATATTTTTCAAAATTTGAAATTTTTTTTTTTTTAATTTTGAAAAAAAGAAAATAGTTTTGTTTATCTTAAAAGATTTATTTTAATGTATAATTTGCTCTCTTACTTGTTTTAATTTGATATTTGTATTTGAATCAAAACGGATAAATAAATATAAAAAATATGTTATAGTGCAAAAAAATAAATTTCGGTTAATCGACACAAATTAATCGGTTTATTTGTTATTTGAAACTCAGGAATTTTAAATTATTCGAACAGTTGACCGAATAACTATTCGAACAGTTAATCGATTGAATACCCTAATATTAACCATTTACATATTTACAAAATGATAAAAAAATTTCAGCTTCATTTATTTTTTTTTTTCTAGAATATTCCAAAAACTACGATAATATATAAATAGAAATGGTTCTAATACAAGTGATTTAAGAATAAGTTAAAAAAAAATATAATATCAATTTTCAATGACAAAATTAAAGATTCTATATTTTAGTTCGCGAATATTCCAAGAATTAGTTTTCTAAAACAGCTAAACATACCTTAAGGTAGCAAATGAACATTAGATGGAAATTACTTGACTACAGTATCAATTTTCCATTTCAATTCCAAACATTTTCATTACTTTCAGTTCAAATTAATAATAAATATTTCCTAATTAAAATGTATAGCAAAAACCAATTGCGCTGCTGAAACGATTACAATAATCCGAATACATAGAATGACAATAAAAAAATAAAAAATAAATTTAAACAAAGTGCAACAAAAATATTTTGCATACAATTAAAATTGACCGAATTCTATATTTGCATTTACAAGAATTTTATTATTTTCGCTCTTACTCTCTCCCTCTCTCACCCACTCTGTGCCGCTGTCCCCAGTTTTGTTGTAATTACTTGTCGTATTTGTTCATGTTTACAATTGATTGATTTTTTTTTTTTTTTAATATTTGTGTATGCCATCAATTTTGTTGTATACTGCAGGAGTTCGCAATGTTTTTTGATTTACGGAGATAATGAGGAATTTGTACAGACTGTCGGTGTCCAATACATACTCTGTTCTCGTGTTTGTTTCCTCTGCTGTAGGGTACGAATCTAGGTTTAACACTTTGTATGAAAGGGAGCTGTGATTTTAACATGTCCTAGAAGTGACAGATTTACAATTTTAGGCGTTATTTGACAGTTCACGAAATTAACACAAAAGTACTTGTTCTTTTTTGGATATTATGATCTGGTTGTCACAATTTTTTTCAATTGATTTTATTTGTTTAAAATTCATTGATAAATTGTCAACTTTTTGCCACTATAGTTGTGGAAAAATGTATATTAAAAGTTTTAATGATTTGGGAACCCTTTGGTATATAGACAGACATAAAACCACAATTGCGTAAAATTCAAATTGAAATAAAAATATTAGCATTTAATATTTTCTAGTTCGCAACGGATATTGTTATTAAATCATTCAATTTAATTCATAAGTTCACGTTGGGTTTTTATAATGAATGATAGGTTTTCTAGTAATTTTTGTTCATTATTGGAATTGAATTGATTACTATTAATAGAGTATTAAACTGAAATAATTTAAATCAAACTGAACTACATATTTATTCTAAATGCAATAACCTAATCGTGACAGTGATTTTGATTTGTGTGTTATTTAAGTTTTAAAACAAAAAAAATAGTAATTTGTGATTTTCCAAAAGGTACGAATTTTGTGTAAAAAAATATTGGAAAAAAAATGTTTCCACACATGTTTCGTTAATAATTTTAAATTTAAATGTTTACAGCAAATTATTTTTAAGACCCTCCTCATTTTATAAAACGAAGCGTTCAAAAATGTAAGCGCAATTTGTTTGAAGAATACTAGGAGAAAGGTTTTAAACTAGCATTTTCTCCATACAAAATTTGTTTAACACATGTCGTGTAATTTTATAAAATGAGGCCAAAAGTTTGTCCTCAAGTTCAATATGGTACAATACATACAAAGGCATTAATAAGCCACATATTTGTTATTAAACAAAACTAGAAACGTGTTAAAAAAGTTTTTTAAATTTCTATTTAAAAAAAACTTAAAATTCCAAACAAATAATTACAGCTGAATGATGAATACTGTGTTAAAAAAGCGCCTTTTATATAAATCATAAATAACACTAAACCTTGTATACAAACATTTTCCCAGTATTCTTCATACAAATCTACTTACGGTTTCCTTTATGATGAATGAAACCTTAATCGTATTTTGAATTTTTATTACGTTTTCTTACCATGTTGTGTTTAAAATACGGTTTTCGAATTAATATCCATGTATTAGTAGATTTCGAAACCATTATTTTCTAATACATGGCTACATTTCGAAATTATTTCCAAATGGTTCTTGTCTTTGCTAACATGCAAAATAAGGTGTATATTTATTTTTCACCACTAAAAACTCCATCTCTTGGCCGGCAATTGATTTAAACCACTTTCGAAGTTACCGTTACACAAAAGGAATTTGGTATTTTTTGTGATTCAAAATTATTTATTTTTTATTTTTTTTTTAAAACGAGAAAAAAAAATTGTGTATTTTTTTATGTTCAAGAAAATATGACTTTTTAATTTCGATTTTTTTTTTTAGAAAAAAGTGAAATTTTTTTATAGAAAAAAAGTAAAATTTAAAAAAAAAAAAATTTTTTTAAACAAAAAAAAATTTGAATTTTTTTTAATAAAAAAAAATTTGATAATTAATAGTTTTGAACATGTGCTCGTGCTTTGTAATGATGGAATATTACAATTTCATGTTTGGCCTCATATTCTGGGCGTTTTCGGCCCAGTTTCGCTTCAAACGAATCAGTTGCGTTCGGTAAAGGTTCTCTGTGATGGTCTGGTCAGATTGCAGCAGCTTATAATAAAGGGTTTTCTAACAAGAGGTGTTATTTTGGTATTCAAAGAAAAATGGAATTTTTTGAGATAAATGATCGGATGTTTATTTCATAATAAAGTGGAAGGTATGCTGTTAATAATGAAAAACAACATCAGCCAAATGGCCACCACGACCACGCTTACAGGACCATATCCTTTTAATGAAATTTTCTATAACCAAATCGCAAAGTGGCTGCTCTATGTCCTCGATAGCCTCACGAATTCTATCTTTGAGGTCTTGAATTGACGCTGGGCTGTTGGCGTAGACCTTATCTTTCACTTGGCCCCAAAGGAAGAAGTCGCAAGGTGTTAAAACACAATATCTCGGTGGCCAATTGTGATCACGTCTTCGAGAGATAACACGGTCCGGAAACTTTTCCCGTAAAAGAGCATTGGTTTCGTTGCTTGTGTGGCATGTAGCGCCGTCTTGTTGAAAGTAAACGTTGTCCAGATCAATATCTTCCAAACTAAGGTGTAATGGCGTTTGTGGAATGCCCAATTCCAAAGAACGACGAGGAATGGACAAACCTGTGTTTTCTTCAACACTTTGGGCTACAGCAACAATATCCTCAGTTGTTCTTGAGCGACGTGCACGGTTTTATTTTTCACATCACCAACTTGTCCCAACAGCTCGAAGTTTTCCACCAATTTCTGTATTGCGGTCCGACAAGGTGCTTCACAACCATCCAAAAATCCTTTAGTTTTGCGAACTGTGACTGCAGGATTTTCACCACTTTTGTAGTGAATTTTAATCATTTCAATGCGTTGTTCCATTTTTAGTACTGGCGTAGTTTCTACTTGTCAAAGAATAAAAGCTTTAAAAGTGACTGCTACTGAAATACCGGGTGATTCAAAATAACACCTCTTGTTGGAAAACCCTTTAGATAGGACTCTCTTGCTCCCACCAAATCTTTGGTGTCGATTAGGCTGGCTTACAACAATCTACATGGCGTAATATCTCCAATTCTTGGTGTTTAAACTTTTTTTGGCTGGCCTGGGCGATCTTTGTCTTTCGTGTCAAAATCTCCACAACTGAACCGAACAAACCATCTTTCGCACTTTGAAGCCGATGGAACACATTCACCATAAGCTTTGGAGCAATCGGTGTGCTTCAGCGACACCTTTTTTCATTCACTTCGACAAAATTCGAAGTAAAAAATCTTTTTTGTTTACACTATAATGTTCAATAACTAAGTGAGAATACACGTGCGTTCAACAACACCTGCAAATAATAAAATTTGTATATCAAAATGGGTGTTCTGATCGGGCAGCGTTCCGTTAATTTTCATCAAAAAATCATCTTCAGCGATGAGGCTCATTTTAGAATGAATAGATATCCCAATGAATCCCGAAAAAGTCACTGCTTGATGTTGATTTCGGGTGTTGTGGCACACAACTCAGTCACATTGGATATTATGCACTAGCAATTTGAGGCGGCATGGACAATTTCACGTGGAGGTGATTTGAACTGGCCACAATCTTACGATCTCGATTTAACTCCGTTAGACTTTTTCTTGTGGGGTTTTCTTAAATCGCAGGGAATTCGGGAATTCTCCCGGCTCTATCGCTATTTAAAATCGAGAAAATCGGCCTAAAAATGGCTGAGATATAAGGAATTATCGATTTTTGGCCTATTTTTTAATCTATATCTGTTTTACTAAGTCATTAATATAGACAAAATGGATATCTAATGATAGATATTTTAAAGTCCATTGCAACGATCTATATAAGGCTATAGTAATTTGAACCTTCAGTGGGTCAAAATCGGGAAAATATTTTTTAACCCGATTTTTTTTTTTACCAAAAAAAAATTTTTGTTATGCATTTTCTTTCACCACTAAATTTAAAAAAAAAATTAAAAAAAAAAATTTTGAAAAAAATTAAAAAAAAAATTTTTGAAAAAAATTAAAAAAAAATTTTTGAAAAAAATTTAAAAAATAATAATTTTTTAAAGTATAATTTGGTGAAGGCACAGCCGAAAATAGCTCTCTTACTTGTTTAATAAAAAAACATTTTTTGACAAACTTTCTTTTAGAAAAGAACACATTTTCTATAGAAATTTGTTTAATAAATTTTCCAAAGATTTTATTTATAATAAATAGTAATTCCTTTAACCCCACTGTTCTGACTGCTTTAGTTAGTTTTTTTTTTTCATTTATTTGAATATTGAGTAGTGACCAAGCCAAGCGAAAAAACTTCCTTAAGTTGTATGTTTGTGTTCAGATTGTAGACATTTGTGGAGTGTGTACAATTGTATGTTGCACTTGTAATTGTTGTGTGTGTATGTTGAATGTATGTATGTTCTTACTCTATAAAGTCTGTGCATTTTTATGCCACGGCAACAACAACAATATAACAATGTCGTCGTAAATCGTAGAGTCATCCTTACTGTATGTATTTGTTGTTGCACACAAAAGTTTTACCCCATTTTTTTATTCAGGATTTCTTGTTTTGCTTTTTTTTTTTTTGCATTCTCAAACACAAACTTACACAGATACAAATGCATATAAATGTATGGAAAAAAAAACTTTTGTTTTTCTCCCAGTTTCGCTCATATTTTCCTTCTTCTTTCCATTTCATTCATGACGCGCAGCTCAGTAGCAGCGCGCTCCATTTTTTAAAATTTTGCAGCGAACATTATTTTTATTTTTTTTTTTTCCAATTATCCACCTCCTTGACCTCCACCGACAAATGTCTGGAGAAGAAAAATAATAAAAAAAAAAATAGTACAAACTAAGAATTTGAGTATGAGCAATTTTAGATGGTGACTGTTGTGGCGTTGTGATGACTGAGTGCGACTGCTATAAAGCAAAGACGACGACGACGTTGATGTCCGTCCTAGGTCTGTGTTGTGGCAGGGGTGTGTTTGATGGGTGAGGATGGTGGTATTGGTTTAAAAGTGGAGTAGAGATGATTTGCTAATAACGTTGGTGTATTTATGTGTGTTTTGTGTGTGCGGCGGAATAGTTGGATGAATGTTGGTGTATTGTGTCGTCGTCGGTGGTTTTGTTTGGGTTGCAAGTAGTGTAGTATGTCTGTAAAAATAGTTTCATTCTCAATTTACACCGTTTTTATATTTTTTTTTTTTTTGGGTTGTCGTTGTTGCTTTGTTTGTTACTTTTACAACTTCTACTAGTTCTGTTGACTGACTTACAAATGTCTGATTTGAATGTTCAAGTATGTGAAGCTTTTGTTTTTCTGATGTTGCTAAATGACATGCTAAGTGTTTGGTACTAAATTTGGTACTTTGGTACGTTTATATAAATAAGCAATAATATAAGTATTAAATAATTATCTGTTTAAAGCCCTTGTCCACATTCCATAATATTAGCATTTCCTTTTAAAAGTTTAGGTTTCGATAATTTGATGAAATATTGTTTGCAATCCAAATAGGTTTGCAAAATTGACAAATACATTTAAAAGTAAAAACTCCCAACATTAAAACTTTGCTACCCGCCATTATGCTACCTAATTCTCTTAATGTAAGTATATGCCTTTGCTGTGACTCGTGTTATGCTCTTGTCTATCGTGTGATTATGTACTTAGTTATTCAAATTTATTGCTATGACAGTATTGTATATAGTTGTTACTTGTCTTCATCCTCGCACATACCACAGAAGCACGGAGTTTTGTAATAACCACTACAATGGTTATCAGACTACACTTGTTCATACCCAATTGCGGCCATGTCCCATAATTGATAATTTCTGTTCAGGACCCCACTCTCCTAGAAAATTGCTATTGTCACTAATCTTTTCCTTGTTTGAAATTCCTATTCCGAACATTGCCTCGCAAAATCTATTAAAATGTTTCGGTATACAACACATCCTGCTCCTATATATTTCCATTAGCTGCGATTGATATTCGCATAGAGGGTCATTAAAGATAAATAGAGACAATTTTAAATGTGACTCATTTACGAGCTTCAAAACTTGTTAATAAAGTTTGAAGAGTTCACCATCCGCTGATAGAGGGGCGTTTTTCACGATGGTGTCAAATGTGTTAAAAACTTCCAATTCCTATTCCGAACTTAGCCTCCCATATTCGATGTCCACATTGAAATGTCACGCTACAACATATCCTGACACTATAAAATTTCCTTAGATTCTTCTTCAGTCGTACACTATCTTGGATTTTACCTTGTGACACTTCAAACATTTTAGTGCCGCCTAACTGTCAACATAAATAATCATCTCCTCCCCACTCAGGGAGATGATCAATATCTTGGATTAAAATTTTTCTACTGCCTGACTGTCAACATAAATAGCCTCCTGCTGCTCAATTCTTGTTCCGATCGGGTTACTAATGGAGAAGTTTAAAATAGCCAGAAGCTCAGCCTGTCGGGAAGTTTCACCTGTTGTTGGTCTCCACTATGTACACAGTCCCGTGCCTTTGATCCATTCGTGAATACTACACACACTGCATACAGTCTCCCAACTCCAAGTCAAACATCCCAATATATGGACGATATTGAGGATGACTTGTTCTATGACGATTTTCGTAATACGAGTAATATTCGATCGATATCCGAATCCCGGATCATTAAAGATGAATGGAGACAATTTGTATAGTGGAGGAGAATTTCAATAAACAGTATGATAGCGTCTTGGTCACATCTACGAGGTTCAAAACCTGCTAATAAAGTTTGAAGAGTTCACCATCCGGTGATAGTGGGGCGTCTTATACTATGGAGTCAAAAGTGTTTACAATTCATATTCCGAACTTTGCCTTCCACAATCGATCTCCACATTGAAATGTCACGCTATCCAACATAAAAAATGTCCTTAGGTTCTTCTTTAGTCGTACACTATCTTAGATTTGACCCCGTGGCACTTCATACATTTTAGCTCAGCCTAACTGTAAACATAAATAATCATCTCCCCATTGTTGGCTCTTGTTCAGTCTCACACTATCTTGGATTAAAATCTTTTCACTGCCTATCTGTCAATAAAAACAATCATCTCCTGCCCAGTTCCTTTTCCGAACAGGTTACTAACGGTTCCGAGAAGCTTAAAATAGTCAGAAGCTCAGCCTGTCGGGAAGTTTCACCTGTTGTTCGTCTCCACTATGTATACAGACCGTTCCCGTGCCTTTGATCCATTCGTGAATACTACACAAACTGCATACAATCTCCCAACTCCAAGTCAGACATCCCAATAAATTATCGATATTGAGGATGACTTGTTCTATGATGATTTTCGTAATACGAGTAATATTCGATCGATATCCGAATCCCGGATCATTAAAGATGAATGGAGACAATTTGTATAGTGGAGGAGAATTTCAATAAACAATATGATAGCGTCTTGGTCACATCTACGAGGTTCACAACCTGTTATTAAAGTTTGAAGAGTTCAACATCCGGTGATAGTGGTGCGTCTTTCACCATGGATTCAAGAGTTTCAAGCTTTCAAGTCCTATTCCGAACAATCGATCTCCACATTGAAATGTCACGCTATCCAACATATCCTGACCCTAAAAAATGTCCTTAGGTTCTTCTTTAGTCGTACACTATCTTAGATTTGACCCTGTGACACTTTAGCGCCGCCTGACTGTCAACATAAATAATCATCTCTTCCTCATTCGGGGCGTTTGTTCACTCGTCCACTATTTTGGATTCGAAGCTGTGACACTTTTAATATTTTAGCGATGCTGACTGTCAACCTCCTCCCCAATTTATGTTCCGAACCTGTTACCAGTTCCGAGGACTTTAAAATCGCCAGAAGCTTAGCTTGATCCCATTTGTTTCCAATTCAAAGATCGATACTGAGGGTGACTTATTCTATGAAGTTATTCTATGTTCGTTTGATAACCGAATGGTGACAATTTTTATGGAGGAGAAGTATTTCAATAAACAATATGTGAAAAGTATCGGACACATCTATGAGCTTCACAACCTGTTACTAAAGTTTAAAATCTTTCACGATGGTGTCAAAACTGATATTTTGGAGAAAGATGTTAAGCCCCTTAAATGAATAATACACACTCCTATTACTACAGTCTCTCAGATCAAAGCTTGGCATCCTTATCTGGGGTCTATTCAGTGGTCGGCACTGATAACCCCCAAAGGCCGACCATAAGGTCATGCAAATGATCAAATAATAAATAATAATCACAATAAATAACTAACTGATCAGATTACAATAGATAAAGAGAGTGCATTACACGTTATAATCCATATTCCGTGCTCTCTTTATGCCGACATCTGGCCTATACTGAGTTAAATTATCTATGACGATTTCCGTAATAATATTCGATCGATATGTATGCACACAGAGAAAACAGATTCGTAGTAGCAACCGAATTTGTAGCCAATCGAATGAATCCGTTGCACACATATAATTTTTCGGTTCTATCAACAGTAAGTCAGTTGCTAATGAAGAATGTTGGTTGAATCAACCAAACTTTTGTTACCCCTTCTAAAATTTGGTAGCCACAACTGTAAAATTCGTTTACTAAGGTAGAATCATTCGATTGGCAACAAATTCGGTTGCTATCACGAATCTGTTTTTTCTGTCCATATTTCCCCCCCAAAAAAGTACTAAACAATAACTTTCACCCTGAAATAAATTTGTAGTTTTTGTGTCGTTTCTGATATATAATTGTTTCTTTTTTTTTTTTTTGTTCTATTCTGTTCCCTTAAGAGATAATATTACAACAATTGTGAGAAGTAAGAAAAAAAAAAATCGGAAACCAATTGTTTGGAGTACATGTATTTATTGTAATTCTTCCGTTGATATCTATACTTTACAAAAACAAAAACACATATTCATATATGTAAGCGTTGTGAAACGCGAATTGCCAACCATAATGACAGAACGGGAGATATCTGTACATATGTATGTGTTGCTATGTTGTTCTTGTGTTGTATATATTTGTGATTTCCATGAAGAGTTCCATTTATTATTTTCATTAGAAGTCAGAGAGTCAAAGTAATGCTTGTTTCTTGTGAGGTTTCCTTGAATATGTTTTTGTTTTGGAAGGGGGGCAGAATTGGGAGGGGGGGTGGTGTATTTAAGTTTGTAGTGTGAGAAGGTCAATGGAGTAAAGAGTATTTATTTGTTGGAACACATTTGTTGGTATTTCGATAATGTTGTTTGTTGTTTTGTTTATTATGGGAAACTCTCTGGTAATGATTTTATTTTATTTTTTTTCTCCACTCCATCCATCCGCCAGCCAATATTATTGTGTTTTTGTTGCATTTTGTTTGTAGACTAAATATGAAACAGTTGTTATTTGTTTCTTGTTCGTATTTTTATCGCCAAATGTTTATTTTTGGTTCTTGTTTTCTTTTCTTTTTTTTCCAGAAAACTTTGCTCATTCTGTGTTTTTTTTTATCAATGCAGCGGTTTGGTGAAGAAGTTTTTATGTGAATTTGCTGGGTTTCCTCATTTGGCTTTGTGTGTATTTTTGCTTTTATACTTTGCAACAGCTGCATCTGTTGGAGTATTTTATTTTGATTTTTTATTTTGTATTTTGATTTTATTTGTATTTTATTTTCTGCCTTGATTTTGCTGCTCTTAGCACTTTGTGTGTTTTATTTCATACAACAATAATAACTTTTATTGAGGTTCACAACAAAAGTCATGTGAATCAAAATCTGATGGTTTTATTTTGAGAAATTGATTTTTTTTTTTTTCATGGTGGACAAAAAATTGTTGAGAATAAAAAAAAAAGGTTTTTGAAATTATAAATGTCATATTTTTAACTTGAAACGTGTGAGTTTAATAACCCAGCAAATATTTTGAGTAAGTCTTTGATTCACTTTCGAGAGCTACTTAAGTGGACAATGTATCCTTTTTAGTTACTTTAGACATCCCAAGTAAACTAGCATTACGTAAATTGTCACTGTAGTGTCTCTAAGTAATCTAGGGTGTAATCATTTTGATTTTTTCTTGTTGTATTTCACTTTTAGATCACTAAGTATTCTTTTGTAATCCGGAGTTTGTTATCTATGAAGAGTCAATTGATTTCCGCCTAGGACACGATAATTACCATTAACATAGCTAATTCTGTAATCAATGGTCACATTAGGGTCACAACTGTTCACTAGTTCAGGACGGATAGTCAGAAATACTTGGTTATATCAGAGCTGTTCTCTTAGACCCTGTACTAGAGATTTAGTAAAACTTTTATTAATAATATTCCATATCTATGTCAACGTTTTAATAAATTCTTGTTTGTTTAGAACAATTTCGGAAATCTTCCTGAAATTTCTCTATATTTTATCTAAAGATCTGAATATTATTAAACATGGCAAGGACAGAAGTAATTTGCAAGGTACTTCTGTTTTGTTTAACTTAAAAAATATCGCTCTTAGTACATACTCGAATGTACTAACTACATACATTTTTACATAATTTTGCCATGCGCTCTTGGATGAAGAAACTTTTGAACCATTTTTGGATTAGGAAAGTCATAGACTCTCAAAAATTTCAAAAAAAAAAATGCTAAAAATAGTCTCTTCGGGATCCTTAAAGCTGCTCTTCGGGATCCTTAAAGCTGTAATGGTTTTGTGTTCTCGTTCGCATTCAGGAAAACAATTCGAATAATACTTATCAGCTCAAAATTCTCTACAATCTCAATACATACTTTACAAACCGAATCACTCGCACACGATTTTGAAAACTTATCGAGAAATAAAGTAGAATTGCTATTATATTCTTGCTCGCATTCTTTAGACAGGGTTAATCTTGTAAGGTTTTCTTTTAGAACGGTACCATATAACAAACTACTCTACAATCTGAATACTTAACAGACCGAATCGAATACAAGTGGTATTTGGAAAAGCCGATCGGGTAATCGGGTTGAATTCCAATAATATACTCGTTCACCTTCTTTAAACGGAGGTACTCTTGTGAGAAAGAAATAAGATACTGCGAGGATGCTGGGGATTCTCCCAGTATTTCCGAAGCTGCTGAGAAATAAGGACTGAGATTGAATGTTAGTAAAAGTGAAACCACTAAACTTACAGTTTTTAATTTTTTTTTTATTTTATTGAAATTATTGTTACAATTTACAAAAAAATATATTTTTATAATTCTAATCACAAATGATGAAATTTTGAACCTTTTCCGGAAACCCTTCCATTATGGTTTTTATAATGCTTTATGTAACTTTGTTCGAACAGGTTGCCCATCTCCGTTTAAAATCTACCACACTTTTGGACACCTTTTTTGTGCTCTTCAATTCTCTTTTAACAAGAGCCCAATATCTCTCCACTGGACTCAGCTCCAGGCAGTTTGGAGAAATTGCCTCTCTTGGTACAAATACCACATTATTCATATTGTACCACTCAAGACCTTGCTTACCACAGTGACAGGATGCCAAATCAGGCCAAAAATAAGTGGACACACTAAGAAGTCTTATGAATGAAAGCATCCTTTTTTGTAAACATTCCTTGATGTAAATTTCGGTATTCATAGAGCCCTTTGTAACAAATGTTCGGCTTTTTTGCCGCAACTGCATATTGCTTGCCATACCAAGAACTTTTTGGGAAGTTTTGTCTGCTTTTGAGTCCTAAACTTTTCTTCAACATTCCCTCGAGCATCAGCAACATAAAATTTTTGTTCAGGAAGTTGCGAAAAATCTACCAGAACATACGTTTCGTCATCTATTATGCAGCAAGAATATTTTTTGACTTCAATTTCCGTGCTCTGTCTTTGGCCTCTAAACTTTTAGCAGAGTTCCTGTCAGGAACTTTTTGAGACTTGTATGTTTTTAAACCTGCATTAGCTTTAAGTTTTCGTACCAAATAGTCCGAGCATTGAGCTATCCGGGCTGCTTTCCTATCGGATGTGTTGGGGGCTTTTTTGAAAATGTGTTCCATTCCTTCTACCTGAACCAGGTTTTCTATCAACGGACAAGTTCTCCCGGCACGGTTAATAACATTGGAAACAGTTTGACGGCAGACCTTTGATTGTTTGGCCAACTTTTTGTAGGACCAAGTTGGGTTTTGTTGAAAATGTTTAATAATTTTAGTACGCACTTTTTTCTGGTCACTCATTTTAACCAGATTAACAACAAATGAATATAATTGACATTGAACATAATAACTGACATGCTTTACAAAGGTAACTTGATTAAAAAAAATATCAAATAATACTTGGGTTAAAAGTTTTAATGAAAAAACGTGTGTTAAGAATTTAACGATCTCACTCCTTACTTGTTTTTTTTTCTCTAAAACTGTAAGCTTGGTATTTTGGTTATTTAGTCCAACTAAGAATTTTACCAAAATTTATCGCTAAGAGTTGGCATCTTTAAAGTATTATTATTCTACTTTGTTTTGTTTGAGTTTTCTCTCTGGCTGCTCGCCATAGAATAATGATTATCAGGGTTATATTTATAAAACTAGACTAAAATTCAACGACACTTACATACTGTTACGATTTTGCAATTTGAATTAAACGGTCTATAACGACTGCCTGCAGCATTCATTATGATTATAAACACGTCCATCAGTAGAAGCTTCTACTTATCAAGAATGCGGTTATTAGCATTGTTTATAAATATGGCAACACTACATGTTTAAGCTGCTAATATTGACATGGAAAGCTCTAGAATTCGAACATACTAGTTTGTTCGTTAAGAGCATTGTAGAAGATTTCCGAAAGATGGCGTGTGTATAAATAGTGGCAGAAGTTGCAGTCGTGAGTAGAGTTTATCATAGGCGCTGTTAGAGCTAATATCAACTGTCTTGTACATTATAAAGTGTGTGTGCATTTCTGCGAATTGATAAACGTGTATAAAGACAATGAGTGACTATTTATTTGTGTTGTTGTTGTACATTTGAAATAAAGAGTTATCCGGTTTATTTAAAGGAAATAAACCAACGTTTTAAAAAGGTTAAAACGTAACAATACTTATGACAATAGGAAAGTGTTACATGTCGATTGATCACTATTTTTTAAACATTAAAATCTTTCATCACACTTTATCGTTTATTTCTTTTATATACATATGTATAATGATTCTCTTTTCTCCCGCTCTCTGCTCGCTATAAAGTTATGATTATGCCAAACTGCTTCGATCGTTTTAGTAAGTTAAATATTAATCAGTATATTAAAATTTTAATATAACAACACTTCAAACTAAGCAGCTCACATACTTATGATAATAAAAAAAATTGTTAGGTCAAGTTTGAGCGTTATTTTTTAAGCTAATAGTTGGCATCACTCTCTATCGTTTATTTATATTGTTTCTCTTTTTCTCTCTCTCTCTGCTCGCCTTAAAGTAATGATGATGCCATCTGTTTTGATCGTTTAAAGAAATTAATCAATCAGCGCTGTATTTTTTTGTTTTCAAATTTAACTTATTTTAGTTTTATTTATTATGTATAAACTTTTAGCAGTACCTAGTATTTTAGCTATTTTATTTTATGTAGAACATTTGTTCGTTTGTTAAAAATTAAAACACTGTTTTTTTTTATTATTATTTTGAATGAACAACATTTTCCATTGAGAATGAGAGCGACGGCGACTTGAACAACAACATTATACTAATGCCCTGACGAGACAATAAGGTTGTTGTAATTTGTTGTAGGGCTTACAACAGCAATATAGCCCTGCTGTTGGTATGAGTGTACGAGTTTGTTGTAATTTTATACAACCAACAATATACATATATATTTTTTAACAGTTTCTTTTCTACTTTGACTGACCAACATGGGGAAATTTTTCTTTCTACAAGCCTTCCTTTCTTTCATTTATTTTTTATTTTAGCTTCCAACAACTTTTAACCGTTTTTAAATTGTTGTTGTAAGGTTTCTTTTACATATTTTTTTTTTTATTTTTTTTAACTTACGTTAAAAAGGGAGGTTTGTACCATTTTTTTTTTTTTGCAGTTTAGAAATGTAAAAAAATGTATTTTCTACCAAACTAAACCATGCCAGTCTGCCCGTAAGCATTACGCTTGGGTTTAAATAACCAAATATAACCACATTTAATACCAAATGGCTGGCTCTTTGGCTGACTGAATGACTGTGAATAAATGAGTAAATGAATGAGTGAGTGAGTGAGTGAGTGACTGAGGAGTGCATGACTGAGTAACTGAATGTTATTTTGCTGCTGTTAAGATTTTGGGTTGGCATGGTATTTAAACATTTCTACCTTTTGAACATAGTATTTTTTTTCCGTTAATTTTTTGCATTTAATTTTTCTATTGAGGGTATGATGTTGCAACTAACAGTCACGGCATGTGATGTGTTTTTTTTTTTTAAAGCTGCTATATAAAAATACAGTTGTTGAGGTCTAAATAGCACACTGCAGTGTTGCCAATGGTGAAACATTTAAAAGTTTGAATGTCTTTAATAGAAAACAATTTCAGCAGAAAATCTCTGACGAATATTTAGTAAATAATGGGTCTATTATGAATGGCAACAGAACTAAAGTTGCGTTCCTCAGTTTCCAAAATTACAATTTTGCATTTTCTGTTGCCAAATATCAACTAGAAATTTTTGGTTGCCCTGTGGCATCGCAACTGAAGTTCGGTTGCCATCCATATTATACCTTAAAGTTAAAGCCCCTAAGGAGCAAATGATTACTAAAGCCACCGAAATTGCTGATCGATGAAAAGGCCAAGCAATTTTTAATTACATAAAAAAATAATGAAAAATCGTTGCAGTCCAAATTCAGCAGTAGTTCAAAGAAACACCGGCCCACCAATCGTGGATAGACCGTATTCCACCTGAACTGATAAAATGCTGTCCATGTCAGCTATCTTACATGGTCATTTGTACAATCTTCAAGGAGGAGGAGACCTTACTTATGTAAGAAATATCGGGGAGACTCAGTTCTCTCTATGCCATCCACAATTCTTATAAGAATCCTTCTAAATAGTGATACAATAGAAATTAAATTTCTTAAGAAATAACTAGGTTTTCGGTCGAATAGTTCGTTTGGGAACTACATAAACACATTCACCCCTATCGCGAATCCATATTTCACATGAAATATGTTCCCTTTTCCCATTTTCACGTGAAAGAATTGCCCATGTTGTGATGGGATGGATTTTTGAGAATTTCATGGGAATATCACGATGGCAATTTTCCCTTCGAGGAAAAGGCAAATTTCATGGGAAAATATATATTATTGCCGATAGGAGTGATTAAGAAATATTGTTGAACAAGCAGAGGAATGGCAAAATAATCTCAATCTTTAAGTCCTTGAAAAATATGGGATCTCTTACAGGACACTGGCATTCCACCTAAGCTAGTAAGCCTCGTAAGAACCCAACCGGCTTTCAGAACCATGGGAGGCAGCTTTTAGACAAGATGATATTCAATGGACTTTAATCAGACATCACAAGGACTGTGTACTAAAAATTTGGATATGCAATCGAAACTTAAGTTGTACACTCAGAAAATGTTGGTCTTGTAATTAATAACTGGAAATCAAAGGCGATGAAAATAAGAACCATAACAATCCATTAGCCATCGGTCACGACCACGTTGGGTTTGTTGATAAATTCTGCTATCTTGGATGCTTGGTTTTATAAGGAGATATAGTGATAATGCTAAATCAAACCTAGAATAATGAATTGGTAAGGCAAACATTGTGTTCTCCCTGTATACCTATGAAACTTGGTTGACAACAATAACACTAAACTGCAAATTTCAGGGGTTTGCAAAACCTGTTGATCAAATGTCAAGCATAAGCACTGCGCCTATTCTAATATTTATTAAGAGAAGAAGATCGATCGGATCGGATATACTTCTAAAAAGAATCCAGCTGAAGTAAGCCCTAGTAGAAGGGATCGGCCAAAGACGAATAGGAATAGAAAGATTGTCAAAGATATTAAAAACAGTGGAAGAAGCTGGAATGAGATAAAAGTACTAGCAAATAACAGAATATCCTGGATACAATTTGTACAGAATCTACAAGAAGCTAAACAAGAAAAAGAAGGTGAAGGAAGGTGCTATATTCGGCTCAGTTAAACATTAGAAGCAATGCCACATGTTAATTACATTCCAATCATTATTAAGAGAATAAATTTTAAATGGATCGGATACTCTTAGGATCCGGCAGAAATAAGCCGTCAATTCTTATACGATTTTAATTCATTAAAGCTAAAGTTGTGCTTTTAATAGAAGACTGGTTTCGTTTTTTACTTTTTTTTTAATTCTATAAAAAAAGTAATATGTAAGTTGTTTTTGGAATAGATCGAGAAGGAGAACAACACTGTACAAATTTGAAAGTTTGTATGAATTTGTGAATTTATAAAAGAGAGCGATTCTAGAGTGGATTCTTTTACCATTTATAATCATTGGATCTAAGAATGTGCTAGTTAGCTTACCAACACTGCACAAACGTGAAATTTTGTACGAGTTTTAGCTGAGTTGCCATGTTTTACAAAAAAAGAGAAAAATAAGCCTTCAAGCCCTACAGTAGTTTATTTAACGATTTGTAATTATTGGATATAAAGATGTGCTTTAAATGGAAGGTTGGTTTCGTTGATGTTTTTTTTTTTTTTTTTAATTCATGGGAATATTTCGTACATTGATCAATGAGGAGAATGTGCTAATTAGCCCAACAACACTGTGCGAACGTGAAATTTTGTATGAGTTTGTGAATTTGTAAAAGAGAGCGTGTGGTGACTGTAAAGCCGGTATATAATATTATTTTTTTACAACGAATAAATAAACTTCATCATTATGATTGCCGTCGTCATCATCAACTGCAACAGCAAGAACATTACCTACCATGTTGGGTTCAGTGGATTGTTTTCGCTAAACCCAACATACACACACACACACCTAAACCCAACATCCACACTAGCATAAACATTCATTCATTCACCCACTCACCTCTCCACCACCCTCCCTCTTCCATAGTACTACTTTGACTTTTTTTTTTTTTTTCTTTCTCTCAACCTTATAAAAATTGTATCTCTTACCCTTATTATTGTGTATTTGTGTGTACAAAAGCAGCAGGAAAAAAATAAAGGGTCTTCTTAAAGTTTTTTTTTCTTTATTTGTTTGAGAATTTTTATTTTCTGTGCAGAAAAATAAAAATGTGGCAACAGCAAAAGGAAAAAAAATGTTCTCCCCACAATTTTTTCCATTTTTTTTCTTCTCATTCGTATGTGTGTGTGTGTGGATGTTTTTCTTTTTTTTCTATATTCAGCTGCTGTCATGAGTCTTATTCTTTTACTCTTAAGGATTTTTACGTTTATGTTAGACCAAGAAAGCTTGAGTTATTGGTTTTATTAAAAAAAAAAAAAATTGGAAATTTTTTTTCAAAAATTTTTTTTCCAATCTTTTTTTTTGCATGACCGACCAAAAGAAACTCAATTCTTTTTCGAATGTTTGTTTTTAATTTTTTTTTTCTTGGTTCGTTCTTTTTCTTCTCTGCTGTATTAAAGTTAAAAGAAGTGGAACTGTTGTGTAGTATGACTACAACAACAACAACAGCAGCAGCAGCAGCATAATGTAGTAAATGTTGTTGTTATTGTTATGTATGACCATTCGCTTTTATAGAGCAATGTTGTCGCCGTGGTAGTAGTAGTAGTTTATGTTGTATGTTGCTCTTAGGTTTGATTATTGTTGTTGTTCTTGTTGTTGCCAGTTTAACGTTGTCGCTGGCGTTGTGTCGTCGTTAGCCGCCGTGTATAAAATAAAATTGATCCAATTCTTTTTGTCGTGGTTGAATTCTTATACAACTACTACATTTTACTTTTAACTACAACAACATGCCAACCAACATGTGTGTTGCTTGTTGTTGTTTATATTGTTGTCCACTACACAATATCATCTCGCCTCATCTCCTCTCATCTTAGTTCATACCTACATATGTATATTTTTATTTCTTTCGTTGTTTTAGCTCTCATGCTCCTCGTATAACTTTTTTTTTAAAGTTTGCTTACTTTACAATACAACACTGTTATTTCTTCTTCATCTTTAACTTCTTCTGGTTGTTGTTGTTGTTATTATTGTTTTTGCTGTTGTTGTTTCATTGTATATTCATATCTTCTCCATACAAATTGATATACCTATGTATTTGTTATTATTATTGTTGTTGTTCATGTATGGCATGCAAAAAGGGCGCAGTTTTTTGTTGTTGCTGTTTAATCGCTAAAGTTTTTTTTCTTTTCTCGTGTATTTTTTTATTCATTCGTACAGTGGGTTTATAAATGGGGATTATACAAAAAACGATGTTGAGTTAAAATACATTTTAGTAGGTTCTTTCAATTAAATGACACTATCATCCAGAAAACACCACAGCAAAAACATTAATTACAGAGTAATGGGTTAAAATGGGTTTCACTACTTTGTATTTTCTGCAGCGTTTTCAATGTACGGGTAGTTGTAGGTTTGTTGGCATAGAACTTTGACTTCAAATTACCCCTTAAATAGAAATCCAATGGTTTTATTAATTCACATGATCAAATCTTCGTAACCTGAACAATACGAACGCGCATCACTGATCTAGGCAGCCAATTCAGATCATCGAAACGAAGATAATACACGACCAGTAAATGTCTCATGGAGTAATGAAATCAGTGTTGCCAGGGGTAGCTTGGAAAAAGTTACAACTTTTCTAATTAAAAGTTACATTTTTTCATAAAAAGTTACATTTACGAATTCTTCCAAAATAAATACTATATATAATAAGGTTTAATAACATATAACTAACAACAATAATTTTGTCCGTATTAAACCGGTTACTATAATCAGAGTCCGAATTACAGCATTCGATATTGAGTAAAACTGATCGTAATTATGTTATTTGAGATTATGGCATTCGATATCGAGCAAGAAATATAGTAAATTTTATTATAACTTCGATATAGAAACCTTTTTCCGATACGATAGCTCATTCGATCACGAATGCGATAATTCGGCCCGAGCTTTTTATAAGTTTTAGTTGGGTAAATATTATCTACACAACATTTATTAAATTGTAAACTTAGTCCCGGTATTCTCCAGCACCTAAATCAGGGACTCATGGTAGAGCATAATATTATTTAAATTAGGAAATTGATTTAATAAATCTAGTATATCAATTCTCCGGGTCATAAGTAGGGGTTTCAAACATTTCTGAGTGAAAATATTGCTATAAACCTGTGTCTTGCTCTAGATTCCTATAAAGCTGTGTGTTGCTGGACTTTGTATTTTGAAATTTATATAACCTTTTGGAGTTTCAACAAAAATACACCGCGATATTTCCCATCATGTCCTTAATTGAATTTTTCTAACTTTTAGCATGACTACTAAGTGTATGAAATGACAGCTACATTAATGACATACGATATATTCAACAGTCTTCTTCAAGTGTCTAAAAACAGAGTTATGTGATCCAGCAATACAATTTTTTTATCTGACGAAATATTCCAAATGCACAATATTGGATTACTAAGATCTTTCGCACTTCCAGAGTTTGTCTCAAAATGATCTAGACTTAGGTGGTAATAAATTACAAATAAGTCACACTATTGTTTAATAGAAACATTCGTGGCATGATGTGCATTTAAAGTACTAAAAATGTGTACTCTACTTTTTCAGGGCTGAAAAGTTACGAAAATATGGTCCAAAAAAGGAAAATTATACATGTTACGTAGAGGGTCGAAAAGTTACGAAAAATGTAACAAATGTAACCAAACGGCATCACTGAATGAAATGGTGCTTCCTATCTTTAAATTACAGTAAAACAAAGTGCATATGAGTTCATCGAAATTTTTATTTTTAATTATGGAATATAACATCGTCCATGATGGTATTTGGAGCCAGCATACCCTTCCCAGCTGCTGGCAATCAAGATCAGTTTCTGACAATTATTAAAGCGTTGCAGAAGTAAAATAAATAATGGTTATAAAACTAGCTTTAAATAATGCAACGATGTACTAATAAAAATCCTCTTTCCACAGAAAGTAACACAATTATTGTGTACAGACGTTAGAGTCCTAAAATAATATTTCGCGATATCGAGTAACAGCAACAGATCGAAGAAATATGTTCCAATGAGACAAAATACACACCAAACAATCATATGAATGTCGGTTCTCTGAATACCAAAATCATACATGTTAACGATTAACAAAGGTATCATTGTGAAATATTGTTCTCACGTGTAATGCTCAATTTTTACTAATCCTAACAGTAAAGTGTTTTTTTAAGGATTTTTTAATGCATTTTGGTACTTTCTATGTGGTAAGAGAAGATTCCAACGATATACATCTTCGGGATCATTAAAAAAAAGCTGAAAGCCGGGTGAAAAGGGAAAAGACTGGGTAATTGGAAGACATGTTCCATCGTTTAGATTTTGTTAATCTGAACAATTGGACAAATAAATATGAAAAAAGTAGAGAAATAAAACAAAGTAATTAGGATATTTTCGAATTATTTCTTCAGTTGTTTGAACGATGGATTCTTACCAAGTAAAAGGATGTATGAGTAGCTGTCCTATGAAGTACACAGTTGAAAGTTGGATTGATATTTAGCTGAAAACAAGTATGAAGCATGACGTTTAATTTAGATCATAATGACAAGTGGAAGTGTAGCATTCTGTATTAATACACAGAGAAAACAGATTCGTGATAGCAACCGAATTTGTTACCAATCGAATGATTTGGTTGCACACATAGAATTTTTCGGTTCTATCAACAGAAAGTCAGTTGACAAAGAATAATTTCGGTTGAAGCAACCAAACATTTGTTACCCCTTCTAAAATTTTTTAGTCACAACTGTTAAATTCGGTCACTAAAGTAGAATCATTCGATTGGCAACAAATTCGGTTGCAATCACAAATCTGTTTTCTCTGTGTATATATTGAGGAAAAGTAGGAATTCCTGGGAAAATAAGGAAAATCGCCAAGTGTTGTTTTTGGCGTACACAGGCGATCAAACACCATTTTGGGCTCAAAGCTACCAGACATCGCTTATTTACCTATAAACATAACGAATGTCAACGAAGTCAAATAAGGAACAAATCACAATCAACAGCTGGAAGCAAGAATATGTATAAAATACTATTCTAATCCATATTCCACGTTCTCTTTATGCCGACTAAGTCTAAAGAAGTCGCAATTTGGCTTTAATGTACAAATTTCCAATGATAGCGTCACAAAGCTTCATTGAATCTACAATCGCATTACAAAATCTCGAAACTAATTATGTGCAAGTTTCCATCAATGTCTGGGTGATCGGTGAATTCGTAATCGAGGTCAACACTTTTCATCCGGATAATGTTGTCATTCTCATCCACGCAAAAGTAACAAAATAAGTTTTTATAACAAATGAAACTATATTGACTTCAAAACTAGCACTGTTTGGGCAATTGGGTTTTAGTGGATATCAAACTAAATCGTTTTCGATTTACGTATAAATATGTATAGAACAATTAATCAAGATAAGCTCCATAAACATTTAATCGCTAAATGGAAGGAAATTATGAAACTCTCAATACATTTCATCGCTATTGACCTTAAAATACTATGACTATGGTTGGCTTTGCAATGTTCTCACTGTTACGACAGAATCCTTAAAACATTTTAAGCTGCTACAACGTTTAACACTTTGCACAATATTTTGTGATCTGCTAATTTTACTAGGAATATGAAAGCGGATCTTCTAAGAATGCATTTAACATTTGTATAACCTTCACCATGAGTGGTTGGGGTATATGTATATATGTTCATCATTCCGTTTTGAAATTTTTCATTTGCGTCCCCTTAAAGTATATACTATATTCACCCCTATCGTGAAATTTATGTTCCCATGAATATATCCATTCCCCTCGAGGGGAAAATTGCTATCATGCTATTCCCATGAACTTTTCATTCACAATAGTTGATTTTGTTCGTAACAACTGTTATTGTTTACAAAATTCCATCTAAAAATTTCACAACATGGGAAAATTTTTCACATGAAAAAAATTCATGAATGAAAAATGGGAAAAGGGAACATATTTCATGTGAAATATTAACTCGCGGTAGAGGAGATTATGGATCGTTAGATAGTGGAGTCGACATAGCCATGTCTGTCTGTTTAAATAACTTACATACATACATGATTTATACATCAATATATCCGCTATACTCCTGGTTCAATTGCTATTTAGATTCGGGAACATCGGCCCCCCAAATGGCTGAGATAAACACGACAATGGGTCAAAATCGGAAAAATATTTTTTAACCAAAACAATTTGTTGGTTTGTTTTATCAGCAACAAGGTTTGTTTTTCAACCAAAATATTTTTTTTCACCAAACAAATTTTTTCCACCAATAATTTTTTTTTACAAAATATTTTTTTCCAACAAAAATTTTTTTCAATCTATTTCTTTGTTGAAGTGTATATTAGATTCTGAACAGCCGAATATAGGCCTCTTGCTTTTTGTAGTTTTATTAATCAAATAACTTGGACATGTGATAGTAAGATGCATGACTTACTCAAGCAACATTTTAAAATTTTGGACTCCGGAAAATCACTGAAATTGTAACAATGGTTTATAAATTGTTTAATATTTTTACCCTTTGTTATTCCTTTTGTAATTTCTACATTATTAATTTATGACACTATGAAGTACCTATTCATCTTGCTTATATGTAAGGAATATATGTATATCAAGTTGCCTGACACGGACATACGTGAATCCGTAAATCCCCCAAAATATCTTACGGGCCCACAAGATAATGCTAATATTGAAATACGTTTTCCAAAGCCCCCAAAATGTCTTACGGACCTACAAGAGAATTTTGGTATTGAAAATCATTCAAATCGACTCATAAATGACTGAGATATAAGAAAGACTAACTCGAATTTCGGGAAAAATATTTTTTAACCCGAATTTTTGTTTAATTTTTTCTTTTTTTTTTACAACAAAAATGTTATATCACTAAGGTAAAGAGAATATAGATTCGTCAGAATAAAGTTCCCTAACTTGTTGAACCTAGAGCGATTAGGAAACACGGTGGACCATTATAAAACTTCATGACTAAAATTAAACAAGCTGATTGGAATTGCTAATTACAGGACCAAGTCTATTGAACAACGTATTTTTTAAGAAGCTTGGTTCAGAATTATTTAAGATTTTTTTTTTCAACTTTGGATTAAAACATTTTAATTATTTTTCTTTTTTTCTTTCTTTTTAGGTAAAAATATACTTTTGAAATAATTGTTTAAATCATAAATTGTAAGTAATTAAAACAAACGAAAAGGTAAGGCTCCTGGTAATTTGTTTATAAAACAAAAATGAAATAGAAAATTCATTATAAAAAAGGTAAACCTTTTTTGGAATTTTTTTTTTTAAAATTTGAAATTTTTCTTAACAAATAAAAATATTATTGAAAAGAAAAATCTATGAATATAGATGACTACAGCTTTGAATTATTCTAGCAGGTTTTATATTAAAAGTGTAGATTTTCCTGCAAAATTTTACACTAAACCTGACCACTGTAGTTGTTAATTACATAAACATTAGGAGGGTATTGCTATGATTGCAAAAAAAAAAAGTAATAAAAAAAGAAACATCTATCTCACACCCAATATACACTCTTATGTAAATGATTTCCAATTGGAAAAAAGGAATATAGACTCATTGCACCAATGCACAAACACTCACTTCCAAATGGTCATTAATAAAAAGCGACCAAGTGAACATTTTCTTATATTTTTTTTTTGTATTTTTTTTTTAAATTTTTTTCTGTTCTATTTGATTAAGTTCATCTTTACAACTACGCCAACCTTGTCGTACCTTTGACCAACACAAACTGTTATATAATGTACCGACCTCCTTTACAACATGCATCAATACATCAATTCACGAGATATTTCCACGATGACCGATGAAGATGGGCCTGAAACAGTGGAAACACTTGGCTGTAGTTTGTTAAGAACAAAAAAAAACAAACGTTTTGACACTTCGTTTTGGATGCAAGTTAAAGTTTTACTTTAGAACGTAAAGAACATAAGAGCGAATATTTCTTTCTTGATTTCTTTGCTTTTAGCAGCGCTGGAACTTAATTTTCTCAAATAAAGGCAATGGCGAAATAAAAAACTTTCTTGAGTAACTTGTCATTCTGTTGTTGGTTGTTTGTTTTTGTTGCTGGTCGGGAGTATGTAGTCATTTTATAGCACCTCGCCAACTGGCTTACATGCTTCTTCTCTTATGTTTATGTACAATAATGCATGACGTACACACACACACATACACATACCTATAAACATATAGCAATGAATATGGACTGGACAATGGTCCCGTTCCTTCTGTTTCTTCTTTTCTTTCTTTAGCTGAAAAGTCCATGAAGAACCTGCGAGCGAGCGAGTGTAATGAATGATACAAATACAATGTGATATCGCCGACACCACCACCACACACACACCGTACCGTCGTCGCAGCATTTATGTGTGGATTTCTGCTTTTTTTTATTTTATTTTTGGTATTTTCTACCCAATTTCTGTATGAGTTTAGTCCATTTCCACATAGTTCTTTTTTTTTTCTTCTAACCGAATGGTATTTATTATTGTTTTGTTGTATTTAAGGGATGTTCTCCTTAAACATTTGTTTTTGCTGTTGTATTCTCAGATTTTTATATACTTTGTTGTGAAATTTTTTTTCGCTTAAGAAAAAAAAATGTAACCGTTTTTTTTCTGCTATATATATTTGCCACCCCCTCGTTTTCCTCCCTTGTCTTGGGCTTGAAGTTTCTTGAAATATCTTGCACTCTCTTACTTTTGGCCCCTTTTCAGTGACAGAATTTGAAAGAGTATTATCGTTGAAATCGTAGAACGAACAACAACTTTAGTTTATGAAAAAAATGCATGATCCAACACGAAAACATTGAGAGTTGCGAAGAAGCTCTCAACTACATGTTCTCAACTATGTTTCCTGAACGAGTATTCGAAAATTGATAGCAAATTTCCACATGAGAAAACTTCCAGGAAGGTTGAGCGTTAGTTTACAATTCATGCAAGGATTAGTACTTATTTATTGAACATTTTCCACATGGTACGAGCCAACTCCAAAAAAGCTGGATTTCTGAACCCAACAACTATTTGACACGTTTTGAAAGATTCATGCTCTCGACTCAGTACCTCTTCAAGAGTAACACAAACAAATGATTTTAACAATATTCTTTGGAGCAATAGGATTAATAGGAATAGAATTCGAAAAACCAGCAAAATACGTTCAGGCGTGATGGGACTGTATGACAAAAAGTTAAAGCTAGCTATAGGTTAGGTTATAGCCTAACGTACAGCTCACTTGAGTCCATTCAGTTACTTTGTGTGGCTTGAAAATAGTACAAATGGAAAGAGAGATAGAGATAAAAGGAGAAGGGCAAATTTAAGACATAGTAAATAGTATATGAAGTTTAGTTGAAAGTTTCAGAGGAAGAGGTTAGAGGAGGAGAAAATGACATTTGATGGATTTAAGATCACCCCGAGGAGATTTCTATGTTTGGTTTAGGTAATCAATTACTGCACAGAGAAAACAGATTCGTGATAAAATTTTTCTAAAATTTTCTAAAATTTTTTAGCCACAACTGTGAAATTGGGTCACTAAGGTATAATCATTCGATTGGCAACAAATTCGGTTGTTTTCTCTGTGTGTTTCTAATAAAGGCATTAATATATTCTAACTTCACTAACTGAACTATCAGAGAGACTGTTAAAGGAACGATGTCCTAGAAACCTAGTATGTAGATGTCCCAATGCTGGACAAATAAGAAAAAAATTAAAAATTATTCCATTGACAACTTCTACAGAAATCATTGCAGGCAATCCAAGCATCCTCGCATGATAGCCAAATTTAAAGTGTCTGCCCCTGGTTCAACTTAGGCCATATCATTCTTGTTATCATGCATGTGCAGGGTTAATCTCGTGTGCGAATATGACTATAATACTATAAAGACGGTTCTAAAATAAGCTGTGGTGTTGGATTTGGTGTATTCGGTGACGAACTTAGGATAGCGTAGTGTTCTTGAAATCATGATAGTTTGCCAGGTACTATATGACTGTAACAATTTTGTCAGCAGTCAGGTGGCGCTTATATCATTGAATTCATATACTACCACGTTGTTATTGGTCAGACAGTGTAAGAATGAGCTGTCAAGGCTGGGTCGTTTTGCTGGCATTACTTTAGTTTGGTTATGAACCGCAGACAAGTTGGCCGGAATAGGACCTGCTTTGAATATCTCCGACGCGTTTTCAGCTGAAATTCTGTAGGGAACTTAAAAGCAGTATCTTCAGACACTGTCTTCTAAAGGCTGAAAATAGATGTTGTAATTCAGATACATATAGGGTGGAAAAGCTAATGTAGCTCTCTTTTAATGAAAAATGCACTGTACAAATTATAAACCAAATTAGAAGGGATAAATCAAGGATACTATCACTGGATACTAGGCAACCATGCAAGTCTACTCAGACTCCCCTTCAACGAGTACTGTCGTAGTTGCAAGGACAGTGAAAAGGAGGAAACGGTTTTCCAGTCATGAGACACAGATTCCTGGGCAACTACATACTAACCAACCTTGACTAGTTCCAAACTACCGAGATACCTCAAGGCTACAGGTTGGATCTGATACCCTCGCCATTATCATACATTAGAATCTTTGGTCTTGCCAAAACGAGTTTCTTTCGACTCTACTTGAGTGTTTAAGCGCAGTGAACTTTTAATGAAAAACACACTATACAAATTATAAACCAAAGTAGAAAGGATATATAAAAGTAGCTGACAGTATTAACGGTTTGTTGGGTGCTAGGTGAGAGCATGCAAGTATAACACAGACTCCGAATTACCTCAAGGTTACAGGTTGGATCTATACTTAAGAATGTAAATGACATTACATTGGACGATTGGCGTGGTATTGCCCAAACGAGTTCCCTTTCGACTCTACTTGACTGTTTGCGCACAGTAAACTACCACGATAAACAACTAACCAATCAAGCCACCTGGTGAGCCTTTATTCAAAAATGAGCTTGCAATATCGACTCTCACTATTTTGAAAACCCAGATTCCACATCATTCCTGGATGCAACTCACTCCAGTGTACTTTATATATAAAATAATTTATAAATGGAACATATATGATTGCATTCCTTTGGTTTTCTGGCCTTTGGTACCTTGTTTGAGTGGTTTTTTTTAGTTTGTTCCCTTTTTCGATTTTTTCTTTAGCATTTTTTTTCCGTGCTTATTTCTTGCATGCTGCCGGCCCACTGTATGTCCCCGATGTGAATTTTTTTTTTTCTGCTTAACGACTTTTACTTTGATTATTTTTCTTCCTTCTTTTGCTGCTTCTTCTTGTTTCACTACTACTGCTGCTGTTTCTCCTTTGTGGTTGTTGTAGTTGAACAGAATGAAAAAAATTCGTTTCCACTACAATTTTTTTTCCAACCCAAGTCGTCGTTGTTGTTGTTGTATGTTCTCTTGAACATTTTTTTTCGCTTCGATTTTTTTTCCACATTTGTTGTTGTATATATTTTTTTCGGATTTTTTCTTACGTTTCTTAACGCCGCTCCTCATTTTTTTTTTTTTTTTTACTTCCACACATACACGTACGTGGTGTGTGTGTGAGTGTTTGTGTGGAGAAGAGATATTGCTTTTGACTGCTCCTTGACTCTAACTGCTGGCTTTGCTTTGCCTTGGCTGGCTGGCTGGCTTGGCTTGTTGTATGGTTTGCTTGCTGGCTGCTTGCTTGGCTTGCTTACTGACTGATGTTGCTGCTCTTGTTGTTGGATTTTTTATTTTTTCTTTATTTATATTTTTTTCTGTTATTTCTTCTTTTTTTTTTTTTTTTTTTTTTTTTTGCTAATCGTCGTCATTGTAGTCATTGCCTGGTCGCCTTTTTGCATCATCTTTTATTTGTAATTCTGTTCATCATCATCGTTCATCGTTAGTCGTTGTCGTTACGGCCGTGTCTCAATAATAAATATAGCTCCTCTCTCTCGCTAGAATTTTTTTAAATGAGAAAATATACAACACACACACATATAATAACAAACACCATACATGCCAATATATAAAATAAATAAGAAATACATATTATAAATTATATGAAAATCAAAAAATAAAAATAAAAAAAAAATTCAATAAAAACGAACGATTCGCTAATAGTGTAAAAGAAAATAATACCTATTTGAACAACAAAATAAACAAAAGATTCCTTAAAGAAAAATTCCTTTTTATCTGAAAGAAAATAAAAAAAAACTGAAAAAACCTCGTTGAAAACGTCCAAATTGTGTTTTTAAATCAAAAATCGTTAACGTCGTGTCCAGTTATCGGTCTCTAAGTTCGTTCGTGTGTCTGTTTCTAAAGTGTTATTTATTAAAAATTCTACTTAAATGTAATTTCTTGTTTTCTTTTGTTTTGGAGATATTTTCAATATTTTTTTTTTTTTTTTTTTCAATAAAATATTTACTATATTTAAAGAAATGCAAAAAAGTGTTTTTGTTTAAAACAAAATATAAAAAATTTTGCTTTTCATCAGTGCTTTTTCTTTAAGTCTCCTCTGGTTGTTGTTCTTATCAATTTTGTAAAAAGTATAAAAAAAGTTTTCAAAACTTTTTTTGTTTGTGTGTTTGTTGCTGTTATTTGTACATACATATGTATTTATTTTCAACAACCAACACTAAAAATTCGCCCTTTTTCCCATCTGTTATATCTTGCCATATGTTTGATGGAATTTCTTAAGAAAAGAAAACTTTAAAAGTTTTAAAGTATTTCTTCTTTTTTTTTACTACATACTTCATTTTTATAGTTTTTCTTGGTGATTATACGTATTGGTATTCAAAGTTGAAAACATCCATAGGGAAATATTATAAATTACCAGGGTCTAAATCTAAATATTCTTTAGGTTACAGCCTAAGAAAAGTATTTATTTTCATTACTTTCTTTAAAATCTATGGCACCAATATGTAAGATCAGCAAATTAGATCATTGATCTGAACTGTACAAATATCTAAACAATAGCTTAACCCTTTCGATTCCAGCGTTTACATTTTTGCTCAACAAAAATCCCATATTTCAAATTTATTTTGAAAATATGTATCTGTATTAATGTTGCTGGAGCAGAGATTAAATTTTATCCAAAATTTTACAAAAGTTCAAAAATTTTAATTCCAATACATTGTTTGAATTAGCATTCAAATCTTTCTTTGTTTAACCTGTTCCAAATTATTTATTTTATATTATTGAACAAAACTAATGGTTGTTTTAAAATTATGAGATTAAAGTTCTTACACCAAGACGCTTCATTCTTTTGTATATTACAGACTATTCTCCGGTATTCTATCTTTCCGTTTAAGACCATTAAAACTTACATCTTAACACTCTTTATTTAAAAAGTCGGGCCATCAGCTTTGCCCTTTAGGTCTTTCTATGCCCATCATCAAAAAATATGGGGGCTATATTCATTTTCTCATTCCATTTTGTGACACATCGAAATATAAATCGTAGATCCACAAAAGTGGGACCACAAATGGTGGGTATACAAGATTCGTCACAATCAATTATAATACTCCTACTTGTTTTAATTTAATTTTGTTGAAATGGTAAAGTTTTATCTTATGATTTTGCCAACTGCAAATATAAACTATTCGATGTCAGAGCTGATGTAAAACTGGGCGCGTTTGAGTGAATTTTTCTTTAAAAGACCAGATGCCAGATATATAATTTTATATTTAATATCCTCCTTTACATCTGTCAAGCTTGTGATTATTTAACAGAAATAGGTTGGAAGTAGGGATGCCAATCCCGAAATCCCGATCCCGAAAATCCCGGGATTTTTCGGGATCGGGATTTCCCGAATCCCGGGATTTGTGAAAAAAAATCCCGGGATTTTTCGGGATTAACAAATCCCGGAATATTACGAGATTTTTGATATTTAAGGAAGATTTTTGAAGCTCCCAAAATACTAAAATTAGCTAAGTTTCAGCATACTGATAATACTAATTTCGCTTCAAATCCAAATTTTTTTCTGATATAGGGGTATATTATTATGGACTGGTCCTCACAAAAATTGGTAGGATTTATTTTCATATACAACTTGTTTACTAAATTTCATTACGATATAAATTATTATAAGACAATTATGAATGTTCAAGTTATTTTCTGAAGGGGAACATGTATCGGTAATAGGGACAAATGTAGCCCGATTTTCGCAATACACAGTATAATTTCCGAGTACTTAGAACTTATTTCGTGAACATTTTATTAGGATTGTCGCATAATCAACATACTTATGGCTTCTCAAACAGTATTCCGTAGGACAATTGTGTGGGACTAGGGGCAATCATGGACCATTTTCAATTGCAAACAAACCTTATAAACAGAGAGTATTTGTGGATAATTTAGCCATCTGGCTCCTTTCGTTTGTGCCCTATCGTGTTTTAAACAGACAGACGGACGGAAATTTTATGTTATAAAGTAAAACAATACTTTTATATTGCAAATAACTTTTAAACTGCCTTACCAATTTTTACACTATTAGTCTCATAGTAATAGTAATGTACGCTTTCCTAAACTTTACTATGAACTTAGCATATGTACTCAATACTGATTTGTTATGGATTTCTCACTGTTATAAAATTCAAAATACAAGTATAAATATGAAATATCTTTTGTGTCAAATTTATTTTAATTCAATGCATTACTTTTTCCTTTGTTATATTTTTACTTTAATATATTAAAGAAAAAATAGTTTTTATTGTTGAATTTTATGTTTTTTGACGTTTAACTGAAATCCCGAAGTCCCGAAAAATCCCGAAATCCCGAAAAATCCCGGGATCCCGAAAAATCCCGGGGTCCCGAAAAATCCCGGGATCCCGGGATTTACATTTCTAAAATCCCGAATCCCGGGATTTGTAAAACCCAGTCCCGTTTGGCATCCCTAGTTGGAAGCAATCGAGTCAAAAGAAAATTTTGTTTCCAAGGATCTTATTTGAAAAACATGTTTAGCGCTTTGAAGGTGCTTCACCGCCATTATCTTGCAAACTAAAGTCGCTTTTCTGGTAATCTATCTGCCATTTGCGACATTTAAACTGTCACCCCAAGAGTCTTTGTTTAAAGAGCTGCTAATTGATGTCTCAAATTGGAAACACCTGTAATGTTGAACGATAATACGAAAGGCGCTCTTTGCAAATTATCTATGTATCGTATGCCTAGAGACATTTTGTGGGTCATGGCAGTGTTAAAGACGCTTCGCGACGGTCTTTTGAATGATCAGTAATAATGGGAGTATTGTTGCAGCTTCCAGGAAAAGAAAGATTATACAGTTTAATACTAGACGACCTATATCAGATAACCCAACGTCACAGATTGGATCTAGTACTCTTACATTAATTCATGGACTTAGCCGCATGTTCTCAATCTCTGGTTATTGTTTTCATACTTCCAATTAATATAATTTTTGTATGAGAACTGTCAGTATATCGTCAACATAAAAAATAGCCAGAGATTGAGAAAATAGGGCTTAATCTGGCAATATAATCTCTGAAAAAAGTAGTGTTATATTCCAAAACGAAATTCTTAAAAATAAAATAAAAAAACAGATGTATTTGTACTGTAATTTGAAAAAGTTTCAATTTTTAAGCATTCGACCCGAAAAGTTATACTTTTATAATGTGTCTACACATAACTGCAAAAAAAGGCTTGACTACGCACTATATGGATTTGATACATCAATCCATTGTTAGATGTTTCTCCACATAATGAATGTTATTGCAAAAAAGGTCAGGCTCAGTCCATTGTTATTAAAATAAACTTAGAAATGTTGAGATTTATATAACCTTTAATCCTCTTATATCTGTAGTTTCGGAGTTATAATATTCAAGCAATAAATATAATTTTTACGAGAAAATAAAAATTATTTTTGTTTTAAAAAAATCATGAAAAATCGAAAACGACAGAAATTGTTCTGGTTTATGGATTTATCGCAAAGCCACATTTAATAGGAATAAAATGATATATCGATCATAAAAATCTATGGATTCTTTTCGAATTTATTCACAATTAAGTGAATTCGCTCATTTTCACAAAATTTTATCTTTTTGTTTGATATACATACAATTGTGTAGTTAATGTTCTTCTTTCGACTGATTGAATTTTGAAAACATTTTCCCTATGCTATGTACAAATTTTTACATATATATTGCGTTTCAATCGGCTCAATAGTTTCGGAGTTATAATAACAAATTGAAGCAAAAAATATAATTTTTAAGTGAAAATAGCAATTTTTTTTGTTTTAAAAAAATCATGAAAAATCAAAAACGACAGAAATTGTTCAGGTTTATGGCTTTATCGCAAAGCCACATGTAATAGGAAAAAAATTAGATATCGATCATAAAAATCTATGGATTCTTTTCGAATTTATTCACAATTAAGTGAATTCGCTCATTTTCACAAAATTTTAAGAAAATATTATTATTTTTGTACAAGACTTTGGCTGTACGGAAATTGAAACAAAAAAGTTTACATCACTGGCCCTAACTCAAAAACCTTAAAATAAAAGCCAATCGTTGTGGGAATCGGTTTTGAAAACGACGGAAAAAGTACATTGGTCTCGTGAAATCGAAAGTTATCGGTTTTATATGGGATTTAGAATTATAAATTCTTTATCCATTAAACTAAAAATTACATTGGATTTCATAAGTCAAATGTACGTTTTTGTCCTTTTCAAAACCGATTCCTACAATGATTGGATTCTATGACAACCTCGAGTATCGAGGTAAATAATTTTGAATTTTAAGTAAACATTTTTTAAATAAATTTGATCCAAATAGCTGTATTGAATATAGAAAAAGATATTTGAAACATTTATAAGTTTTACAAGTGATTTTAAAATAGAATAGAAACCAATACAAATTGCGTAAAAATATTTGTGTTGCATGTGTATGAAAACAAATCTCTAACTCCTAAAGTAATTGACATTTTAGTAGAAAGATAAAACTATTTGAACGATTTTAGCTTTGTTTTGTAATACTCATTTCAAAAAAAAAACCAAAATCAATGTTTTTTGCAGCCTAAAAGTTTATTATTCCACCTGACGAGATACGTGTTAAACATACAGAAATGCGGTAATTTACTTAAACTATACAAGCAAGTTAGCTGGAGATCGGTCCATAATTGTCCACAGTTCGCATAATATATCTACTTTCGAAAATCTTGTAAATCACCTTAAACATATAATCGACCAATGTCCAATACGATTCCTTGCGAAAATCTAAAAATAACCGTCGGCAATGTTTTAAATAACTACTTTGTACTATTATAACCAAAAATACTAACTAACGAAGGAACTAAAGCCGGTCCACGATTGCAACTGATCACAATATTGAATATGTCAACCAAATGTCCCCCAATGTAGGCTTATCCTAACCCCCTGTCTATACTAGACAAATAATTATCGTAACGATAACGTTTGTTGTCAAGACAAAGTTGTCTAAGCAAAAGCACTAAAAATTTTGTCATAACGATACAATAATACTAATAAATATGGAGACTATACCTGATATTTTTTATCTTGACAACCAATTTGATGTTTATCACGGCAAAATATTTTCAGGTGTAGACATGGGGTAAGCTATTGGGTCATAATAAAAATTAAATTGTGAAAGAGTAGACCTGAGAATTTTTATCACAAAGGTAATATACTCATAATAAAAAAGCAAATGTGTCAGTTTTTTGCAATACTTTAATCTTTTCACTGCAATTTTGATATAAATTTTGAGAGACCCGAATTGTGTTTTGTCGAAAAGCTAAATAGTTCTAAAGTGTGTCCGAAATTGTCATGAGTGTCGAGTGCTTCTTAATAAGTTTTAAAAGCAAAACATGTATGTGTTTTTAAAATTCATATACATTTTGCGTTATGGTCTTCTTAAGCTTAGATTATGCAGTCGAACATGTCGAAACATGACTGCACGTTATTTTGCAGAGTTCGGTCCACATAAAAAAGTGGACCGGTACTTAATACTCTCGCATTTTTTATAGGGACTTTGTAGTCTAACATACCTTAAATATATAAATGCATATGATTGACATTTCGGAATTTCAAATGTCATTTTTTGTCGCATGACTTTAGTATTCTAGTTATTGAGAAAACTTAATAAACTAGTTCAAATCTTCGGCATAGAGTAATATACATAGAGCGGAAGGAGAGAGAAATATTGATGGAAAAATTAATATACATTGATTGATAAAATAACAAAATACATGTAATACATTCTTATGAATTAGGTTTTTGACAACAGACTTAGGTTTTTGGCTCTCAGTTACCCATCTAGTTGTTATTTATCTATGTCCTTCGGTCTCTTAGTTCACTCAATATGCTACAATAACTTATGTCAAAAGCAGGGCTACACTTTCTGCTGGCTTATGAAAGGAAGTATTATTCCTTACATACCAAAGTTATGTTAAGAAATTTTTTCGAAACTTATCTTTTTTATTTCATCGAACATCATGAGAAACATGAAAACTAACCAGGGATCTGCAAAAAATCAGCTAATAAATACGTTTCTATGTCTTTTTTTATACAACAGCAGTATTTTTTTTTATATTTTTGACAGGTGTCAAAAAAGAAATGTCCAGCAGTATGGATATTTTGAAATTAAACAACAATTTTACCATAGTTATGGTTTGTAGAGCTACGGAAAATAAGTGTGAAATATATTTGTCCAAATACCGATCATTTTCACATTCTTTTTGCTGAATGTCATCAAAGATTAGTACAGATATGCAACAAATGACAGATGTCAAAAAAATAGTCTTGAATCGTTTGGTTATTTTGACGTTTTATAGTCATGAGACCAAGAGAAAAAAATTGCATTTTCAATAGAGATATATTTGTTCTTTTTTTTTTGAAACCACGAAAATTTTGTTATTTATATATGTTTGTTTTACGTTGCCATATTACTAAAATCAACTGATTCATATCTGTATTTATATGTGAAGGTGTCAAAAACGTTAACAATGACAAAAATTCTAAAGTCTTCTTGAAGATATCTTTGATAAGTTCTGTTAGAATTGTGCGCTTTTAAGATGATTTTGATGCCGTTTTCGATTGGTATCGAGGGTGGTATCTTTTGCATTGTGGAACTGGCTAAATCTGGGTAAAACAATTGTGTTGCAGCATGAACGTATATTAATAGCTACACAGAGAAAACAGATTCGTGACAGCAACCGAATTTGTTGCCAATCGAATGATTCTACCTTAGTGACCGAATTTTACAGTTGTGGCTACAACATTTTAGAAGGGGTTACAAATGTTTGGTTGCTTCAACCGACATTTTTCTTTGTTTACTAACTTTCTGTTGATAAAACATATTTTCTCGGATGTAAAGGACCTTCCAATAGGGACTTCAGAACTTTAACAGTTGATAGAGTCCATATTGTTAAAGCTACAACTGACGAATTGGCTGTCATTTACTCAGTTTGTTTTGTCAAATCACCATGTATGAATATAGCGTTCAACAACACGTGCAAATGATAAAATTGTTTTATCAAAATGGCTGTTCAGTTCGTCAACGTTCCGAGAGCTTCTGGATGAATGCGTACGCCAACAAACAAAAACCAATACCTATACAGTATGAAACTATTTTTGAACAATATTTGTTATACAATTATTATCAAATAATGAATCAAACTTATAAGCGGCCAAATAAATAAAAGGAAGATATCAAACGCCTAATACATTTCATTGCAAAAGACATAAAAATACCATGAAAAATAGTTAGCGATACTTTGAATAAGTATTTTGAAATGTTCTCAATTTAACGGAAAAAAAACTTTAAGAACTTAAAACGTGTTAAAATTTGGAAAATAAAATATTTGAGGTTGTACTCAAAACCGCTATAAGTCTGTAAGAGACATGTATAGCCTACAAGTGTAAAGCAAGCAATGTCATGTTGCAAATTAGCAAATTTTGAAATGGATTGGAAACCCTTTCGAAACTTTAAAAGCCTCCATAGAACCCAGCAAAAAATAACAATAAAAAAAAGATCATGAGAGATATGAATTGACGATGAGACATGATTTGGTAGAAAAATCTTCAAAGTGACTTCTCAAATTCGTTGATATATCGTCAAAAAGCTACACTTTCCATAGATAACATATATTTTGTGCATTATATTCACTGAGTTATTTGTTTAATTAATATTTCAATTATAAATTTTAAAGAAATTTTATCAACCTCGCATTCTAAGCTGAAGGAATAGGATTTGGCTTTCATTAACTAGCTATCCTTTTATGCGAACGATAAGTCGAACGTATACATCTTTCTTCTAACAGGTGGCGCAAAAGTAATCCTCCTATCAGAAAATGCTATAAATTTTGCGATTGGCCCCTAATGTCAGTTCTGTTTTGACATTTGTGTAGTTAACACATGCGAAATACACGTTAATAAACAATGTTACGCTACACTGCTCCAGAACGCTGAATATTGCTGACTATTTATTTGACCAATAATCGGCAAAATTTATAGCATTTTCTGATAGGAGGATTACTTTTGCGCCACCTGTTATATATATACAAATGAAACGGTCCATGTATGTAATGTTTAATGTAAATGTTTAATATACTGCCTCCTATTAACGTCTCATTTTTCTTAATATGAGAAGCTTTTTGGAGAAACTTGAAGAACTAACATTAGTAAATAGCTACCGAGCGAAGCCGGGGCGCTCAACTAGTATTATACAAAATTCGGTTTCTTATATTCAATCACAAATATCCAAATAAGTCACTCTATCGATGTAGACAAATCGAAGTTCAATCGACTTAAGTTGCTCATAAAAACATTCGATTAGAAACATTTTTTTTTTAAGTTAAAAGTGAATTAAAATAAAGATAAAATAATAAAAAAAAAATCAAGTAAGAATGTTATATTCGTCTGTGCCGAATCTTATATACCCTCCAACAATATATTACTGATGCCGATTTTTGTACATTTTCTATAAAAACGTTTATTACTATCAGATTTTGTCAATTTACAATACCAAATTTGGTATTTGGATACCACTATTGTATAGGCATTTATGTATTACAGAGCCATATTCCGGGGAAGATATTTGTATGGGTGCTAGGGAATGTCTTATATTTTGGTCCATAACTCGGGTTCTACTTGACCGACTTTGCCCATTTTCAATACATAACATTTTTGATCCACAAAGAATACTTGAGGAACATTACATCCTCCTAAGTCCTTCCCTGTAGGTCAGGCGGACAGACAAAGCTAGATCATCTTAGAATTTTATAAGGATCCATACTTTGGTGGGTGTGCGATTAATATTTCGGTGTGTCACAAACGGAATGATGAAATCAATATACCCCGCTTCTTTTCTTTAGTTTGTAAGTACATATTAGTTTTAAGTTTATTCCACTAGTTTACGAGATATTCTCTCACGATAATGTAAGCCTCGGTTGCAAGGGAATTTGCATTAAATTTTTTGCAAAAAATTTTATACATTTATTGTCAAGTTTGGTACTGTACATTCATATTCAAAATTATTTTATGACATTACATTATAATCTTACATGTTTCTTTAATATATATATTTTTTTTTAATCACAATTATTCTTGAAAGAAGTCTCAATAAATTAACTTAACTTTTGGTGGTGGGTATAATAGTTGTAAAATTGTACATAATTTATCTTTAAAGAAATCGTAGAACTGTTATGAACACTTCAAATCCTGAAAATTATAAAAATTTTAGAAGAACTTTCCAGTTGCACATACAGTGAGACCTCGATTATCCGTAATGGTCGGGACCGGGAGCATTCTGGATAATCAATTTTCCCGGTTAATTGAGTACCAATTTTTAGAAGTTTTTTAATAATGACATTTAAAGCTCCATATTTCTCACTGATCCATCTGTTGGATCAAAGTCGTCCAATTTATTGGACAAAATTTCACAACAACGTTTTCAGCATTGAAATCCTGCACGTCTGGATGTTGTCCTTCCGGAACCATTCATAAACTGCAAAATCTTCTTTTGGATCTTCAGCAGTTTTTAAAGTTTTTCGGTTTCCAAAACCAATAACAGAATCACTATGTATTTTATAATGTCCAACACTCCTCATGCCAAAAGCTATCGAATCGATGGCACAAAATCAAAAAATGTTGGCCTTACAAATCGATCGAGGGAATTCCCCTTTTTCATTTTATTCACATTGTGTTTGATTGTTCAATGCAAAAAAAAAAATTAAATCGATCCAAAAGCATTTTCTTTTTCTTTCCCGGATAATTGATGTTGTCGGTTAATCGAATCACGGATAATCGAGGCCTCACTGTACTTCAATTGGCGTTCAAACATTTCGTATGAAATGCCATGTGTCAGGCAATTTGTTAGTAAGGAAAAGTTGTTCTTTATAACTACATAACTTCAATGTTATGGCCTTATTTAGCTAGAGCTACTCGATGATCACAATATCGGATAGGTTAAATATAAAACACCCAAATGCCCAAATGCTCTCTCATCTTCGCCCTATCGAATGATTTTGGACAAATAATAGAAATTAAATTGTGAAAGAGTTCATGACAAAATAGCTGAGCTACCTACAACTTTTTTTGCTCGACTAATTTCAGTCTTAACGAAATTACTGTTAAATATAAAATACATACCATTTACAAAATTAATCTTAACATTAAGTTAAGAAACACGTGCCTAAGAACATCTGTCAAAGAACTGTTCATATAAATTTCTAAGAAAGAAATTTTATTTTAATAGTAATAATTTCAAAGAAAACACAAAAAGTTAATTATTTGGACATATAAAAGAAAGAAGGAATGCATTTTCGGCACTCATCTCTGTTGTATACAAAACACTAGTAATGAGCAGTCTCTAATCCTTAAAACTGGTGAATAAACTAGATAAACACATAAGAGTACTAAAGAGGGGTTCCAGCGAACATATAAACTGTATTCCATTCAGTTGTGTGCCTTAAATAATAAGTTTTTCTGTTTTATTTGAAATAATTTTTGAATTGTTTTTTAAATATTTTTGATGACACGGAAGGAAAGCATTCTACTTTCAAATAAAATCTTAATAAATATATGGTCAATTCACAAGGTCTTCTATCATGTCATATTGTCATAATGTCCTAATATTTCACAATGGTTTGAAAATGTTGTTATTGCCTTTCAAGCAAATGTCCTAAAATAATACTACTCTGTATGCTATGTTTATCGTGTTATCGTAACCAACCAGCAAAAACCTGCGCCGAATGCCTAAGAGTCGGTTCAGCCGAGCCGCCGAGTCGTGAAATATTACAACATTATGACATCATAAGAGACCTTGTGAATTGACCAATAATTTTTTATACCCAGCAAAAACTACCATTGCTAAATAAAATCCTAAATTCTGACACTTCATAACTTGCACAATAACATTTGGACTCATTATTTTAACACGGTGATGTCATTGGAGATAAGTACTTACCACCACAACCGCTTACAAATATGACATTACTTTATTATTATTAAAACCAGTTACAAGTAATGACATAAATAACATATTGCTAGTTAAGTGTCTCAGAAGCTGTTACTAGTAAAAACTGAATGTACTCATGCAAATGATTAGAAAGTAAGTAGTTTTAGAACAGATAATAAATAAAGTTTTTATACGACTACTTCTAAAGGTATAGTCACACATGGCAAATATTTGCTCAAATAAGCGCAACCACTTTTTTTTACCACAAAATTCTTTGACTTGTTAACATTCACAAGTGATTTGTAAGATCAAACAGCATCAAATAAAATTGAACTAAATTGTTTTGAATCATCTTAAGTAAATTAAGTTTTTGAAATTTTCGTCAAATATTTGCCATGTGTGACTGACCCTACCTTAAGTAATGTAGATGGTATGCAGTAGTCATGGAAATGTAAGTTTTTGAGTAATTGCAAGTCATTACCAAGCTTTTGCTGGATAGTTAGTAAGACTGTTTTTGTTACTACATCTTAGGAAGATTTTAAACGCAGATTAATTAAAATTTAGAAAATAATTTTAATATCAATAACACACTTTTTCAACATAACTTATTTACTAATGTTGTTAAGCGGATTTATGGGTCGATTATGGAAGGCAACCGAACTTCAGTTGCGTTGCCAGAGGGCAACTAAAAATTTCTGGTTGCCAATTCGGCAACAGAAAAGATAGCTGCCAGTTGCCATCTGTAATACCATTTAGGCAACTGACAACTCAACTAAAGTTCGGTTGCCATTCATAATCGACTCATTAGATTATAAAAATGTTAAGTTAAAAACACTTATTATTGAATCAATTTTAACACTTATAGTATTGTTAACTGCAGCATCGAAATTTCGGGTATGTCACAACTGGTGTGCCCATTTTTGGACTCCTAGTTTTCCGGACTTTTTCCATTCCCGGGAAATTTAAAAAAACATATTTTCATTTCAGGGAATTTCCAGGAATTTTATAACATTAAATTAAGCGAAAAACCTGTACATTATTTTCTATAAATACTTATATTCTTAAACAATTTATTTATTTAATTCCTTTACGAACTTAATATTTGAATTTGTATTTAGCTGACCTACTAGAAAAGTTAATTTTCCTGCTTTTAATAAAAATTTTTCGGTTTTGGTCACATAGAGTTTATAAGGGTCTTTTCATTAAGTGCTTCCTATCTTAAAATTTAAATAAAACAAAGTATGTATGAGATATCATCGATTTTTATTAATTTGAAAAGCCTATCGATGCCACCAAATTGTCCAAACTTTCCATGACTCTGTCGCATAAATCAGGCTGAATTTGTGACTTATTCGCATAGTCCTGCTACTTAATAAAACTCCTCAAAAAAAGTCTAATGGAGTCCTAATCGCACAATATCGTTGGTCAGTTCGCATTACCTCCACATGAGATGACCATGCCCTCAAATTGTTCGTGCAGAATGGCCAATGTGCCATAAGCTGTGTGGCATGTAGCAACGTCCTGTTGAAACAGGCGAAATTAAGTTGGTGATGTCTAACGTCGTTCTCAAAGAAATATGAATCGATGACTCCAACAGGCCAAAATCCAAACCAAGCAATGACTTTCTCATGTGAATTTTGTTCGTTGACATACCCATTCATTCAGAAATGGTTCTGATCGCTGACGAAGATATTTGGATGAAAAACGAACAGAACATCCATTTTATCGTCGTCCTGTTGATACCACATGTCGTTGGTGTCCATATCATCCAATTCAGGCCAAATTAAGTTGGAAATCAGCGACCTATAGCGCTCGCTGTTGAAATATTGACCGAGCAGTGACTTTTTCGGGATGCACTGTACGTTCTTGGATCTCATGTGAATTTTGTTCGTTGACATATCCATTCATTCAGAAATGGTCCTGATCGCTGAAGATGATATTTGGATGAAAAACGAACAGAACAGAACATCCATTTTAGCGCCGTCCTGTTGAAACCACATGTCGTTTATGACCATATCATCCAGTACAGGCCAAATGAAGTTGGAAATCATCGACCTATAGCGCTCGCTGTTGACGTTGATGGCCTGGTCAACGTCGTTCTCAAAGAAATATTGAGCGATGACTCCAACAAGCCAAAATCCTAACCAAGCAACGACTTTCGGGATGCATTGGACGCTCTTGGATCTCATGTAAATTTTGTTCGATGACATAGCCATTCATTCAGAAATGGAGCTTATTTGTTGAAGAGAATCGAACAGAACATCCATTTTGACAAAAAAACAAATTTATAATTTGTATGTGTTGGCAAAACAAACTGAATAAACTATGGCCTTTTCGACAGATGAAGCTTCAACAATATGGCCTTTAACAACTTTCAAATTTCGGAAGTTTCTATTGGAAGACCATTTAGTTTTGGGTTTGAGTTGTACGATCTGTGACATGCCTGAATATTAGAATTGTGTAGTTTATGAACGAAATCGTTCATTTGATCGATAGAATCAAAGTGAACCAAAAAACGTTTAAAATGAAACTCAAAAATTAAATAATACGAATATGTAATAGTCCTAAATTAATGTAGGTATCTAAATAAAATAGATTTCGGCGTTAGCAGGTGTTTTCCTTTTAAAACTTAAAATTCTATGTGCAACTTCCTTCACTTTAGACTTCTTTTGTGCGGTGGTGATTGTTTACAATCAACAAAAAAAAAAGAAGTCTGTTTCTTTTTAGACTTTGTTAGTTGCAATTTTTTTGTTGTTACTTTTCTAAACATAAACATGTGTAGAAAAATATTATTATATGGGGGAATTCTTTTATTTTTGTAGTTGTTTTCCTTATTTTTTTTTTTTTATAAAAAAAAAGGAATAACAACAAAATTCTAAATAAAAATTTCGCTTTCGTTGATTATACTTCTTCGCTTTTTTTTCAGTCAAAAAAGAACCGTATAAAGAAAAAGAAGAAGACGGCGACGTATGTATGTTTGTATGAATATGTACATGTGAGTGAGTGTGTTCCTGTAGTAGTAGTAGAAGTAGTAATAATAAAAATAATAATAAAAAAAAGTGGTTCCTCTTTTAGCCAGCTCTTCTCTTTTTCTTCCTCATTGTGTTCCTTTTTATTTTGTAATCTTTATTTTATTTTCGGTATTTTCTACCGGTTTTTCTATATATTTATTTTTTTTCTTTATTTCAATTGAATTTTTTCATTTTTTTTTTTTTGACAACATCAAGTGTGTTTGTTTCTCTTCTTCATTTTACTCTCGAATAGGTATTTTCTTTTTATATTTTATTTTTTATGGCTTAAACAGAAAAAACGTCGTCGTCATCAACATCAGAAATATTGACGGCGGCGATATTTTGTTGTTTGCTTCTTATTCCTGGATTTCGTTCTCCCGTTAACAACATACTCACTTCTCCCGCTCTAAATTCTTGTTTGTTGCCATTGTTGTTGTTGTTAAGGCTTTGTAATGCAAAAAAATAGCGGCAGCAGCAGCAACAACAACAACCATAACATCATAATAATATTATTTCCTTCTTGGTCTGCATTTTGAAATCTATGTCTACTTTTATTTCTATTATTCCTTTTATTTTTATTGTTTTTCCCACTAGACAGCGGTTTTATTGTATGTTGTTTTGTTTAGTTGTTTTTTTTTTATAACGAAAAACAATTCAAGTTCGCGTTTTATTTTGATCATTTTACTAAATACCTAGTTCCCGTTTAAACTTGTTCTGGTATTTTTCTACTTCTCTCTTTTAATGGCTCTTCTAAACACTTGTGTGTTGGATGATTTGTTGGCTTCCAATTGGAATATTTGATGTTTAAGCTTGATGTTAGTGGGGTGTCAACTAGATAGTAAGAAGAAATCATGCAAATAAGAAGTTTTAGAGATTTGAACCTGTAATTTATATACATTTAATTTATTGAGTAGGGTTCCACAACCGTTTACGCTTCGATATTTCTTCAGATCATAGATGAAATGAAATCGTTTATCCTGTTGGATTAGGAAATCCAGTTATTGTGCATCTAGTGAATGAACCAATCCATATTTGATGGATATCAACACAATGCTCTCGATCTATCCAACCAAGTATGAAGTAGATGCTTGCAACTTTCAGCAATTTGGATTACTGTACCAGTTTCGCTTCCTTCTCGTTATTAGAAGTTTACAATGTTCCTCAGAGTGCTAAGAAACATAAAATATTTATCTAAGACAATGTTCCTGGCATGGAAAATAATCGAAGATACTATTGTGCAAAAATTATAGTTTCAATCCATCAAACGTGAAAATAACGTACAGATCCTGATTAAAAGCATTCATCCAAAGTTGCTATTTACCATCCGTAATGTGAAATAAAGCTTTTGAGGTCCCGCTATTAGCAGATCTCAACATTCATTATCCTTCTGGACTGGTTGATATACTAGCACACAGATCTTTCGACGTATAACTCGTGCATTAGGAAATCCTTCCAACACTGTGTACCAAGCTGCTAAATTTCATGTTTAATGTTTAAGGTTATAGAACGTATGATAAGTTATTTTAATCATCTTAATAAAATCGAGTCTGATAGACTTTGAGAGGTCTTTAAGTAGTATACAGCAATCGTGTAATTGATGGAGTCTTTATGGATGCCGCTCAAAGCTATCAAGTGAAATTGAGATGAAGTGTTCTCGTATATACGAAGGGGTTTCTGATATGTCAGCAATCGTATAATTGATGGAGTCTTTATGGATGTCGCTCAAAGCTATCAAGTGAAAATTGAGATGAAGTGATCTTGTATATACGAAGCAGGTTCTGACATATCTCGGCGGTACTTTAACTGTGTAATGGTTTAGTTTGGTTGTCATCTCTAATGACATCTCAGTAGAAACTGGAATAGCTCGTTGTCAAGTAGAAATATCGATGAAATGTATTCAACGCATACCTCTGAATGTTCTAGTAGATACGAAGTGATTCCCTGACATGTCTCAGCGATCCTTCAACTATGTAATGTTGGATGTCTCCTCAATGTCAATGTACGTATTCCTCTTACAAAAAAGAGATTTACGGACACGTTTTGTCTGTCTAATGTTGGAGCTTAAGTGTCTTCTCTGATTGTATCCCAGGAGCAACTGAGATAACTTTGTTTGTTCTCCTCGAGCATAAAGGTTTCATGGACTGTCTAGCGGGTACTTTCCCTGCAAAATTGGATTTTGGAAGTATCACCTAACGAAGAGGTAGAAATCTTTAAGATCTTTAGACTAGCGTTTTAAGAATCATAAACATTACATTAACGAGTGGTCTAAATTTTAAGGTATCGTAGGCTCTTGATGTCCAGAGAAAGAGAATTAAGATTGATATATTTTTCATGGAATTCTAATTTGAAGCACCTCAATTCCGTACCGGAGAAGAAAGTAAATGAAATTTGATTAGCCATATCTATTGATTCATTGGAGAATCGCCGGAATGTTGGTTGTGTTACTATTATATCGATATTACGAAGGGAATTTGTTCCCCATAACCGAGACTCACCCATTTGTGACTAATTGTCCGGTGGAAGGTACTTTAGTGAGATTATGGAACTTGTTCCCGATATTGAAGCCTTATTCTTCCTTTGTAAATTGGTCAAAGGATTATACGTTACAGAGAAAATTATATATACCGTCGGTATTTGGAATATATTTTCAGTAGCAAGGAATACAGTATCACATCATGTAAGTTTTGCGAAGTTGTGTGTAATGACTAATCAATACCAAAAACAATTACACAATTGTATTTTTAAGGAAATAATGGAACTGCGAAGAAGTACAACTATGATTAGGAAATACATTGATATTCTTTAAGAAATGACTAGAATTAAAGAAATTTTCTTTAGATTTTAATTACTTTGAAAATATGTAGTAATTATTATTATGATCGAACCCCATTCACAGCCTATTTTTAATGGGTCTCCTAAAAAACGCTATATTGTGGTAACAGTTCCTAAAATTCTTTGACATTTCCCTTTAGTGCTATTTTTATTTCTATTTTTTTTGTTGTAATTTTTCTACTCTTGCATACCGTTGTCGTTTTGTATTTGCTATGTTTAACATGTCTAGCAGTTGGCTGGCTGCCTCTTTGTCAGCCTTTGATGACGACAGTAGATGTTAGAGAGCTTGTTTTTTTTTTGCATACTTTTACCGAGCGCGTTAAGTGCGTGGCTGACATACAACCTTTTTTTTATATGTTTTTTTTTTTCATTTTCTGTAAGTTGTCTGTCAATTATACTTTGTACCTACCACATCAACACTGTTTGCTGGCTGCTCTTCATCGTCCCATCATCATTGTTTATTGCATACTAAACACATACTAAACACAAATATACATTCAAACACTTGGATATTTATGATGTAACCAGGGGCTGCCAGATGATTTTGAAGTAAACTCGGAATAATCGGCACTTTAATTTTAAGAAATTGAGAATATGAAAAATGCTGAGATATGAAAACATAAATTATAATTTGTCACGCTTATTTTATGTTTTAAACATGTGCGTCTTTATCAAGAGCCCAGAAATCATAAAGATTGAATACCATATCGGACAATGTTTTCCACGGACATTTTTGACAATAGGTGCCACTACGCACTCTATTGTCAAAATTGTCCATGACAATTTTGGCATAAACGTTGCAGAATTTCGTTGAAATAGCATTGAATTTCCTCCGTCAATGCACGAACAATGTCTTCCACGGATCTTCTATCACCTACGAACTCTATTCTCTATATTTTCCATGACAATTTTGCATAAATGTTACAGAATTTCGTTGAAATAGCGTTGAATTTCCTTCGTCAATGCACGGATAGTTGTGGGTTTGTTAGCATAGACCTTTGTGTTCAAATAAGCTCAAAAATACCTCATACAATATAGGAGACAAATCCTGATCACCGAAACGAGAAAGTACACGACCATGAAATGTTGGATGCAGTAATTGAATTGTTAATTGCGGCCGTCTTGTTGAAACCATATGTTCTCCACATCAACATCATCCAATTTTGGAGTAAAATTCACTGCTTCAACAGGCTCATTTTCGAAGAAGTATGTTCCAATGATGTCTCTAAACCAAAATCCGCTCCAACCAGTTACACTTTGGAAAACATGTTGGTTCTCTGAACTCTAAATGCAGAAATTTAAACGATTAACAACAAAGTCATCAAGGTGAAAATGTGCTTCATCACTTACAATGATTTAGATTGAACTGTGGAAGCCAAGCTTTTATTACAGATGAAATATTGTTCAACAAACTGTTTCAAACTGTTTTTTTTTTTGGTAACAAGACTTTACTCCACAAATGACGGCAATTTAAAATCTTGCAGGAATTGACACTTTTTATGTTCCAGTATGTAGATATATTGTGTAGTCAACTATTTTTTCCCGACGGGATAGATCTATAGCCATTGTTGATTATCTTGCACTAGTTAGATGATGCTGCAAATACATACTAGTATTATCTTTAGTTCTGGTATGACAAGCCAACAGTCTATCGCAGAACGCACAAAATTCATAGGGAGAGTAATCCGGGTAAGGACATGCTTTAGAGATTGCAAATTTGAGTGATGAGTGCTGCAGACCATGCTAAAAAATTCAGATCTGGACTACCAGAAGGACATTCCTTAGTAGAAATAAAATTGGTCTAACTGTTCTGATTTTGCCTTATATGCTGGGACAGGATTCTACTGAAAGGTCCAAAAGGACGGATTGGAAAACAATTACTGATGTTTTTCATATTTTTCGCAGCTTTGTTACTCCATCAAATGCGACTCCCTAATATACCATCATAGAAGCGGGGATGACTTCATATTGTTTGTGGAAAGACTCATCCACTGTGAAAATTTGCTAATTTGTAAATTGAATTCTCCTTTGGGAGTTACTTGCTTAATGATGAAGTAGTGCTTTTGATTTGTGCTTGCGTTTCTTGAGTTTCAGTACCGCCGAAGTATATCGTAGAGGCGATCAGTTCCAAGTCATATTTAATATAACTCCTTTGTTATATATATTTCCCGCAGTATTATAAACAGCTTTTGGATTGAATATCTTCGAACTATGTTCTCCACAGCTTTAATAACTCTGGGGATTCGCAAGCTGCATGATGGACAACCACTCCACCAGTATCTACAAACAATTTAACAGCACTATACATAGAATTCCGTGTAACCCCTAGTGGCAGCAACGTTCGAAAAATGTCGCCTGTCTTCATGCTACATTTCTTTAGACCAACAATTATAATGTGCTTTTGAATTTTCCCCGATTTTATTATTGTAAATAATGCAAGCCAAACAGTTTTAGTAGTTCGGCAGCAATCTTACACAAATTGGCAAATTTCAGATCAAAATTCTGAGTAGTAAAATCTGGATAGGAGCTGGAAGTCTCGCTGGCCACAAGATCACCTCTATTATTGCAGTGTGTAACTTTCTATCGTATGTATGTTCGCAATGGATTTAATTTCCAAATTTCCTAATAACATTTTTGGGAGTGTGATACCTCTCCCAGTATAAATAAACTTGTGGTCGCAAAAGATTTTTTCATCTTGCTAAACATTGATTGTTTTTGAAATGAGATGATGTACAGCTTCAAAAGTCTTGAGTCAATCGATTATCCAGGAAGTTTTTCAGGTTTTGGGACTGTAATTTTGAGGAGAATGTTCAGTTTCCAGCAATTCCTCGATTATCCGTGATTCGATTAACCGGCAACATCAATTATCCGGGAAAGAAAATGCTTTTGGATCGATTTAAATTGTTTGCATCGATTAACCGTAATTACCTCTATTATCCGGGATTATAATTGTTTTTCGATTATTTTTGAACAATCAAACACAATGTGAATAAAACAAATAGGGAAATATCGATCGATTTGTAAGGCCAACATTTTTTGATATTGTGCCATCGATTTTACGATAACTTTTGGCATGAGGAGGGTTAGACATTATAAAAAACAAAGAGATTCTGTTATTGGCTTTGGAAACCGAAAAATTTAAAAAAACTGCTAAAAACCAAAAGAAGATTTTGTAGTTTATGAATAATTCGGGAAGGAACGATTTAAAACAACTCCAATTTCTGGATTAACACTGAAGAAAAATCTAAAATATTCCACTCAAAATTTAAGAAAAAAACGACATATATTCACAAACGTAATGCTGTAGGATAAAAATGTTCAGCTGATTAGCTGCCACAATTTTTGTGGAAAAATTAAATGAATTCAAATCAGTGAAAAAACTCACCAATGAGATAATGGAGAATGGAAAGTGTTTGCATAATGAAAATTTCATAGAATGACACAAAGTCTCAAATGAGAGACTAACCTCATTAGTTTGCGTTAATGCTGCTGGTACACAGAAGTGCAAAGCATTACTTATTGGATAGAGCTATAAAAAATGTCCATGAGAATGGTTTAACAATAACAATACCAGAAGTGAGAGATAATTTTAAGAAAATCGGTCTAAAAGTTGATATTAAAATCATTCTGCCATAGGACAACATCCAGACGTGCAGGATTTCAATGTTGAAAACGTTATTGTGAAATTTTTTCAACCAAATTGGACGACTTTAATCCAAGCGATGGATCAGTGAGAAATATGGAGCTTTAAATGTCATTATCGAAAAAATTTCATTATTAAAAAACTACTAAAAATTGGTAATCAATTAACCGGAAAAATTAATTATACAGAATGCTCCCGGTCCCGACCATTACGGATAATCGAGGTCTCACTGTATTTAAATCGTCTCTCTGTTTTGAACTAAAACAACAGATATGATACTAGAGCTAAAATGCTTCTTGGGTTTTTAATTTGCTGTCTGTTGCCGTATAATTATAAGAACCGTCTCTATCCATTATGACCTTTATTTCTTCGGCACTCTGTCAGAACTTGTATAAAAAAAACTGGAAAAACAACGAAAACACGCAATCATTTTAGTTCATAGTTCGATGCTGAAATAAGTGAGCAATCGAATTGAACTAGTACATTTAGTTCAAATAATGGAATCGTTCAATTGAACTAGTTCGATCATGAACTACCCATGTGTACCATATAGGTATAGCAGAGCAAAATCTTGCTGTTTTTTGCCATTGCCAATTTATTTACAACTTAACTAAGTACCATGGAATTACCACATATAATTGACTTAAATAGTTTTGTAGTTAATTTATTTAAAAATTAAAACTAGGCAAAAATCGGCATTTTCCTATTTTTAAGCTAAACAATCTGCAAAATGCCTATAAAATGTCAAATCTGGCAGGTCTGGCTCACTTACTCACCCACCCATATGTTGTATGTGTTATAAAAAAAGAGCCTTTTTTTTTGCTCATTCACATCTCTTCGTGGGAGCATATGATGGGGGCTTCCACCACTTTCTCTTTACCCCGTGAGTGTATTTTTTCTCCTACATATTCACACATATTCAACATACTTTTATTACATGTCTTAAATTTATTTTGCTCATTTTTTTTTCTTAGCTGAAGGATTTTTTTTTTTTTTTTTTTTTTTTTTTTTTTTTAAATGTTACTCTCACATGCAATTTTTTCGCTGAGTTTGCTGAGAGTAAGTATAAAGGGAATTTTTTTTTTCTCAACTTGGAGATTTTTTTCGCCAACTTTCTGTATTTTTTTTTTTGCTGTTTGTCTGTATGTTCTGTGGTTTTTTCTCAATTTGTTTTATTTATAATATTTCATCGTTGTTGTTGTATTTGCCTTATTCCTTATGGTGAATGTAAGGTTGTTTTTGCTGTAATGTATGTAAGTTTTATTATTTTTTTTATTTTTGAGAGTATGTTGTCGTTGTCGTCGTCTTCTTATAATCATCAAACCAACATCATCATTATTATTATTATTATTGTAACGTTTCTCATCAAACGTCACACATGTGTTGTTGTTGTTGGTGAGCATTTTTACAGAAAAAACCTGTTTTGAATTCTTAACAAAAAAAAAGTATTTTTAAGTTCTTTTAAATTTTGCGTGTTTTTTAAACAAATTTTCAGCATAAAATAATAAAAGTCTTAAAATTTGTATGCGGGTTGTTTAAAATTCGTCAAAAAGCTTATATTATAATATTTAAATTCTTTTAAAAATTTAGTGCAAAAAAAAAAAAATCACAAAAAAAAAAAAAAAATTAATAAAAATATCTACCATTTAGTGTTAAAAAATTAATAAAAAAAAACTATTAGAATTCTACAATACAATCGTAAGCTACCTACTACTACAATTTGTGTTTAGTTGAATGAATCACTTCACTTCATTCCACTCCTTGGCACATTAGTGTGTCTAAAACTTCTAGTCTCTGCTACATCACTAACCCGGTTGGTGTTATCTACGTCCGTCCTCGCTTTGTTATTGACTGACTGACTACTGCCCTGCTATACAAGGATAATTGTTTTTAAGGTATGTCCTTCTTAAGTTATGTTTCTTTATTTTTAATTTTAACAACCCACATTTAATGCTCTAATTTCTTAATATTTGTTGTATTTGGTTTTATGATTATTATTGCCATTATATACCTATATTTCAAGACACACCCATTATTTTATCCATATCTAAATAAATAAAAATTCAAACAAATAAAACCGAAAAATATTGAATTTACTATTACAGCGAAGCAAACACTACTAAAGATTTTATATATACATGGGTACAAAATATGTGTGTGTGTGTTTTTTTTTTTTAACTAAGTATGTGTGTACCTTGAATTCCTATAAATATTTCTTGGCAAAAAAGTATTTTGCAGCTAAAAAAAAAAGAAAAATTACAAAAAATACACATCGAGAATGAAAACCAATCAATATTAATACTTGTACAAACAAATAGTTTGTTGCTGTGAGTTCTTTCGAAAGTCTTTTTGTGTTATCTTAACGCAACCAAACAAATTGATTGCAAGGTTCAAACTCACACTGTTTGGGAAACCATGACAAAATTACATCAATAAGAAAGTCTTATACATTGTGCATCTCTTGAGCAACATCGAATATCATCTAAATATTCAAAACAAATGCAGTATTGAAATCATTGAAGTTCCAAATCGCCAGGCATTAAAGATTTTATAAAGAAAAAAATCAAGCGAAACTATTTTTGTTAAATTAGTTTAAAAACAATTTAGTTTTCGTGGTCCTAGCTCATCCATTTATAAAGCGGTTTTCCCAATTTTCAATAGCAACCTTATCGGGATAATTGCCGATATATTGATGAATCATTAATGTTCGTAAGTTATGTGGGGACTCAGGAAAGTTGATTTCAACAGACATGGGCCATATGCCCACTGTTATATTTCATATATAACTCTATTCTGTGTATTTTATGATTCAATAAAATACAATGTAAATCTACTTAGTTTTCTATTAAAATATTGTAACAAAAATCCCTTCGTATAGACCAGAGCTAGGCATTTCCTATGTACGCGTGCTTTTTTAAATTTACAACAACGTACTCACACGTATTAAAAACTCATTCAGTCTCGTTTGAGCGTTCATTGAAGAAGGTTGTGTTGTCGCATGTTTCTTGCTTTTGTACATGATGATTACTAATGCAGGGATGGAAAACTTAATATTTTTTAACATCAACGTATGGTGTACGTTTTTAGAATTATAAACTTCCCAAAAGAAACGAATTTTAATCTAAAATGCTTTCTTAAATCGATATAAGTAAAGAAGTCTAACAGAAATTTTAAATTTTAAAATATTATTTTAAATAAAATACCACCATTTCAAAATTAAAATTTCCATGCCTGTGTTGTAGAGAATATGAGTGTATAAATTTTTCTCTTTTCTTATTTTTCGCTCTTACAACAACTGACCAATCGCATGTCTTGCCGGGCTCTGGTATAGACTGTTCCAATATGGATTTCCGAAGGACAGTTGATACAGGCCATATTCTTGAAGCTACATCTGTAGAATTGGCTGTCATTTATTCAGTTTGTTTTGCCAAATCACCATGGACGTATATGATATTGTTACGTTTTAACCTTTTTTTAAAGCGTTGGTTTATTTCCTTTAAATAAACCTGATGCTTTTGATTGCAAATAAAAGCCGTTTAGTAGTTTAAAATTTGTAACAACTCTTTATTTATTTAAAATCTACAACAACATCAGTTCAAATAGTCACTCAGTGTCTTTATACACGTTTATCAATTCGCAGAAATGTACACACACTTTATAATGTACAAACTTAAATGTACAAGGCAGTTGATGTTAACTCTAACAGAGCCTATGATCTCACTTACTACTGCAACCTCTGCCACTATTTATACACACGCCATCTTTGGTGAATCTTCTACAATGAACTTAACGGACAAACTAGTACATTTGAATTCTAGATGTCTCTGTTAGCAGCTTAAACATTTACCCCCATATGCATAAACAATTTTTAAATTTATCAAAGGTTTATAAAACAAATTTTGTATGGAAATTTTGTTGTATAAACCTTTTATAAATTTAAAATTTGTTTATGCATATTTGGGTTAGTGCTGCCATACCCACAAACAATGCCTATAACCGCATGCTATCAACATTGTTGATAAGTAGAAGCTTCTACTGATGGACGTGTTTATAAACATGATTAATGTTGCTGGCTGTCATTACAGACCGTTAAATTCAAATAGCTATTGCACATTCGTAAAAATATTTAAAAACACGTGCAAATGATAAAATTGTTTTATCCATGATGAATGGGTACGTCAACAAACAAAATTGTCGATACCAATCCACATGACATCCAAGAGCGTTTTGTTCTTAATAACTTACATGTCATTTTGAAGGGTACATATCTGTCATTTATTCTCACTTAGGGCCATTATTACAACTTGCCTTTAAGTTCGTAACAGTAAAAGGTAAATTTAAGTAATACAAAAAGGTTGCATTAAACTTAACTTTTACTATTGGGAACATAAAGGCAAGTTGTAATAATGGGTCTTAGTGATTGAACATTATAGTGTAAACAAAGTTGTTTTTACTTTGAAAATGTCGAATTTTATGCCAATAAAGTTTTGCTTTACTTCTTTAATTTGAAAAAAAGTGCCACTGACGCATACCGATTGCTCACCAAAGCTAATGGTGAATGTGTTCCATCGGTTTTAACATGCGAGAGATGGTTGGTGCGGTTCAGAAGTAGAGTTTTAACACAGAACACAAATATCACCCAGACTTGCCAAAAAATTTGAAGACCAAGTCTCTTGGAGGCATTACTCCATGAAGATTATTGCCAAACCCAACAAGAGCTTGCAAAATCATAGGGAGATACTCAATCAGCAATTTCAAAACGTTTGCAAGCAGCAGGATTAATCCAAAAGCATTGAATTGGGTTACCATACGCATTGAAGCTGAGAGACTTTGAAAGACGATTTTATATGTCTGAAATGCTGCTTGAACGCTATAAAAGAAAATAATTTTTGCACAGAATCATTACTTGCGATGAAAAAGGGAGCCATTACGATAAACTGAAGCGTAAGAGATCATAAGGAGTGAGATCGTAAAATTCTTAAGACATGTTTTTCCTTAAAACTTTTAACCCCCCAAGTATTATTTGTTTCTTTTTTTGAATCAAGTTACCTTTGTAAAACATGTAAGTTATTATGTTTAATGTTAATTATATTCGTTTGTTGTTAATCTGATTAAAATGAGTGACCAGAAAAAAGTGCGTACTAAAATTATTAAATATTTTCAACAAAACCCAACTTGGTCCTACAAAAAGTTGGCCAAGCATTCAAAAGTCTGCCCTCAAACTGTTTCCAATGTTATTAAACAGTACCAGGAATGGTACACATGATGTTTCTAAACCCAAGAAAGTAGAAATCATTTTCAAAAGAGCTCCCAACACATCCGGTAGGAAAGCAGCCCGGTTAGCTCAGTGCTCGGACTATTTGGTACGAAAAGTTAAAGATAATGCAGATTTAAAAACATTCAAGGCTCAAAAAAAGTTCCTGACAGGAACGCTGCTAAAAATTTAGAGGCCAAAAACAGAGCACGGTAATTGAAGTTAAAAATTTTTCGATCTCACTCCTTATGTGAGCCCGGCTAACCAGCCGAATCGAAACCAAAGCCAAATATCCATGGCGCAAAGGTAATGTTCTGTATTTGGTTTGAGCAAGGGTCCTATTCTGCTAAAAACTGGCCAGATCACAAGGGAACCTGTACCGAACGCCACTGATTCGTTTGAAGCGAGTATTAGCCGAAAAACGCCAAGAATTTGCGGCCTGACATGAAACCGTAAAATTCCATCATAACAACGCTAGTAAAGCGTATCCCAGAGAAAGCGTTCTGCATCGATCGAAACAAATAGAAGTCAGACGGACACGGTCTGGACTATAAGGCTGTAGAGGCAAAACTTCTCAACCACTACTTTCTAAATAGTTTTTAACAACATATGTAGAGAAGTATAGTCTCAAGTTAAGTGGTTTGAAGTGGTCTGCCCAATCGCCAGATCTCAATACCAACCAAATACTGAGTCACTAAAAGGGCCACAAAATTTTTGTTTAAATTGAAAGCTAAGTTTCCATTGTTTTGTGTCAGTAATGAAGACCTTTTAGTGTGTTTTCTATTTTTAAAAAATTTAATTAAATTTGTTTTAATATTTTTCCCAATATAAGTAAATAAAAAGAAAATTAATTTAAGAATTATTTTGGATTTCGAATTAAATATTTGAAAAAGTATAACATTTAATATATTCAAAATGATCTACAATATTTATAATTCTAGGAACAACGTTAAGTTCAGAAAGTTTATCGAAGAAAACAAATCACTGAAATTGAAGAATGCTGATTTATTATTTTAATATTCTTACAGAAATTTCTCTAAAATGTTTATAAATTTTGATACTAGTTCAACAAAATTGGTCAGTTCACAAGGTCTCTTATCATGTCATATTGTCATAATGTCCTAATATTTCACAATGGTTTTAATTGCTTTTCAAGCAAAAAATTTCCTAAAATAATACTACTTTCCATGCTATGTTTATTGTGTTATCGTAACGAACCAGCAGAGATCAACACCGAATGCCTAAGAGTCGGTTAAGACGAGCCGCCGAGTGGTGATATATTAGGGCATTATGTCGATATGACTGATAAGAGACTTTGTGAATTAATCAATTAAATATTTAATAATAGTTTTATATATTAGCTTAATTTATTTTATTCTAAAGATCGTAAATAAATGTTAATAATTTAATTTCTTCTATTTTTAGGTAAGAATTCCACTTTTGTAACGAAGTTTATGCTAATATGTAAGTTTTCAAAATTAATTATAATTAAAACAACCTTATTATAGCTACATATTTAGTTATTTAATCTTTTGAATAAATTCTAAGCCTAATACATATTATAATAAAGTAACATAAGCCAACAAGTCTATCTAAGCCATATTTTAAATGACCTCATAAAAATAGAATCATGACCAATTGTATTTACAGTTGGTTACGTTATTCTCTTATAATTGGTTTGATTTTATATTGTACAAGTTTAATATTGACAGAAATTACATCAACTAAATTGTAATTGTATAATGACTGGAAAAAATAAAAAATTTTGTTCAAGAAATTATTTGACTTTTATGGTTTTTAGTTATTGTTTTAACAACACACACATATTAAAGCTGTTTAAACATTTGCCTGAAAGTATACAGTTAAATTTTGTGTAACATATCGTTGAAGGCAGGCAATAGTATTCAATTGAGGTTGAACTAATTAAGTTTATTCATAACTTATTTAAAGATTAGCAAACACTTAAATTATAAAATTATTATTATCTGTCATAAATTTCGATAGCACAAATTTCAAACCATTTTTTTAACAAACACAGAATTTTTGACTTGCCTGCAGAAACACTCAAAATCTTAGGCGGGAATCGAACACTCAACCATCAGACTGATAGTCCAGCGCACTATCATCTAGTCTAGTCTAGACTCACTGCCTCGAAAATTACAGATTATTTATCAGTAAATGCTCATAAAAGTTATCAAAAAAGGAACAGAAATAGAAAATACATAAGATGACAATATAATCTAAATTCCATATTCTCTGTAATATAGAACTGATCAGATCATATAGAACTTAATTTCAGTGAGAATACATGTGACCAGAAAATTTATTTTCAAAACGGTGTCAATCTCAAGTTCAGTATCAACCAATAATTGAGTTGAAATCTGGAAGTGATGTCGCAAAACAGTACCAGGATATATTACAATATAGTTTAAAATTGTAATATATACGAGTATATACTCCACCAAAAAAGCGTGTTTTCTTTAAACGAGTCTCTTTCTTGAGCGAAAAAACTTGTGCCATTACAGACTTTGGACAGTAGTTTTATATATTGGAAATGTTCCAGAACAGCAACAACAAAAATCACCATCAACAAATCTCTTATTTTTGCTGCGTCAAATGTGGTAAATATTTTTACACAAAAAGTTTCCTGCAAAAGTAATTGATATCAGTCCTAAGACACTGCATTAGCAATTTTCTAGCCAGATTCGGAATCATTAAAAGTCAATAATCAGAGGAACGAAATTGATACAAAAAATTTCACTGAAAACATTGCATAAAAGCTGATAGGGGTTTCGAGGGTGGGTCAAATAGTCCATGACTTTTATGAATTTCCCGGCTCTTAACTAAAAGGGCAACCCTGCTTCTGTCAAAAGGCAACTGTCAGTTGACTCCTGTCAAAATTTCAACAAACTGCGCTATTTAGTTTGTGTTTGACAGTCGTTGATAGTAGACTACCTCATGACTTGAGGAGAAATGGAAAAAAGTGAATTTAGTGTGCAAATTTAGCATTATTTTTTTCGGAAAAAACCATCACTTAAACTAACTGGCCTACCTAAATAAAAGCGTAAGGCGGAACGTTTTTTTCCGCTTAGCTTTAACGCTGATATGTCATACCTAAATAAAAGCAGTAGCGCTACGTCAAATAATAAAAACAAGGTTATCAAAAAAATAAATATAACAACCCGGATTATTTAAACAATAAAGTATTGGTGTTTCTGATTTTTGTTTTGTGATTTGTAAACTAAAATTTTATAAAAAAACTAAATATTAAAGTTTAAAAAATGAGTTTCTTGCATATTTGTTTCTCCTTTGGTATGTATGTGTTTACATTTATTGTGTTTTGCAACGCGCTGTAAAAATCGGATTTTTCAATTGCAAAGCGTTGCCGCCGCGGTTTTTCGGTATGCATACAAATTGTATGGGCATGAGAATTTCTGACAAGTAAAAAACGCTTTCCGCTCCAATTTAGGTATGCGTGTAAGGTAAAGCTTGATAAATATTATGGGAACTCTCCACCATAAATTTTAATGGTAAACAACAGGTTTACTGAATTTCGTTGTGGCAGTATAAGCACGGAAGTTGCCGAACGTTCCGGATGCTCAGTTGAGGTCTCTACAAGCGAAGCAATTGAAAAAATTCACGATATGATTGTGGAAGCCATAGGCTTAGGGGTTTAAATTTTGAGTGATCATTTGGATATGAGAAAGCTTCCCGCAAGATGGTTGCAAACGCAATCGTGTGACAACTTCTCAGGAGTGTTTAGCGTTGTTCAACAGCAATATGGACTAATTTTTGCACCCTTTCGTAATCGTGGACAAAACGAGGATCCACCACAACGCATCAGAGACCAAATAGCAGCTCGGGGTGAATCGGCGCCAAAGAAGGCCAAGTTGGGTTTGTAAGCCAATAAAGTAATGGATACCGTTTTTTGGGACGCACGCTGTATAATCCACATTGACTACCTTCAAAACAATCAATGGCGAATAATATGCCAAGTTATTGGGTCGATTTAATGAGGATTTAAAAAAGAACGACAGCATTTGGTCAACAAAAAAAAATATTTTCCCACCAGGACAATGCAAGGGTGCACATATGTGCAGTTTTCATGGCAAAAATCCATGAATTAGGCTACGAAATGCTCCCTCTTCCGACCTATTCTCCGGATTTAGCCCCGAGTGACTATTTCTTGTTTCCAATCCTGAAGAAATGGCTCGGCGGAAAGAGATATGACTCCAACGATGAAATCATCACACAAATAAATACCTATTTTGATAACCTCGTCAATCTTATTTGTTTTTGGAAGGGATAAACAAATTGGAGCATAGAGCTCAAAGTAGACTATGTTAAAAAATAAAATATTTTTTTTTTATTCAAAAACCTGTTTCATTCAAAAAGGCACGGACTTTTTGACCCATCCCCGTATTTTAAATACCTAATCTTAAAAATTATCTATAATAAAAGGGTGTTTTAAAAATTCATGCAAGATTTGAATTTGCCGCCATTTGTGAAGTAAAGTGTTGCCAACCAAAAAAATTTGACAGCTGACAGTTTGGGATTAGTAAAAATGGAGCATTAAACGAGAGAACAATGCATTTTCATTCGATTTCAAGTGTAAACATAATAGTTTAAACTGACTATATTTAATTATTTGTTTGTCATTCCGTTTGTAATTTCCACAATATAACTTTCCGACCCTATAAAGTATATATATATTCTGGATTCTTATAGATAGCGGAGTCGATTTAGCCATGTCCGTCTGTCTGTCTGTTGAAATCAATTTTCTGAAGACCCCAGATATCTTCGGGATGCAAATCCAGAAGTTTCCTATTTATAATCAGCAAAATCCGCCCATAAATAACGGAGATATGAGCAAAAATCCGAGACAACCACTATTTTTGATCTATATCTCGATTACTAAGTCATAAATATAGACAATATGGATATCTAATGATAGATATTTCAAAGTCCATTGCAACGATGTATATAAGGCTATAGTAATGGGTCAAAATCGGGAAAAATATTTTTTAACCCGAATTTTTTTCCAAAAAAAAATTTTTTTTTGTCATAAATTTTATTCACTAATAAATTAAAAAAAAATAAATTTTTAAATTAAAAAAATTGGGAAAAAATTTTTTTTTTTAAAAATTGTTTAAAAAAATTGAAAAATTTTTTTTTAAATTTTATTTCAAGGTATAATTTGGTAAAGGGTATATAAGATTCAGCACAGCCGAATATAGCTCTCTTACTTGTTTTTTTAATTTAATTGGTATGTTTTAGGCTAAAATTGCGGTGAAATTTGACTCTGATTGTTTGTTTGATATTATCAAATTGTTTATTGAAACCGAATATATATTTTCTACTTATTTTTTTAATTTTTGTATACATATATTTACAGAATATACATTGTTTTACTATAATAGAAAAAATCTGTCACGTACGGTATGTCACGTACGATATAAAATTTTATTTATTATAAAATCATCCAAAGATTATTTTTATTTAAATATGACGGATTTTAAAGGAAAATTTTCTACATGTACCTCAAAATTACTTCAGACTTATGTCACGTACGAATACCCTTATTTCGATATTTTGGACAACAATGTTTCGAAAGAACTTATTATTTTTTTTTAAATATAGTACCATCGAGTGGAACATCAATACCAAATTATTTTTCAGATACTCTTATTTTTGGAAAATATATTTCACTCTATAGGCGTATAAATGTCACGTACGATGACATGGAATTGCCCATATGTATCAATAATGTATGAAAGTTGTTAGCTGGCTTCGGAAAGTTGATTTCAGCAGACAGATGGACATGGCTATATCGACTCCGCTATCTATAACGACCCCGAATATATATTTTTATTGGGCCACAAATGAAAAATATGGAAATTACAAACGGAATGAAAAAGCAAGTTTAATGGAGTACACAGTGTAAAGTAGGTGCTGAAATTAAAATAACAACTTCTTTGGGATATTAATTGAACATTTGAAGAAAGGTTAAAATAACCTTAACCTTAAGTTGAGTTACAAAAATCAAGTTATTTTGAAGATTTTAAGAAATTGTGATACCAGAAGAATCCAAATCTTAAGAATTTTACAAACATGTTCTATTTTTTTTTATCGAAATTAGGTAATGATTCTGATCTTTAGCATAATTATTCCAATAGAACATGGCGATTTGAAGAAACATATTTCCCTCCTAAAAGTATGCTTTAATTTTTGACTAAAAACACTAAGTTAAACTTGTATACATATTCAATATGAAAACTTAATTCAAGAAAAAATGTAAATTCAATAGTTGTTTTTTTTTTTGTTATAGTTTTTGCTTTTTAATCTGCGGTATAAAGATACTCTCACATATTCCTTTAGACACAAAGCCTAAATGTATGTGTATATAAAGTTGTTTTGCTTTACAAAAAAAAAAAAAAAAAAAAAAAAATAATAATTTTAAGCATTTCTTTGGTTGTTTTTTCGCTTTTTATGGCTGTTTTACATTTTATTACAGCAACATAGACTCACGCACATAAACACCTAGATGCAAGGGTTAAATATGGAAGATATGTATATACTGCTATCCCATATCTACCTTTTCCGTATTTATACCACACTTTATATATATAGAGTATAGTATAATGTGACATTTTATATTCCTTATTATTATTTTTATTATTTGCATGCCTTTGTAGTGGTCGGTCGTTGTCGGCTTCTTTGGTGTTGTTGGTGTGTGATGTTGCTGCCTTTTTTTTTTGTTTTTCCTTTTCGTTTTTTTTGCTCCTTTTGTATTCTATATATGTTTTATTTTGCAGCATACAGGCATGCTAGATGCTCATATGCATAGCATACTTTAAGGCTAAAGTAGATGCGTTTTTATGTGTGTAAATTTTTTCATTGTAGGAGCTTGTATGCGTGCGAATGCACATTAAAATTTTTCATACACGCGTAATGATTGTGCATACTTTTTGTATGAGGTTGCATTAATTACTTTCTTTTTTTTTGCAACTTTTTTTCTTTTATGTCGTTTTTTATTTATTTTTTTTTTTCTGTTCTTTCGGTTTCTTTTGCATCAGTCTTATGCATAGACATTTATATTCACTCGTTTGTATGTTTTTATGTACAATTCGTTGGCCGTTTGTTGCCTATTTAAGATGAAATTATAAATGCAATCGCTTGCTTTGTATGTGTATGTAAATGTGTAAGTTGCAAGTTGAATATTGCATATTTATATGCCACACAAACACATTTACATACATCTCACGTGTTAAATAAGGAAGAACAGTATTTGCTTCACTTATTTCGCTTGTGTTTTTTTATTTTTTTTTTTATTCAATAGCTGTAAGAAGAAAGAAGCTGGCATTAAAAGAACATTTTTCTCTACTCTTATGCTTGACAATGGAGAGCAACATAAGGCCCTTAAAATATCTACCATATGTACTAAGACTGAAAATAAAAAAACGTTGAAAAAAGTCATATATTCTCACTTAGTTATTGAACTTTATAGTGTAAACAAAAAAATTTTTTTTTTTTGGCTTCGAAAATGTCGAATTTTGTACCAACAAATCGTCATATGCGGGAAGTTTTGCTTTAAAAATGGGCCGGTGAAGCATACCGATTGCTCATCAAAGTTTATGGCGAATATTTTCCATCGGTTCCAACGAGCACGAGATGATTTGTAGGGTTCAGATGTGGTGATTTTGACACGAAAAACAAAGATACCCCAGGCCAGCCAAAAAAGAAGAATTGGAGGCATTGATGACTCCATGAAGATTGTTGTAAAACTCAACAAGAGCTTTCAAAATCATTGAGAGCTACTCCAGCAGCAATTTCAAAACGTTTGCGAGCGACAGGATTCATCCAAAAGGTGGGATAGTGGGTACCATAAGAATTTAAGCTGAGAAACCTTGAAAGACGATTTTGTATGTCCGATATGCTGTTTGAACGCTATAAAATTAAATCATGTTTGCACGGAAACATTACTTGCGATGAAAAATGTATCCATTACCATAATCCCAAGCGTAAGAGATCGTATGTGAAACACGGCCAACCAGCCAAATCCACACCAATGCCAAATATCCATGGCGCTATGGAAATTCTCTGTATTAAGCATAGTACTCTGTTCATACTTGCGAAAAATTATAGTTTTTTCATGCGAAAAATTTTGTATGGAACAAATGTTCAGCTGTTGGTTTTAATTTCGTGCGAAAGAAGTGCTGCTTATGTTATTTCGTGTGGAAAAATAAGGTTGCCAGATGTATTTCACATGTTTTCCACAATAAGAACAGAGTACTGCTTTTGCGAAATTATTTCGCATATATTACATTCCAAATATTTTCTATGTAATTTGACAGCATTTCGCACGAAATTTTAAACAGAATACTAAGCTTTAGGTGGGAAATCTGATTAGATCATCACAAGGAACCTCTACCGAACGCAACTGGTTTGTAGCGAGGATTGGCTGAAAATCGCTCAGAATGTGCCGAAAAAAGGCCAGACATGAAACCGTAATATTCCATCATTACAATGCTCGGCCAAATGTTGCAATACCTCTTAAAAACTATTTAGAATGAAGTGGTTGGGACGTTTTGCCTCACCTGCCTTATTGTCCAGACCTTGCTACGTCCGACTACTATTTTTTTCGATCGATGCAGAACGCCCTCTCTGGGCTACGCTTCACTTTGAAACAGGGTATCCGATATTGGCTTGATTCGTTCTTGTCCTCAAAATATGAGCCGTTCTTTTGGCTCGCAATCCTTATGTTTTGCGAGAAAGATGGGAAAATGTCATAGCTAACAATGGTTAATAATGTGATGGATGGATAAAGCAGTTTTAAGTCCCAAAATTGTTGTAAAACTAATGGTTACTAAAAGTGATTTCTGCCACAAAAAAAAAAAAAAAAATATATTTGACAAATGACAGTTTAGGATTTTGGAACATCTTCATAATTTGACAAATGACAGTTTAGGATTTTTTTTTTTACTGGGACCAGCACTCAGGGGATGACCCCTACTCATGCAATGCATTGTGTTGGAACTAGGAAAATAGGTTATGGGAAGGAGGATAGAGGGAGTAGTGTTTGTGGATATTTGATTTGAATTTTCCTATATTGAAAGGGACAGGAAATACTTCGACAGGAAGCTTATTCCACATACGGACGTTGCGGCTAAAAAACGAATTTTGTATGTAGTGTGTTGTGCGATCCACTGACCAATCGATCACGAATGGATGAGCCCCCGATGATGAACGCGTATTTCGTAAGAAACTACGGGTTTTGGGAACAAGTTCCCTAATTTCATCAGAACACATTCCATTGTAGTAAGGATAGAACAGTGAAACACAACCCACATTGCGACGATGATCCAGAGAATCAATAGAGCTGGATACTGTCACTGATAAGCACCTTCGCCCTCTCCTGTACGTGGTCAAGTAACTCCAAAATAGACTTTGAAGCACCGGCCCATACATGGGAGTTGTATTCCATTTTCGGTCGGATATATGTGGTGTAAATAGTGAGGAGATCAGATGGAGTGAAGTAATTCCTACACCGTTTCAAAAAACCGAGACACTTGAATGCTTCTTTCGACACTTGAAAAATGTGTTTAGACCAGCGGACATCACATTGTATTTTCATGCTCAGAACATCAAGAGCGTCTGATTCCACAATATTTACACCATCCATAAATACAGATGAAGCAACATTGTTTGTCGTTCGTTTTTGTGTCAACATGCAACACTGAGTCTTGCGAGCGTTGAAAGTGACTCTATTCGCATAACCCCATTCAGAGATTGTCACAAGATCTTGGTTATGTGTATCATTCATGTTTTGCCTCATTGCCCCAATCTCCGAAAGGCTTGGCCTATAGTTGAATGAATATGAATGGCAAATGTTGCTGTCATCTGCAAAAGAATAGATAGGGTTGGAAGTTTGACTTAGAAGGTCATTTAGAAAAATAAGGAATAGAGTAGGAGAAAGAACGGAGCCTTGCGGTACCCCTGAATTAATCTTGAACTCATTTGATGAGATCCCATCTACAACAACTCGTATAGTGCGATCTCTGAGAAAGCTCTCCCTTTTTTGGAATTGGCGTTACATTAGCAACCTTCCAACATATAGGAAATTCTCCGGCACGGAGATTAAATTGGAGGATGTTGATATGTACTACATGTGGTTTAAACAACACTCTCTCATTTCGGTGATCAGAATTAACCCCATAGATTGTGTGATTTAACACCAATGGATTTCTTTTTATGGGGTTATTTGAAGACAAAGATCTTTAACAACAAGCCCAATAACTCTCACAATTTCTACCTAAATTGGAAGATATTGATGTGTAAGGCATGTGGCATGAATAATTCAATTACTGCAGTGATCAGAATTGTGTGATGACACTATTGGATTTCGATTTATATTCATAGCCGCGAATGTCAACGAAATTCATAAGACTTATCAAATAGCAATACAAATCGCAATTAATTGGACAGAGAACAACAGGGAAAGAAAGTGTATCCTGACCAAATTATAAAACATATTTCATGGTCTCTTTATGCCGACTGCTGTGTTAAAAACTCTTTACCTTGTATAAGTTTAAGAAACTAAATCAACTCCTAAGCAATTAGTTATGGGTTAATTGTTAAGTATTTATTTACTTGTTTTGAGGTTGGCCCACTCCTGTCTGCATTTTAAAATATAAACACAGATAAATAATAATAGTTGTTGTTGATGAAATACACGCGCATAAAGAAAAATAAAAAAAAAAAAATAATAAACACATGTATGGGAGGGTAATATAAGAAGGAAGTCCACTTCCGTTTGTGTCAGTGTGAGTGAGTGCATGAGTATTTGCACTTTCGAAACAGCGTGTGTGTGTGTGTGTGTCTGTGTATAATAATTTGTCTACGATTCAGGCACAAGCTTTTAAACATATACCAACAAACCTGAAATATAATGGGCGGGGTTTTTTTTAGGTTAAGAAGTATTTTCTTTTTTTTTTCTTATGTTAAACAATGAAATACAAATTGAATATGCCTACAAAATAAATACACAGTATGTGTGTATGTACTATTATGGTTCAGAAATGTTCGTAGACACTTGAAGTGCTAAGACAAATATAAAAATATTTAAAATGTATGGCATTCTTTAAGGCGTTGGATTATTTAATATAATGTTAGTATAGTTTTAGGGTTATAAATAAATAAATAAATAAAATATATGCATAAGGAAAGTATACGAAAGAGGCAAAATTAATACAGAATATTTGTTGCATACTTTTAGGGTATGTTAATAAAACAATTTTATTAAAAAGATTGTATAAGCTTAAATATATTTGCTGTTTTCTGCAGAGTCAATGAAATCACAAATGCAGTAAATGATGCTGCAAAGCAAATGAAATTCTTCAAGTGCTATTTCTTGAAAACTGCATGCCTAAGTGGCATTTTTGGAAAAAGTAAAGTGCTTTTGGAGGAGTTTTTATTATGTAATTACATATTTAAGGTATTACTGGAGGAATTAAAACGCTTTTGAAGTAATTAGTTAGCTTATTCTCATAAAATAGTAATTAAATTACACAAAAAACTATAATTCAAAACCCAGATATTTATTAAAATATATCTGTAGCATATTTTAAGGATATCCACTATTTAATACTACTAAAAATGAAATTTTATTTACTGTTTTATTAAAAGAAAACAAAATTATTAAATTAAATGCTGCATACTTTTAGATAATTTGCATAACTCAAAAATGGTTTTAAACTTTTTTGAATTATATTATGAGCACTTTTGTTAACAAATTGTTAAAAAACTATATTTAATCATGCAGCCGTATTGCACAGCATACTCCTACTCTTTTTTTTCGAAAATAAATCGTCTCAGTTCGGTGTATTCTTTTCTTTTTTCTTGTCCTCTTCTGCATTTCCTTTGACCATCACGAATATATGTACATATGTAAATGTTTTTACATACTTGTATTCTTCCTTTTTTTTTTTTTTACATATTTTATCTGCATTTTTCGCCAAATTTGCATTTTACTTTTGGTTGGTTTTTTTTTTCTTCTCGCAAAGTTCCGTTTTTAATGGTTGAACATTTTTTTGCGGTTGAGAAAATTTGTTCTTTGTTGTTAATTTTTTCTCCATTATTTTTTTATATATATTTTTTTTTTAGATTTCTTTTCTGTTTCGGAATGAAAATAATTTTTTAATTACAGTTTTTTTTTTCTGTTGAATTTTTCGGCATTAACTTTGAGATATTTTAGTAAGTTATTTTTTTGTGCTGTTTTCGGTAGCACAAACTGAATGTAATTAATGCATACTATATGCCACAACTAACCTCGAAGTATGCTTTAAATTTTGTTGTTTTCTAATTAAATTTTATTAATTGGTATTGGATTGCTAGAAAACTAAGCACCATGGCGCAGGATGTTTTCAATAAACCACCATAGATCGCAATTTTGAAGATAATACAAGGACTTTTGGGCCAAGGACGACCGCTATTGAAATTGGTTGCAATCTCAAGTCCACAAAAATATCAGCCTTTAACGACTGAATTTTATAGAGAGCCCCACAAAATTGCCAAAATATTTGAATTTGCTGTAATTTTATGTAGTAAAGTATTGTTAAAAAACAGTTTAGGTTTAGTAAAAATGGAGCATTGCAATATTTCAGTTCATTTTCACATTGAAAATCATCAAAATTTCCATATTTGGGGTTTACGAAACTCGCATTTGACTGTCGAAAACCAAATGCATCAACAACGTGTCACTGTTTAGTGCAGAAAATTTGGCTTGGAGGAATCATGGGACCTTACTTCTTCAAAAATGAGCCGCTCATGCAGTGACTATTACCAGGACATGATAACACAGTTCTTGCAGCCTAAATTTGAGGATATTGATTTGCACATGTGGTTTCAACAAGACTTTGCCACATTCCATACAGCCCGTGAAACAATTCAATTACTACATGATCATCCCGATCATGTACTCTCTCATTTCTCTGCTCAGAATTTGCTCTCTAGATGGCACAGTGGGGAATTTCTAAAAAAAAGTGGAAATCTGTAATTTCTAACAAAATTGACCATGGCTATTCATATTATATATCAAAGTGTAGGAAATTGTGTGTTCTTTTCAAAAAAGTATACAATTTTTAATAATTAAATTCATAGAAGATTTTTATGGAAATTATGTAACGAAAATTTTTTAGCTGATTTTTTTTTTAAGAAAAGTAAAATGAAAAACTGAAAGAAAATTGAGATTTGCTATTGAAGATCCTACAATTCTCCCAAAAAAATTTCCAAAACTAGAAAAAATGGGCCTTTTTTTATGTTTGGCTCTATTTAGGGTATCAAGGCTGGGACGAAAAATTCTGTTTGTAAAATGAGCCCATGTTTCCATTTTACAAAGGGTCCCAGCCTTGGTACCCTAAATAGAGCCAAAAATTAAAAAAAAACATTTTTAGATTTTTGGCTCTATGTAGGCTCAAGGCCGGGACGAAAAATAATTCACAATATATTGGGGCATTTAAGACAGGTTTTAATTTGTTGCAAGAAGCTATGCGATTAAATAAATTTCGGCTTAAAGTTGAAATTTACATACAACATTTTTGTATGGCTCTTTTTTGAAAGGCTCTGGTCGTTGCTTTAATACAAATTTTGAAATTTTTTAACTTTACAATATTGTCTAAAATATAACCTATCGGAAAAATATAAATACATTGATTTTTTGTATAACTAAAAATTTATTTCAGGAAAAATGGCAAAACAAAATTTCTTTTTTTTTTACTTAAAATGCGCTTTTTTTCTCGCCGTAGTGAGTTTTAAGTGAGTTTTTCATAAATACTTTTAAATTTGTTGTTAATTAAATTAAATATATATATTAAAACAAATCGCGCAAGATTTGGATCCAATATTAACAAAAACTTAAGGGGCCCATAGACACATACTGCTCATGCTCATGCAATAAGCATGTGTTGGTAAATTTTAAATTTATGTTTATGTATGCGACACACAGACAATGCAGTATGAAAAATCAAAATAGTTTTGATTTTGAAATGAACTCGTACTGACAGTTGTTCAAATGAACAATAGTTTACATTTTTTCATTTTTATGAAATATAATTTTTAAATTGTGACGTTTTAGTTACTGAAAAATAGAAAATAATAATTTTTTTTATTCTCAAACGCATTTTTTTAAGTGATGATTGATAGGTGTGTAGTAAAATATCAATCACACACGTATACGAAGGTTCATCGGCAGTATGTGTCAGCAGTATGTGTCTATGGGCCCCTTTAGACTAAAGTAGGTAAAAAAACTAAAATTTTAATTTTTATATTCGAATATCTTGTAAACTATAAGTGATGTTTTTTGTAGATCTCTTCTAGTATTGAATCATACTTACACTGGATAAAATTCAACACTTAAACTCAACTCTATAGCCATGCGAAATTTTTATTAAAATCGGTTAGAAGTTGCAGCTTCATATCCCCTTTTTTGTCAGTACACCCACTGTGGAGTACTGTATTTATACAAAGTTTTAAATATAAAGCATACTTTAGGGAGTATATAGTAAAATAAGCTTCATATGTTTATTATGGAATAACTAACATTAACAATAAGCAGAGAGATCGAAAAAACCTTAACACACGTTTTTTATTATTATTTTTTTTTTATCAAGTTACCTTTGTAAAGCATGTCAGTTATTATGTTTAATGTCAATTATATTCATTTGTTGTTAATCTTATTAAAATGAGTGACGAGAAAAAAGTGGGACTAAAATAATTAAATATTTTCAACAAAACCCAACTTGGTCCTACAAAAAGTTGACCAAACATTCAAAGGTCTGCCGTCAAACTGATTCCAATGTTATTAACCAGTATCGAGAGAACTTTTTCGTTCATAGAAAACCTGGTTCATTTAGAAGAAATGGTCCACATGATGTTTCTAAAGCCAAAAAAATAGAAAGCATTTTCAAAAGAGCTCCCAACACATCCGGTAGGAAAGCAGTCCAGTTAGCTCAGTACACGGACTATTTGGTACGAAAAGTTAAAGCTAATGCAGGTTTAAAAATATACAAGGCTTAAAAAGTTCCTGACTCTGCTAAAAATTTAGAGGCCAAAGACAGAGCACGAAAATTTAAGTCAAAGCTTCCGGGTCAATATTTTAATGTTGCTGATAATCGAGGGAATGTTGTAGAAAAGTTTAGGACCCAAAAGCAGAAAATTTTCCCAAAAAGTTCTTGGCATGGCAAGCAATATGCAGTTGGGGCAAAATAAGCCAAACATTTCTAACAAAGGGCCCTATTAATACCGAAATTTGCATCAAGGAATGTTTCCATTCATAAGACTGCTTAATGTGTCCACTTATTTTTGGCCTGTCACTCCAAAAACCTTAAAGGAAGTGTTCCCGGAAAAGGTTCGAAATGGCGATGTGGGGTTGTATGATGGTGTGGCGCTGTATGTCAGCTGTAGGACCTAGCAGTTTTGTATTTATTGTAAGTACAATGAACAGCCTAGACTATTTATACATTTTTAAGGACAGTTTGAAAGTAAGTGCTGAAAATTTAGGTCTTGTAATTACATGGATCTTTTAGCTAGACAATAACCCAAAGCAAACCGCCACATATGTTAAGGAGTGGCTAATGTATGACGTGCCTAAGCAGTTAAATACACAAAAAGCATCGATATTTACTTGTATCCGTCAATATGATTAGAACCAATGAAAACAAGAAGTAAATTCAAATGGTTCTAAATACGTGTTGTACTTTGTGTTCGCATAATCCTATATATGAATGTTTTATAAGCCTCTATTTTCTGAAAAAAAGACATTTTACAAGTCATATTTTTTCATAAACATTTATGGATTTTAATCCAATTTTATTAAAAAAGAAAAGATAACATAAGCAAGTTTGTTAAGTTGTTCATTTTTATTCCGAGGTGTATGACTGAACTAAGTTCATATATCGTTCATGAATGTTTTTGCAGTGAACGAAAAGAACAGGAGACTTTCAAAATTTAAGTTTCAAACATATGTATACAGTAATATTAAACGAACAAAAGGAATAAAGTGAATAATAATAACAACAACAACAATAAAGAACAAGAAGACTGAACAACTTCACACCGTTCATTTGACTGAATTGTTCAATTGAACTTGTTCGTTCCTGAACAACCCAACTCTATTACACATAAGGAACTTAAATTCATATTATGAGATAATGATTTGTAGTTCCCATTTCCAGGGATTTAACTTTAATAAATTGACATACGGCTTTACTCTACTTTCTATAAGAATAAAAAAAAATAAAAGTTTTACAAACACAAATTCCAAATTATGATGAAAATGGCGTCAACTCCGGTTTTTTTTTGTTCATATGAAACGAGTATTTTTGGCCGATACCTACTTCGATACCTAGTATCGAGTAAGTACTTGTATTTACTCGTATCGTTTCATCCCTACCTGTGGGAATATTAGAAAACGATAATATTCCGATAAAGAGGGGGAGGGAAATCACTAAGGATTTAACTGAACATCTTGTAAACTCCATGAAAATGCGACTAGAGGCCGTAATTAAGATGAATGAAGGACCTACAAAATATTAATATTTTGATTTCGGTTTTTGGTAATATAAAATAGAGCGTTATCCATCAACTGTATACTAATTTTTGACTGTTGTTTCCTTTTTCCCATAAATTTTCCACGAAATCAATTTTAATTTTCAAATTTTTTTAAAATAATAAAAGATTAAAGTCTTAATTTGAAGTTTATTCAAACTTATATATTTCGTGCACTAATTAAAATATTTTGACTCTGACTGTATGTTAAGAATTTTTTGATCTCATTCCTTATATCAATATTATTGTTGTTGTTTTCATGTTTTAAAAATGTTTTTTTTTTTTTATAAAGTATTTTTAGGCGCATAATTGCTATTAATAAATTCATGCAAATCCTAGAAAACATATTTCCACAAAATAAAAAAAACATTTCTTAAAGGAAATTCTTAAATGAGACACAAGCCGCAAAAAAAAGGAAAATAAAAAGAAATAATCAACTTATAAAGTCATTAACCTTTAAATGATAAAAAAAACACATGTGATCTGAAAACATAATAATTGTAAAGTCAAGTGGTTGGTGGTTGTTGGAATTCAGAAAGCAAAATAATAACAAAAAAAAAAAAAAAACTTACCAAAACAAGAATAAAAACAACAAAATATACATATAAAAAAAAGAAGTAATAATGTCAGAATCTAACAAGGACTTTAACGAGAAAATAAAGGAGGGGGGTAAAAGTCTAAAAAATATAAAAAAGCATAATAAACATATGAAAATAAACACACACACACAAACATATACACACATAAATACACATGTGTTTAAATTTGACGATGAGTAGAGCGAAAGAACAGTAAATAGTAAAAAAATAGAGAGGATTCCCCAAGAAAAACAACAACAAGAATAACACCACCACCAACAAAAAATTAAAGAATGAAAGGAAAAGTCTTTTATTTTATTATATCATGTTTACGTTGTTGTTGTTGTTGCTGTTTCTTTTTTATAGAAAAAAAAAAAAACAACAACAAAAACAAAAAAGACTTAAAGAAAGCGTTATTTTTGCAATAAAAATACGACGGTGAACAGGAATAAACCAACAAAAACAAGCACAGAAAATCATATGGGGAGACGATTTTGAAAAGCAGCAAAAAAAAAGTAAAAAAGTAAAAGAACAACAACAAAAAACATAAACGTAAATAAATAATACAAAAAGCGGCCAAAACAAACTTGAAAATACGTACGTACTATATTCATATGTATGTTGGTTGGTATAATAAAAATAATATAAAACACCAACATCAACAATAAATAAAATGATGCAGGGGCCACAAAAAAAAAAATAGAGTAACAAGAACAACAAAATCAACCGGCAAATTTTATTTTATTCTTTTTGTTTTGCGTTAGAGACGTACATATAAAAAAAACCTAAAGGAGGACTCATCAAACTATTACTACTACTACTACAGCACTAGAGTAGTAGATTTGCAGTCAGCAGTTGTTGCAACTGCCGCCTGCCTTTATATGTACTTATGCTAGAAACTGTGCTGCTGCTTTTTTAACAAAATGACAAAAATTGTTACTTGCATGAGTTTTATGTTCGGTGGTCGTTCGTTGGTTACTAAAAGCAATTGGGCTGCTTGGGTTTTTCCACCACACACACACACACACACAAAAAAAAAAAGTTGTTTCCTCCTGTTGCTGCTGTTGTTGCTTGCACCCAATGCATACACTGCACTGTGTTGCTGCCACCTTGGTTTTTTTTTCCTGGTGCTATTGAACATTTTTGTTGAATGACTGCGTTTTTCATTCAAGCCGTATTGTAGGTTTTTCTGCCCGTATTTGTTTAGCTCCAGAAATGCAGTTTTTTGTGCTTGTCTGTTTGCATTTTCATCACAGTAATTCGGTCATATGTTGTACGCGTTACTTTGCTTTTTATAGATACAATTTACTTTCCACGTTTTTATTTTTGTTTTGTTTGTGCTCGTACGATTGCATTTTTTCGTTGTTGAAGGGTTTACATGTTCATTTGAACCGTTTAAATGTCAAGCGTAAAAACAATTTTGATAATTGATCTTTATTTGAATTTTCTTTGAAGTGTGGGGAAATCCCCAAATTTTTGTTTACCAGGTTCTCTTCTTTTCTTCTTTTTTTTTTGCTATTGGTGTTGGCAATTAATACGATACTTTAACACCTATAGCGATTTGTTAAATCTGACATCTGTATCGTTATGTTACACATTTTTTTTCGTACACGTGGTCAGAACGTTTTGTCATTTTACACTGGTACGAAATGTTTATTTGGGAAATAAATGTTATCAAAAAGATTGTTGATGACGCCCTTGGAAGGGTAGAAAATGCATTCCAATTGTCTAAAAATGTTAGTATTCAGTGATATTCTTTGAATTATTACAGATTAATTATAATAAATGAACTTAAGCCGAATTAAAAATTTACTTTAAAATTATAAAAAGTGAAAACTTTTTAACATAAAATAAATGGATTTTAAAATTACTGAAGATAAACTCTCCTCAACTTTTAGTTTATAAAAACCAAAGGTTCACATGAAATAATTCATAATTCAGCTGTGAAAATCAAATAAAATTTTGTCTCTTAACCATCATTTCCTTAAATAATTTATACACAGAGAAAACAGATTCATGATAGCAACCGAATTTGTTGCCAATTGAATGATTCTACCTTAGTGACCGAACTTTACAGTTGTCGCTACAAAATTTTAGAAGGTGTAACAAAAGTTTGGTTGCTTCAACCGAAATTCTTCTTTATCAACCGACTTTCTATGTGTGCAAAAAAAATCATTGGATGGGCAACAAATTCGGTTGCTACTAGAATCTGTATTCTCTGTGTAGGCTTAATTCCGTTGTACTTCAAATGTATTGAATGAATTCCTTCCTTTGAGAATTCATTATTTAAGGAATTAATCTTATTGAATCATTAAATTTTGTTTTTAATTCAAATCCATTTATTGGGTGTATGACATAAAAATGAGGGATTTTTTAAAATTTGTTGCTTTTATTTTGAAACATTTGAACAATATAAATTTATTCAAAGTATTGGCCATTGTTAGTTATAACATTTACCCATCTTTCTGGCAATATATGGATTCTGAGCCAAAAGAACTGCTTATCTTTTGAGGCCAAGAACGAATCAAGCCAATATCGGACACTCTGTTCCAAAGATCGATCGAAACAAATGGTAGTCGGACGGGGTATGGTCTGGTAAAATGTTCCAACCACTTATTTCTAATAACTTTTTAACAGGTATTGTAAATTGTGGCCTAGATTGTCATGATTGAAAATTACGGTTTCATGTCTGGCCGCATACTCTGGACGTTTTTCAGTCAATGCTCGCTTCAAACGAATAAGTTGACTACGGTACAGGATCCCTGTGATGGTCTGGTCAGATTTCAGCGGCTTATAATAGATATGACTTTTTTGCTCCCACCAAATACATAGAATTTCCATAGCGCCATGGATATTTGGCTTTGGTATCAATTCAGCTGGTTGGCAGGGCTTCACGTACTATCTCTTTCGCTTCAATGTTATCGTAATGGATCCATTTTTCATTCGGCGCTAAAATGATATTCTTTTATAGCGCTCAAACATGTAAAATTGTATTTCAAGGTTTCTCGGCTTTAATTGGTATGGCCCTCTTTCCCAGCTTTTGGCTGAATCCTGTTGCTCGCAAACATTTTGAAATTGCTGCTTGAGTAGCACTCAGTGATTTTGCAAGCTCATGTTGAGTTTGCAAACAATCTTCCAATTCTTGGTCTTCAAACTTTTTTGGCTGGCCTGGGGGATCTTTGTCTTTCGTGTCAAAATCTGTACTTCTGAACTCACAAACCATCTTTCGCACATTGAAACCAATGCAACACGTTCACCATAAGCTTTAATGAGCAATCGGCATGCTTCAGCAGCACTTTTTTCAAATTAAAGAAGTAAACCAAACTTCCCGCTTTCTTCGTACAAAATTCGACATTTTTCAAGCAAAAAAAAAAAAAAAAAAAAAAAAAAAAAACGTAAATTACAGATATGTTCTATTCAAAATGATATATAAATTATTAAAAACAAAAACTGCGTTCAAAAGATACATCATATATTGTAAATCCCTTAATTTTAAGTCATGCACCCAATAGCATATACAAATATATCACTCTTAGGGCCATAATTACAACTTGCCCCTTTATGTTCACAATAGTAAAAGTTAACTTTAAAGCAATCTTTTTCTATTACTTAAAGTTATCTTTTACTTTTAATTCTATTTTATTCGACATTTTTATTTATTTTTAAATTTTATAATTCATTGAGCTTTAGATCAACTTTTATATTAAATAGATTTTAATTTCATTTCCAATATTTCGCTACTTCATTGTAAATTAATAAAATATTATTTTTATTTTTCTTACAGGTAAGATTTCTCAAAAATGCTTAATTGAATTGAACGTAAGTATGCGCTATACATATGGGTTTTATCCTTAGTTTAAAGAATTTAATAACGTCCTCTTGCCTGCAAAAAGCTTTTTATACCCTTCACCTTCGTGAGAAGGGTATATAATATGTTTGTCATTCCGTTTGTAATTTCCACAATATAATTTTCCGATCCTATAAAGTATATATATTCTGGATCCTTATAGATAGCGGAGTCGATTTAGCCATGTCCGTCTGTCTGTGTGTCTGTCCGTTGAAATAAATTTTCTGAAGACCCCAGATATCTTTGGGATCCAAATCTTTAATAATTCTGTAAGACATGCTTTCGAGAAGTTTCCTATTTAAAATCAGCAAAATCCGTCCATAAATAACGGAGATATGAGCAAAAATCCGAGACAACCTCTATTTTTGGCCTATTTTTGATCTATATCTCGATTACTAAGTCATAAATATACACAATATGGATATCTAATGATAGATATTTCAAAGTCCATTGCAACGATGGGTCAAAATCGGGAAAAATATATTTTAACCCGAATTTTTTTCACTAAAAAAAATTGTCTACAATTTTTTTCACTAGTAAATTAAAAAAAATAAATTTTTAAATTAAATTTTTTTTTTTTTTTTTAAGTTAAAAAAAAATTTTAAAAAACAATTTGGAAAAAATTTTTTTTTTTTAATTTTATTTTAAAGTATAATTTGGTGAAGGGTATATAATATTCGGCACAGTCGAATATAGCTCTCTTACCTGTTTTATTGTATCATCATGTATTCAGTTTTTTAACCAAAATTTATACTTGAAAATAAGTTTTGGAAAGCTCTCTTACGGTCTGAATTGACTGTTTTGAAAAAATCACAGAAAACGGACATAATTGTACAGATGATGAGCAGATGCGTCACGGTGTTAAAATGTATCAAAGTGGCATCACACATTTAATCCCATCGTAAGAAAGGAATAGCCATCCTTTTTCTTCGATGGGGTTAAATGAAGAAAAGCTAATACACCTCTTTTGTAAACATCAGTTTTGACGAATCACTTTGTTTTATTATACAAGCAAGGGTATATATATAAGATTGTCATTGCGTTTGTAATATATTCTGATCGTTATTGATAGCGAAGTCGATATTAACTTTCCGTAGCCCCCAAATAACTTACAAACATAATTGATACATCAATATATCGGGAATTCTTCCGGCTCGGTCGCTATTTAAAATCGAGAAACTCGGCCCACAAATGCCTGAGATATAAGGAAAAAACCGGGACAACCTCGATTTTTGCCCTATTTTTGTTCTACATCTGGATTACTAAGTCATTAATATAGACAATGTGGATATCTATTGATATATATTAAATTGCAACGATTTATATAAGGCTATAGTAATTTGGACGTACAATTGGTCGAAAACAGGAAAATTATTTTTTAACCCGAATATTTTTTTTTCAGTAAAAAATTTTAAAAATTTTAAAAAAAATTTGGAAAAAAATTAAAAAAAAATTTGGAAAAAAATTAAAAAAAAAACAATTTTGAAAAAAAAAAAAAAATAAATTTTGAAAAACAATTTGAAATTTTTTTTTTTTTAAATTTTGAAAAACATTTAAAAAAAAAACAAAATTAATTTTGTTTACCTAAAAAACTTTTTGAGCCAATGTTTTTAAATCTGCATTGGCTTTAACTTTTCGTACCAAATAGTCCGAACACTGAGCTAACCGGGCTGCTTTCCTACCGGATGTGTTAGGAGCTCTTTTGAAAATCCTTTCTATTTATTGGCTTTAGAAACATCATGTGGACATCATTCCTTCTACCTGAACCCGGTTTTCTATCAACGGACAAGTTCTCCCGGTACTGTTTAATTATATTGGAAACAGTTTGACGACAGACCTTTGATTGCTTGGCCAACTTTTTGTTGTTGGCGTAATTTTAGTAGGCACTTTTTTCTGGTCACTCATTTTAATCAGATTAACAACAAATGAATATAATTGACATTAAACATAATAACTGACAAAAAAAAAAAAAATACTACTTGGGCTAATAGTTTTAATGAAAAACGTGTTAAGAATTTTACGATCTCAGTCCTTATAAGTAAATATTAGATAAAGTTAGTGCATAGTCAATAGTTTACTTAAATAATATTGTAGATTGGTTTTACAAAAACAGCGTTTAGACCTGCAGTGATTTATTAGCTCTTAGAGATTTTAATATTTTTTACATGTAAGAGTATTTCTCTCAAATTTTAGTTGTAAAGAACTTGTTAATAGCAATACAAATTACGTTTCCAAAAAATTATAATAAAATGAACCCTTTTAAAAAAATTAACAAAACTTAATTAAACTTTTCCAATAACCTGAAATATTGAAATATTTTCCTTTTAATTAAATAGTGCCCTATGTCCAAGAATAGAGAGAAAGATAATTTTGCAATAACTGTTAGGTATTTGTTAGTTCCTTTATGTATTTATAGCACAAAGTCTTTCCTAAAACTATACACATTTTTTTTTCTTTAAAGACCATCATAAAAAAATCGCAAACTTAATGCAAAATAAAAGAAAAACTCTATCAAAGAACGAGAAAAAAATAACTTCTTGTTACAAAGCCAGAAAATGCAGGAAAAAAATTAGTATTTTTTTTTTAGTTCCAGCCAACTAGAAAGTCATTAGGAAAAAATATTGATTTCTAAGACAACTACAAGTTGAAGCATGAACAAAGGAAAGAAAAACATTTATTTTCTTCTCTGGTCATGTACGGAGAAAGAATCTTTCGCATACACACACACACACATGCACACTCGGAAATATATATTCGCATAACGAACATTGGTCAAGATTTAATTACAATTCTAGCTGATTTTTTCTTTCCTAGAATTCGAATTCTTTTTCTTGTTTCTTATTTCTTGTTACTCAATACCGTAAATGAAGGATGCAAAAGAAAGAGGAAAATGTATGGAAAAAAATCATTAGAAAAAAAACTGTACCTTAAATGAGTGCACTGTACTAAATACCTTAGAAAAGGAAAAAAAAATCCCTACTGCCATAACATTTTCGTTATCCTGGGAGCCATTGCAGTTGCTTTCATAAATACCTTGTCCAGTGTGCATGGCAACACCCACATCGCACTGAGAAGCAGCAAAACACGACTGACTGATTGTCTAATTGGAAATTGTTGTTAAATGCGGATTTTAAGATGCTGGCTAAGTAAGAACAGCAACTACCAATGGAGTTGCTGTGACATGTCATACATATGTCCAGCGTAATAGAGAATTAAATTCGAATTCAAAGGGAGAGAAAAAATACGGATACGAAATGATTTATACTTCAAATTTAAACATTTAAAAAAAGATCATAAAATAGTTAGTTATGAAACCGATGATCACTGAAAAAACACAAGTTTTTGACCTTGGGTCTTCGGTTTTTTACTTCATTCGGTAAACACATACACATTCGCGAATAAAACAGGGAGTTATTCAAAATTAAAAGAAATAAAATTGGAAATCTCCAAATAACTCTTAAGAGTATTTGTTTACCGAACATGATGAAATTCGGAAGACCCAAGGATGTCTTATGGAATTCAAGATTTTCTAAAAGTACCGTAAACTTGTAAGCGACAATTGTATAGAAAATATGTATCAAACGTCCAATACTATTTATCTCTAACTACGAACTAGACATTTGAATTCTAGAGCTTTCAATGTCAATGTTAGCAGCTTAAACATTTGCCCTACTTATAAACAATGCTATAACCGCATGCTATCAACTTTGATGGACGTTTTTATAAACATGATGAATGCTGCAGGCAGTCGTTACAGACCGTTAAATTCAAATCGCTATTGCAAATTCGTAACAGTATTCTAAAATGTTCTCCTCAATCCAACGGAAGAAAAATCGGTCCATGATTTAAAATTTTGGGAATGAAAAAAGAAGGAAATGTAACTGTGAACGATATAGCCAAACATTGTAAAACAAAAAAGAAGAATCTTTAATGATTTGTTGGGTAAACAAATTTGTTTATTTTAATGCACAATGAGACATATGGACTTTAGCAGACTCCCAGTTAAATATAAAGCTTTTTTAACATCTATTTATGTAGACAAATTTGATACCAAATTTCTTGTGTGGTCGTATTTTGTAGTAGATTTAAAGAAAGAGTTCGTCAGGGCAGGTTCCAGTCGCCACTCCTATTTAACTATTACATCTCTAAATTCCACATAGCTCCACAATGACTAGAAGTGATGTTTTATGCGAACGTCTGCAGTATTATGTCCACAACGTAGTTATCTCCGTGAGATACACAACTCCTTCAATGCGCGTAACCTGCAACTATCACCAGCGAAATCAGCGGCAACACTTTTCATCATCGAAAGTGAATATTAATCTTGGAGTCGTAGTCGTTAGGGTCCATATTAAGACTGTGAATCATCCGAAAATTTTGGAGTTCGCCGTTAACACAGCGAGATATACAACGCGTAACCTACAACTATCACCAGTGAAGTCAACGCAAACATTCTTCAACATCTGGACGAAGAAGTTTGTAGTCGATTTCATTCGAATAATTTGGGGGCCACCTTTAACAACCTCAGTACCTCGTATGGCACTACAATCACGCACAAATTGCGATGTCGAAACGAGGTTTTCAAAGGGCTTCCCAAAAAACAATTGGTCGACAAGTGTTCAATTACGCGACTCATTGTTGAACGATAATCCAGTGAAAAAGAACTCTCTCTGGCTGTATGCAAATAACCTCTCCCAGTCATGGATCCTATTTTGGTTTGTAAAATGTTTCTCCTGGAATGTCATGGGATGATTCATCCTAGTTGTAGTCTCCTCCGATGTATATCAGGAAAAAACTTTATGTTTACGAGGAGAACATATAAAGGTAACTTCCGGATCCATTAGATCGGAGATCATATACATGAACCTGGAACGACACATATAGATACTTCCTCAATTCAGCGGTAGCAGGATACCGCATTATTGTCATACTTGGAAATCGTTCACCGCTCATAGCAAACACAGAAAAAACTTGCTGCGGACAGCAATAGTAGTTCTGGCACAACTGAGGTCAGGATGAAGCAACATAATTAATGACTACTAGTCCTGCATAGATCGTGCCGTCCCCAATTTATGCGCTGCTTGTGGTCAGGGTCCTTATGACACCTGTGCAGTGGTGTTTGAATAGATTAAAGGAGAAACCCGGTACATGTAGAAGAATTCATTGGTCTTGCCCTTAATCCAGAACCCCCAGATTAGAAAATGTTCAATTATTTATAAGTCTTTGGGTTTTGTTCAATAACTAACTCCCTTAAAATAGAATTGGATGTCGAAATATTTATTACGAAAGTACAATCTCTGACATTTACTTTTAAAAGATAATTTCATTCAGATGTTGTTCGCAAGTACATTCTATGCGTTCCATTCGGATGGTCCAAATTTGGATTACTCTTTCAAGCTATCAACGAAAAAAATACAGAGGTGTATTATCACACGATGTAGGTGGTGGTCACACGATCTTAGCTGTTCACAAAATGATTTCTCAATTAAGACAACGTTGCTCGATGTGCACGAAAAACATTTCTGACAGAATGTTGAGCTTCGTAATAATTTGGAGACGTTGCTGCGGTTTGAGTCTTTCCATGAAGAATTGTCAAACCATACTGAATAAAAAATATGATGTATGACAGCAAACAAAACTAGAAATGAATCTTCCTGAATTATAATTTCCTAAAAATGTTTTCATTTTAAAAGTTGCGATATCGAATTCTGACTGAAACCGAACTTTTAGCCTAATTCGAAAACAAATACATTAAGCAACGAGTTCAAATTTTTATAATAAAAAAAAACCATTACAATTGTTTAAAATATCACAATAAAAAAAATACAAAAAAGTTAAGAAATGTAATGAAAATATTTCAAAAGACATTCAAAAAAGTTATATAGAGCATACATGTAGGATTAATTGGCGGAAGAGAAACCTATACACATTCATAATTATTTCTCTCTCTCTCTCTCTCTTTCATACACACAAACCGGAAACTAGAGGTTTTGAAAACAACAACCACTGATGGTGCAGTAAAAAATACACAACAAATCCTAGAAAGAAACGTTTCAAAATTGTTAAACAAAATTTAGTCGTAGTATATTAAAATTATAACAGAAAATATGTATAATGTATAAATAAAAAAAGTTACAAATGTTTACACACAAACACACATTTTCAAAGATTGCTCTGAAATGCATAGTGTCTGTATTTGAGACATGAGGTAAAAAAAAATAATAATAATTATGTATGTATTTGCCAACTAATACTACTTCAGACAAAAGAGATATGATGAGTATGAACGAAACAAAAAAAATGTAACTATGTTTAAGAATAAAGAAAAAAACTATTTCCACTTTAAATGACACCCATACATTTTAAATACACACACACACACACAGTTACCAAAATTATTGTATACAAAGTTGATTCCTAAACTACTCACTGTATTGTGCAGTTGGAAAACAGAAACAACAACGGCAACGACTAAATACGAGAAGCTCGTTATGATGGTATAGAGTAGCAAAGTATTTAACACGGCTTCCTGTCAGTGGTTTACTTCCGTTTTTTTTTTTCCTTTTTTCCGATTTTCTTTCTTGCTTGCTAATATTTTTATTTTCCTTACTTAAGTTGACTGGTTCGAACTAAAAACTCCTACTGCTTCTGTCACATTGCTAGGAGTTTTGTGTACAATGACTCATCATCATCAACATCTTCTCATTTCATCTTCTCTTTACCACGTAGGACCACATTTTTCTATAGTGTTGCTTCTTTGACGTCTCATTTCCGTTTCTGAAAATTGTAACTTGTGATACACTGAGTATTTGATTTTTGTTATATGGTTATCTAAAAGAGCTCAACTTGTTTTTTGTTTAGTAATACATACTGCAAAAGCATCAAATTAATTGTATGATTAAGGTATTAAGGGAAAATATTTAACAATCCCTAAGCTCTAACTCTTAAGCTTTTTGAGCTGATGCCTGTATGTGTTCATCAGCAGTTTCAGAAACCTCAGATGCCTATGAATCTTACAAATTATATATATTTCAGATGACTTTAAACTGAAATCATATATTGTTTGGGCGTACTTTTACAGATTTTTTTAAGTAAAGCTTCAAGATTCAATGGGGAATACATTTTTAGGAAATAGTTTAATTCGAAATTAGGTTAAAAATTAATAGTGTTTCTACTACAAACCAAATGCAAAACTATGCTTCCGAATTTGGAGACAGAACACAACTGAGTTTCAACTATTAATGCCCAGAATATGAATATGATGCCCAGAACTAAAACTTTCATAAATTTTTTATAACAAAGTATTTTGTCAGTAAGATATACAGCCAAAATAGTGACATTGTTCACTATTCTGTGATGGATTCCATTTTAGCACTTGTTTTTCTGTCTGATATTTTAATGTTCAACTCAGTTGAGATCTCAAATAAAAAAATCGCAACAAAAAAAGGGATGATTCTCAATCAATCTGCTGTAAATTAAAATTTTGGAATTTGTTTTGACCTTTAATTCTAATTAATATATTGAGTGATGCGGTATTTTTTAAATTTTTAGCTATTATTTGGAAACATTTGTACAACATAAATTTATTCAAAGTATTGGCCATTGTTGGCTATGACTTTTACCATCTTTCTGGCAACATATGGATTGCGAGCCAAAAGAACTGCTCATCTTTTGAGGCCATGAACGAAACAAGTCAATATCGGATACTCTGTTCCAAAGTGAAGCGTATCCCAGAGAGAGCGGTCTGCTTCGATCGAAACAAATAATAGTGGGACGGGGCAAGGTCTGGACAATAAGGTGGATGAGGCAAAACTTCCCAACCACTTCATTCTAAATAACAGGTATTGCAACATGTGGCCGGCCGAGTGTTGTCATGATGGAGTATTACGGTTTCATGTCTGGCCTCATATTTTGGGCGTTTTTCGTCCAATGCTCGCTTCAGCAGATCATAATAGATAGGAACCTTTTTGCTCCCAACAAAAACGGAGAACGCCATGGATTTTTGCCTTTGGTATCGATTCGGCTGCTTGGCCGTGTTTCACATACAATCTACAGTGCAAGCTCGGTATTCGCAACTAATTAAAAACCAGACCTGTCGCGAAAACTGAATTTTCGCGAAAACAGGACCCAAAATTTTATTGAAAAAATGTATGTAATTTTTAAAGAAATTGGAGATTTCGAGTTGCTTTTTTAGCAAATTATTTTTTAAAAACAACAGCTGAATCACGTAGTCCATATAGTGCTGTTGTCGGCTTATCATTTTCCAAAGCCCATTGTATGTATATGTTTTTCGATGTTAAACAATCGACCACTTTAATCTTGTTTTCTTCACGACCACAATCGTATAAATCCTCCGATTCCATAACTGATAATTCTATTTGCTCCTCATTACTTTCCACATGAAATAATTCTTGAATCCAGTTGTTTATGTCAGTATTCGTGAAAAGATAGTAGCAAGATCTTCGTTTTCTTCCTGAATTATGGACTGAGATCGTAAAATTCTTAACACACGTTTTTCATTAAAACTTCTAACCCAAATATTATTTGATTTTTTTTTATCAAGTTACCTTTGTAAAGCATGTCAGTTATTATGTTTAATGTTAATTATGTTCATTTGTTATTAATCTGATTAAAATGAGTGACCAGAAAAAAGTGCGTACTAAAATTATTAAATATTTTCAACAAAACCCTACTTGGTCCTATAAAAAGTTGGCCAAACAATCAAAGGTCTGCTATCAAACTTTTTCCAATGTTATTAAACTGTACCGGGAGAACATGTCCGTTGATATAAAACCTGGTTCTGGTAGAAGGAATGGTCCACAGGATGTTTCTAAAGCCAAAAAAATGGAAAGCATTTTCAAAAGAGCTCTCAACACCTCCGGTAGGAAAGCAGCCCGGTTAGGTCACTCTCGGACTATTTGGTACGAAAAGTTAAAGCCAATGAAGGTTTAAAAGCACACAAGGCTCAAAAAGTTCCTGACAGGAACTGTGCTAAAAATTTAGAGGTCAAAAAAGGAGCACGGAAATTGAAGTAAAATTTTATACCAAAAATATACCTGCTGCATAATGGATGATGAAACGTACGTATGGAAAATTTTTGACAGTGATATTTGTGTGTTGCTTATACTCGAGAGAATGTTGTAGGAAAGTTTAGGACCAAAAAGCAGACAAAATTTCCCAAAACGTTCTTAGTATGGCAAGCAATATGCAGTTACGGCAAAAGAAGGTAAACATTTGTTACAAAGGGCTATATAAATACCGAAATTTACATCAAGGAATGTTTACAAAAAAGGATGTTTCCATTAATAAGACTTCTTAAGGTGTCCACTTATTGTTGGCCTGATTTGGCATCTGTCACTATGGTAATAAAGGTCTTGAGTGGTACAAGACCAATAATGTGGTATTTGTAACAAGGGACGCAATTCCTCCAAACTGCCTGGAGCTGAGTCCAGTGTATGGATATTGGGCTCTTGTTAAAATAGAATTGAAGAGCACAAAAAAGGTGTTCAAAATTTCATCATTAGTGATTAGAACTATAAAAATATTTTTTTTTTTTAATTGTAATAATAATTTCATCAAATCAAATAATAAAACAATCAAAACTGTAAGTTTAGTGGTTTAATTTTTATTAACATATATGTATGTTAAAAATTTTTCGATCGCAGTCCTTATATTTTGTAAAAAATTCATTACCGAATTCGAGTAAGGCGTTCTAGGATTTTTGGATATTGGACACTGATATTTTATCCCAGGACGTAGCTAGAATCTGAACTGGATTTTTGAGATTAAAGTTTTTAGTTGGTTTTACAATATGTTGAACTTTTCCCATATTAAAAGATGTATTAACACAACAAATGACACGAATAAACTGGCGAAATTGAAGATCAAGATCAACCAAAAAGGTTAATATACCAAAAGACGGGGATTTCCCTTTTTTGGTTATAGACATTGTAATCAAATTTAAAACAAACAGATAAAAGTCCCAAAAATAGAACCAGTTTTTCGTAAACTGACGCGATTATAGAACCTGCAATGTTAAAAAATAAGCCGTCGCGATAACCGGGTCGTCGCGAATACCGAGCTTGCACTGTATTACGCTTCAGGTTATTGTAATGGATATATTTTTCATCGCAAGTAATGATTCGGTGCAATAACCATTTTCTTTTATAGCGTTCAATCATCATCAAGCATCGGTCATGCAAATCGAATTCAATTCGTATGGTACCCATTTTCCCTGCTCTTGGGTCAATCCCGCTGCTCGCAAACGTTTTGAAATTGTTGAGTAGTTCCCAATTAATTTTGAAAACTCTTGTTGAGTTTTACAACAATCTTCATGGAGCAATGCCTCGTCTGTCTTCCGTGTCAAAATCACCACTTCTGAATACCAGAAACTATCTCTAGCACGTTGAAAGCGATGGAACGTATATCAGCACTTTTTTTCAAATATTTCAACATTTTCGAAGCAAAGAAAAATTAGCTTACATTATAATGTTAAATAACTAAGTGAGAATAAATTACAGATATGTAGCCTTCAAAATGACATATAAGTTATTAAAAATAAAAACCGCGTTCAAAAGATACGCCATATATTGTAAATCCCACATTTTTAAATCATACACCCAATAACAGTTATGTTTAAATAAATTATAATAAAACTTATATCGATTAAGTCCTTGTTAAAAATAAAAATCGATAAAGTAAGAGCTCCAAAAAGTGCAAACATCGACGTTTTAAGTTCACTTTGAATTTTTTCAAAGAGAAGATGACTTTTAGATGACTTTATTATTTCGATATCGAAATAATAATTTCATGCTCGATTTCGAATGTCATAATCTCAAATAAGAATATTGCGATCAGTTTTATTCGACATCGAATGCGATAATGGCCCCGATCATTTAATTTTCAACTCAGTTAGAGTAAAGAAAGCTTAAAATTGTCAGCCTTTTGTTTTTGTTATATAATAAATCAGTTGTGCTCCTGCTATCACCTTGTTGAATGTGCATTGACAAACGCCATTTTATTTTTGAAATCATTTAGCTAAGACACAGTTAGTTATTAAGCGAAGACACAATGTACTGAACCATAGATATTTTTTTACGGGATTTGAGCAAATTTAATATTTTCGTATAAGTAAAAACGTTCTATTACGAAAATAATCAAGTTACTTTTTCTTATAATTAAACTCAATACAATTTAAATGAAATGTTTAATTGTCATTGGAATTGCAAAAAAGTTCTTCTAGTTCTACTGCAATTAGTAATGTTTTGTTTTATAATTTTTTTTTTGTCCTTTTTTTTAAGTTAAACAATTGTTCATTTAATCTTTATTGTAGTTATCGTTGTTATTTTTATTGTTTTGAGATTTATATGTACTTGCTATATTACATATGATATAGTTACATTCCTACATATACATTGATATGATTATGTATGTGGGTGGGTGTTGGGTGTTTGGGTATAGTGTAAATTTTATTTTTTTACATAACTTTATTTATGTATCTATAACTATTGTTTTTTGTGTGCTTTATTTCTTTCTTTTTTTTTTTGTTTCATCCATTGGACAATGCCATCATCCACAAAAACAACAAACAGTTACATTTCGATTGTTTGTCGTTGTTGTAGTCATGTCATATATGTATATGTAGATACATACATATATAGTACATGCTATATATTCTTCAATAAGTCCCTACTTGAGTCGCCTCGTCTCGCAGCCAGTTTGTGGAGGTGAGGATATCGCTTTTAGAGGTTGCTGGTTGGTTTTTGTTTTAATGTATTGGTGGATGCATATCTGTGTTATATACTCTAGAAGTTTCATTAACAACTACAATGATACTCGTTGTATCTAAGCATAAATTCAGATTTTTTTTTTTTGTTAGAATATTTTTCCTGCCATTTTTTTTTTTTACTTTTAAAATTTTTTCCAACTATACTTTCTTTTTGCAAACTAATGAAGCCTTTCTGTGTATTTTTTTTTTTGTTTTTTTTTTTTTTGCTTAACCAAAGTATACTTTACATTATTGTAGATATTTTTTTTTCTAGAATTTATTTCCATTTTTTTCATGTTTATTTTGTTATAAAACTGCTGGCTGGTGTTGTCCGTTAGTTTTTTCTTCGACAATATTTTTTTTTTTTTGCACATTCAGATTTTTATTCGTATGCTAATCCCGCCCTATGTTTTGGGTGCATTAAATACTGATTTTTTTCCGTTGTCCTTTCACCCAACACTAACTACAACTTACATTTCCTGCCACTTGATACAATACCTAACAACACCACCAACCATCCATCCATCCATCCTCCTGACTCATAACACTTTCTTGCTCAAACCCTTGCTTACAATAGCCAGTCGGTCTGCCCTTTACTATTTCCTTGCCCCTCTAGTTTTTTTATTTTTTTCTTTTTTCTATTTATTTTTGCATTTAGTCTTAGATGGGCTGGGTGCCTTCGTTTTAATCTCTAACACCCTTAGCCCATCTTTCAGCTCCTTTCGTTTTTGTACTTTCGCTACATTTCGTTTCTCTTATCTCGACTTTTACCCAGCGTTTTTTTATTTCTTCCGATTTTTATTTTCTCTCCTGATGTTGAATAAATTTTTTTCTTCCTTCATATTTTTTATTTTTTTTTTTTGCTGCGACTTCATTTCTCTTGTTCATATTCATTTTTTTCCACTGGCTTGGTGTGGTATTAGTTTACTTACGTGATTTTGAATTCTACGGAAATCTTTTAGTTTGTTGCTTGTTTTTGTTTTCTCGTACTGTTTGTTCCTAAGAGATACATTGCATGTTGTTATTTGCTTGTTTTAAATGGATTTTTTTTCTTCATATTTTTGTTATTTTTAACAGATCTTGGGGGTAATGAATTCTATATGCTGATCGCTTCAGTTTTGGAAGAATACTATACATGAGTAGCTTTCGTTGAAGTAGGTTTCCACTGCAATCTGCTTGAGTCGTCGAAAAACTTTAAGCATGGAATTTATTTTTGATGTTTCGTCCATAGACTCTTCTGAGTGAGATCGAAAAATTCTTAACTTCAATTTCCGTGCTCTGTTTTTGGCCTCTAAATTTTTAGCAGCGTTCCTGTCAGGAACTTTTTAAGGCTCGTATGTTTTTAAACCTGCATTAGCTTTAACTTTTCGTACCAAATAGTCCGAGCACTGAGCTAACCGGGCTGCTTTCCTACCGGATGTGTTGGGAGCTCTTTTGAAAATGCTTTCTATTTGTTTGGCTTTAGAAACATCATGTGGACCATTCCTTCTACCTGAACCAGGTTTTTTTTTATCAACGGACAAGTTCTCTCGGTACTGTTTAATAATATCGGAAACAGTATGACGGCAGACCTTTGAATGCTTGGCCAACTTTTTGTATGACCAAGTTAGGTTTTGTTGAACATATTTAATAATTTTAGTACGCAGTTTTTTCTGGTCACTTATTTTAATCAGATTAACAACAAATGAATATAATTGACATTAAACATCATAAGTGACATGCTTTACAAAGGTAACTTCATAAAAAAAATTAAATAATACTTAAAGTTTAATAAAAAAAACGTGTGTTAAGAATTTTACGATCTCACTCCTTATGGTCTCGCCCATAGACTCTTCTAAAGTCTCGCCCATAGACTCTTCTATAGTCTCCTCCATGGTCTCATCTAAACTATAGACGCATAGTCTCTTATATAGACTTATCCATAGTCTCGTCCATAGTATCGTTTATAGTTTCGTCCATAGTCTAGACTACAGTCTAGTATATATTCTCCTGCATAATCTTGTGTATAGTCTCGTCCATATTCTAGTCCATAGTCTCGTTCAAAGACTCGTTTATAGTATCATCCATAACCTCGTCCGTAGTCTAATCTCGTCTATAATTTCGACTATAGTCGCCTCCACTATATCTTTCCTCCATAATCTTGTCTATAGTCTCGTCCATAGTGATGTCCATATTCTCGTTCATATTATCGCCTATAGTCTCGGTCATAGACTCGACTATAGTCTTGCCCATACTCACCTCCATACAGTCCCCATAATCTCGTGTATAGTCTCGTCCATACTCTAGTTCACAGTCTCGCCTATAGTCTCGTCCATAGATTCGTTTATAGTATCATCCATAGTCTAGTCTTTAGTCTCGTCTATAGTGCTCCATAATCTTGTCTTTAGTCTCTTCCATAGTCTCGTCCATAGTCTCGTCCATAATATCGCCTAAAGTCTCGTTCATAGACTCGACTATAGTCTTGTCCATATTCTCCTCCATAATCTTGTCTATAGTCTAGTCTTTATAGACGAGATAGTCTAGTCCTTATAGTCTCGTCATGTCTATAATCTCCTCCATAATCTTGTCTATAGTCTCTTCCATAGCCACATCTAAAGTCTTGTTCATACTCTCGTCTATACTCTCTTAAATATAAATCTAAAATAAATAGGAATCCTTGGTGACATTTTCTTATTTCTGTAAAAATTAAAAACTTTGTAATTCACTTAATGGTTTAACGCGGTTTCCGAAGAAACGAGAGATCAAAAATTGTTTGTAATATATTCATGGGTTAATAGAAATGAACACTGTGAAGCATTAGGAAATTCAGCGTTATCCTTCAATAATAAGTTCTTTTGAAGAGTAAGTTGGAAAACCCAAGTATCCAAATGGAACAAAGTGACACGCTCATCACCAATAGCAACCGATTTTGTTATGATGTTTCTTTAATAAATGTCGATAATCAAAGATCAGTTATCATCAGAACATTCGACTTTGAAAGACGTGTATCATAATGGCTTCTCAGGTCAAAATCAATGCTTATGCATCTCAGCATTAGTGGTTGAATTACTTTCATTAATGAATGAAAAATACAAGTTTTTGTATACAAAATTGTTTTATATTCAACATATTGTCCTTTGAGCTCTATGCACTTTGTCCAACGTTTCTCTAATTTTGTTATACCTTCCAAAAAGTATGATTTGTCGAGGTCATCAAAATAGGTATTTTTTGTGAGACGATTTCATCTCTTTCCGCAGAGATATTTCTTCAGGTTTGGAAACAAGAAATAGTCACTCGGTGGTAAATCCGGTGAATAGGGTGGAAGAGAGAGCATTTCGTAGGCATTTTCATCGATTTTTGCCATGGAAACTGCATAATTGTGTACCCTATTGTGAGTAAACACGGCAGTCATCTTGCGGAAAGCTTACTCATACCCAAGTGATCATTCAAAATTGAAACCATTGAGCCATGTGAGAGGATTGTGAGGCTTCCACAATCTCTCGCATTTTCAATCTCCGATCGGCCAACACCATATCGTGATTTTTATTTCGGGTAAAGAGACCTCAACTGGGCGTCCGAACATTCGGCAATTTCCGTTTTTGTACGCCCACAACGAAATTCAGTATACCACTTTTTTACCATTGAAATAGATGGAGTAGAATTTCTATAGTATTTATCAAGCTTAGCCTTGGTTTGAGTGATGGTGTTTTTTCCGCAGAAAATAATATTTAATAAGCACACGAAATTCACTTTTTTCCAATTTCTCCTCAAGTCAGTCTGCTATCAATGGCTGTCAAACGCAAACTAAATAACGCAGCGTGTTCAAATTTCAAACAGAAGTCAAATGACAGATAACTGTTGAGTAGTGATGCCCTTTCAGTTAAGAGCTGGGAAATTCAAAAAGTCGCGGACGAACGAACATTTTTTAAGGAGTTAAAAAGTTGTGCGTTTTCCAATTCCTCAGCAAAACTTGGAAATGACTTGCAATTACTGAATTACATACTTTTCATTGACTACTATATCTCATCTGTATAACCGAGAAGTAGTCCAATAATCTATTATTTATTACTTATTTATGAGGCACTAACGTGATATAATTCTCATTTAGTTAGAAATATTTTATAGATACGTATGTAAATATTTCAGTTTTTGCCAATGGAGAGGGAGAGAGCAGTTTCCGTTTTCCAGTTGCAACTGGAAAATTCAAAAAAAAAAAAGATTCTATTCCTTTAAATCTCCTTTTGCATTCATCAGCAGTTAATGTTTTCCTTTGTTTTCGTATTTATTTTTTTTTACTTCCAAGTGTATGTGTCTTATGGATTTACGTTATTTTTTCGCTCCGTAGTACAATTCCTTGGGGAAAAAAATGTATATTTTTTCCGTTGAGCCACCATGATGATGAATATATGAGTTTTATTTTTATTTTTTTGCTTTTAGTTGCAATGTTTCTCAGATTTAATTACAATTCGGTAGATAATCGAATTTTCTACTTTTTTTTTTTGTTAATTTTCCAACTGTATTTCGATTTCCTTGTAGCAGAAGAATTGTCATCATCAGCAGTAGTAGGTAGCAGCATCATCGACATTCTCTGCGGCGCAACATCTTTGTAATCACACTCACTCCTACTACTTCTTGCCTTGGCCAGGGCCATTCGTGCATCTAGCTGCCTGCTGCATATCATATGAATTGTGAATGTTAGCGGGAGTATAATTTCCATACTTGCTAAGAGTTTGGTATTTTTTTTTTTCATTTCTTTTAGCATTTTTCTTATTTTTCACTTTGATGATATATTGTGTTTGTTTCTTCTCATAATCATATAGTTTCAGAATTTTTTCTCTTGACTTTCTCCATCTTCAAACCTTCTTTTACCAACCACCACCCATCAATCGCCTACTGCTCCTTGCTCCACCTTCTTTCTGGCAGGCATCTTTGACTGCTGGTACTCCATATCAGTAGTGTGTTAACAATTCAAATGTCGTTTTGGGTTCTTTTTTCGAAGTCGTGCAATATATTGCAAACAAATAATAAAAAAATAAAAAAAAACGAGAAGAGGATTGTTGTGAACTGAACAGAAAAAATGTTGGAATGTGAGCTGAGATTTTTTTTCATTTCATTTCGTTTCCTTCCTTCCTGTGCAATTAAGTTTTGAATTTCAATCATTTACATACATGCAAGTCTATATACACATTTCTTTTTCTTCTCTTCCACATAGTAACTGCCTGCTTTTAGCACATCTGAATGTCTCCCACTCACTATCTTCCCATTCCTTGAGAAAATTCTATAGTTTTTTTTCTTGGTTTTTTTTTTTGTATTTGTAAATTCTTCCGCAAGGTTTTAAAATTTGTATTTAAGTTTTTTACTAACCAAGACTTTTTGATTGGTTTTTGGTCCGGCCTGCAAACTTGGTGATGAGTGTATAGAGACCAATGAGGTTGTAGATTAATGTTGAGAGGCTGTTGCTTAGTAGGTGAAGAATGTAATGCCAACATGTTCTGAAGTTTTTATAACTTTAGAGTCTTGAATATGCTCCAAAAAGTATTTTCTTTGTGCATGTAGGCTAGAGCTTGGCTTGTTTCTGGACACACGACTATGAAGTCCATGAGTGCACTTTGGACTGATTCTGGGTTAACTGAAGCAATGTCATTTCATTATAAGTATTTAGCAATTTCTACTGCTGCATGTCTGGGATTTTGTGAATCTGGTGTTTTGTTCTTGGAGTTACTTTAGTTAGACGGTCATTCCTTGACTGACTTTCGAAGCATTTGGTTTGGTTTAGTCGTCTTGAACGTCCAATCATTTCACGAATTCCCCAATCGATTTTCCGTGATCGTGGTACTCAACATAATATGGCTTTTTATTTGATTTTTCTTGCACTTGACATCTGACTGGATCGGTTTTTTCAATCCTTTTTTCCACCATTCATCTTTGCATAATTTCGATGGCCCAAATTTGTAAGACCAATATTATAGTTTATATTTACGGCAATATTGTAAAAAAGAGTAGGATGATGATTTTGCGTTATCATTTCAATAATGTGACTACATCGAAAATTTTGAAAACAATTGGTCAATTCACAAGGTCTCTTATCAGTCATATTGTCATAATGTCCTAATATATCACGACTCGGCGGCTCGGCTTAACCGACTCTTAGGCATTCGGCGTTGGTCTCTGCTGGTTCGTTACGATAACACAATAAACATAGCATAGAAAGTAGTATTATTTTAGGACATTAAAACCATTGTGAAATATTAAGACATTATGACATTATAGGAGACCTTGTGAATTGACCAAATATATTTAATTTTACTAATATGTTTTTAGCTTTATAATTGCAAACTCTAAAAATATTAATATAATTTCTCCATGTGGTTTTTGTTTCTGTTTTCATCTCAATTTTGAAATTTGATTTATATTATAACATCTTTTTTTTGTTTTGCTTATTTTCAGGTAAGGAACTCTTTTACAATTGTTATCCAATAATATTTAAGTAAGTGAAACATCTGATTCTTTAATAGTATTTCGCAATATGAGTAACTGTATAAGGTGGCGCAAAAGTAATCCTCCTATCAGAAAATGCTATAAATTTTGCCGATTATTGGTCAAATAAATAGTCAGCAATATTCCGCGTTCTGGAGCAGTGTAGCGTAACATTGTTTATTAACGTGTATTTCGCATGTGTTTTTGCTACACAAATGTCAAAACAGAACTGACATTAGGGGCCAGTCGCAAAATTTATAGCATTTTCTGATAGAAGGATTACTTTTGCGCCACCTGTTATTATAAAAAGGGCATACAAGTATGAGATGAAAATCTATCGATATCAAACAGATCATGTTTCTTGTTTTTTAATGAAATTTTCTTTTTAGAAATTCACAAGAAGTATGAACATTTTAATCTAAATTATAAATAAAGTTGTTATTGCCACCACAATATCCAACAAAAAGTGTTCATCAATACTGTTACGTTTTAACCTTCTTAAAACGTTGGTTTATATCCTTTAAATAAACCGAATACTTTTGATTGCAAATAAAAGCAGTTTTAGTAGTCTAAAATTGTAACAACTCTTTATTTACTCAAATGTACAACAACAAAGGTCTAAATAGTCACTATGTAAAAACACATAGTGACTATTTACACACACACATGCACAAACTTAAATGTACAAGACAGTTGATGTTAACTTTAACAGCGCCTATGATAAACTCACTCACGACTGCAACCTCTGCCACTATTAATACACACGCCATCTTTCGTGAATCTTCTACAATGCTCTTAATGGACAAACTAGTATGTTTGAATTCTAGAACTTTCGATGTCAATGTTAGCAGCTTTAACATTTAGTGTTGCCATACTTATAAACAATGCTAATAACCGCATGCTACCAACATTGTTGATAAGCAGAAGCTTCTACTCATGGACGTGTTTATAAACATGATGAATGCTGCAGGCAGTCGTTACAGACCGTTAAATTCAAATTGCTATTGCAAATTCGTAACAATACGATTGTCTGGCTAGATCCAAAGTTTCAATTCTTCTAACCCTTAAATGCATGATTTTTACTTTTATTTTTCTATAAAGTATCAAATATTTATTTAATTTTTATTCATTATATTTCCTATAGCTTTAGTTTGATTTAGAATTTCTTTAGCTGGAACTTATCGTACTCCATTTGATTTTGCTGAAAGAGAATCGGAATTAGTATCAACCTTATATTCGCCTAAAATTAAGTGGAACTGGAATGTAGACAATTGGCAACAATATGCATTTAAGGGTTAAGTCGTCAAAATTATCTATTAAAAAGGTGTGATGAATTTCGATAGATTTGAAAAGTTGTGATAATTTTCGATGGACTTCAAGAATTGTTTTTGAATCAATGACATACTCTTTTTCAAAAAACAAAGTCCAGATGACAACTATTGGGTGTTTGAGTTAAAAATGCGGGATTTTTCAAAATTTACAGCTTTTATTTTGAAACATTTCGTACAATATAAATTTATTCAAAGTATTGGCTATTGTTAGCTATGACCTTTTCCCATCTTTCTGGCAACATATGGATTTCGAACCAAAAGAATCTTTGAGGTCAAGAACGAATCAAGCCAATTTCGGATACTCTGTTCTAAGGTGAAGAGTATACCAGAGAGAACGTTCTGCATCGATCGAAATAAATAGTATTCGGACGGGGCAAGGTCTCGATTATAAGGCTGGTGAGGCAAAACTGCCCAACCACTTCATTCGAAAATAGTTTTTAACACGTATTGCATAATGTGGCCAAGCGTTGTGATGAAGGAATATTACGGTTTCATGTCTGGCCGGATATTCAGTTGCCTTCGGTACAGGTTCCATGTGGTCTGTGCTAGTGCTCATAATAGATAGATTATGAGCCATGGATATTTGTCTTTGATGTCGAATCAGCTTCACATACGATATCTTACGCTACGGTTTATCGTAATGGATCCATTTTTCATCGCAAGTAATGATTCGGTGCAAAAATGATTTTCTTTTATAGCGTTCAAGCATCATTTCGGACATACAAAATCGTCTTTCAAGGTCTTCAATTCGTATGGTACCGAATTTCCCTGACTCTGGGTGAATCCTGCTGCTTTCAAACGTTTTGAGTAGCTTCCAATGATTTTGCAAGCTCTCGTTAAGTTTTACAACAATCTTCATGAAGTTATGCTTGCAATTCTTGGTCTTCAAACTTGTTTGGCTGGCCTGGGCGATCTTTGTCTTCCATGTCAAAATCATCACTTCTGAACCGCACAAAAAATCTGTCGCATATTGAAACCGATGGAAAATATTCACCATAAGCTTTGGTGAGCAATCGGAGTGCTTCAGCAGCACTTTTTTTTTCAAATTAAAGAAGTAAAGCAGAACTTCCCACATATGACGCTTTATTGGCACAAAATTCAACATTTTCAAAGCAAAAAAATAAATTTTTGTTTTAACTATAATGTTCAATAACTAAGTGAGAATAAATGAGGAATATGTACCCTTTTTAAATTACATATAAGTTATTAAAAAAACCGCGTTCAAAAGAATGACATATCTTTCAATCTAAAACCCGCATTTTTAAGTCATACACCCTATACAATTTATGCAATAACAAATATACAAAAATCCAATTTTTTACATTTTTGTGATTACTTAATGGATTTGTAGAATTTTTCCAGCAAAAACTGGATTTTAGGAAAGTTTTTTAATAGAAACCCGAACCACTGTGCAGTCATGCTATTAATTAAGATTTGTATTTCCATTACTCATTAAACCATCTGACAACAACAAAGGAAACTGCCCAAAGAAACCGGTGACCAACTTACAGAGTTAATCAAATCAAAAAATCATATTCAATCAAAATAAATTACACTCAATTATTAGTGCAAATAACTCAATTTTATCTATTCAAAACTCTCCCGTCTCTCTCTTTTTAATAACCTATTTCCGATATACATATATTGAGCATTTTGTAAACGTATCAAACAATTATTCTGCCACCAATTGATTGCAAGTGTAAAAGTTGTGAGAAGACACCACAGTCAATTCATCAAGTCAGTGACGTTTTGAGCCTGATATTTTATTGTTATGATTTTGTTGCTCTTTTTTTTCTTTTATTTTTTTTTATATTTTTTACCTGTGTTTATTGGTTTAAAATGTAATGTACGAAAGTATTACACGACTAAAAGAAACATTTATTTACACTTGAAGGAATTAAAACAATAACAATACGTGTAGTTTGTAATATTGTAACTGCAACAACTACACACACAGTCGTATCTGTAATATTACATACATAAACACACCGTCAGCACTCGCATTCAAATTACAAGTGTCGTGTTGTTTCGTTTTGAAACGACGACTACAGCCATCGTGATTGCCATCATCGTTAATAGTCGTCGGTTTTTGTGTGTCTTCTTCGGTAGTTTAACTATTCATGTTAATGATGGTTTTAATAATTATGTCTGTCAGGATTGGAAACTTGTGTTTTTGATGTGGGACAGACAGTGAATGTAGTAAACGTAAAGAGAATTGTGTGTAATTATACTGAACAATGCCCATTACAAAAACTACTTCATATAAGAAGCCAATAGATACATATAAATAAATTAGATTTTAAAATGTTGTAAATCAATTATGGGAAATTTAAGAAAATTTTCAATAAATTTTCACAATACCGTTTTTGCATGTCCGAAATGGATCCATTACGATAACGAGAAGCGTAAGAGATCTTATGTGAAGTCCGGCCAACCAGCCGAATCGACACCAAAGCCAAATATCCATGGCGCTAAAGTAATGCTCTGTATTTGGTGGGAGAAAAAAGGTCCTAGGTCCTTAGGAGCTGCTGAAATCTGGCCAGATCATCAAACGCAACTGATTCGTTTGAAACGAGCATATGCCGAAAAATGTTCAGAATAAGCGGCCAGATATGAAACCGTAATATTCCATTATGACAACGCTCGGCCCCGTGCTGCAATATCTGTTAAAAACAATTTAAAATGAAGTGGTTGGGAAGTTTAGCCTGACCAGCTTTATAGTCCAGAACGTGACCCGTCCATGGCGCTAAAGTAATGCTCTGTATTTGGTGGGAGAAAAAAGGTCCTAGGTCCTTAGGAGCTGCTGAAATCTGGCCAGATCATCAAACGCAACTGATTCGTTTGAAACGAGCATATGCCGAAAAATGTTCAGAATAAGCGGCCAGATATGAAACCGTAATATTCCATTATGACAACGCTCGGCCCCGTGCTGCAATATCTGTTAAAAACAATTTAAAATGAAGTGGTTGGGAAGTTTAGCCTGACCAGCTTTATAGTCCAGAACGTGACTACTATTTTTTTCGATGGATGCAGAACGCTTTTCGCGATTCGTTCTTGGCCCAAAAAGATGAACAGTTCTTTTGGCTCGGAATAGCTAACAATGGTCAATACTTTGAATAAATTTATATTGTACAAAAGTTTCAAAATAAATTTAAAAAAAAAAAATCCATTTTTTAAGTCTTAAGGGGCCCATAGACACATACTGCTCATGCTCATGCAATAAGCATGTGTTGGTAAATTTAAAATTTTTGTTTATGTATGCGACACACAGACAATGCAGTATGAAAAATCAAAATAGTTTTGATTTTGAAATGAAGTCGTACTGCTGACAGTTGTTCAATTGAACAATAGTATACATTTTTTAATTTTTATGAAATATAATTTTTAAATTTGACGTTTTAGTTACTGAAAAATAGAAAATAATAATTTTTTTTGTTCTCAAACGCATTTTTTAAATGATGATTGATAGGTGTGTAGTAAAATATCAATCACACACGTATACGAAGTGTTCATCGGCAGTATGTGTCAGCAGTATGTGTCTATGGGCCCCTTTACACCCAACATTAAAATTGTGAAATCACTCAGTTTTACATTATTTCTTTTTAATTAAAAAAAAAAAATAATTTATGGAACAATTCGTTGATTTTTGCCTTTTTCTAGAGGCAGCCGAAAACGAGTTCTATTTTTGTGTTCTAGACTAAAACCTATACCTGTTATTTAATTCTCAAAAACTAGGGGTTTTCCTTGTTTTAGCTGGTCTTTTTGCTAAATATGAATAGAATAATTTTGTACAAGTTAAAATCTTCAATAGCACTAACTTATCCAACCCTGCTGTAAGTAGACAACACTGTGTTGATACATACACACAGATATACATACATACCAATACTACTTATTTACCTGTGTGTTTTTGCTTCTTCTCACTCTCTTTGTGTTGTTTGTGGTGTTTGTTGATTTTGCTAAATGTTATTAAAATACAACAAACAAACAATTTATGCTCGACTTTAACACACACAACAAATTGTGTAAAGAAATGCCAAACAACAATAAGAAACCAACCAAATTATTATCAAACACTTTGAATGTTTGTTTGTCCATTAAATTAAATAAATAACGACGATGGATAGTGTTTGTTGAAATTGGTCATTTCGATACTCTGAGCGAATTCATTTTAAAATACACAGGGTCTTGCATACATATGTATTGTGTTGAACAAAAATTGAGCATCTACTTATAGTATTTTTGAGTGTGTTTGTGGTTATTTTTCTTGGCTCTAACTAATACTTTGGTAATAAAAGCAAATCACCAAAATGTGTGTAAAATACCTTTTTAAAATAATTACGTGAGAATTTAGGGTTGCCCTGTACCAATACTAATATTTAAATTTGTTTGAATTCATATCGAGCGCTAAAAAAATCTATCTGCAGGTCTATCTATGCTGCTGATAGCAGACCTTATTGAATATACGCCATACAAAAATTTTTTTGTCGAACTCGTGTGAATTATATTTGTGCGAGATCATTATTTAATGTTTTTGCAGCCAAATTATAATTGGTAAGATATTCAATTGATTATACCCTTCAGCTTCGTGAGAAGGGTATATATAAGTTTGTTATTCCATTTGTAATTTCCACAATATAATTTTCCGACCCTATATTATATATATATTCTGGATCCTTATAGATAGCGGAGTCGATTAAGCCATGTTCGTCTGTCTGTCCGTTGAAATCAATTTTCTGAAGACCCAAATCCAAATCTTCAATAATTCTTTCAGAAATACTTTCGAGAAGTTTCCTATTTAAAATCAGCATAATCCGTCCATAAATAACGGAGATATGAGCAAAAATCCGAGACATCCTCTGAAAAGTTCTTCAAAATAAGACAATTTATTGCATGCTTTGACAAAAAAGCAACAAAACGTATGTTTGGATGTGTGTTGGTTTCATTGCTTTGCGTATTTTGTTTGTTGTTGGTGTTTCGTTTGGCGTTGTTGTTTTTATACCCTTCACCTTCGTGAGAAGGGTATATACAAGATTGTCATTTCATTAGTAACTTCTACAATATAATCTGTTTGTCAGCAATTAATTGAAAAATTTTTAAAAGTTTTCTTGGTATATTTAAGATGCTATACGCTGAAAGTAGGCAATTAATGCATCCACAACAAAGGTGAAGAGTTATAAGATTCGGCATAGCCGAATATAGCACTCTTACTTGTTGTACAATAAAACTGTCTTCAATTTACTAGTGATATTTAAGCGATATTCCACTGTTGGTCTTAAAACTGCCGAAGCGGCGTACCTTCTTGCTTACAGAAGTCATGATTTGTGTATGGTGAATACTCTATTGAAAAAAAAAAAAAATGATTTTCTATCATAGCGTTCAAGCAGCATTTCACACAGAGAAAATAGATTCGTGATATCAACCGAATTTGTTGACAACCGAATGATTCTACTTTAGTGATCGAATTTTACAGTTGTAGCTACAAAGTTTTAAAAGGGGTAACTAGAGTTTGGTTGCTTTGACCAAAATTCTTCTTTGTTAACTGACTTTCTATTGATAGAACCGAAAAATTCTATGTGTGCAACCGAATCATTTGATTGGCAACAAATACGGTTGCTATCACGATTCTGTTTTCTCTGTGCAGACATACAACATCGTTTTTCAAGGTCTCTCTGCTTCCATTTGTATGGTACCCAATTTTCCTGCTTTTGGATGAATACTGCTGATCATAAACGATTTGAAATTGTAGCTCCCATTAATTTTGCAAGCTCTTTTTGAGTTTGACAACAATTGTCATGGAGTAATGCCTCAAATTCGTGGTCTTCAAACTTGTTTGACTGGCCTGAGCGATCTTTGTCTTCTGTGTCAAAATCACCACTTCTGAACCGCACAAACAAACAATCTCTCGCACGTTGAAACCGATGAAACAGACACATTCACCATAAGCTTTGGTTAGCAATTGGCAAAAAAGCAAAACTTCCCGCATATGACGCTTTGTTGGTAAAAAATTCAACATTTTCGAAGCAAAAAATAAAAAAAACAACTTTGTGTTTACACTATAATGATCAATAACTAAGTGAGAATAAATGACAGATAAATTATTTTAAACAAACTATTTTTAATGATCTTTAGGAATAGTTTGTATCTGATTTAAAGTATAACTTTTTTACCCAAACATTTCTCATTACCTTCCCCATATTTGAGTTTATTATATGAGAGATGGCAACTCTTGGTTACACTGTTGAGTTGGCTTATTAGCTGAGGAAACCTTAAACCGTGTCTTAACAATTAAAGTCTTACTTGAACAACAGCAACAACAACAACAAATACATTAACAAAAAGGTATAGTCATCATATGATGATTGTAAATATTCTCTCACTCATACACAAGAATGAATAATATTATTGTGAGTATTTTAGAGTAGAGTGTAAATATCTGTGTGAGTTTGAGCACATAATTATTTGGACATGTATGTATCTGAATGCCGCTTAAACTGTTCATGTATTGGTGGTTAACAGTTGAGGAATGAATTTATACGAAGAATAAGAAAGAAACACAACAACAATATACATATATAAGAAAAAAAAAAAAAACTAAAAACTAACCGAACCAATATACAATTTAGATTTTGGAATATTATATATATTTTTTTTCTTTGCTGTTGCTTTTCTTTGGCTTCAGTATAATTTTTTACATACAACACGTTTCTTTCACATAAAAAAGGTACGGGAGACACGGTGGTTTCCTCTAAAAAATTAAATAAAAAAACAATTTTTTTAAGAAAATTTATGTAAAAATTAAAACACAAAAAAAAGTGTTTGTGGAAAAATTAAAATTTGAAATCGAAATCAAATAATAAACAAAGCTGTGTGCAATAATAAAAAGTGTTTCTTTTTAAAATTAAAATTCTGATAATTTAAAAGGAAAAAAGCTAAATAAAAAATAAAAAAACAAGTGCATTTTATACCTATTTTGTGTATTCTTCTTTTTCGGAATTTCCTTCATTCAGGCGAATTAAACTGAGAAAAAAAAAAATAAACAATCTTATTCTGGTTTGAATTTTGTTTTAAGCTGCTTTTTATTTGTGTTTGACTTTAATTTCTTGTGTGTTTTATCGTTATCGTTTATTTACTTGGGGTATTTTTCATTCTTAGATTAATTTCCTTTGTAAAATATTTAAAAAAAAAAAATCCAAATATTTTTGTACGTTTTGTTTTGAGTTTGAAATTCTAAACAAAACTGTTTTCAAAATCTTAACTTTTTTTTTAAAAAGAATTTTTAAATATTTAACCAACAACTGAAAATACTTTAAATTTTCTGCTTCTTCAAAGTTTTTTGAGATTCATTGGATTAAATCTTTACGTATTAAAACAAAAAGGTAAGATTTCATTTTTTTTTTTTTTTCTTATAAATTTTCCTATTGATTTATTTTGAAACCGGATGCCGTGTGTTTTTTTTTTTTTTTGTTCTTCTCATTATTATTTTGTATCCAAATCGCCTCCATGTTTCTTTTTTCGTCTGTGGTATGGTTGTTGTAGGTTCCAGAAAAAAAAAATCAATTTTAAAACCATCATTTGCCTTTCAGTATGGTTTCATTATTTCGTTTGAATTGTTCGTTTGTACGATTTGTTGGTTCGATAGTTGTGCCTTCTTTTGTATTGTATACACGATCAGTTTTTGTCTCGTTTTTTTTTTTTTTTTTGTAGTTGTAGTTGTTGTTGCTTTAATTAATATTGATTAATTATTGCTGACGCGTTTTTTAAATGTTTTATGTATTGATTTATTTTGAATTCTTTTTTCTTTTTTTTTGGTTTGAGTTATATTTTGTAGGCCTCTGTTGGGCATTTTTTTTTGTATGTATGCATATGTAGTATAAGAATGAAGGAAGGATGCCTAAATGAAATAGTTAGTTTTCAAGGAAAATTATTCTTTATTAGTAATCTTATAATTTCAAACTATGTTTGATTTCTTTCAGAGCTTTCTGAAGCTCCCTATAGACATGGAAGATTAAAATTCGGCATATTTTTAATACAAATTCCACTTCCTAATTACCCTTCATCATAAGTGGTATATATAAGTTTGTCATATCATTTGTAATTTTTACCTTTGCGAACCCATAAAGTCGGTATCTGTTTGTATGTTGAAATCAACTTTACGAAGATCTCAAATAATTTCAATACATTATCGATACATCACTATATCGGCTATAGTCGCGCTTAGGTTGCTATTTAAATTCGGGGAAATTGGCTCAAAAATGGCTGAGATACAAGCAAAATTCACAACTCCATCGTTTTTTTATGTAAATCTGGTTTACAAAATCATTAACATAAACAATAATGATATCTAATGACAGGCATTTTAAAAACGTTTAAATTCGGACTTACAATGGGTCAAAATCGGAAAAAATTTACATGCATTTTTTTTGGTCTTCAATAAATTTGTTTTCTCCTAAAGTTGTTTTTTTTTTTTTCAACAAAAACAGTTTAAAATATACTTTGGTGAAGAGTATAAAATATTCTCTTTTTTGTTTTCATTTCGATCAGGGAGCAGAGGGGCTGACAAAGACAGACTATTACACTAATACTTCACAGAGAATACAGATTCGTGATAGCAACCGAATTTGTTGCCAATCGAATGATTCTACCTTAGTGATCGAATTTTACAATGGTGGCTACAAAAAATTTTAGAAGGGGTAACAAAACTTTAGTTGCTTCAACCGAAATTCTTCTTTATCAACTGACTTTCTGTTGAAAGAGCCGAAAAATTCTTTGTCTGCAACCGAATCATTCGATTGGCAACAAATTCGGTTGCTACTACGAATCTGTTTTCTCTGTGTTGTACATATAATTTCCTAAGCAATTTTATGTAGCTCCTCAAAGTCCTAGAAGGTTTAAATTCGTCATATTTAAAAGTCAAATTCTAATATGCGGCCATATTTTTTATTCCAATCAGAGAGTGGAGAGATTCTCTGATGATGATACTTTTGCTGTAATTGGAGCCATTTTTTTCCAAATATGTTTCTTTCTAAAACTTCTTTTTCAAACGCGTCACTATGATTGGAAAATCTGTACATTGAAGGACTCATTATACTAATTTTGCTAGTGCTCAAAAGCCTCTTGATTAGACCAGAATGATGTGTGACTTATGAGTATCGTAGGAACAGTGGCGTATTTTCTTTTTATTAAAAAAAAATCTAACGCACATTGGGGGAATTCCAAAATAAAGTGGAAATAAATCTGTAATTTCTGAACGGATAGTCCGATTTTAATAAAATTTGCCATGACTATAGACTATAGCTGAGTTTATGTATTCGGACTTTAAAGAACAAGGAGAGGCGGTTCCCAAGGTTGGGGTACCTCGGGTATATGAAACATGGAAAACGATACCAAATGTGTGTTCTCTATCCGATTTGAAAGATTTAAATATCTATATAATCTACTAGAACCTATCTACAAAATGAAGAACAACAAGTAAGAGAGCTATATTCAGGTGTGTCGCATCTTATACACCCTTTTTAAAAAATTTTTTTATTTTTTTTTTCGAATTTTTTTTTTAAAGTTTTTTCCAATTTTTTTTTTTTTAATTTTTTCTTTAATTTTAAATTTTTTTTAATTAATTAGTGAAAAAATGTATGACAAAAAAATTTTTTTTAAAAAAAAATTCGAGTTAAAAAATATTTTTCCCGATTTTGACCCATTTTAGGTCCAACTTACTATAGCCTTATATACATCGTTGCAATGGACTTTGAAATATCTATCATTAGATATCCATATTGTCTATATTTATGACTAAAAAATATATTTATGATGAAAAATAGGCCAAAAATAGAGGTCGTCCCGGCTTTTTTTATATCTCAGCCATTTGTGGGCCGATTTCCTCGATTTTAAATAGCAGCCGAGCCGGGAGAATACCCGATATATTAATGTATGAATGATGTGTGTAAGTTATTTGGGGGCTACGAAAAGTTGATTTCAACATACAGACGGACATGGCTATATCGACTTCGCTGTCTATAACGATCTAGAATATAAGTATATACTTTGTAGGGTCGCAAATGAAAAATGTAGAAATTACAAACGGAATGAAAGTCAATGCTCTTTGTTTTTGATTTGATTAATGGATATATTAATTGTCCAGACCTTTTAGAAAACGGAATGACAAACTTATATATACCCTTGCCAATCATGATGATATATATAAAAATGGCTGAACTCCTCGTTCATGATTTCAACTAGCGAACATAAAAATGTCATTACGCAAATCAGTTTTGAACAATCAACAATTATATTACAAAGTTTGGTGAAAAGATTGACCCTAGCTGTACATATGAAGGACTCTTTCAAGCCAGAACCGAGCCTAATATTCGGCTTAATTTGAAAGTAAATTATACATTAAACCCTTGGTAGGCAAATAGAGAGGCATTTAATTTGTGTTCATGTATGGGTAAAAAATGAAATATCATCCGCAGCTACATCAAGCAACTGAATGAAATATTTGTATTTTTACGCTCTATTGCGCTCTATTATTTACATTCGGGTTGTGTACGTGAAAATTGACGAAAAAAACTTCGTAAACTGAACAATATGAACGCCTAACAAGGCAAAAATTGTAATAGAAACATTGGTGGACAAATTTTCTAGGACAACGTACATGTAAGGGGTCAAAGATGACAACTTGACAGGTAACTGAGAGCCAAAACCTAAGTCTGTTGTCAAAAACTTAATCCAATAGAATGTATGTGTGAAAAGAGAGTAATTTTTTCCATTGATATTTCTCTTTCCTTTCGTTCTATGTGTTTATTCTATGTAAGAGATATTCTCCAAAATCTTTTTATGGATTTTAAGGATCGGTTTCAAACCTAATTTGAAAGTAACTGAAACCTTTTAATGATCACTAATTTTCGAAATAGTTTAAGCCTCAAAAGTTTACAGCTCGATTCAATACCATGTAGTATGATTTCAACTCCTACAGCAGAATGTTTTTGACAACACAATAAAAATGTATTTACAACTCCCAAGACATTGTGTATTAATATTCCTAAATGACAAATTCCAACATTGTGGTTTATTTCCTTAATTTTTGACTAAATTAAAAGCTAATTAACCCCAGTATTTCGTTGGCATTTCACAAATCTTACAAAATCAATTTCATATTCATGTGTTTGAAACATCATTAATTTCAAAAATCCATTAAAAACCTACCAGCAATATATTTATTGGTATAACCTAAAGAAACTCATGACATTATGTATTTCATATTTTTTTTTTCCCCCCTCAAAATTTTGCAAATCTTTAATTTTATAATTTTGCCTTGACACTTCATTTGCGTTAATTTGTGATGTGATCTCTCTTCATTTTAATTAAGTTTTTGTGGATATTTATGTAACTAACTCTGTTGTTAAAAAGTTGTGTAGTGGTCAAGGTCGGTCAAATTTGAAACCTTTTCTTTTTACATTTAATTAAAAACCAAATATCAATTGCTTTCATATAAAAATTTTAATATGAAATCTTTAAAGTTGATATACATAATTGTAAATAAATATTTAAGGAGTTAATAAACAAAATATTATTATAATTAATTAAGAAATAAATTTATCTTAATTATTGTAAATGTTTGGTGCCAAGAAAGAGGCTGGCTGGCTGGCTTATCTTATTAAATACAAAATTAAATATTCTATTTTACTCTCGGCTTAAGATGCAGATAACTAAATGTTTAAAAACTGAAGGAAAAAAAAAAATTAAACTAAACAGTAGCGTAACCGTTCCACATGATGGACGGACATGGAAATACAATAAACAAACCTAGAAACTAAATGGACGGACCAACGAATGCTACACTACTCAAATAGACTTGCAGACAGACAGACAGACAGACAATCGGCCGGCCGGCCAATTCAACAAATTGCCGACACTTGTAATGCCCACTGTTTGTCTGTAAATTTGTGTGTATGTATCTATACGTCTGCCTGTCTATTTATTGTTTAATACAGTTGTTAATATGGCTTTTCTGGCTGATATTTGCTGTTGATTGAAGCCACATTTATGCCAATTGCAACTGAAACTTGGCAAACAAAATAAAACGTAACTGGTGGTGGTGCTGCTGCTGTTGCTTTCTGTTGCTATAGATGGCTGGTCGTTTGGTTGTCTTTGGCTGGATATTTCGCTGCCCAGCTCTATAAGTTGGGTGCAAAATCATTTATTCACTCGCTCACTCCAACTTATTTAGTTGTAAAATGGTTTTCATGTTTGATTAAGTGTTAAGTAGAATATGGCAGTTGAAAATATGCACATGGACATACTTTTTTTTTTTTCTCTCTATAGATAATAATACACTTGGAATATTTTGTTTAACAGCATACAGTACAATAGAACATAAGAAAATACTGAATAATTTCTATGAATTTGGATCATAAATCAATGTACTGCAATTTGTATACCCTTCCGTTTGTAATTAACACATTTTTCATTTGCTACCCCATAAAGAATATATATCCTGTATCGTTATAGATAAAGGAGTCACTATAGCATGTCCCTCTGTCTGTTGAAATCAGCTATCCGAAGACCCCAATTAACTTACAAACATCTTTGATACATCAATATATCGGTTATAGTCATGGTTCGGTTGGTATTTAAAATCGAGAAAATCGAGCCACAAATAGCTGAGTTATAAGCAAAAAACCATGACTATCCCGATTTTATTTACCTATAACTCATGTCATGTATATAGATAATATGGATATCAAATGAAAGGCATCTGAAACGGCGTATATAACGTAGGACCGACAATGGATCAAAATCGGGATACATACTTTTAACTCAAAGAAGATCTCATTTCTTTGTTAGAAGTAGAGTCAAATTTGTATTTACAGAAATATTTGCAAAAATAAATTGAAATAAAATTTTTCCCCAACTTCTTATTTCATTGAACTACTTAAATCTTAACTCTTCACTAACTTGAAAGGTGTAAAAGAGCTTATTTAACATGAAATTTGATATGTGTTGTCTTGATTATTGAAGCAAAATACTCATAAGTGCGTGTTTTTGTGCCTCAGATCTGCAGAAATTGGATCACATCCTTTCACTTTTGTGGGAGTTTTGAAGAATTTTATCTACAGGGGTTTGAAATATGAATGTGCGCATTTTTTTAAGCTTTTACTTGAGTTTGATGATCTTGTTCTTTTCGGGCTTCAATTTAAAATTATTTAGAAGAGAGTCTACTTAAAAAAGTCCAAAAACCCTAAGTTTGTTTTAATTTAAAAATATTGGAATATTTTTCACTTTAAAAAATGGTCGGCATAGAGAGAACATGCTATAATTATGGATTACAATATTATTGGTCAATTCACAAGGTCACAATCATGTCATAATGTCTTAATATTTCACAATAGTTTTTATTGCTTTTCAAGCAAAAAATCTCCTAAAACAATACTACTTTCTATGCTATGTTTATTGTGTTATCGTAACGAACCAGCACAGAGACCAACGCCGAATACCTATGAGTCGGTAAAGCCGAGCCGTCGAGTCGTGATATATTAGGACATTATGACAATATGACTGATAAGAGACCTTGTGAATTGACCATATTGTTACGTTTTTACCTTTTAAAAACGTGGGTTTATTTCCTTTAAATAAACCGGATACTTTTGATTGCAAAAAAAAAAAAACGGTTTTAGTAGTTTAAAATTGTAACAACTCTTTATTTATTTAGAATGTACAACAACAACAGAATTAAATAGTCACTCAATGTCTTTATACACGTATATCAATTCGCAGAAATGCACACAAACTTGATTACGTACAACCTTATATGCACAAGACAGTTGATGTTAACTCTAACAGCGCCAATGATAAACTTCACTCACGACTGCCAGCTCTGCCACTATTTATACACGCGCCATCTATCGGGAATCTTCTACAATGCTCTTAACGGACATACTAGTACATTCGATTTCTAGAGCTTTTCGATGTCATTGCCAGCAGCCCAAACATTTAGTGTTGCCATACTTACAAACAATGTCAATGATGGACGTGCCTTCAAACATGATGAATGCTGCAGGCAGTCGTTACAGACCGTTGAATTCGAATTGTATTGCACATTCGTAACAATATGTTAAGCACTTTATTTCTCTGTTGTATGTATGAACTTTGTTCACATTCATGTTGTTTACAGTTAAATAAACAATAATATTCGGCCCCTGGTGGCTATGAGTGCTGACCACTGGGGCTTATATTGTATAATTCGATTAGAAAGAAAACATTTTCTGTGTATACAAGCGTACAAATTCGAATGATTTTCGTTTACGAATCGAATTACAAAATAACCCCCCTGATTTATGTAATAGAATCAGTGCACTAAATTGTTTGACGCTCTTGATGAAAAAGTTGCCTCGCTGAAAAATAGAACTAATCGATCGATTATGAATGGCAACCGAACTTAAGTTGCTTTGCCAAAGGGCATTAATAACTTTGGCAGCAGAAAACTATAGCTGCCAGTTGCCATCTGTAATAGCATTTTGCAAACTGACAACGCAACTTTAATTCGGCTGCTATCCATAATATACCCATAAGTCATGAAGTTAGTTTGTTGGTAATCCTTTCTAATCAGAGAACATATTGGTTTTCTAATTTAAATGATAATTTATTGGTGGTTTTTTTTTTGTCGTGTTTGTGTGAAAAGCCGATTAATGTTAATGGCCCGGAACTGCGTTTGGTTTTCATTGGTTTTAACCAGTGGTCGGCATAAAGAGAATGTGGAATATGGATTATAATAAGCTTTTATAAAATTTTTTTCTCTTTGGTGACACTTTTTTTTTATACCCTTCACCTTCGTGAAATTTGTCATTCCGTTTGTAATTTCCACAATATAATTTTCCGACCCTATAAAGTATATATATTCTGAATCCTTATAGATAGCGGAATCGATTTAGCCATGTCCGTCTGTCCGTCTGTCCGTCTGTCTGTTGAAATCAATTTTCTGAAGACCCCAGATATCTTCGGGATCCAAATCCTCAATAATTCTGTCAGACATGCTTTCAAGAAGTTTGCTATTTAAAATCAGCAAAATCCGTCCATAAATAACGGAGATATGAGTAAAAATCCGAGACAAACTCTATTTTTGGCCAGTTTTTTTTATCTATATCTCGATTACTAAGTCATAAATATAGACAATATGGATATCCAATGATAGATATTTCAAAGTCCATTTCAACGTTGGACCTACAATGGGTCAAAATCGGGAAAATATTTTTTAACCCGAAATTTTTTTCACAAAAAACATTCTTTTGTCATAATTTTTTTTACTAATAAATTAAAAAAAAAATTTTTAAATTGGAAAAAACTTTTAAAAAACAACTTTGAAAAAAAATTAAAAAAATTTTTTTTTTAAATTTTATTTTAAAGTATAATTTGGTGAAGGGTATATAAGATTCGACACAGCCGAATATAGCTCTCTTACTTGTTTTATTTTAAGTTGATGAATTTAAATTTAAATTTGGTAATTCTTAATTTTGTTTGTTTTATTAGGAATATGACACCTTTTTACTAATAAAATTCTTTAGCTTAGTGTATTTTCTAAATATGCAAGAATTTTTAAATATTTTCATGAATTTTTTTTCGTGTAAATGTCTTTCCATTTTATAAAATTGATAACCTTTTTCCTTGAGTGTATGGCAAAAAAAAAAAAAAACTAAAGTAACACCCGGGTTAGTGTATTGCAGCAGTTGCATGATGCAAAAATTGCTGTTGTTTTTGTTGCAGCTACAAAAAAAAGAGAAAGACTTAATAAAAATAAAATGCAAAAAAAAAGAAACAAGGCTTACGGTTACTTGGCTTCTTTTGGTTAAATTATGCCGGTTGGTCGATTGTTCGTTCCGTCAAAACCATCAGTACTTTTAGTACAAAGTATCTGCTGTTTTTTTGCATTTTTTTTTTTTTTTTGTTGAACAAGTAGTATCTGTGTAAAATATGCATGTGAATAAATGTGTATCTATGTAATGAGAGTGTGTATATGTATAGTTATGAATCAGTCAATAGTAAAATTCAAGAAGATACAAGTAGCAAACAGTTTTTTTTTTTTTTAGTTCTACTGTATTTCATCGGTATTATGAATGTTTGGAGTAGCCATAAACTACCATCCTCATCGTCATCATCATCACCACTATCATCTTGAACGATTATCAGAATTTATTTATATAGATAGATAGAGCTGTATAGATGTTTCTTGGGAAGTTGTGACCATGATCATGTTTGTAATTGAAACATTTTCAGCTGTTGCTACTGTTACGGCTGTTTTATGTTGCTGTGTACAGTTTGAATTTTTTTTTTTCTTCTTTATTTTTGCCTTTGTTGGCCAATAATTATTTTGTTTTACTAACGTTTACAACGACCTCATCGTTATATACATACATACATATGTTGTATGTTGAACATCTTTGTGTGTCCAGCGAAATTCAAACCCCTTGATTTGTATCGGTTTTGTACGATTTGTTATTGTGACTTTCTGGGTATGAGTTTCCATTAGCTGTTTCAACCAATATTGGCAATTAACACTTTGTTGGTTACGTGCACATGTTATAGTTCAAATAATCTTCATATCTACTCTTATTTATTTAGTTTGTTTCGCAAAAACTTTAGTTTTTTTTTTTTCTTTTTAATTTTGCATATAATACATTTTTTTGAAATGAATTATTTTTCTGTGTAAATCAGCATTTTGTTAAAAAAAAAAACTCAATTATGACTTATATTTTCACAATGCCATGACGAAGAAAAAAAAAATGTATTTGCAATTTTCTTGACCATTATTTGATTGTTAACAACAGTAGCCAGCGTAAGAAAAAGAAAACGGGGCAAGCTCAAGTATGGTTGGCTGGTGTGGTAGTGGCAGGTAGTTGTTTTCTATACGGTTGCGCTATTTTTTTTTTTTTTTTTCAATTATTGGCCATTTATTATATTAAAGCAAATTGATTTTTTTTCTTTAGCTTCTTCTTTAATTAAATTAATCGAAAAAAAACTAGTCTTCTGCTCATATGAGTATATATTAGTGTTGGCTAAGTATGGAGTATCGAGTATTTGTGAAATTGTTTGGTTACTTGATAATATAAAAAATTTAAATTCGAATTTTCGAACATACATTTTTTGAAAAACTTATATTCTAAAACTACATTGATAATACTTTAAAATTCATTCAGAAAATTAAAATTTTTTTTCAAAAATTTTAAATTCGAAATTGAATACATGTTGGACTCAAATAAATCTAAAATATTTTTTTTTTTAAGAATCCTCATGATTTACACATTATTTTAACAGCTTTAAAAAATTTTCGAACATAAGTTCGAATTTTTCAATTTAATTTCGAAATTTTCAACTTAATATTGCATTGTCATCAGCTGTTTTCACGATCTAGCGATTATTTTAATAAATACATTGAAAATACTTTTAAATTCATTAAACAATTTAATTTTTTTTTTTTTTAATTTTTATGTTCGAAATTGAAAAATGTAAGAAATTGGACTCAAATAAATCTAAAATATATTTTTGTAAGAATCCTCATGATTTACACATTATTTTAACAGCTTAAAAAATTTTTTCGAACATAAGTTCGAATTTTTCAATTTAATTTCGAAATTTTCAACTTAATATTGCATTGTCATCAGCTGTTTTCACGATCTAGCGATTATTTTAATAAATACATGGAAAATACTATTAAATTCATAAAACTATTTTCAATTCTTTTTTTGGAAATTAAAAAATGTAAGAAATTGGCCTCAAATAAATCTAAAATATCCTTAGGATTTAGAGTTTAAAAAAAAATTGAGCTTATGAATTTTTCGAACTTATGAATTTTTCAATTTAATTTCGAATTTTTGAACTTAATATTGCATTTGTCATCAGGTGTTTTTTTACGATCTAGCTTTTTTTAATAAATACATTGAAAATACTTTTAAATTCATTAAACAATTTTAAATTTTTTTTTCTAAATTTTTAAGTTCGAAATTGAAAAATGTAAGGAATTTGCCTCAAGTAAATCTAAAATATATTTTTGTAAGAATCCTCATGATTTACACATTATTTCAACAGCATTAAAAAATGTTTCGAACGTAAGTTCGAACTTGTCATCAGCTGTTTTCACGATCTAGCGATTATTTTAATAAATACATTGAAAATACTTTTAAATTCATTAAACAATTAAATTTTTTTTTTTTTAAATTTTTATGTTCGAAATTGAAAAATGTAAGAAATTGGCCTCAAATAAATCTAAAATATATTTTTTTAAGAATCCTTATAATTTACACATTATTTTAACAGGTTTAAAAACTTTCGAAAATAATTTCGAATTTTTCAATTTAATTTCGAATTTTCGAACGAAAATTAAAAATGTAAGAAATTGGCCTCAAATAAATCTAAAATATATATTTTTTAAGAATCCTCATGATTTACACATTATTTTAACCGCTTTAAAAACATAAGTTCGAATTTTTCAATTTAATTTCGAATTTACGAACATAATATGTATTGTCATCAAGTGTTTTCACGATCTAGCGATTATTTTAATAGTTTTAAAAATGTTTCGAACATAAGATCGAATTTTCGAACATAATATTTCACTGTTATCAGAAGTGTGTATTAACTCCAAATTTCAACATATTCGGGCTATGAGAACTAGTTCAAAATGCTGTTTCTAATTTGACACAAAACAATTCGAGGATCCAGGGGGTGAAAAAAGAAGTTTTAATATAAAAAGGGAAAAAAAAGAAAAAATGTAAAATAAATTTTATTTTATTCCCCCTCCAAATGATTGACCTGGATCCGTGCCTGACCTAAACAAACATTGCAACTGAAACAAAAGCTTTCAAATATTTTAAACAAGTCTAGGTTATTTTCAAATATAAAAATCCATTAAATGTATCGAGTAATCGAGTACTTAAATTTGTCAGCACTATTACATGTGTATATACATATGTATACGGTAGGCAGGCAGGTGATGAGGCCAGTCACTGAGTCTAGATAAGTGTGGTAATTTGAAAATAATTATTTTTGCTACCGTTTTTGACTTGATTTGGTATTGAACTCAATTTATGGTATAGTTTCTTTTGAATTTAATATTTAAAGGTCTCGTTTTTTTGTTTTGTTCTATTGTAAATACCAATTAAAATATTAAAATATAACATGACATATATTGTTGTATTAAGAGTTGTTAACAAAATATTTACGATATTCCGCATGGCAGTTTTTGGACTCCAAAGGAAGCTTAAAAACATTTTATTTAGTAAAGAAAATCGGATATTGGAGATATCTTAATGAAATTTTACACAGTCAGAGTTGAGATGGGTTTGAGTTGTGTTTAATATGCTGGATTTAAAAGTTGCAATAGGGGCTAGAGAGGGTGGCCGCCAAAATTTGGTCATGTCTAAGGGCTACCTTTTCTCAATTCCATTTGTATCATCATCTTGAACAGTTATTTAGCAATAACGGATAAGTTTTCGGGTTTAAGCTGTTATATTCGACATTTTTTTTTAGCTTTATAGTGATTGTAATTTCTACACTTTTCATTTCCAACCCCATAATGAATATATTGTTACGAATTTGCAATAGCCATTTGAATTTAATGGTCTGCAACGACTGCCTGCAGCATTCATCATGTTTATAAACATGTCCATTAGTAGAAGCTTCTACTTATCAACAATGTTGATAGCACGCGGTTATTAGCATTGTTTGTAAGAATGGCAACACTAAATGTTTAAACTGCTAACATTAACATCAAAAGCTCTAGATTTCGAACATACGAGTTTTTACCTTTAAGAACAATCTAGACTACTCAGATGAAGATGGCAGTGGTATAAATAGTGACTGCGGTTGCAGTAGTCAGTGTGTTTATCATAGGCGCTGTTAGAGTTAACATCAACTTTCTTGTACATTTATTTATGCATTATAAACGTGTGTGTATTAAAAACACATAGTGATTATTTAGACTGTTGTACATTTGAAGAGTTGTTACAATTTTAAACTCCTAAAACTGCTTTTATTTGCAATCAAAAGTATCCGGTTTATTTAAAGGAAATAAACCAACGTTTTCAAAAACTAAAAACGTAACAATATATTCTGGATTATTTTAGATACCAACTGTCTGTTGAAACTAACATTGCTATGCCCCCAAATATCTTACAATCATGATTGATACACAAATATATCGGTTATAGTCCTAGATCTGTTGCTATTTAAAATCGGTATAATCGGCCCGCAAATATATTTCGATTATTAAGTTATATCATAGACAATGTGAATATTAAATGAAAAACATTTCTAACACCATTTCAACTACGTATCTAACGTCATAAAAATTCGGACCCATAATGGGTCAAAATCGGAAAAAAAAATTTAATCCGATTTTTGTTTCACAAAATTTTTTTTTTTACATTTTTTCAATCTTTAACTTATAGTATACTTTGGTGAAGGGTATATTCAACATAGCCGAATATATTGAGTCTATGACTTAAAAATGCTGGATTTTTTTAAAATTTTTAGCTTTTATTTTGAAACATTTGTACAATATAAATTTATTCAAAGTATTGGCCATTGTTAGCTATGACTTTCCCCATATTTCTGGCAACATATGGATTCCGGGCCAAAAAATCTGTACATCTTTTCAGGCCAAGAACGAATCAAGCCAATTTCTGATACTATGTTCTGTATCCCAGAGATAGCGTGCTGCAGCGATCGTAACAAATAGTAGTCGGACGGGGCAAAGTCTGGACTATAAGGCGGGTGAGGCAAAACATCCCAACCACTTCTTTTTGAATAGTCTTTAACATGTATGGCAACGCTCGCTTCAAACGAATCAGTTGCATTTGGTACAGGTTCCCTGTGATAGTCTGGCCAGATTTCAGCAGCTCATAATAGGTAGGACCATTTTGGTCCCACCAAATACAGAGCATTATCTTAGCGCCATGGATATTTGGCTTTAGTGTCGATTCGGCTGGTTGGCCGGGTTTCACATACTATCTCGTACACTCATTTTTCATCGCACGTAATGATTCGTTGCCAAAATGATTTTCTTTTAAAGCGTTCAAACATAATTTCGGACATGTAAAATCATCTTTCAAGGTCTCTGGGCTTCAATTCGTGTGTTGCGCAATTTCCCTGCTTATGGATGAATCCTGCCTATCGCAAACTTTTTGAAATTGCTGCTTGAGTAGCTCCAAATGATTTAGAGAGATTTTGCTGATTTTTGACAACAATCTTCATGGAGTAATGCCTCCAATGCTTAGTCTTCAAACTTTTTTGGCAGGCCTGGGGGATTTTTGTATTCTGTGTTAAAATTACCACTTCTGAACAGCACAAAAAATCTCTCGCACATTGAAACTGATAGAATTCGATAAGCTTCGGTGAGAAATCGGTGTGCTTCAGCAGTACTTTTTTCAAATTAAAGAAATAAAGCAAAACTTCCCGCATATGACGCTTTGTTGGTAAAAAATTCAACATTTTCGAGGAAAAAAATATAAAAATTTTGTTGTGACAGATACTTACCCTTCAAAATGACATATAAGTTATTAAAATCAAAATACCGCGTTCAAAAAATACGCCGCATTTTTAAGTCATACAACCAATATACTTATCATGGATCTTTATAAATGGTGGAGTCAATTGTTACTTACATCTGTTTGATGAAATCAATTTTCCAAAGCCCCTAATAACTTACAAACATGAATGATGAAAACTTGTTTCAAGTAGATTTGAAGTATACTTAATAGAAAGGTCATTCATAACCGACTTAAAATCATATTTCTTATGTAAATTATTTATTTATGTTTATAATTAAATGATTTCATATCTTTAATTTTATGATATTTTAACTTTTTTTTTATAAAAAAAAAAAATTTAAGCTTATTAACTAATTAATTGCTGAGATGATTTTCCAAAAAAAAAAAAAAAAAAAAAAAAAAAAAAAATTGTAAAAATATGTACAATAAACACAACAACATTTTTGAAAGTAACCAATGCGTCGTACATCAAGCGCAGAAATAACATGGACAAAAATCCAAGAAACAGTGTCCAAACCAACCAACATGGTGTGATGTGATGGCTGGTGGTGGTGGTGATGATGATGATGATGGTTATTTTCATTGTTGTGTTGGTTGTAGTAGATATTTCTTAATCGTCGTCATCGTCTTCGTCTTTGTCGTCTCTAGTGTTGGAAATGTTGCTTGGTTGGAAATAAAAGCGTGTAATTAACACTAATTAATCATAATTCCATAGAAATCATTATATTTGGTGATTTAGCTGGTTGTGGCCGTTTACTTACTCTATAACTTACCAACGACAAAAAAAAAATACAACATTTATTCCTAAAAAATTACGCACACTCACATTTTGGAATTATAATTGTTCACATTAACTAAACAACCAACCAACCAGCCATCCATTCAAGCAACCATTCAAGCAACCAATATAGCCACTTCGAGACAAAAACAACAACGCCAATGAAAAAAATACAAAAAAAAAAAACTTTTTCTACAATGAACCAAAAAAGGCCTTGAACTTGTCTTCTTCAGGTTGGCTTGTACAGTACGACGACAACGACGACTACCACCAGTATGGAGAGTATGAAGTTAGTCAGTTTTTAAATGAAATCATAATGATGATGTTTCATTTCATACCTACATACATTCAAACATTTGTTACTTGTGTATATGTGCATGTTTTACATAAAGTGCGTATGGCCAAGATGTTAAACAGTGGGACAAATTGTAAAAAATCAGCTTGAGCTGTAGAAAATTGAAAATTACAATAAAACTAATTGGTAAAATTTAGTTATGTTCAGTATTTTACAATAGGAAATCGGTGCTAAAAATCTGATGAAATCTTAATTTCTAAATAATTTACAAAATCCCATTTCATTAACTGGCCCCACTGTTTAATGGCGTATGTTTAGAAACAAAAGTAAATTAAAGTTTTTTTTTTTAAATTTTTCGTATTTAATGAATTCAGGTAATGTTTAATAATCAATGTACTCGCAATCTACTACACTCTGATCTCTACCAGCATAAAACGATCAATTTTTCATTGTTATTTTTTTTTTTTTTTTTTTTTTTTCATTTTTGTTTTAGAAGGGGATACAAAACTTTTTTTTTTTTTTTTTGCCCAAATGTCGCTTTGAAACTTGTACTTACCTGTGTTTTAATTCATTTGTATGTATGTACATTCAGACATACTAATACATATAAAATATACATGGTTTATTTTCTTAATAAAGTTTATATTAAATGGGGGCTCATAATGATCATTATGATGAAATACATATTTTTTTTTTTTGAAAATTTTGAATATAACCAGATTTAAGTACAAAATAAAGCCTTAGTAAATAGTAACCTTCATTGCCCTATATAAATATTATAAAAATTGTGTATTATTTAGAAAAAATAGTTATCAAATTGTGAAATCTTTCAAAATTCCCGAAATCGCACTCTATAATGGATGAATTTGAAATAAAACTTGATACTGATATTTAAAGAAATCTTTAAAAACTATTTGAAATTAAACTTATACTGATATTTAAATAAATCTTTAAAAACTTAAACTTAAATACATATAAATTTTCATATTCTATTGTAGATTTAATTCTAAATTTCTTTTTTACTTACAGGTAAGAATCTGACAAACAAAATTTGAAATGTGTTTTTAGCAGTAAGTATACGATTTTTAGAATAGTAAGGTTTAGGCTAATAATAACAAAACTGTTTATATATTGTAAATCAAAATTTCATTATCAAAAACAATTGACAAACATTTTGTTGAAAACAACTTGTCAGTTTTGAAAATAGTCAAAAGTGAAATCTTAAAACTTAAAAATGCGGTATATTTTTTAATACATTTTTAGCTTTTATTTTCAAACATTTGTACAATATAAATTATTCAATGTATTGGCTATTGGTAGCTATGATCTTTTCATATCTTTCTGGCAACATATGGATTCCGAGACAAAAGAACTACTCATCTTTTCAGGTCAAGAACGAATCAATCCAATATCGGATACTGTGTTCCAAAGTGAAGCGGTACTTTTAAAAAAGTTTAGCTTTTATTTTGAATGTATGACATTTGTACAATATAAATTCATTCAAAGTATTGGCCATTGTTAGCTATGACCTTTTTCCATCTTTCTGGCAACATATGGATTCCGAAAAGAACAGCTCATCTTTTGAGACCAAGAACGAATAAAGCCAATTTCGGATGCTCTTTGTTAAAGTGAATCGTATCCCAAAGATAGCAAAGATAGCGTTGTCATAATGGTAATTTTTCGATCAATTCTCGCTTCAAACGCACCATTTGCGTTTGGTACAGGTTCCCTGTGATGGTGTGGCCAGATTTCAATAGCTTATAATAGATAGGTACTATTTCGTCCCACCAAATACAGAGCATTACCTTAGCGTCATGGATATTTGACTTTGGTGTCTATTTAACTGGTTGGCCGGGCTTCACATACGATCTATTATGCTTCGGCATATCTTATGTATTTTATCGTAGTAGTGATTCGGTGCAAAAATGATTTTCTTTTATAGCGTTCAAGCAGCATTTCAGACATTCAAAATCGTATTTCAAGGTCTTCCTTCTTTTGCTGCTCGCAAACGTTTAGAAATTGTTAATTGAGTATCTCCCAATGATTTTGTAAGCTCTTGTTGAGTTTGACAACAATCTTAATAGATTAATGCCTCCAATTCTTGGTTTTCAAACAGTTTTGGCTGCATTGTGCGATAGTTGTCTTCCGTGTTAAAATCACCACTTCTGTACAACAGATACCATCTCTGGCACGTTGAAACCGATGGAATATAATCACCATAAGCTTCGGTGAGGAATCGATGTTCTTCAGCAGCACTTTTCTCAAATTAAAGAAGTAAAGCAAAACTTCCCGCATATGACGCTTTGTTGGTACAAAATTCGTTCAATGTTCAATAACGAAGTGAGAATAAAAATTATGCTTCAAAATAAAAATTATAAATAAATTTAAAATTTTCAACATTTTTTTTTTTAATTTATTAGCGAAAACAATTTTATGTAAAAATTCAGAATTAAAATTTTATGTAAAAAATTTTTTGTAAAAATTTTCCAAATTTTTTTTTTCATATTTTTCTTTTTTTTAAATTTTTTTGGTTTTTTTTTTTTCAAATTTTTCTTGTTTTTTAAATTTTTTGTGAAAAAATAAAAATTCGTGGTAAAAAATATTTTCCTGGTTTGACCAATTGTATGTCCGACTTACTTTGGCCTTGTATACTCCGTTGCAAAGGTCTTTGAAATATCTATTATTGGATATAAGGAGTGAGATCGAAAAATTCTTAACTTCCATTTCCATGCTCTGTTTTTGACCTCTAAATTTTTAGCAGCGTTCCTGTCAGGAACTTTTTGAGTCTTGTATGTTTTTAAACCTGCATTAGCTTTAACTTTTCGTACCAAATAGTCCGAGCACTGAGCTAACCGGGCTGCTTTCCTACCGGAAGTGTTGGGAAATTTTTTTGAAAATGCTTACTATTTTTTTTGGCTTTAGAAACATCATGTGGACCATTCCTTCTACCTGAACCAGGTTTTCTATCAACGTACAAGTTCTCCCGGTACTGTTTAAAAACATTGAAAACAGTTTGAATGCTTGGCCAACTTTTTGTAGGACCAAGTTGGGTTTTGTTGAAAATATTTAATAATTTTAGTACACACTTTTTTCTGGTCACTCATTTTAACCAGATTAACAACAAATGAATATAATTGACATTAAACATAATAACTGACATGTTTTACAAAGGTAACTTGATAAAAAAAATCATTTAATACTTGGGTTAAAAGTTTTAATGAAAAACGTATGTTAAGAATTTTACGATCTAACTCCTTACATATTGTCTATATTAATTACTTAGTATAGATATACATAGATCAAAAATAGGTCAAAAATTGAGGTTGTCCTGTTTGTGAGCCGATTGACTTGATTTTAAATAACAACCGAGTCGGGACTATTTCCGATATATTGATGTATGAATCATGTATGTAAGTTATTTGGGGGCAACGGAAAGTTGATTTCAACATACCGAAAGACACGGCTATATCCAGAATATACTATGTATATTCTGCTTTGTGGGGTCGCAAATGAAAAATGTAGAAATTTCAAATGGAATGACAAACTTATATATACCTTTGCCACTCATGGTAAAGGGTATAATGACAGATAAGTTATTATAAACAAAAACCGCGTTTAAAAGATACGCCATCTATTGTAAATCCCACATTTTCAAGTCGTATTCAGGACTGATATTTTCATGCCCTAAAAAAAGTCTGTTTATTTAACTATATAACAAATTATGTAACATCAAATCGATTCAGTTTTGTTGTTGCAAATCATTTGATTCGGAAAAGTAATTGCGTCAAAATTGATTTTAGTTTACAGACTACAAATATGCATTTTCGTCAAAATAGCCCTGGTTATAATAAAACTGTGCACTATGGCAGATAACTGAGTGAATAAGGTATCTGCCGTAGTGCACAGTTTTAAAACAACAAACATTTTATCAAAGAAATTTGATTAATTATCATGAAAACGTCTAAGATCTTTAGATAATTTAAATGTTAAATTCCAAACCAATGACTTTTAACTTTTCAGGTTTTAAAAAGGTACAAAAAAGATCCCTTTGTGTTACACAAAATTAATGATCTTGAAATTTTTATTTTGAAAGAAAAGAACTAAAGATCATTAGGGGGAGATTAAGGCAAGAAAGTATAAAATTGATTGTGTTATACTACCTGTTAGAATAAATACTAATAAAAATTACACCTGTTTATAATTATAATTAAGGGTTGTTGGGTTTTTTTTTTGTGGTATTCTTTAACAAAAACTGCTACAAAAGACTTTCTTTTCTGTTTATCACATTCTACACACTCATATTCACATGTTTCCTAAAAAGAAAAGAAAAACAAAAAACCAACGAAAATTGTGTGTGTTGGTTAACTTTTACTTTTTTTTGTTGTTTTTATTGTTAAATATTCTTTTTTGGAAGAATCTTATTATTGCATCATCATTGGCGTCGTCAACATCAGTTTATAGATACAGGTACATACATTTGTTTTAAATGTTGTTATAATAAAAGACACGTAAAGTTGAGTGTTGTCGTAGGAAAAGGAAAAGTACCAAGAAAGAAAACTGAAGACACTCGACCCCCAATTGTGTCTGAAAGTGTTTGTTTAGAGGAGTAAAACATCCAGCCAGCCAGCCAGACTTTTACACACATCATTCCATTCATTCATTCCTGGATAGATTATCCATCCATACACGTGTAGATCTTCTTTTCCTTACTTACTTACCTTCCTTCATTTTTTATTTTATTATTATTTTTTTTTATTACTTTTATTAGTATGTATATATATTTTTTTTATATTTCAGTTTTATTTTCTGTGTTTATTTTTCGTCTATGCCTTTCTGTGTCGTCTGTCCGTCCATGCGGTGTTTTTGGCCTAAATCGTTTCTATTTTTTTTGTTTTTGTTACTTGTACGAAAAGTCACTTAAAACAACAACAACACTAAACATGTTTCAGATTTTAAAGGTCGTCTTATTTTCCTTGTTGTTTTACAAGTATTTCTCTTAACTTGTATTTTTTTTTATACATTTTCCGGTAATTTTTTTTATTATTAATTTTATTGCCGTTGTTGCTGCTACTTTTTCTCCTGGTTCTTCTTATACATTTATGTAAGTGACTGTGTGTGTTTTACACATGTGTAATAATGTTGTGTTACTGTTATTGTTGCTATTTACTTTTATTGTTTTTGCTCTCTTTTTTTATTTCGCGTAATATTTTGTTTATATAAAAAAAAATGCCATTTTATTTTGTTATTATTTTCCTGCAATAACAAAAACAACATACAAGACAAGAAAACTTGATTTTCTTGTCTAGTCTTAGACTTAATGTTGTTGTTTTTTTTTTAATTTGATTGTGTTGTTCTCCATTTTTTTCGGGGACTCTCTCTCTCTTTAGGATATACACTGTGTCTGCTAGTAAATGATACAGTTGTATGAGTCATCATCATACATATTTGGTTTATTAAATTTTACATTGTAATTTTTTTTAAAATCTAATCTATATAAATATATAAATGTCTTTGTAAGTTTGTTTGTTTATTTGTTTGTTTGTTTGTTTGTTTGAGCATCACGCCTAAACGGCTGAACCGATTTTATTGAAATTTGGAACGTAGATAGATCCTTACTTGGAAGCGTCAATAGGCTATAAATTTTTTCAATACTTGGACCAGAAAGGGATAAAAAGGGGGAAAAACGGGTAAAATTGGTACCTTTAGTTTTTAAACAATAATTACTAAACGGCTGAACCGATTTTTACATCGACAGGGGTAGCGAAGCGCACCGGGTCAATCTAGTAATTTTATAAAGATTTTCCTCAATTATTAGCCATTGTATGGTATAGCTCATACAAAATTCAGAGTGGGACCATGAGGAGATCTCGAGATAATAAACCTTTAGTAAAAATTTTCTAATATTTCGAAGAATAATCAAAAAACTTTAAATATATTTTTAGGCATATAGTTGTAATTAGTTGTCCGATTTTGATTTTTTTTTTTTTTTTTTGAAAATAATGAAAAACATTAGAGTCCGTCTAATGTTCAGTACCAAACCTAATATTCGGCAACAATTAGAAAATTTTAAATTTTAATCTATGAATAGATTTTATGATTTTCATTAGCTTAAACAAAAATTAAATAATTTACAGGTATAATTTACTAATTTTTAAGGCTGTGTGTACCTCTTTTGAGATATCCCGTGTTCAAGGACGATTTGCTTTATCCCATTTTGATACGAATTTCTAGAAAAAAATCTTAAAAATACGATTCATTAGCTTATACAAGGTGGCGGAAAAGTAAACTTCCGATGTTTTTTGGCTGTAATTAAAAAAAAAAAAAATGAAAAACTTTGATTCTTCTTGTGGATTATTTTTATTTGCTCTTTTAATTTTTTTTACATCAAGTCGAGAATATGATGTCATGTAAATGGCCGCCGCCACAGTTGATTGTCATTTGAGCCCTTTTTATGGCATTTTCCATCATTTTGGCCAAAACTTCCGATAGGCGATAGGTCCTCACATTCTTAACGGATATTGTCTTTAAGAGCTGCAAGAGTCTGAGGCTTGTTGACATAAAGCCCCACAAAAAGAAGTCTGGAGCTGGGCAGTGCAAATCGCCAAAACGGGAGATTAGGCGCCCGGGAAATGCATCCTTCAGCATATCGGTTGTAGCACTTGCAGTATGTGCCGTTGCACCGTCCTGTTGGAACCACATGTTTTCCAATCCCAATTCATCAAGTTGCGGCAAAAAGAACTCGTTGATCATTACTCTATAGCGCTCACCATTCACAGTAACCGTTTGGCCCGCGACGTCTTCGAAGAAAAAAGGTCCGATGACTCCTCCAGCGAAAACAGCACACCATACAGTGACTTTGAGCGGGTGTAATGGCTCTTCGTGGGTTACACGTGGATTTTTAGTGCCCCAGAAGCGTAAATTTTGCTTATTTACGTACCCGCTAAGATGGAAATGGGCCTCATCACTCATGATTATTTTTGATGAAAAATCATCTTCCTCTTGGTGGTGATTAAGGATGGCTTGAGCGTATGTTAGACGCGATTGGCGGTCAGCAGCTAACAGCTGATGCACCGTCTGGACTTTGTACGGAAACATCTTCAAATCTTGTACCAAAATTCGCTGTAAAGACCGTCGACTGATACCCATTTGCGTGGCACGTCGTCTGGTCGATGTCGACGGCGCTTCCATGACATTCTCGGCTACAGCAGCAATATTCTCTGCAGAACGGCTACTCCGGGGTCTGCTACGCCTGGTAGCATCTCGTGTTGTGCCAGTCTCTTCGAGGCGAGCGGCTAAACGTCGCAGTGTTTCACCAGTAGGCGTTGGACGGCCAGGAAATCTGCGACGAAATTTACGTTGTGCCAAAATCACCGACCGATTATTGGTCAAATAAATAGTCAGCAATATTCCGCGTTCTGGAGCAGTGTAGCGTAACATTGTTTATTCACGTGTATTTCGCATGTGTTTACTACACAAATGTCAAAACAGAACTGACATTATGGGCCAATCACAAAATTGATAGCATTTTCTGATAGGAGGATTACTTTTGAGCCACCTTGTATATGAGATTAAAAATCATAAAGTCTGACTAACAGTTCTAAAGTAATTAAAAGTTTTACTTTAGGTACTTTTCACAAATCTATTAAACAAATATTATCGAATTTGTTCGAAATTTTTCGTTTCGTTCAATGGTATTGAGTGTGACTTAAAAAATATGGAACTTTTTCAAATTTTTAGCTTTCATTTTGAAACATTTGTACAATACAAATTTATTCAATGTATTGGCCATTGTTAGGTATGACCTTTTCCCATCTTTTTGGCAACATACGTATTCCGAGCCAAAAGAACTGCTCACCTTTTGAGGCCAAGAACGAATCAAGTCAATATCGGATACTCTGTTCCAAAGTGAAGCGTATCCCAGAGAGAGCGTTCTGATTCAATCTAAACAAATAGTAGTCAAACGGGACAAGGCCTGGACTATAAAGCGGGTGATGCAAATCTTCCCAACCACTTCATTCTAAATACTTTTTAACTGGTATTGCAACATGTAGCCGAGCGTTGTCACAATGGAATATTACGGTTTCATATCTGGCCACATATTTTGTTCGTTTTTCGGCCAATGCTCGCATCAAACGAATCAGTTGCGTTCGATACAGGTTGCCTGTGATGGTATGACAAGATTTCAGTAGCTCATAATATATAGGACGCTTCTGCTCCTACCAAATACAGAGCATTACCTTAGCGCCATGGATATTTGGCTTTGATGTTGATTCGTCTGATTGGCCGGGCTTCACGTACGATCTCTTACGCTTCGGGTTATCACAATAGATCAATTTTTTAACGCAAGTAATGATGCGTTGCAAAATGATTTTCTTTTATAGTTTTCAAGTATCATTTCCGACATGCAAAATTCTCTTTCAAGGTCTCTCGGCTGCAATTCGTCTGGTACCCAATTTCCCTGCTTTTGGATGAATCCTGCTACTCGCAAATGTTTTGAAATTGTTGCTTTAGTAGCTCTCGATGAGTTTGCAATCTCTTGTTGTGTTCTGCAACAATCTTCATGGAGTAATGCCTCCATTTATTAGTCTTCAAACTGTATAGGCTGGTCAGGGCGATCTTTGCCTTCCGTGTCAAAATCCCCACTTCTGAACAGCACAAACCATCTCTCGCACGTTGAAAACGATGAAACACATTCACCATAAGCTGCCGAGGGTATGGATTTTTCAGCACGATGTAACTCGGTAGAGTCTTAATATAATAGGCTTCATACGAGGTCCTGTCTATTTGCATCTAATGTAAGGTCCTGTCCTTTTTACGTAATGAATCCTGTCTAATTATAATATGAATATGATTTGGCATAATAAAATGAATCGTTGGAATAATGATACTAACTGAATTTTTAATAAATCTATATAAAATTTGTTTTGATAGAAACAAATATTCAAATATTGAGTGGTAACAAACTTTTTGTACGAGACATTTCTTGCAGCCAAATTCCTCTAATCTATGGATGATTCTCAATTGGAATTCCTTTTTGTATACCATAACATGTGTTACCCTGTTAAATGTTCTTATTTTGAAACTGGTTGCGACTAACATACATCCTGTTTATTGAATTTTTATACCTTTTTATACACCTTGTTGACGCGTCGACATCTACATCATCAAATCTATTTTTTTTTTTTCTTCTTACATACGACGTTTTTATTTTGTCTAGGCTTCTTTATATTGTCTGTGTAGTTCCCCTACGTTGCTCCTTAATACAATAAATATGAAAATCCATAAAGAAGACTGACTGGTGGGTACAGGAATCCAGTTTTTATTTTTACTGCGTCTCACATTTTGTCGCTAACGTTGCCGCTGCCGTGTGTTACTAAGATGTGTGTTTTATTTTACAAATTCCTTGTTTTTATTTATATTTTTTTTTTATATTTTGTTCATCTTAAAATGCTGGTGTGCTTCTTTTGTGGCTGTTGTTGTTTTGGTTTTGGTTTCTTTTTGTTGCTCTTGCTTATACGTCCTTGAAAGATTTATTTTATTATCAGTCTGGAGTAAAATATAATAATAAAAAAAAATAAGAAATAAAAATATAAAAGTAAGAAGCAACAGAATAGAATGTAAAAGAAATCCACTTATTTTTGATATGTTTTTTTTGTATTATTATTTCACTTTATGCACCACAAAGTAAAATGTTTCTTTTACATGTTCGTTCTCTTTTTTTTTTATAGATTTTATTTGATTTTGTTGTCTTTCCTCTTTTTAGATATTTCACCAAAGACTCGCCGTTTAGCCGGTTGGGAACTTTTGTTTATGTTTTTGTTGTTTTGGTAGTTTCTTTTAAGTGCAATGAAAAATGAGGTCAAATTTAAGTGTTGCAGGCAGAGGTATTTAAAACCTAATTTTATTTAATCCTTTAAAGTTTATAGGTCGTGTATAAAATTGTGTAGTTATTTAACTAAAGAAATTTAATTGGAAGTTTTCAAATGGATGTGAAATCAAACACTTTCTCAAAATTCAAGTGTTTCAAAATTAGTCTATAGACATTAGAGAATTTATTAACTATTTTTAGATGTAACGCATCTTAAAAAATATTTTGAGAAAAATACAATAAATTGCATAATTAAAAATGAACTAATATACATACATTTTTATACCCTTCTCCTTGAGTGGCAAGGGTATATACATATAAGCTTGTCATATCGTTTGTATTTTCTAAATTTTTCATTTGCGACCCTGGATCGTTATAGATGGTGGAGTCGATATAGCCATTGTTCGTCTGTATGTTGAAATCAAATTTCCATAACCCCCAAATAAATTATATACATGATTCATACATCAATATATTCGCTATAGACCTGGTTCACTTACAATTTAAAATCGAGATAATCGGTCCACAACATAGACTTTTTTTTCCTATATTTGATCTATATCTGGATTACTAAGTCATTAATATATGTATATACAGAAACGCCATAGTAAGTTGGACCTACAACGGGTAAAAATCGGGAAAAATATTTTTTAACCTGAATTTTTTTCACTACCAAAATTTTTTTGTTATAAATTTTGTTTCACAAATAAATTTAAAAAAAAATTTTAAAATTAAAAAAAAATTTTGTTGGAAAAAAATTTAAAAAAAAAATTTTGTGAAAAATTAATTTTTCATAGAAAAAAATCGGGTTAAAATATAAAATATATGTCAATTTTGACCCTTTGTCGGTCCGAATTTCTATGGCGCTATGTACGTCGTTGGAAAAGTATTTTAAATGTCTTTCATTTGATATCCATATTGTCTATGTACATGAATTTGTAATCGAGATATATGTACTAGATAAGAAATCGAATAATCGATATATACTAGTCAAAAAATGATAAAATAAAAATCGAGGTAATCATGATTTTTTCTTATATCTCAGACATTTGAGGAGCCATTTTCTCGATTGAAAACAGCAACCTAAGTTGGACTATAACCGATATATTTATGTATCACTCATGTTTGTAAGTGATTTCAACAAACAGATGGACATAGCTTTATCGACTTTGCTATCTATAACGATACAGAATATGTATCATGAATTCCACCAAAGAACACAAAGAAGTCCTTTGAAGTCCTTTATTCCTATTCGAAAAACTCGCTATTTAAATGTTTTTTTTTTTTTTTTTTTTTTTAAATCAAGAACATTTTCAGAAGCTGTAAATTTAAATACTAGTATTTTATGAAGCTGTATGCGAATTTTATTGTTTTAACATGCAATCGGTCAATAATTTTTTCTTCGGTTTGAGAATGGTTTGAGAAAATAAAATTTTTCAAAAATTAAAAAAAAATCAACTTAAAATTTTATTTTATTTATATACAGTGCACTCGCGGTAACGTGAACACCGTCTAACGTGAACACCGCCTAACGTGAACAAGCTTTAGTTTACATTGACTACTCTGTAACGTGAACAAACTCAGAAAGCTCTATAACGTGAACAATTTTTTTCACTGCATTTGTTTTCTAAGCATGTAGACAACACTGAAATACATACATTAAATTCGATTTTTAGAGTTTAGGGAATCCCCTTATATTAAAAATGTGTTTATATCCTCTAAATTAATATTTTTTGTATGGCAACGAATGAGTAATTTTATTTGCTATGTAATCCATTTTAATCAATAATTCTTGTTTTATATTTTAATAATGAAAATAATAATAAAAGAATTTCACGTTCCAGCGTGTAAAACAGGTTTATATTATAAAAATTTTATATTTTTTCCATCAAATTCGACAATCGCTAACGTGAACCATTTCACTAACATGAACGCCCTTGGTTTTAATTAGTTCACGTTACCGCGAGTGCACTGTATATGTTTAGGTTTGAGAAACCTTTGAGAATTATGTTTGATGTCAAATATTTAACTTTGTGTTTCGGAGGAATAAAGAGAAAAAAAAATGTTTAAACCATATGAGTATTTTATTAAATAATATTTAATTTTAGATTTGAGAATGATTTGAATACCCAATTTGTTTCGCTTTTAATAACTTTAAGTATTAAAACATATTTGACCATTTAATGATTTTCTATTTATTGATTAATTCCATTCAATGTTTTATTAACTACATATTTCTTTCATTTCCTTCTTAAATTGATAATTAATTTTTATAAAATTTTTTTATTTTTGGATATGGCAACAAACTAAATTTCTTTTGAAATTAGTTTTGTTTTCATATTAGTTTGTGGCTGTATAATAAAGTACACTTTGTATTGAAGAGAGAGAGAAAAAAAAATGATTTTCTTTTTTCAATTTTTTTTTTTTTAATTATTTCAACATGAGTGATCAAGTAAATCGTGTTTTAATTTCCTAGAATTATAGAAATGTATGGATGGTTGCTTGAATGGTTGGTTGGATAGATGGATAGTGGTAACAGAAACAAACTACAATTCACAAGAAAATTTCTTCATTATAAAAAAACAACAATGATGGTAATGGTTACCAAAAAAATATGTACATATGTATAAGTACTAGAAGAGAAGGTTGTGGCAAACGAACAAATGCCGGCAATTAAACAAACTCAACCATTAAGTTGACAATAAGATTCCTAAACACTTGTTAGTGTATTTGAGTAGAATAAAATAAACGTAATTTTTCTATAAATACCGGCTTTTTTTTTTTTTAAATATAACAAAGAAATAACCAACAAATTTTAAATATAAAATGTATAAATTTAAGAAGTATTAGTATAACTAAATTTGTTTTGTGATATAATGTTGTTATTAACATCTTTTATTATGTATTTCCCTTTTTCAAAAAAAAAAAAAAAAAAAAACAATCAAAAATTATATACAGACATTCATTTAATATCAACTTTTGGCCATAACCATGACTTGAATTTTTGGGGTCAACAAACAGCTGGGAAAGAAATATTATCATCATTTTAATCACACACTCACTCACTGGCACATGCAGACAATTCTCACACACTTGTAAATATTTAACACACACACACACACACCTTTACAAATTATCACAAGTCACTAACACTTGAGCAAGTGTACACAAGAAATACAAAATATAGCTCTCTTCTCCTACTCTTTTTGTAACTCATTAAGTTTTATTTTTTTTCTTTTTTCTTCATAATTATTTTTAGCTTTCTGTTTCCCACTGTGTCATGTGTGCAGTTTTATGTGTATTTGTCGGGATATATTTTTTAGTTTGAGTCTTTTTGTTCGCCAAACTCAATTTATTAATTAGAAATACTCAATTTTACCATTCATTGTTGTTGTTGGAAACCACACAAATACAGAAGCTCACGTAACATATTGAGTATCTCTAGGTTTTATGTCCCAATTAACCCCTTGTGTTAAGCAGGTTTTGTAAAATTTATAATTTTTGTTTCTCAACCGAACATATTAATGGGCTTAATCCAAAAACTAAAGTACCAACCATAATTTGCTTTAGCCAAGACATAGGCAAAAAAAGTCAGAAAATAATAGATCAAGCCATAGTCCAGACAGTTTCTAGATCTAAGACGTGTTACAGTATTTATTTACATAATAATCTATTTCATTTATGTACTATACCTTATGACTAATTAAACCATTAAGGGTTTAAAGTCTAATAATTTTAATTTAATTTAAAGAGTTATTAATGATCTTTTACAAATAAAATCGAATGTTTATTGTTTAAATTTTAGTTTGTCATGATCATTTCATCATAAGTTTAGGCTTATTTATTTGAAAAGATTTCATCACACTATCACTTTATGAGAAAAAAAAAACATACAAACAAGATTAAACATTCTAATAAAAGCTTGATATGTGTGAAGAGATTAGAGATCAGTAATACTTCCGTTTCCCGTCAAAAAAAAAAAAACAAAAAAAACAATAACTGGTATTTCATTTCGAACAATTTTTGTAATAATAGATAAATTAACGCACATCTTAATATAAATATAAAACTCTTAATGATCACTATATTGATTAAAAACTGAATATTGTAGTTGTGAAGATTTTTATCATATTTACAACATTTAAAGGAATAATTAAATACCTCAATGGTCTCAATTGATCTACTCTCCTCTCCCTTTCTCTCTCTATCATAGAGATGAATAATGATTCTTTTTGTTCGGTATCAAAATAATATTCAAATAGTAGTTTCTTTATTTTGAAATATTCAATAATTTGCATTAGAAAATTATGCTATACAGAATTTTTTAAATAGAAAAACTGTTATACAAACACTTTTCTTTAGAAAATACTGTTATAAAGAAAATGTTCTATATAAAAACTGTTATAGGCAAACCTTTCTATAGAAAAACTGGTATAAACAAACTTTTCTTTGAAAAATCTTGTTATACAGAAAATCGTCTGTGAAAACTACTGTTATACAGCTTTTCTATAGAAAAACTGTTATATACAACATTTTCTATAGAAAAACGGTTATAAACAAACTTTTCTTTGAAAAATCTTGTTATACAGAAAATCGTCTGTAAAAACTACTGTTATACACAAACTTTTCTATAGAAAATATTGTTATAAAGATTGTTGTAAAATCTACTGTTATACAGCTTTTCTATAGAAAATCTGTTATACAAAAACATTTCTATACAATAATACATAAACTTTTCTATAGAAAATACTCTTATACAGAAATGTTCTATTAATAAACTGTTATACGCGAACCTTTCTATAGAAAATATTGTTATAAAGAAAATGTTCTGTAAAAACTAATGTTATACACAAACTTTTCTACAGAAAAACTGTTATATACTGAATTTTCTAAAGAGTATACTGTTGTAAAGAAAATACTACTGTTAAATATAGTGAACATTTTCTATAAAAAATACTGTTATACTGACAATTTTTATGTAGAAAATACAGTTATTCAGATATACTGTTATCTAGAAAATACTGTTATACAGAAAATGTTCTATTGGAAAAACTATTTTACTGATAAATTTCTGCTATAAATAATGCACTCACTGTTCTATAAAAAACAAATAAGAGAGCTATATGCGGCTGTGCCGAATCTTATATACCCTTCACCAAATTATACTTTAAAATAAAAATTTAAAATATTTTTTTTTAGGTAAACAAAATTAAAATTTTGACCAAATTATACTTTAAAATAAAAAGTTTAAATATTTTTAAGTAAATAAATTTAATTTTTTTTTTTCAAAATTTAAAAAAAAAAAATATTTTTTTCAAATTGTTTTTCAAAATTTAATTTTTTTTCAAAATTATTTTTTTTTTTTCAAAAATTTTTTTTTTTCGAAATTGTTTTATTTTTTTTAAATTTATTAGTGAAAAAAAAAATTCACCAAAATATTTTTTCCCGAAATCACAAAATTTAAATCGTAGGTACGAAAAAACTGTTAGAGGTATGGACATAATTATACCCTACACCACCATAGTGGGGAGGGTATATTGGATTTGTGCAGATGTTTGTAACGCCCAAAAATATTAGTTTAACACCCACCTTAAAGTATACCGATCGACTCAGAATCACTTTCTGAGTCGATTAAACGATGTCCGTCCGTCTGGCTGGTTGTCCATGTAAACCTTGTGCGCAGAGTACAGGTCGCAATCTTGAAGATATTTCGATAAAATTTGGTACATATCATTTTTCTGCCCAAGGACCAAGTCTATTGAAACTGGCTGAAATCGGTTCATTATTTCACCTAGCCCCCATACAAATGTCCTCCCGAAAATGGACTTTATCGGTCATAAATGTGTAATTTATATAAGTATCTACACAAGTTTTTCTCCAAATAAGTTTTATATATACGAAATTCATGTCACCAAATTTTATTATGATCGGTCCATAATTGGTCATAGCTCCCATATAAGGCCTGCTTCCGATAATCACTTTAACGAGCATAAATCTCTTAAAAATGTTGGTATACACATAAAATGCAACACAAAGAACTTTCATATAGATATTAATAACATGACCAAATTTCATGGTGATCGGTCCATAATTGGTCATAGCTCCCATATAAGGCCTGCTTCCGATAATCACTGTAAATTATTGAAATTTTGAAAGAAAAATGTTTTTGCTCATTTACTTAGTGTAGGGTATTATATGGTCGGGCTTGACCGACCATACTATCTTACTTGTTTTTGCATATTTTTATTCTCTATTATGATCTCAATTCCAATGTGATGATCAAAAAATTCTGAAATTTGTTTAAGAAAATTATTAAAAATTGGAAAATGGAGATTTGAAACTGCCGTTAAAAAAAATAAATTTTTTTGGCCATCCCTGCGAATAGGTTAACGGTATTCTACAAAGAAAAAAACTCATACAAATGTAAATACGGATATATTTTAAGTAAAAATTAGCTTTTATTTTAATATTTCTTAAAATATGTTAATTTTGTTCCTATATTTCTTGTTCAAGTGGCCTGAGACACGTTAATGGTCTGAGGAATTTTTAATAACTTTAAAATTTTTTAACCAATTTTTATGTTTTATATCTCATCAGAACGACAATTACGTACACATTTCGATTTTTATGCATTCGATTGCAAAAATAATTATTTAGTAGCAAAATTTTTACAAAAACTGAAAAATTTGCATTTTTTCCGAATTTTAACGATAATACAGTTTGTGGGTCAATTTGACCCAAAGGAGATATAGGTTTAATCTGAAAAATATTTTTTTGACTGTAATTTTCATTAATATAAATAAATCTACATATTTATGTAACATAATGCAGAAAGTTAAGGAGTTATACAAATTTATTTCATATAAATAATACAATTTTACATATATCTGACCTTTGACCTTAATGCGTGTCCCGAAATCGTTTTCCGATTTGGCTCAAATTTTCAGTACTTATCTTTTAGACCTAGTGTCACAATATTCCACCCGGCACTCTTTGAAATCTAAAAAAAAAATCGGCTGTCACCCTAATGTACATCTGTCTGTTGAAATCATCTTTCCGAAGCTCCCAAATAACTTATATACATGATTGATACATCAATATATTAGCTATAGTCCTGGTTCAGTATATAAGCAAAAAACCAGACTACTAGGTCATAAACATAGACAATATGGATATCTACATTTCCATCGACCGATAATTCGGACCGATAATGACTAAAATCGGAAAAACTATCAACAAAATATTTTATCAAAAATTTTTGTTTTAAACCTCTCTTACTTTTTTTAATGAAATTTGTTGATATACATATTAGATTCGTATCATATTTTTAATGCCTGATATAGAGTTTCGAATAATGCTAAAGTTTCCCATGGTCTACAGTTTCGCTGTTTAAATAAACATTTTTGGCAGAGCCAAGACCCTTTCAATACATATTTGTTGCATCAATTAATATTTTTTAAAAACTAAAAAATTACTTGGAATACAGATTAATTCGCAACTATTTCCCTATATTTTAAAAGAGTTTGAGAAGTTTTGCGGTATTTTGACAATATTGTATATCTCTTAATTTTAATTAAAATGTTTACAATTAAGTCATCCTCTCAGCGGCTGACTGAGAACATAAATTAAATTTTTGTTTACACCAACCACTATGTGGCTGACTGGTTGGTGTCTTCCTATAATTCGGCAGTCGTGTGTAAAAAATATCATTTATTCTCTAAGAAATACAATAAAATAACATGGTAGAATTTGTTTATCATCTGTAGTTCGTTTTTTCTACACTTTTTTTTACACTAACAAATTAATGGAAAACAACAAAGCCAAAAAAAAAAAAAGAACTCCTTAACAAATTGTTGCAAAGAAAAAAAAAGACATCTTGTTCTTTCGGTATAGCCTTCATTGGCGTTCATTATAATCATGATGACGAAGACGATGTGGACTAAATCGTGAATCTTTTTATGCATGGTTGAGTTAAATATACAAAAAAGGGAAATAACTTTATTTGCTGTATTGTATAAACAGAGGGGAAAAAGAATTAAGTTTTTTTAACTGAAAGTAGAATCTTTTCGATTTCAAATTTAAGAAAACAGTTTATAATTTTTTTTGATCTTTCAAAAAACTGAGGTTTAGGTTTTAAAAAGTTCAAACATCCAATTAAATTTTCACATTACTTCCATGTGAGATGACCATGACCTCAAATCATAATGTGGCATGAGCTGTGTGGCATGTATCGCTGTGCTGTTGAAAGTTCTCAAAGACATACGGTCCGGTAACGCCGCCAGCCTCAAATCCACACCAATCAGTGGCTTTTCTGGGATACATTGGACGCTCTTGGATCTCATGTGGATTGTATCGTCTCAAATTCGACAATTTTGTTTGTTGACGCACCCATTCATCCATAAATGGGCCTCACCGTAAAATGGGCGAAGCGCCCTGGACGTTTCCCGAACTGAACACCCATTTTGATAGAACAATTTTATCATTTGCACGTGTTGTTGATTTGACAAAACAACTGGATAAATGACAGCCAATTCAAAATATAAAACTTCTTCAATATGGCCGTCATCAACTGACAAAATTTCAGAAGTCCCTTTTGGAAGACCCTTTATGAATCAAACAATCCCTGAAGCACTTTGTGACAAAATTTTTAAGAATTAATTCTTTTAAAATTTTGTATTTTTGCCTGAGCTTTTGTCATTATGAAATAAATCATAAGCTTATGGTATGAAAAAGGCAGTGATGGGGTAACGATAATTTCCCACAAATACTAAATAATATTAACGAACATCCAGATAGCGACTAGCAGATAGTTTCCAAAGTATTCCCTTAAGGGAAGCCAAAACTAAAATAATGCGTAGAGGTGGGGAGGGGACAAGATGTTGAAGCCAGTAGAAAACTATAGCCCACAATTGACCACAGTATGTTGCCAGCCAGAGCGCCTAAATGGAGACGACAACAAAGGGCTTATTTTGTAAGGAAAAAAAGAAGGGGGGGGGGTTCTACATAAGTTCTCTTATAATCTTCATTGATTGTTTTTGCTGTTTGTGCTGTTGTATGGAATTACGGACACAGGGTTCTTTTTGTTTTGCATTACGAGTACATATTTTCATTTGGTTTTGGTTAATTTACCATTTTTATGGTTTCATGCCTTTAGTTTGCTTGGTTGGTGTCTTTATTTAAGTCAGTCAGTCGTCTGACTATCTCAATGCCTGGCAGTCTGTCTGTCTGTCTGTCCGTATTGCTTATATTCAATGACCCCTTTACTTAACCAATAGCAACTAGGCTTTGCAAGCTGAGCTGAATTTTTTTTTTTTTTTATTATTATTTCTTAGTTACCAATCTATATATACAAAAAATATTTAGTTTTTGTATATAAAATGAAATTTAATTCAAATACTTGTATATATTTCTGTTTATACATGTGTTTTTTTTTTCATTTCCTTAAAAACTTTTTTTTTTTTTAAATTACTTTATATGATTTTAAAATCTTTCTGCTACCTTTAGTTCTTATTGAATATTCCCTAGCAAAATTTGTTTCTTAACAAACTTGAAATAAAGAAAAAAAAAAATATCGTATTTCCTTAAAAACGAATATTATGCATAAAATTTACATAATTCGTTGGCATTGCTTAAATCCCATAAGGATTTATTGATTTTTTTCCTTTTTTTTTTTTTTTTTTTTTTTTTTTTTGAAATAAAGGGTTTCAATTATGCCAAATGGGACTTGTGTTCTTTACCATTTTTTGTTGTTGTTGCTCTTGCCACGATAACAAGCAACTATATACATACTAAGAAATGAAAGGAAGAAAAAAAAACAACTAATATATTTAAAATACTTTTGCATTTTAATATAAAAATTTGAAAACTTTTTAATAAAATTTGTTTTGGCAAAAAAAAAAAAAACAAAAGTTTTGTGTAGTTTTGTATATGTATTAATTCTAAGATTGTTTAAGATTTTGTTTACAAGAAAAAAATATGAATAATCACAAAAATCTGCTAATATTTAAAGCAAAATGTTTGAAAGTTTACTTAAATAGTTTTGATATAGACATTATGAAATTGATTTATATATGTATATTGTTTTCATAGTTTTTTTTTTTTATGAAATTGGAAGTTTGTTAGCATTTGAAGCTGTGATCGGCACAAACTAAACATGCCACATTGGTAAATATATATTTGGTCATTTCACAAGGTCTCTTATCATGTCATATTGTCATAATGTCCTTATATTTCACAATGGTTTTTATTACTTTTCAAGCAAAAAATGTCCTAAAAAAATACTACTTTCTATGCTATGTTTATTGTGTTATCGTAACCAACCAGCACAGAGACCAACGCCGAATGCCTAAGGACATTATGACAATATGACTGGTAAGAGACCTTGTGAATTGATCAACTGTAATTTTGCTTTAAACTCATATTCTGATTGTGTTTTAATGTACAATGTCAAATTTGTTTTCCTTTTCACAATTTTCAGCGAGTTTCGCAAACATTCGTTTGTATACATATAAATTGTCGATCGCGTTTGGACCCTGGTGCCTATGAGTGCCGAGCCGAACACTGATTTCAAGCTTAATCTTCGAAAAACTTCATAACTGAAATGACTTCTGCATTTCACAGCATTTTCTATACAAAATTTTTATGTACAAAAGTATTTGCTGTAGAATATTTGATTTATAACAGTTTTTTCTATAGAAAATTTTTTGTATAACAGTTTTTTTTTATAGAAACACTCTTGTATAACAGTTTTGTCTATAGACAATTTAGTGTATAACCGTTCTAACTATAAACATTTTGTGTATAACAGTTTTTTTTTTGTAGAAAATTTTGCGTATAACAGTATTTTCTGTAGAACATTTTGGGTATAACAGTATTTTCTATAAAATTGTGTGTATTACAGTTTTTTCTGTATAACATTTTTTGTGTGTATGTATAACAGTTTTTTCTACAGAAGATTTTTTGTATAACATTTTTTTTTTTGTAGAAACACACTTGTATAAGAGTTTTTTCTATGAAAAATATTGTGTTCTAAATATAAACATTTTGTGTATAAGAGTTTTTTCTGTAGAAAATTTTGCGCATAGCAGTATTTTCTATACAATTGTGTGTATAACAGTTTTTTCTATAGACAATTTTTTGTAAATTTTTTGAGTGTATAACAGTTTCTTCTATAGACGTTTTTGTATAACAGTTTTTTATAAAAACATTTCTGTATAACAGTTTTTCTATAGACAATTTAGTGTATAACTGTTTTTTTTGTAGAAACACTCTTGTATAACAGTTTTTTTCTATAGACAATTTTGTGTATAATAGTTCTAACTATAAAAATTGTATCTGTAGAAAATTGTGTGTTTAACAGTTTTATCTATAGCAAATTTTTTGTATAACAGTTTTTTTTATAGAATTTTTGTATAACAGTTTATTCTATAGAAATTTTTGTGTATAGTAGTTGTAACTATAAAAAATTTGTGTATAACAGATTTTTCTGTAGAACATTGTGTGTATAACAGTTTTAGCTTCAGACAATTTTTCGTATAACAGTTTTTTCTATAGAAAATTTTGTGTATAATAGTTCTAACTATAAAAATGTTGCCTATAACACTATTTTCTATAGACTTTTTTTGTATAACAGTTTTTTCTATAGAAAATTGTGTGTATAACAGTAATTTCTGTAGGAAATTTTTTGTATAACAGTATTTTCTATAGAAAATTTTTTTGTATAACAGTTTTTTCTATAGAATATTTTCTGTATAACAGTTTTTTCCATAGCAATTTTTTTGTATAAAATTTTTTTGTGTATATAATTTTGTGTATAACACTTTTTTTCTATAGAATATTTTTGCTACAACAATATTTTCTATAGAAAGTTTGTATAGAACAGTTTTTCTATAGAATATTTTCTGTTTAACAGTATTTATAATAGAAAAATGTCTGTATAACATTATTCATTATAGACAATTTTTTATATAGCAGTATTTTCTATTGAAAGTTTGTATATAATAACATTTTGTATAGAAAATTGTCAGTATAACAGTTTTTGCTATAGAAAATTGTCAGTAAAGCAGTAGTATATTTAGAACATTTTCTATAGAACTTTTTTTTGTATAACACGATTTTCATATCTACTTGTCAGAGTGAAAATCATTCAAAAGTATACACAATGTTGCTGTAATAAACATGCTGTTTTATCACTCACTGTAAATTATGCTTTCTTTCTTCTTGTTAAAAAAAAACAGCAGATATTTTTAAATTTCACTACGCTTTTGTGAAAAAACAAAAAAACATTTACACAGCAAAAATAAAATTGAAATAAAAAAAGTCGGAAAAATTTGCCATAAATAGAGAGACACAAAGTGTGTCAATGTTAAATTTTATTTAATATTTATTTTTAGCACAAAACAAAAACAGATCTAAAGAAAAACAAAAAAATAAATACATAAAAATGCCCAACAACAAGAATTTTGTGAACAAAATAACAAAACTGAAGTTAAATATGAAGAACAAAACAAAACAGAAAATATGAGAAAAAGACGATCAAAACAGAAAAAAAAAAAAATATCAACAAACAAAATAAAATTACTGAAATAAAAACAGGAAAATTTTTATATAAATAAAAATGAAAAAAAATAAACCGCGTGGATTCTTTACTACACACATTCATAATAACAAAAAAAAATAAATAAAAATCATAAAAAACGGCAGTAAAATACACACAAATATAAGCTCCAATGAAAATAAAAAGTAAAAGTAACATTTTCCAAATAAACAACAACAAAAACAAACAAACCAAAAAACGAAACAGAATTTCAGACAAATAAAAATGTGAACAAAAATAAACATCAAAGTACCATGCGAGAAATGTGGGTGAATCACAAAAAAAAAATATATATATAATAAACTACAACACAAAAGAAAGATGCTTTTAAGAAACACAGCAACAACAACAACAACAACAATAACAATTTGAAGACATAAGGAAAACAATACCAACAAAAACAAAATCAAAACATACGCGCTGCTTGCAACGCTTTTTCTTGTTGATCATCTTCTTTCTAAAAAAGAAGTAGTAGCAAGCAAGCAGCACAAAATAACATGGTTGGTTCCCATACATGTTACCAAGAAAACTCTCATCATGTTCAACAGACAAGACGACAGTCACAGAGAGAAACCTACAGACGGAAGAATTTTCTTTTTAGTGGTTTTTTTTATTGTTATTGCTTATACCTTTATGTACATTAAGTACACATACATATATAAATATATATATTGTTGTTGTCATCTTGTTTTATGGAGCTTTTTGTGTATTTGTTTTTTATTTTTATTTCTGCACCTCTCCGTTGTGTTTTCTTGAACTTAAAGTTACAATAACAATAATAACAAAAGAAAGAAGTAACTAGCAACAATGTTCTAAGAAAACCTTTAGTTGAAGTTTCTTGTTCACATGGGTTGGTGTTATTTTTTGCACAGCCACACATGAATGTTAGTCCGGGTTTAGTCTGTTCTTAGTTTAGTATTCAGGTGTTTTTAAAAGACCTTCAACTCAAGTATATTTGTACATACATATTGTACATAATAAGCAAAAAAAAAAAAAAAAATCACCGGAAAAGGAAGCAGGTTTTTATTTTGTATTCACATATTACACTCACTCTCTTTTTGTTTAATTTTATTTTCTCACAATATTGTTTTTTTTTTTTTTGTTCACGGAAAAGGAGTAAAATACATATGAACATATAACATTAACACTGTATGTGTTAAACTAAACTTGATTATTCGACTTTTTCCGAAAACCGGTTTAGAATAGTTCGAATAGTTCAAATTTATTTTTTGTTAATTTATGGGACCTGTTTTTCTGGGATCTATTGTTCTCAGTTTTAAGTTATTATATTCAAAACTTGTTTCTACTTTAAAATTGCAGAATATTAGCATTTATATGTTTATACGCTACACCACCATAGTGGGAAGAGTATATTTGTTTAGTGCTGATGTTTGTTAGGTCACCATTCTACCAATCTACTCAGGATCACTTTCTTATACCCGTAACTTCAACAAATATGTATATGTATATCTACGGTGTAAAATTCCCAGCAGATAAATTTACCTAAAAGATAACTTGACATTAATTTCAAATCAATTTCTACGGGTAAAAATTACAAAATATTTTTTCTCCATAAGTAACTAAGCACTGATAGATATCTATTTGTTGAAGTTACGGGCATTAGTCGATTAAACGATGTCCTTGTAATGAAACTACAAGTCGCAATTTCACAGATATTTTGGCACAATCTTTTCTATTACCCCAATGACGAAGCCTATTGAATTTGGTTAGAATCTGCTAATTATTTCTGTTAGCCCCCATACAACTAACGTATCTGAAAATAAGTAAGAGAGCTATATTCGGCTGTGCCGAATCTGATATACCCTACACCAAATTATACTTCAAAATAAAAATTTTAAATATTTTTAGGTAAACAAAATTAATTATTTTTTTCAAAATTGTTTTTCAAAATTAAACATTTTTTTTTCACAATTTAAAACAATTTTTTTTTTTTAACAAAATTTTCAAATTTTTTTTTCAAAATTTAAAACAATTTTTTTTAACAAAATTTAAAAATTTTTTTTTTCGAATTTTTTTAAATTTACTATTGAAAAAAATTTACGAGATTGTTTTTTAAAATTAAAAAATTTTTTTTTTTTTTTTTAAATTTAAAACAATTTTTTTTAACAAAATTTTCAAATTAGTTTTTTTTAATTTTTTTAAATTTGCTATTGAAAAAAATTTATGACAAACATTTTTTTTTTTTGTAAAAAAAAAAATCCCGTTTAAAAAATATGTTTCCCAATTTTGACCCATTGTAGGTCCAAATTACTATAGCTTTATATAGATCTTTGCAATGAACTTTGAAATTCATATATAGAAAAAAAATAGGCCAAAAATCGAGTTTGGCCCGGTATTTTCCTTATATCTCAGCCATTTGTGGGCCGATTTTCTCGATTTGAAATAGCAACCGAGCCGGAATTTGCTTTATTTGGGGTCTTCAGAAAATAGTTTTCATATAAGGCCCACTTCCGAAAATCGCTTTAACAAGCATAAATTTCTTGCATTAAATTCTGGTATCCAAATAAAGTTCAACACAAGTAAGGCCCACTTCTGAAAATCATTTTAATTTAACACAAATAAATTTCATATCATAAGAATACATTCCACCTGATTTTGTCGCGAACGGTTCATTATTAGACATAGCTGCCATATAAATTTTAAAGAACACTGTTTGGCCCCCCTATTAATCTTATTCTAAAAAAAATTATGAAATTTAGTTTACGAACGATTAATGATCATCGGAAAGAAACATAGAAATTGTGGGGGGTTGAATTAAAAGTTGTTCTACATTTTTTTCTCGTTTTTATATGAAAACTTTTCGTTATTAGGTGGGGGTAATTTCTTTTTCACCCCCTCTGGATCCGCGCCTTATCTAGAACCTATTCTTAAGTCTTTCAAGCGGTTTTATCGTTAGCATTTTCTAATATTTATAATTCAAATAGAAGCTTCAAATTGTCCTTTTTCGGAATTCATTTGGTAATACCTGATTTCATTCCTTGTTTTTGTTCTGAAAATCCTTTGTAGTGTTTCTATCAGAAATATTTATGACCTTAACTACCGCATGAACTATAACTTTTAACTATAGCACAGAGCTATTCGGACAGTTTTTCAGTCACATATGTTCTGAGAACTTTTCATGGTTGTCACAAACAGAACATGTCACATTAGTAAATGTATTTGCTGATTGTCCAATTTTCATCCTCTTGATCATTTTAATGAGTTTTGCTAACATTTGTGTTTGTACATCTGCATAATCGATTCGTTCGGACCCTGATGAATATGAGTGCCGACCACTACCTTATATATGTTGTGGATGTGTTATTGTTATATTGAACATTATTTATTCAAGTATGTTGTTCTGGAACATTCCCTTAACTAACTAGCCAGATCCTGTGCAAAGTCTGTAACGACTGAAGTTGGTTGCAAACTACCCGATTTTATAAACTAGAAAGTGTATTAAATCTGACTTATTGCCCAATTATACATATACAGCTTATTGTTTAAATAATGTGAGAATTTACAGAGTTTTAAAATTAGAAATAAAATTTTAAAAATTAACCATTAATTAAGCTTATAATTTACATTTTTGCTAAATCATAGTCTTTTGCAACTTTCATTTAAATCATTAATTAGTAGAAAATTAATGCTGATTTAGTGCCACATACCGACCAACCAACCTATCGATCGGTAGATAGAAAAAATAGATATTTTTTTCTTGTCGAACACTTAATTTTTGCTAAGTTTTTTTTTTCTATTTTTTTTATTTATGGACTTTTTTTTTGGTTTGCTAATTTATTACGCAAATACCAAAAAATGTTTATGCGTCCGTCTGTAAGTCTATGGTGTTTTTTTTCTCTCTCATACATACATACATGCATATAATAAACATATTAATACATATTTAAGTAGCATGTATTTAGTACCCGGTAGTTTTAAAGGCTCTGTTGTCGAACTTACTATGACAGCTGTTACGAGTAACATTGCTAATGTTAAGTAATGCTAGGGGTGTCAATTTGGTGACCTCTGTACACGACCAGCATTCACTATTAATTCAACTAGTAGCGTTCCTAATATTTGGTAGTGGGTAGCGAGTCTCGAATATTTGTATAATTTTTTTTTAAATACTCGAGACTAACAAATAACTTCTCGATTATTATACCCACCATCAAAAAAGTTGGGGGTATTTTGATTTTGTCATTCCGTTAGTAACATATCAACATATTTGTCATTATACACAAATACCCCGATTTGCGTCGCTTTGTTTCGAAGTTGCGTCTTTTTAAAATTTGTGTGATTTTGAAGTTGGGTCGATTTTGTTTCAGTTTGCGTCACATGGCTTCGAAGTTGCAGCGTTAGTGCTTCGATTTGCGTCGTTTTCGTTTCAGTTTGCGTCGCATTGCTTCGAAGTTGCGTCGTTAGTACTTCGATTTGCGTCGTTAGTATAAAAATGTTTGTATTGAAAAATCTATTTTTTTCACCTAAAATTATGAATCTCGAAACCAGTTAAATGAAAATCAATACAAATGTAAGGGAAATCGTGCTTCGATTTGCGTCGCGTTTCTCCGGTCCCAATTAGCAACGCAAACCGGGGTATTGGTGTATATATTCTGGGTCCTCATAAGATTCTAAGACGATCTAGCTATGTCCGTGCGTTTGTCTGTCTGTTGAAATCACGATAGGGCCCAAACGAAAGGAGCTAGCTTGTTGAAATTTACTCTCTGATGATAAGGTTTGATAAGGTATTGAAAATGGGCAATATCGGTCCATGATTTCACCTATCACCCATACTGATGTCCCCTCGGAATACTATTTGAGCAGTTATAAATATGTGGAATCCTAATGAAATTTTTTACAAATTAGTTCTAAGTACTCTGAAATTATACTGTAAAGTATGGCGAAAATCGGCAAAAATTTTTCCCTAGTCCCCATACAAGGCCCCCCTCACAAAATTACTTGAACATTCTGTGTTATAATAATATCCTGATGAAATTGTTTATGTCCAGTTATCATTTATATCAACCTAAATCTTTCTACCCACTTTTTTGAGGATCAGTCCATAATTGACCCTACCCCCATATAACCAATATATCAGAATAATATTGATGGAGGGTATACAAGATTAGGCACAGCCGAAGAATTCGAAGATAAAACTTACATTAAAATATTGAAACTGTTTTTTTTGCGGCTAAATAAAACAAATTAAGCAATATTTTAAATTTAAAAATCCGTTACAAGTTTTGAAATATATTGGGCAACCAACTGAAAAGAATCCAGTAATCAAAAGTAGTAGAATTGAACAGCTCTAATCTCCAAGGCGTAACTAGTTCCAAGGGATGCATGGTAGGTTCATGTATTTATATGTAGGTGTGAGTATATTTGTATTGCATCTATGTGTATGTTTAGATATATATGAATAAAAATTCATTAGTATTCACTAGCTGAAGTATTATTTTTGTGGTTGTTGCTGCTGCTGTTTTTTTTTTTTGCTAATATTTTATGCTGTAAATAACAAAATTATAATGAACTCTCGAAAAAATTCACAAAAATAAAAGTTCAATAAACTTTTTCTGAGAGTTTTTGTTTTTTTTTTATTCATTTCTTTTTTTTTTTTTTTTTTGTAACATTTCATTATAGTATATTTGGTTTTATTGTTTTTGCTTTTGTTAATTTGTTTTGCTGTATGTATTCGTTTGTGTATATGTTTAAATAATTCCAAAATGTAGAGTGTGATTTTAATGAATTATTTGAAATTGAATTAGTTTCTGTTTTTTTTTTTTTTTTTTTTTTTTGCAAACTAAAAATTCATTACGCCATTTGTTTTCTGAATGTTTTTTGTAACCATTATTGAACTTTTCAACATAATTGTTGTTACATTTGTATGTATCATCTCAGGTTGGGGTGACGAGTGCCAAGGGGAGATTGCTTAACCATGACTAAGACCTGGGGAGAATTCGTTAATGCTATTATGATATTTTTTTTAACAAAAATTACTTTTTTTTTTTAATTTAAAACATTGTTAGTCTTAATTAGCAAAAAGATTTTAGAAAATATTAAAGATATTTAGAGATTGGCCACTAATAGCAAGTCATTTAATGTTATAAATGACAAAAAACTAATAATAATTAGGTTCTCCTTGAAGTATTGGTCCAATTGAAAGAAAAATTTATATGAAAGTCTAAAGTCACACATGGCAAATATTTGCTCAAAAAAGCGCAACCACTTTTTTACCACAAAATTGTTTGACCTGTTTACTCTTACAAGAGATTTGTAAGATCAACCAACATCAAATAAAATAAAACTAAATTATTTGTTTTGAATCATCTTAAGTTAAATAAATTTTTGAAATTAATAAAAGAATTAAAATATATTTTATTTAGTCAAATATTTGCCATATGTTACCCTACCTTAAGAGTATGGTCTCCACTAGGGTTTTATTTTGATTTGAATTAACAAAAATATTATGAATTAAATCTGCATTTCGTAAACATGTACTTATATATCAAATTATATGTTAGACATTACCAAACTACTTCTAAGATATGCAGATGTAATTGCAAGTCATTATTACCAAGTTTTTGCTCGACATAGGCTCGAAATCTAACAAAATGTTTCCCCTGGTATTTGAATCGCTGTTATAAAATGTCTATAAAATAAACTAATATTGAATTCTATACTTTTAACAACAACCTGCTAAAATTTATAACTGCATTAAGTTGACAGTTGTCTCTCAACTATTTCATAATTTGTTTTTTCCTTTAACAATCCGTCTGACTGCCATACACACTGCTGCTTGTCTTCACTGCTTTCATAAATTTAGAACGGAAACAGCCACTGCTACAAACTATTTTGCATTTATGATTAGTACGAGAGTGGCTGAGAAAACATTCTAAGAAATTTCCATGATTTATGCAATTTTATTTAAAAATTTCTTAAAAAAAAGTAAATATTTGCAGGGTATTTGATTACTTTTGCTTAAATTATTTCAATTGGGGGATTCAAACGGTCTGCTATTAGGTCGTATTGTCATAATGTCCTAATATATTATGATAGTTTAAACAAATGTTTGTTGTGATTTAAACAAACAAGTTCTAAACTAATAAGACTTTGTTGAACTATGTTTATTGTTTTGTCATAAAATAAACTAGGACATTATGACAATATGACTTAATAGTAGACTGTTTGAATCCCCAAAATATCTAATTTGAAAAAAAAAAATCAGAAAGTTTTCTAATTGGCAAGAGTAATTTCTTTAGTTTTCAAAATAAACTCTTAATACTTTTGACCAATTTGATTACACTTCACTGTATTTGAGAAAACACCTCATGGTTTTGAATGAAAATTAATGAATGAATGAATGAATTTCGTTTGCCATTTATAATGCGAATAAATAAAAATTCTTTAGCTAAAAACATATTTTTAGATGTCTAGTTTTATGTGTTTATGCTGTGTATAATTTTACATGAGAGATTTATTTTTATTTATTTTTTTTGGGTTTGTATCCATGACATGCTATGAATTTCAATAGTATAACTTTTTGTTTTTATTAAGTTTTTTAGCTTAGTTTTGTTTTAAAATCGGGATTTTGACTTTTGGCGGAAAATAAATTAATTCAGTAAAGAATTTTCCTTATTGTACAACATTCAAACATGAGAGTTTTGCAACTTTGTTGTTCCTTTAATTAACATAATTTAATATTTATATACAAAATTACTTTTTGTGAAAAATTGTTGATGTAATTTTTGTATGTATTAAGAAAAGTATTTAGATTGGAAACAGTAATCTGCTTTATTAAGTAATAAAAGATAAATGTGAAATAATTATATACAAGGTGGCGCAAAAGTAAACTTCCGATGTTTTTTGGCTGTAATTAAAAAAAATTAAAAACTTTGATAGTCAGCAGTATTCCGCGTTCTGGAGCAGTGTAGCGTAACATTGTTTATTAACTTGTATTTGGCATGTGTTTACTACACAAATGTCAAAACAGAACTGACATTAGGGGCCAATCGCGCTTTTTGCGCCACCTGTTATTAAAATTAATTAGAGTTCCACAAAATGTTAAATTTGGGATTAGGGTTCCTAATGTTGGTAAATTGTGGGTATTTCTTTATAAGATTTCTTCTTAAAGAAAAATATTGCAACAAACATTTTAACGCTGAACAAAGAAATGTTATCTTATCTTGGCTTATTTTAGTACTAAAAAAAGTCCCAGGAATTTTAGAATTTAAGAACCCCAAAATTTTTGTTTCGAATTTTGAAAAAGTTGCAAAATATGTTTTCTGTTTTCAAGTTAGAAAAGTTATTTTTCACAAAACTACATAAATATTTAAAATCTATTTATTGACATACCTACACAAATTATTTCACAGTCACAAACACGACATTCGTACGCCTTTGAAGTGAAAAATATAAAGAAATCTGACATTTTTCGCTGGCATATTTGTAGCACAAAAAAGGTATCCCGAACAAGACAAAAAATAGAATTCATTTTCTACTGCCTCTAGAAAAATGCACAAAGCAAAGAACTGAAACATTATTTATTAAAGATTTTTTTTATACCCTTCACCATGAGTGTCAATGGTATATATAAGTTTGTCATTCCGTTTGTAATTTCTACATTTTTCATTTGCGACCCCACATAGTATATATATTCTGGATCGTTATATATAGCGAAGTCGATCCGCCTGTATGTTGAAATCAACTTTCCGTAGCCCCCAAATAACTTACAAACTTAATTGATACATCAATATAACGGGAATTTTTCCGGCTCGGTCGCTATTTAAAATCGAGAAAATTGGCCCGCAAATGGCTGAGATACAAGGAAAAAACGGAACAACCTCGATTTTTGGCCTATTTTTGATCTATATCTGGATTACTAAGTCATTAGTATATGGGTATGTAATGATAGATATTTCAAAGTCCATTGCAACGATTTATATAAGGCTATAGTAATTTCGGGGAACATTTTTTGGAACCCGAATATTTTCTTTTACCACAAAACATTATTTTTTATAATTTTTTTTTTTCACTAATAAATTTAAAAAAAAATTTTCAAAAATATAAAAAAAAAAAAATTTGAAAAAAATTTCAAAAAAATCGAAAACAATTTTGAAAAAAAATTTTTTTGTTTTAAATTTTGAAAAACAATTTTGGAAAAAATAATTTTGTTTACCTAAAAATATTTAAAATTTTTATTTTAAAGTATAATTTGGTGAAGGGTTTATAAGATTCGGCACAGCCGAATATAGCTATCTTACTTGTTTAAATTAAAATGCAACACTGTAGCTATCAATTGAGAGTTGTCTTGTTGAAATATTTGCATTGGTTTTTGTTTTACAACCTTTAGTATGATTTGTCACGCCAAATTTGTAACGCGACTTATTTTTCCGTCATGTTTGTAATGACGATTAGTCAAGTAAATTCAAAAAGCTTCGTATTTTTTATATTATACAGTATCTAAGAACAAGAAAAAGTACATTTTCAGTCCAATTTTCTCATGATAACAACTCAGATTAGCTAAAAATATAGTATTTGGTCAATTCACAAGGTCTTATATCATGTCATATTGTCCTAATATTTCACAATGGTTTTTATTGCATTTCAAGCAAAAAATGTCCTAAAATAATACTACTTTCTATGCTATTGTGTTATCGTAACCAACCAGCACAGAGACCAACGCCGAATGTCTAAGAGTCGGTTAAGCCGAGCCGCCGAGTCGTGTTATATTAGGACATTATGACAATATGACTGATAAGAGACCTTGTGAATTGACAAATTATATTATAATCATTTTAAAACATTTTTTTTAATATAATGTAAAACAAATCATTTATTTATAAACAATTTTATATCCGGTCATGGTAGAAAGGGCCCATATTTTAATTTTATATGTAAAAGTTTTGTTTGAGATGACCAATAGGGATATCCCAACTTTGACACTGGATAGCGCCTATATATTATTGAAGCTGCATTTGTTGAATTGGCTGAAAATATTCAGTGTGCCAAATCACCATTGCAACACGTGCAAATGATAAAATTGTCGGGCAAATTGTCGAATTTGGGACGATACTAATCCACATGTGGTCAAAGAGCGTTCCGAAAAAGTAACAGTTTGGTATGGATTTTTGGTTGGCGGCGTCATCGGTCCATATTTCTTTGAGAACGATGTTGGCCAGGCCATCACCATCAACGGCGAGCGTTATAAGTCGATGATAACGAACTTTTTTTTGGCCTGAATTGGATGATATGGACACCTCGACATGTGATTTTAACAGGGCGGCGCTATTTGCCACATTGGACATTTAACACGAGCGATTTGAAGGCATGGCCGTTTCATGTGGAGGTGATGTGAGGGGTTTTCTTAGTCGAAGGTGTGTACGAATAAGTCACCAACCACAGTGGCCTTCAAAGCCAACACCCCATGCCATCAGTCAGCTTGATTTATGCGCTAGAGTCATGGAAAATTGGACATTTCGGCGAACATTTGCACGCATTTAGGCCTTTCAAACGAATAACAACTTTAGATGATATCTCACACAGACTTTGTTTTATTTAAATGTAAAGATAAGAAGCTTTTAATGAAAAACGCTTTAAAATCAAATAGTTTTTTTTTAACAGCTGAATTTAGAATTTTTTTTTTGCTTGTACCAGCTTAAACAATTAATTTAAATCACCACTCCTGTAAATGACTGTTGGAAAGAGAGCGTGTTTTTGTAAGAGAGCTACAAACAAAATTACTTTTATCTTTGGGGTAATTTCACTCAGTCACATTCTAAAAATAAATGCGTATTTATGTGACTATTGTGTCAGCTACTGTCGTTAATGTTTCCCAAATTTTATGGCTTTAAGCTGTTTAATTTTTTTGTTGTTACAATATTTAAAAAAAAAAACTGCTTAAATGTCACTTTTTTTGCTGCTAGAGTCAGTTGGTTTCTTTTTCTAATTTTTTTTTTCTGTGCATTTCAAAGTTAATGAAATCTTAGTAATTGGTTCAAAGCCTCTGGCAAAACCATGATCTCATTTTATGGTATTTCTTTTATTTTATTTTTTCAAAATTTGCAAAAAATAAAAACAAAAAAAATATAGAAAATTATAATATGTTTTTAGTTGTCTTAATAATATGTTATTAATTTATTATATATTTAAATTAGTTTTTTTTTTTAATATAAAATATTTATGAATTTACTAATTTGCAAATTTTCTCTTTCAATTTATTTGCAGGTAAATTTTTTATGATGAAAATATAAATAAATCTATCACTTAATAATACTTACTAGTGAATAAACAACAACAAAACTAATCATTAGCAACAACTATAAAATTATAATATTTTATTTATACATATATATTTTAACTAATATATAGTTCGTTAAACTATTGTTTAAATAAATTTTATTTTTTTCGATGTTTTTGTGACTAGTTTTTTTGTTTGTTTGTTTATAAAAACAGTGTTGCCATTATCTTCTTTCGACATCGTTAAAGTACGTAAGTTGTGATTATTTTTCTCTATTAATTATTGCAAAAGTTCCCTATGCAATCACCAAAAATTAGAAAGTTTTTTTTTTTTTTTTTTAATATCTTAACTTTCCTTTTACAAAGAATATTTAAATTGCTAAAATTAATGTTTGCATTAATAAAACAAAGATAAATAATATGTGTTGAGCATTTGGTGGCTTTCAAATATAATTTGTCTTAATTAAGCTCTTAATAAAAATAATATTAATTTTAAGTTTTATATACTTTCAATATTTGACCACACTTATATATGTTCCTTTCACTCCTAGAGGGAGCATAGGGCCATGAGATCACACATACTACATACATAATAAAGGGTCTTTCATTAAGCGTTTCCTGTCTTTAAATTTAAGTACAACAAAGTGTGTGTAAGATATCATTGACATTTTGTATTCGTTTAAAAGGCCTATCGGTCGCTGGGCGGCACACATCCGAAATGTCCAATTTTCCATGGCTTTGGCACATAAATCGGCCTGAATTTGACTGATGGCATGGCTTATGTTGGCTTTGAGGGACGCAGGATTGTTTGCATAGACCTGCGACTTAAGAAAACCCCAAGTCGAACGGGTATCGGTGCCCAGTTCACATCATCTCCCCGTAAGATGACCATGCCCTCAAATCTCTTGTGCAGAATGTCCAATGTGGCATGAGCTGTGTGGCACGTAGCGTTGGTTTCACTATCATCCAGTTCAGGCCAAAAGAAGTTGGTAATCATTGACTTATAGCGCTCACTGTTGACGGCTAGGCCAACATCGTCCTCAAAGAAATATGGACCGATATCGCCGCCAGGCCAAAATCCACACCAAATAGTACATTTTTCAGAATGCATGGGACGCTCTTAGATCTCATGTGGATTGGTATCGTCCCAAATTCGACAATTTTGTTTGTTGACATACCCATTCATCCAGAAATGGGACTCATCACCGAAAAAGATTTTTTTATGAAAAACGATAAAAACAGAACAGAATGTTGATAAAACTATTTTGCTATTTTGTTAAAGCTACGTACACACTGTTGTCAGATTTTACAATGTTGTCAGATCTGGCAATGTGCTCGCAATGTACTGCCAATGATATATTATTAGCAAAAGGTAAATTGTCAGTTTAGGCGATTGTAAGAAAACCTTTCAATTTCATTGTCAAACAATAAATGTCTCTGCCAACAAAAATTGTCAGTTCACTCGGTTGCTTCACTTTTGTTTATTTTAAATACATATGCACAGTGTTGCCAATAGAAATAATTTATCTGGCAATGCTGCCATTGTCAGATGCATAAACTTCGCCCATATGACAATAAAAAGTTTCTGACAATGATCTGGCAATGGCAACGTAAGGTGTTTACACGATTGTCAGATGTCTGACAATAGTATTGTCTTACAATGTACTGACAAATACTTTTTCTGACAACGTTGTAAGACAAAAATTGTAAGTTCACACGGTTGTTAGACATTTTCTGAACATTTTTCTGACAATATTGTACAATCTGACAACCGTGTGTACGTAGCTTAAGGAACGCTATATCCGTCCATGATGATTTGGCAAAACAAACTGAATAAATGGCAGCCAATTCGACAATAAGGCCGCTATCAACTGTCAAAAGGTGGGAGTGCCTATTGGAAGACCAATTTTAGAAATTGCTGACAAATTTTTAACAGGACATTTCGGATTTTTTTTAATAAGATTTATTCTTAACACAGATTCGGTGTGATTTGCTCTGCCTATCGACTAATTTGATTATATCCATAAGGTTTTTCAATGCTAGCAACAGAAAATTAGTTGACATAGAAGAATTACGATTTAAATAGCTTAATATTTTACAACCTATCTCAAAACTTTCAGACACAACAGAATCATTTAGTCTTTATCATTTGATTAATAATAAATTCGGTTATCACAACTAAAACCAAAGTATAACAGGTAGTCAGTCCAACTTTATTGTGTATTGTATGAATTCTACCACCTTGTAAGAGATACTCGATATTTTAACTTACAATTTTCCATTAATTATACATAATTTTAAGATTTTTTTAACACTTTTGGCAACTTTTATTTCGAATACACATTTATTTGCACAAATGAAAAAAATATTAAGGGTACTCATTTAAACGCTTAAGTTTCCCATTTGTGCAAAATTGTGCTACGTCTATCATGAACCTTTTAATTTTTTTTATTTGATTAAAATGAAAAACAAAAATAAATTCAACAATTGCTTAAAAAAAGTTTTAAAAATTGTATAAATTTAAATTCAAAAAATGAAAGCCAGATCTGTGGAACAAACACAATGCCATTCAATCCAATCATTCTGTGCCAAAGTCACACAATTTTTACATGTACAAAATATTTGTATTTTATTTGATTTTTATTTCTTATAAATAAAAGTATACAAAAGCAGCTGATTCATTAAATGCACAATAAATTCAAATTTGCGAGTCTAAATTGTCGCGCAAACTTATCGGAGTTGTGTAAACGAATTTTTTACATTTTATTTGTGGTTGAACGAGTTTGAACTTTTAGTATTGAAAATCAAATAAAATTCAAGCAAATGGAAATTTAAAATAATATTATAAAACTATAGGTCTAGTGGTAATTACTGCATCCTAAAAGCCTTATTTAGGAATATATAAGGCCAGAAGGCCGCATTTCAAAATCTTTTAAATTTTACACAGCGTGTCATTGGGAGCCAAAGCCTGGCATACTCGCTTCTGTTACAGCGCTGATAGAAGGCCTACTTAATAAGGCATATTAGAAGGTCTTCCATTGAAGGTCTGTAAGGGTTATTAGGGAAAATATTCTTAATGAATTCAGCATAAATCCTAAAGAATGCTCTTTAACCCTCCAACCCGCAAGAGTGCCCCAAGGCATGCATTACAAAACAGCAATTATCTCAAAAAGTAATTATATATATTTTTTTGTAAATTTAACGGTGACTTTAGTTACAGATTTGTTAACATATCGCTCGAAGTTCGAAATGAATTCTGACTTTTAGTTTTTGTTCTGTCAGCTGTTTAGTAGGTGATTTTTTTTTTTAATCAAAGTTTTATTAACTTTTAGTCGCCCGATCTATTCGAAATATTTTTTTTTTTTTAAAGGTAATTTATTCTTCTTTCAGTCTATGAATTTGTAAATGTTAAACAATTAACAAAAAGTGTGTTGAGAACGCAAAAACTAAGGGGTGCCTCAGGGCACTGTTGCGGGTTGCGGCTAAATTTATCGGTGTGTTATATTATATAGTTTTTTACTTTTTTGTTATATTATTTGTTATATTTTTTTTGTTACCACAGACCACAGACGCATTAAATTATCCGCCTTGTCTCAAGATCAGTTGGTACTCCACAAGAAGATCCACAGCCAGAAAGATCAAAAGTAGGCGAAAAAGCAAAACATTTAGTTAATGACTTCCGTTATAATAATATCGACCACTTTCCAATCTGGTTAGGCAAAAAAGATAGTGCAAACTATGCAAAAAGTCGGAAACACAGTGTGTTTGCTCAAAATGCTTCTCAAATGCCAAAAAATTGTTTTTATGAGTATCATCGTAGGAAGTATTTTTTTTTTTTTTCAAAATCGGGTTTTTCACATATTATGGTAGATAGAACTCAAATACACCTCTTCTAAAAAATTCAGTTTCCTATGTTGACGAATAACAGATTTACAGTAATTAAAAAAAACCCTAACTCATTTCAATAATAGTTTGAAAGAAAAAGCGCTAACTCATTTAATGTTGAATGTATGTATATTTTTTGGTTTATATTAAAACAAACAACTTTTTTAAAAGTTTATTTCGATATATTACTTTCACTTTCAGATTTTATTCAGTTTTTTCCTTCTCCTGTAAAGTAACTAAAAGTTGAGATATTTCTGTATTAAGCCATCGATATTTTCTTACTTAAAATCATATCATAATTAATGTATACATCTTTTTGTTTTTTTACATCTAAACCGTCAACATTGCCTTGAGGCACTCTTCACCTTTTTGCACCTGGTTCCTAAACTTAATTTGCAAATTAGTTTCTGATGGCTGTTCTGAGTTTATTGGGTCATAATTACATGAAAAAAATTATTCAACAACTTTTTTTTAGCTTTTTAAAGATTGCGTGTTAGAGGGTTAAACACTTCTAAGCTTATTCATATTTTCAGACAATAAAGGCAATAATACTGTTTTAATTTTGTTTGTAAATATTCTGCTAGTTCTTTTTCGATGGAATTTTTTCCAGATTTAACTTAGTTTGAAACTTTTACATATTTTAATAAAATAATGTACATTCGAGTGACCCCCAAAGAAAGGTGGTGTATGTTTCCAACTAAAATGAATATTTAATTCACTCTGAGATACCGTTTCTCAAAATGTTTGTCCTGGCGTCAGTATTTGGTGAGCTAGATGAAAGAATTGAAAGGTCCTTTTTTTTCCTATTTCTCGCAAAGGGAAACATAAGAAATATTGGTGTCATATGAAAGGCCTTTGTATGGCGCTTTCAATACCGTCCAAAAATATTAAAAATTTTGTAATTTTCGCATAAATGCTAAGTTTTTTTTTTTTATAAATTTTGACATAAAATTCAACTAAAGATTTTTTCCGAATTTCGAAATTCAATCTAGTTCGAATTTTATTTAAATTTTTCGAAACCTATTTTCTCCGCGATCTGATTTTGACCTTTCACATGTTAACAATATCTTATATGTTTCCTTTGCGAGAAATATTAACATGATTCAAAAGGTTCGGTTTACGACTGAAGCTGAAACTTTTTGTCTTTGTCTTTATTCGAAATCAAAACTGAAAATGCCGTGGAATTATTTTTGCAATTGAAGATTATTTTCGGATTAAACTTAATCAATTAGAATATATGTATAATGAATTTAGCATATACACTAATTGCGAAACGTTACTTTTTAGAATGGGTGTGGTTCTCTAAAAAAAATATTTCTATAATTATTATTTTCAGCTGAAAAAAAGGTATACAAATTAATGCTGAATTTACATTTATTCTCATTAAATAAACTTTGTAACCATTTCTTTTTTTTTATTTTTATTTTTTGGTTTTTGGACAAAGAATGTATATGTGTTAAATATAACGAACGAATGGTCACAGTAGTAATGAATGGTAATGGTTAGAATTTCGTTTTAATTTTAACTCTTTTTTGTATTCTTGTTTTCGCAGATTATTTTTTCTTCGCATACATATGAACCTCGAATCAGAAAAAATTTAATTAATGATTTTTTTTCTTGTAATTATTGGTAGATTGGTTTTCTATATACTTTGGCAACATTTTTTTTCTATATAGATGTGTACTTCCTTTTGTCTGCTTATGTACTTCAATTTTATTTATTTTTTTTTTTTAACAAAAACAAAAAGTAAAAATAAAAATGATTTTTTTTTCTGCATTATATGTATGTTGTGTGTGTGTATATATATTGTATTTATAAATATTTTTTTTTTTCTAAAATTAATGATATAATGTTGCAATCAAGCTTACATTTCCGTTTGCTCCAACAAATCTATACACACAACTTACCCCAACTCCGTCTCATTTGCTATACACACACCCTCCCCAGTCCTACCCATCCACTAACCACCCACTCCTCTACTCCAACAACAACAACAACCATTTATAATATTGGCAGGGCAGTTGGATAAAAAAAAAAAATTCAAGCGAACATTTAAACCACCCAACGTTCCCATTTTTTTTTTCCTTCATTCTGGTCTGTTCATCTTTAACACTTACACTTGCCTTCACACTCATACTGAGACACACACACACATACATACATACATTCAAACGTAACGGTTTTTATTTACGTGGGTGTGTGTTTGTGTGTATAAGTTTATTAATCAGGGTTGGGGGGAGTTTGATAAACGGTTGTGCTAAGTAAATGAGTGTTTGGCTGGCCGGACCCCGGCCATTCCAAACCAATGTGGGAGTTTTTCGGGTGTTAAGACCCTGATTGTTTAAAGTTGTCTTCATTTCCATTGTCGTCGTGCATTTTTATAAGGTATTGTACATTTTTTAAATTTTATATAGATTTTTTTTTTATATATTTTCTCCGTAATTTTTTCAACTTGGTCATAGTGTGTAATTAATTTAAAAAAATATGTAAAAAAAAAACGAAACGAAATATGTATTGTGCTCACCAGACAACCAACCACTTCTCCTAGTATTTTCCTTTTTTATACTTTTTTTTTTATTTTAAGTAAGACGGCAGAGGAAATACGGAAATTGTTGGGAAAAAAAAAAATTAACTCATTTACATAATTTTTTCTTCTCATTTTAACGTAAATTTTTTCTTGTTTTGTTGTTGGTAATTGTTGGCTATTTTTTTTTTTGCTGTCTTTCTTGGTATGTATTTTTTATTTTGTTCGGGTAGTAGGGGGTAGTTGTTGGAAAATAATCTCTATATAATTTTAACACCCTTTATTGTCATTTAAATATACCGACCAACCTTATATACTGATTTTTTTTTTCTTCTTTTTGATGTTTTTAGCTGTTTATAACCCCGAAAAAAAAGAGTAATTTCAAATAATTTTAGTTGTTTTAACCAAAAATTATTTAATCCACCCAGCACCCCCTTGGCAAATGGTCGTATTTATACCCTACACCAGCATAGTGGGGAGGGTATTATGCATTTGTTGTGATGTTTGTAACGGCCAAAAATATTAGTCTAACAACCACCTTAAAGTATAATGATCGACTCAGAATCACTTTCACCCATACAAATGTGCTGCCGAAATAGGACTTTATCGGTTATAAATGTTCAATTTATATATGTAGGTATTTACACAAATTTCGGCTCCAAATAGACTACACGATAGTGTGCTGGACTATCAATCTGGGGGTTGCGGGTTCGATTCCTGCCAGAGACTCTGGGTGTATCTGCAGACAAGCAAAACGCTTCGCAGTATGTGTTTGTTTAAAAAAAAAAAAAATAAATAAATAAGTTTTATCAATACGGAAGTCCAAATAAGTTTTATAAATACGGAAGTCATGTCTGCTAATTTTATAATGATCGGTGCATAATTAGTCATAGCACCTATAAAAGGCCAACTTCCGAAAATCACTTTAATGATAATAAACCTCTTAAAAATGTTAGTATCTAAATAAAATTTAACAAAAACAAGTTCTATTAATGTAGAAATAAATCACACGATCTAATTTAAATGATATTTAAGTTTGAATTTTGATTTTTGCAATTATCTTCGGTAATGAATATTCAAATATTTGTGTTAAATAATTCGTGAGGAATTATCAAAATTCTGAAATGAGTTTAGGAAAAAAGCTAAATTTCGACATAAATGGAGCTTAAATGGTCTTAATATTTCTCAAAGATGTTTTCAAAAATTTTTAATATTTTTAAATATTTGATAAGACCTGGCTTCAAAAATGACTAATAAGACAATTTTAAATCGATATAGTCATGTAACCTACTTCAGGCAATGGTCGACTAAAGTTTTTTTTTTTAATTTAAAGTTTAATATAAAAAATGTCACATCTATTTTTTCGAAATTATTTTATCTTTTATTCATTAAAAACATAACAATCTAGTTGTGCTTTTAAATCGGACCGACATTGAATCAAAATCTTGAAAAATATTTTTTAACCCGATTTGAAGGTGAAAGGTGAAAAGGAAAAGGGTACTCTGTTTCATGCACATGAAGTTTTTGTTGAATATGGGCAATTCCACGAGAATGACTACCACGACTGAAAAAACAAAAACCCTTAAAACTATTTTTCAAGATGTTTTGAATAGAAGAAAACACTAAAATGTTACTATGTGAAGGGATTTTGGAGCTTATTGCAACATTTTAAGTGCAAAAATAAGAATTTAAACTGACTTTATTTAATTTTTCAATTTAATTGGTATGTTTTAGGCTAAAATTGCGGCGAAAACAAAGCTCTCAATTAGCATGTAGTATGAAATGAATTTGACTCTGATTGTTTTTTTGCTATTATGAAATTGTTTATAGAACCGAATATATATTTTCTATTTATTTTTTTAGTTTTTGTATACATATATTTACAGAATATACATTGTTTTACTATAAGAGAAAAATCTGTCACGTACGGTATGTCACGTACGATATTAAATTGTATTAAATATAAAATCAACCAAAGATTGTTTTTCTTTAAATATGACGGATTGTAAAGGAAAAATATTTGGTTTAGTGTAAGAAATTAAAAGAAAACCTAACGCCTCTCCACGATTCGCAAATTTTCGCATATTTCTACATGTACCTCAAAATGACTTCCGTTTTATGTCACGTACGATATACCATTATTTCGCTCGATATTTTGGACAACAATGTTTCGAAAGAACTTATTATTTTTTTAAAATATAGTACCCCCTGAATGGAACATAAGGACGAAATTATTTTTCAGATACTCTTATTTTTGCAAAATCTATTCCACTCTATAGGCGTACAAATGTCACGTACGATGACATGGAATTGCCCATATGTCATCCACATTTATAATTTCATATTCGTTCTGTACAGAAATGTCAAAAACTGAAAAGCAAAAACTTCACTGTGTGGACACGAATGCAGTTTCAAAAAGTTTTGCTGCAAATATTTCACAGTGTTTACCGAGGCTACCTTAAAGAATATTTTATTTTTATAATTTTTGTCTACTTAAACAATTTGGCAACTGAAGTATCCATTTATTGTAATGAAGGTTTTAATAAAATATTAATACTATACGTAAAAAATCTGTAACAACTATATGTTGTTCTGATAACCGCTTTAAGACTGTCTCAGTGTGAATCTAAGAGCAATATCTACAAAAGTTTACCATGATAAAAAAAAGATTGTAGTCAAAAGTGAAATACGAAAAAAAAAAAAAACATAAAAAAAGAACTTGGAAATTTGTGGAGGACCACTTTGGTATTAAACCTGATTCTATATTAAATTATAATATACCCACTGTCACAGAATTTCATACGATCAAAACAAAATGTAGTCGGACGCGGCGACATCTGGACTATAAATCGGGTGAGGCAAAACTTCCCAGCCACTTCTTTCTAAATAGTTTTTAACAGGTATTGCAACATGTCAGGTCGAGTGTCCCCCATATATTACGGTTGACATGTCTGGACGTTTTTTGGCCAATATTCGCTTCAAACTAATCAGTTGCGTTCGGTACAGGTTCCCTGTGATGGTTTGGCCAGATTTCAGCAGCTTATAATAGATAGGAAACTTTTGGTCCCACCAAATTCAGAGCATTACCTTAGCGCCACTGATATTTGCCTTAGGTGTTGATTCGCCTGGTTGGCCGGGCTTCACATACGATCTCTTACGCTTCGGGTTATCGTAATGGATCATTTTTTCATGGCAAGTAATGATTCGGTGCGAAAATGGTTTTCTTTTATAGCGTTCAAACATAATTTCGGACATGAAAAATGGTGTTTCAAGGTGTCTCGTCTTCAATTCGTATGGTACCCATTTTCTCTGCTTTTGGGTGAAACCTGCTGCTCGCATTCGCTTTGAAATTGCTGCTTAAGTAGCTCCCAATGATTCTGCAAGACCTTGTTGAGTTCTACAACAATATTTATGGAGTAATGCCTCCAGTTCTTGATCTTCAAACTTTTTTTTGGCTGGCCTGGGCGATCTTTGTCTTCCGTGTAAAAATCACCACTTCTGAACCGAACAAACCATTTCTCGCACGTTGAAACCGATGGAACACATTCAGCATAATTTTTGGTGAGCAATCGGTTGCTTCAGCGACCCTTTTTTCAAACTAAAGAACTTAAGCAAAACTTGCCACGTTTAACGATTCGTTGGTACAAAATTCGACATTTTCGAAGCAAAAAAATTTTATTTAATGTTCAATAACTAAGTGAGAATTAACAAAATCTATCAGAATAATTACTATGGAATTGAAACCATTCAGAATGAATGTTTGACAGACCTTCTGATTAAGATTTTAAAGAAAACAGCTTAGACATTTGCGGATCAGTGTGGTATCCAATGGAATATTTATTAAATTTGAATTTATTGTACAATAAAATTTAATATTTTTCTTACTTTTGCTTACCGCGTTTGTCGGAAAGCAAAAAAGTTTTACAAACTGTGTTCTCCATAAAGTGTTTCCATAGCATCATTCATCATCTTTCCAAAAATCTAAGGTTACATAAAATAATTCAATTGTTTTAACCGATTTAGTTTCAGATAGATCTATGTATAATATATTTTTCAATTGTTTTTCATTTTATATTTTCATACATATATAAAAAATATACATACATATATACATAGATATAGTATATTGTTTCTTGTAATAACAGTATTTTTTTTTTTTTCCTGTAAATTTGTTTTGTGAATTGAGAACGAATTGCAGTGAAAAAAAAAATAGAAACCCTTGTTTTACTTCATTGATTTCAAACTCATGTAATTCTATCTATCTGTCTGTTGATGATGGCAGTAGCTGCCAATACCATGATATTTATTTATTTATATTCATATTTTGCCCACCAACGCCAAACCCATTCCAAAAGTTTTCCACATAACTAGATTTTTTCTATATTTGCTTTCTTTTTTTGTATCATTAGTAAAGTTGCACATTTTTATATAGTAGAGATTAAACACGATTCTTTCCGTGCTGTTTTTTTTCTTCCATTTTTGTTTAGTTGTAATAATATTATTATTATAATAAAAAAAGTTTTATTTTTCATAAAATATGTACCTATATTTCAGAGAAAAAAAAAGTTACAACTTTCTTTAGTAGAATTTTTGCCGTCATAATATAGTTTGAGTTGTAGTTTCTATTATTTGTTTGTTTTGAGTTCAGACTGATGTTCAGTTAGTTAACAGCATTTATAAGTTGCAGTTGCCAACATTTTTTTTCATATAGTTATAAATATATATATATTTATATGGCAATTGGTTTTTATATCTCTCTTCAGTAATTGTAGACGGTTTGTAGAAAAAATCTTAAATTTAGAAAAATCTTCACCATTAACCATTTCTGCTGCATCTCTTTTTACTAAAATGTATTTAGCTCACTCCTTTAAAGCCTGTTCTTTTTAGTACACTTCCTTCCCTTTACTGTTTTACTTTAATGTAGCTGTTTTAAAAATTTGTAAGTTTTCCTTTTTTTTTTTTGGGGAAATTAAATCCTTTTTTTGTACAAATTATTTCCTTTTTATTTTCTTAGTCATTGGGCATATAATCAACTAAACAAGAGACCGATCGACCAACCCTTTTAAAATATTATTTTTCAACTTGTACGTTTTTTTTTTTTTTTTTTTCCTGAACATTTTTCGAACTTTTTTTTTATATAATATGTACTTAGATTTTGACAGGCAAAATAAAATTTAATTACAATTTTGGGCAAATTACTGTGTATTTTCTTAAGAATAAATCAAAATTTGTTGTAGAAATTAAATTTTGAACCGAAAAAAGAAAAATATGTATTCGCAGAAACTATCAATCAATACTTGGCCTAATACGTCAATAAGTCCGCGACTTTTTGAATTTCCCAGCTCTTAACTGAAAGGGCAACACTGCTTCTGACAACAGGCATCTGTCAGTTGACTCCTGCCAAAGTTTGAACAAGCTACGTCATTTAGTTTGTGTTTGACAGAAATTGGAAAAAAAGTGAATTTCGTCTGCTCATTAAGCATTATTTTTTGCCCAAAAAAAAACCATCACACAAATAACGGCTAAGCTAGATAAATACTATGGGAACTATGCACCATCAATTTCTATGGCAAAAGAAGATGCCGAACGTTCTGGACGCCCAGATTAGGTCTCTACACCCGAAACAAATGAAAAGAGTTACGATATGGTGCTGGCCGATCGGAGATTGAAAGTGCGAGAGATTGTGGAAGCAAAAGGCATCTGACTGACTGCGATATGGTTTGGCCGATCGGAGATTGAACCAGATGGTTTCTATTTTGAATGATCACTTGGGTATGGGTATGAGAAAGCATTCCGCAAGATCGCTTTTGCGTTTACTTACAATCGGGTGCACAATAGGGTACACACATGAGCAGTTTTGATGGCAAAAATCCATGAATTATGCTACGGAATGCACCCCCCTATTCACCGGATTTAGCCCCGAGTGACTATTTCTTGTTTCCATACCATAAAAAATGTCTCGGCGGAAAGAGATTTGACTCCAACAATGAAATCATCTCACAAAAAAAAAAAACCTATTTTGATCACCTCGACGAGCCTTATTCTTTGGAAGGCAGAGAATATTTGCAGAAACGTTGAACAAAGTGTATAGAGCTCAAAAGAGACTATTTTTTCTGTGTAGGCAGGGACTTTTTGAAACACTCCTTCTACCAATATCTAAAATAATGTAATGCTCTTAAAAGTTCGAAAAAGTTTCGGCTCACAGTTTAAGCCTCAATTCAAAATTAGATATGAAATATTCATTTCAACTCTATTCATTGGGAGGAAACAAAAATGTTGGATAAGGCATCGAAAGCTTACCCGCTCCAAATTTGTAAAAATTGGTACATAGAATTGTGAAGCGAAGAATATGCAGAAACTATCGATTGATTCAATAAAATTTAAAGGATGTTTCAGTTCAACGTTTGAATCTCAATCTAAAATTTGATATCAAACATTCGTTTGAACTCTATTGATTATTAATTTTAATTGGATGCAAATTCAAAATGGGCTCTTTACTAAATCCTGCAACATTGAAGCTTTTAAATTAACCAACATTCTACGAAGTGGTGTAGTAGTAAATTTATGGACTCTGCAAGGGGAAAAAAATAAGATAAGAAAAATTGTTAAGTATACAAAAAGTTGAAACCCCTGTTTGTAGTTTCACATCATTTACTTATTTTTAATTAGAGAACAAAAAAAATATATATAAAATAATGAAAGAAATGAGTTTTCTCCCTTTTCACTCTCATCCCCCATAATAAACACTTTGTATGTAAATTTTTTTCTAATGAGTTTAAATTTATATATTTTTAAGGATTTTTTTGCCTCAAAAGAGGACCATTTTTTATGTAAATGGTTTATATACTTGTTCTTAAAAAAAAAAAAAATTAAGAAAACATCAACTTTTTTCTGAGAATTCTCATTAATTTCTTATATACTAAAAGGCAAAAGAGAGCACAAGAAAAAAATTACAATCCTTTCAAAGTATGTACATAAAGAAAACAACAAATAAAAAAATATATAAATTAAAATAAAAAAACGAACTCTTTCTGACAGCTTAAAAAAAAAAATAAAGAAAAAGTGGAAATCTTAAAAGTGTTTTTTTTTTCTTTATGTTCTACATAATGAAGAATCCGTTTGCTTCTTATTATGACAATGAGGACAACGGCGAGTATATGCCAGAGATAAGACGAGTAGAAGGTTGATGCTGATGACCACACCACAGCACGCACCAACCCCGTGAAAAACCCACGACTCACACTTATTAAACAATCTCGTTTCCTTTTCTTTTTTCATCTTTCCAACTTTAACTGATTGTTGTGGATGTACAATCAAATGTAGTCCTTCATGTATTTACCAATAGTTATCATCATTTGATATTGTAATATTCATCCACACCTTTATTCATCCCTTTCGAGGAAAAAAAAAAAAAAAAATCACGGAAAAATAAAGAAATAAAAACCAAAATCACGCTGAAAAACAAACTTCTCATTTTCATTATCTGCAAAATATACATATAAACGTGTATTCCGTTCAAAAAGTCAGTTTAAATTAAAGTTATTTTTATACTTATAATAACAAAATAAAATTGAATTGAATTTTTGAATATGTATTTTTCCACAAACATTGCATTCATTTTAATTAAATACTAATTAATTTTGTAAAATTATTTTTGTCTACTTTTAGGGTCTTTTACGCACCGCTGAACAGTTAAAAATCAAAGGTCTTTGTGAGACAGCAGAAAATGCCGATGATCTGAATGATACGGCCACAGCAACAATAACAGTATCAGAGAATATACAGCAAGCAGTCGTTGGTAATATTGTCAATGCCACAGTATTGCCGGGTCAGCAGTCTCCTCCTATACCCCACCAACAACATCAGCCACAACAGCAGCAGCAGCAACAACAACAGCAGCATCAACACCAACAGCAGCAGCAGCAACAACAATTAACAACTACCGCCGTATTAAGTCCGGGAAGTGCTCAACAGTTAGCAGCTACAGGACAATTGGTAACATCAACACCTGCCACAACACCCCAGCAACAGCAGCAACAACAACGAAAATCCAGAGTCCGCAAACGTTCAAAATCCCCCGACTTACAGCTGCAACAACAGCAGCACCAGCACCAACAGCAACAGAATCAACAGCAACATCCACAGGCAATATTAATACAAAATCAAAATCAAGCTGCTATTGTCAGTCTACAACAGACGTCGGCCGGTAATTATATACCCGTATCAGGTGTTCAAACGGTAACCACCAGTGTAGCGGGTGGCCAACAGCAGCAGCAGCAACAACAACACACCACCATCGTAACAGCGGACGATTCAGATTCGGATAAGCCGTCACTGCAAAAGATTTGCAAAACTGAAGCGTCCTCAGCTTCACCGGCGTCCACTTCATCGGCATCAGCATCAAATAATGCTGGTGGTGTAACTGCGGTCACAGCATCGGGAACAGCGATCGTAACACAAATTGTAGTAGCAAGAGACGGAAAAGATAAAAATATGACTAGTTTAGGCATGGGAATGGTAAGTGATTCCACTTCGTTGGAGTCTTTCGGTTGAAATTGTTAAACGTTTTTCTTTCACTTTTTTTTTTTTTTTGTTTTGTTCCGTTAGTGAGACACTTAAGAAATCTGTTATAAATTTGAATTTTATTTTTTTGTTGTAGAATGGTGGCATTCTAGGAGTCCCTATGGGCTTTTTAGATTTTGCCCCCGAACCACCGGCACCCTCAGCAACACCTGTCACGGTTACAGAACACGTAGATTTATCCTGTAACCCCAGCACGGATACCAGAGATTTATCAAGTGAGTTTTTGGTACTTTATTTTCTTTTATATACTCTATGTACTCTTATTTTATTATTAAATCAGTGAAACATAATACGAATGTTTTAAATAAACGATTTCTATTGGCTGAAAATTTAAAGTTATTTAACAATTTTCCATTAATACAATAACATTCCAAACGATGTTTGGCCAATTCACAACTCATGCATTATATCTTAATTCGCGAGTTTATATTCCAAAAAATTCCAAGTAAAAAAATTAAGAGAGAAAATCAAGTTTAATTTGCGAAATGTTATACAAATAAATAATGTAACTTTAATAATATGTTTTAAATAACATTACTAACATATATTTACATATGGGACGAAACGAAATATTTCGAAAAAAAAAAAATTTAATTTTTTAACTTTTCTGAATTCTATACTTACTAACATATATTTACATATGGGACGAAACGAAATATTTCGAAAAAAAATTGAATTTTTTAATTTTTCTGAATTCTATAATATTTGATAATCTTCAAATTTGCTTTAATTTGTTTTTTATAAAGGTTCAAAGTTCATATTTTTAATAGATGCCTGCAAATAACTAAAGCAAAACTGTTAATACCCAGCAGTTCTAGGAGACCGTCCCGAACTAGTGAGTTAACCTATCAATTAGGGTGAGAACTATTTGCATATCTAGCTACGTGACCAGTTATTTTAATTGACCTTTTTGTATTACAATGAGACTGTATGATAGCTGTTCCAAAGTCGTCCTCGCATTGGATTCACATACCGGTTACATAGAGTAAGTTACCTTACTTGCTTCATAACTGGTTACTTGATCAGACAAATAACTAGTTATTTTAACATGTACTTTGCTAATTGACCTAAAATAGTCAGTTAAAGAGTAAAATCGATTGCTTGTAAACAAATCATGGTGGGTAAAATAACTACTTTCTAAAGTGCAGAACAAAATAAATGTTTAAATTGACTCCGTACACTATAGGTTACTTAGAAACTAGAAAGTTACAATTGAAAATTAAAAAAAAACTTTGATAATTATATCAACACAATTTGTATAAAACCAGAATTACTCACAAAAAAGTACAGTACAACACTTAATTGACAATTGACTTCACGTTAGATTACCTGTGATGTATAATGTACTACAAAGATTACATACGTGTCAAATAACCCAACATATATGAATTGTAGTTACCCAAGTGATCAGATATTAGTGGCAATTACTTTCTATAAGGGATACATTGAAACTGTTAGTCGCATTTTATCATTTTTGCTAATGAATCGTAGATTTTAAAATCCTTTTTTTCGAAATCCGTTTCTCATTAAAACACAATATATCATAAAGGTATTTTCCATTTTCCAAAGATTGATCTTAAATAGGAACCCTTACATTAAAACCATATGTAAAATTCAGAATGGTCGGGATTTTTACAACATATTGTCCAACTTTTATAAACTTAATCTTATAGTTGTTTATTGTAATGTATTACTCAAAATAAACATTTTTATCAGAAAGACAAAACTACTATGATTAGGGTCCTTTGAAGAAGGGTATCTCGAAATTCAAGTCCTTTATTTTTGTATTTTATTTTCATAAAAGTTAGTTCATATTATTGGGGAAAATGTGCCAACAATTTTAAATGATATTATAAGGATGTCATAAGATTAAAGTTACTTTTCCAAACTACATAGCATATTTTCTAATACATTTTTTCTTAAGAATTATATTTTTATATAAAATATATTTCAATCTTTTTCATATTTTTACATTATCTGTATTATTTTATATCACTTTTTCTAAAATAAGAATAAAAAAAACAGGAAAATATTAATTTTAACAAGTAAGAGTGTTAAATTGTATAGCCATTATCATTATGTAGTTTTTGCCTTCTATGGCGGACTTCAATCAGTTATGGTCCGAACTGTACAGAATTTGATAGAGTGATTAATTTATGACTGCTCAAACAGTATTCCGGGGGAACATTTGTATTAGGACTAGGTGAAATCATGGACTGATATTGCTCATTTCCAATACCAAACAAACCTTATTAACAGAGAGTATTTTCAACAGACAGACGGACAGTAGGACGAACATACCTACATAAGTTAGGTTAGGTTCCATGGGCAGCCGCTCCTCAAGCAGTTCACTTGGGTCCATTCAGATCTGATCCCATTGTGATACCCAAGGGGTAGGTGTCGGGGTATTTATAGTACTTCCGTTGACTCCAAATTAAACCAGCCGGATTCCCGGATGAAGGAATATATACGTCTCAGATTAATCCTTGCTAGCTCGTCCAAACATGATAGGAATGGAAATCCGAAGATGCGTTCCCTCAGGTTAGTCAGAGCCGGACATTGGCAGAATGTCTCTCTATAAGTAGACTCTTCCTGCTGGCATCGTATACGGGCCAGGTCGACCTCGCTATAGCACAGGAAGGTTCAATTGTCCATCTGTTTTGTGCAGTCTCATATAGTTTCTGCTGAACAGCCATCTTGCATTTAACAAGGGAAATACCAGAAAAGGGGTCGATCGCCTCCTCACTCATCACCGCACCCCTTTTGGCCAGATAACATACCTACATAGGTCGTCATAGAATCTTGTGAGGACCCAGGACATATATACTTTTTGGTTCTACTACTAATTACTAATTCACAATACAAGATATGCCTAAAAATATATTTAAAGTTTTTTGATTATTCTTCGAAATTTTTTACTAAATGTTTATGGGCTCGTTATCCCCTCATGATCCCATTCTGCATTTTTTTAAGTTGTAAACATACAATGACTTATAATTGAGGAAAATCGTAATTTTTTCCAGAAATTTAATCCGGCTTGAGTTTAATTGTAATTATTTTAGAATAATACATTGAAAGGAAATTTTTGCAGACACAGCGGACTGTAATGTATTTTCTGAACAGATACTCCCGCTTCAGCACCCTTTAATTCAGCATAGTGTAAAGCCGTAAATATCATATCTTTAACTCACAGTTTGTTGATAAGCAGATTTTAAGAATTATTGTCATGCATGTTATTATTTATCGACAACGTTGAGTTGGAAAGAAATTTACATACTGTAACAATGTAACACATATTCTTCTTGATATGACATGTATTTTTTTTTTATTGCTCATTTCAATTAATTACAATTTGATAGTTCGAATTAATTAAAAATGTATAAAGTTGAGGAAAATCTCGAGAAAATGGAATATACCTTTTTTGAGATATCATTTGTTCAAGGAAAATTTGATTCAATATTCTATGTTCAACAGAAAAGGATTTTTAGGAAAAGATATTGAAACTAGGCTACATAAGCCTTACTATGAGACCAATATTGTAAAAATTAGATAAGCGGTTTTAAAGTTATGTATATACAATTGAAATTGAGTGAATTTACACCACTCTTTTATATAAAATTTGAAGTTTGAACCTCGATAAAAGAAAAACCAAAGCAAATTTAAAATTTTTGAGAAACTTAAAATTTTGTATGACCCCACAGTACACAGGTTCGTGTATCAAGTTTTAACAAATTTGGAACGGGTAAGTTCCAATGCCTTGTCGAATATTTTTGTTTCTTCCCATGTATTTCTCACCAAAGCATGTTAATTAGAATTACTTCAATTATATGTAAATTAAATAGATTTTTTTTTTTTTTTTTTTGTTATAAATTTGTCTACAACATTAATTGTTCTTATTGGTCGAATTGTTCATAAATTAAAGAAATGTTAAATATCCATTTAAAAAAATATACAAAGCCTAGAATAATCGTTACAAATGACTACAATAATAATTTGTATCAGCGTTTTGTGGAGATTAAATGTTATTTTTTAATTTCTTTCGCCAGATCCCTCAGAACCGCTCGATATCGACAATCATTTGGCTCAGCACATGATACAACGGCTCGATCAATCTCCCATGCACACCATACATCATCAGACCGGTGACGAATCAAATTCGAATCTAGTTCAGCATATAAAAAGCGAAGTAATCGATGCCAAACAGCAGCAGGCCCAGCAGCAGCAACAACAAGCCGCCGCTGTAGCCGCTCACCATCAAGCTCAGCAGCAACAGTTGCATGCACAACAATTAGCAGCAGCGCAAGGACAAACACATCAGCAACAACAACAGCAGGCAGCCCATCAGCAACAGCAGCAGCAGCAACAACAACAGCAGCAGGCACATCAACAACATCACCAGCAACAGGCCCACCAGCAGCATCATCAGGAAATAACCGGAGCCACCGTTATGGAGATTGATCCGAGCCAAATAAAACATGAGCCGGGCATGATAATAACACCGGAAATTGTAAATATGATGACGACAGGACATATGGGTGAGTTGCGATGCATTTTAATTTAACACTATAAATGTTTATGGGCATTATTATTTAAGTACAGACGACCAAAATAACGATTAGTAGATCTGAATATTTATTTATTTTGTTAATTACATACTCTAAATTTAAACCATGTTCGCGTAACATTTTTCTTTTAATTCTTTAACTTTCATACGTTTTCTTAACAACGAAATAATTTGATGTAATTTTTTTTGTTAATAAAAAGAGCAAACATTCACAATGAAAGCTAAGCGTAAATATCGATTTTTTTTTTAAATAGACGGCTTATCACTCATTTCGTTCGGAATAGTTTCAATTTCTTAGTGTAAGCTTCTTCAGATTCCCTTTTGATTTTGTTAATTCCAAAAAGATTTAGTTTGTATACTTTTCCTATTTTGTATATTCCTCTTTTAGTTCGGAATGGTTTCAATTATGTAGTTTTAGCTTCTTCAGATTCCCTTTCTTTTCTAAATCCTCGTGTCAAGTGATAGTTTATATGGAAAACAAAAACAAAATATCGATAATTTAAAAAATTTTTTTTGTTTACATGAAAATTCTATTATTTGTAAATGGCAAAGCAACTCATACATAATTTGGCGTTGATTTCTATTTGTATTGAATACAAAAACATATCATTGATATTTTGTTTATGATATAAAATATCACTTGACGCTGCTGGGATTTAGAAAATAAAACCCTTCTTAATTTGTACATTTTTCCGATTTTAATTAGGCTACGTTTTATACATTAACTCAAAAGTCAAGTTTTCTTTTCAAAAATTTTAGAAAAATACATGTTAATCAAAGCAATATACACTGATTACAGGGATACGAATCAGCTGATTCCAGTGATATGCCAATAGAAAACATACAAAAGAAAATGTCAAAATGGTTGTGGTTTGGAAAATGGGACAAATATATATCACTCCCGTTGCTTATTGAAAATTGTATTTTTTCTCTCGCTCTGCAAACCAAAACTACTAAAAAGTGGTTGTAGAACTTCAAAATAACCACACTCGGTTCGATATTATTTTATTGAGAACTGTCTGTTATTTGCGAATATAATATGTTGATAGTTTTTATATGAATTATTACAATCGATTATGTTTTATCTTCAAATTCTGTTAGATTATGTTAATTCCCAAAATATTTAAAAATTCTATTTTTGCAAAGAAATTGATTATATATTTGAGAATAACAAATAATCACAAACAAATATCAATTTCACTTACAACAAAAATTTCGCTTTACTTTTTCTGAAGAAGAAAAAGACGAAAGTATTTTCACTTTCGTTAAGAAGGGCATACTAGGGCAGGGGGATATAACTTTACGTTTTGACAGAGAATCGACAAGTAAAAATACGTTATTTTTACTTAAGTACGAATTTTTAAAAAATTGTTAATGAAAATTATTAAAATATTATGCTTTAAAAATAATTTCGAAATTTGATTATTATCTAATTCTGTACAAGACATAAATCATGAGAATGTTTTGGTAAATAAAATATAGTATATGTGAAATGAGGACAATTTTCAGCCAAAAATCGTATTTAAATAGTTATTCAAACAACTTTCTTTTTTTTAAATATAATTGAATAAGGTATGCGGAAAAAATGCAACAAAATAGAAAACGCTATATTTTTCTCCAACGTTAAACTAATAAAATAATATATAATACCTTTATCAAACAGTATATTGTGTTAATTTAATATAAGCAAAAACTGCTGGATCACATCTTTGGAATTTTGTGGCAGTTTTGAAGGATTTTTTCTACAGAAGTTTGCACTTTTTTGAGCTCTTAATTGAGTTTGATGGTCATATATTTTTTATTGGGTTTAAAGTTAAAATAATCTAGAAATTCTTTAGTATTTAAAAAAAGTCCAAAAATCCTAGTTCGTTTTAATTTAAACAGCTCACTTGGATCCATTCAAATCTGATCCCATTGTGATACCCAAAGGTTAAACAGCAGGGTATTTACAATACTTCCATTGTCTCCAAGTTAAACCAACCAGATTCCCTGATGAAGGAGTAGATGCGTCTAATATTCATCCTTGAAAGCTCTTTCAAGCATGATAGGAAAGGAGTAGATTCGTCTAAGATTCATCCTTGAAAGCTCATCCAAGCATGATAGGAATGGAATTCCGAGGATGCGTTCCCTCAGGTTTGTCAGAGCCGGGCATTTACAGAAAAGATGATACACAGTCTCTTTCTCTTCTTCATTAGGTAGTTTTTCATTTGCTAACATTTTGAAATAACTAAAGGGCAGATTTTGCAAACAAAATTTAGAAGTATTGTGAAAAAACATAAAGTTATTTTAAATACGACTTGAAAAGTATATTTTCCTTGGCAAGCATTTTTTCCGCATACGTTTGTTCCTAAAAACAATTAAAAAGTTTTAGAAATGCTGCCTAAATTAAACTATTTCCAAATAAAAAATCTACATGATTTTCTTAAATCTTTTTCAATTGGATACATAGCTGATATTTATTATTCCCGTTTCTCTTTTTCAAAAAACTGTTCTTTCAGACATGTACAATTCCGATACGAGCGATGATTCAATGATGATTGCCAACGGTTCACCACATGATCAAAATGAACCCCATTACACGAATTTAGATCAACAGCATGGCGATATGAAAGGTCAGTTTAATGGTCCCAAAACTTGGACACAAGATGATATGAATTCAGCTTTAGATGCATTGAAGAATCAAAACATGAGCCTGACGAAAGCATCCGTTACCTATGGCATCCCCTCAACCACCCTCTGGCAAAGGGCCCACCGCATGGGCATCGAAACACCGAAGAAGGAAGGAGGTACCAAATCATGGAACGAAGACTCGCTCAACAATGCACTGGAGGCTTTGCGCTCGGGACAAATATCGGCCAACAAAGCATCGAAAGCCTTTGGTATACCTTCGTCGACGTTGTATAAAATAGCACGACGTGAAGGTATACGATTGGCAGCGCCGTTTAATGCCGCCCCAACCACCTGGACGCCGGAAGATTTGGAACGGGCCTTGGAAGCAATACGTGCGGGCCATACATCGGTACAGAAGGCAAGTGCAGAATTTGGTATACCCACAGGTAAGTGAAAGAAATTGTCGGGGATTATGAAAGGGTCGTTATACAACATTTTCTAAGTCCTGCATTATTTGGAGATACATACATACTATATATAGATAGATATTTTTGTGTGCAAGAACACTTTGAGTTTATATTTATTTTATTTTTCCAACCATCAATAAGGCACATTATATGGTCGTTGTAAACGTGAGGGCATCGAATTATCCCGTTCAAATCCTACACCCTGGTCTGAAGATGCTATGAATGAAGCTTTAAATTCAGTGCGGTAAGTGTGCTTGTTTGAAACTTAGCTATTTTATCGGCATTTTATTAAATATATGTTTTTTTGTATTTTTCCATTTGTATAGCATTGGCCAAATGTCTATAAATCAAGCTGCTATCCATTATAATTTACCGTATAGTTCTTTATATGGTCGCTTTAAGCGCGGCAAATATGATGTGGCCAATACGAGCGGTACTTCCATTAATAATACATCGGGCAATACCTCCGGTAGTATTGAAATTATTGAGCATAGTCAAGAGAATTCGGTAAGAATTTAAATTCAACTTTATTGAAATATGATTTGTTTTGTTTCTTATTTTAATTTAATTCGTTTCAATTCATATCATTTCTAATATTTATTTATTTATTTTTTGTTATTTTGTTGGATAAAAATTAAGAGTTTAAAAAAATTATTTCTTGCTATTGTGCATACTTCCAAAACCCAAACTTAAGTTAAAGTTAGCACTAATGTTCAATATTAATACCTATATAATATTGAAAATATTGACTGAAATATTCCACATTATAAAAATAAAATGTATTTTGCTTAAATTTTTAATTCATAATTGTAAAAATAATGACTTATAGTTTGTGCTAACTTTAAGATAAGAATTTGATTTTGCAAACATTTGTTTTAGTTATCATTTATAAACATTAATAAATAACACTATTTAACTGTCAAAAATACTTCTTGGATTCTCATGGTTTTATAATTTGCGAAGTTTATGCTTTCATTTTATCTTTTAAATATGTTTTTAATACCTGTTCAATAGAATTTATGGAGTAAGTTTAATGGAATATTCAGTTTATTATCTGTTACGGATTAGACAAAATATTTTTTTTTTTGGCCGGTAAAGTACTTCCACAGAGAAGCACTTTACCGGAAAACCTTGGCAAAATTATTAGAAGTGTTTTTGTGTTCAAGGCTGGATTTTTTTTATAGTTTTACGATTAATTTGGCTCAAGGACAATTTTGGTTGAAATCGGTCCATGATTTCGCCTAGCCATCGGAATTACACGTATATAGTCTTAAAAGTGTTAATTATGCAACAATCATGATAAAATTTTACCTAGTACCCATATAAAGTCCCTTTCAGAAATTCATTTTAACGTTCACAATTTACTTAAAATCATTAGTATCGTGATGAAATTTGACCTTTTGTTTTTGTTACTTTTCATTTATTTATTGAATATGCCTATTTCGTTAGGCCTAACAATAAGTATTCAAATCTTATAACTGAAATTAAATCTAATTACTCCCTAACGAAGGCATATTAATTGACAATTGGCTGATAAGCACTACGAAGCCTCGACTGCATTTGGCTCTGTGCTAGAAGTCTTGGAAGCGGGTTCGGGTTAATGTATTTCTCACGAAATTTTTTGAACCCATCCTTCACCAGTGGTACTTCTAGATCTCTGTAAATGTTTTAATTTCTTATGTACCATGGTGCGCCCTTCATGGTCCTAAGAATTTTTTATTGGGCCCTCTGTATAAGATCAATACTGGTATTACTAGCAGTTTCCCACAAATGGATTCCATATGTCCAAATTGGGTTTAAAAGCCTTGACTTTATAGCATTGTTGCCCACAATTTTGCTTTCCTATCACGCGAGATAGGACAAGCAAATTCTGCCAACGTTACGTTGACACACATACACTATAAGCTTACTTGTGTGGTTTCTTATAATGATCATGTGTTTGTTGCTTTGTTTTCATCTCAGAGAACAAAATCAAATCAGTCGCTGTTTAGCACTTGTTGAAGCAAGATCTTGTTACGCAACTTTTTTGAATGCTCTTATATTTTTTTGCAAATACACACAGCAAAATGTTTGATGAGAATTGGGAGTATGATTTTTTTTTTATAGAAAATATGGATGGCGAAGCACAATGTATTGTGTGTTATCGTACTTTATGTCGTAAATCTTTATTTTTTATAAAAAGACATTATGAGATTTATGAGATACATAGATTTATGAGATACATAGAGATGAAAAAATAAAAAACAAACACGAAACAAAAACATTTTTCATTTTACTTTAAGCTTTTCAGTGTACGACTTAAAATATTGTGATGAATTTTGCTCTCCGCTGCCTAACAAACACAAACGAAACTGTTGTAGTATGTGTGTGGGCAACACTGCTTTATAGTAAAGGCTTTACTTTGACTTCATGTGAAGTCTGTTGGTTTCTATATGATGGCGCCAAGTAAGTCTTCTATCTAAGTGAATACCGAGGTATGTAACATAAATGCCCCTAGGTCCCTTAAGAAAATCAGTTTAGCGTTCATAATTGACATTAGTACCGAGATGAAATTCGATATGAACGAGTTTTATATAAATTATAAAGAATTTTTCCAAATTTGTTGATGATCGGTCCATTATTGAAATTAAGGAAAAAGGTTGTCTATTCTTTCGTGATTTTTGTGTACTGCAGCTTAAAACGAATCACTACTCATAAATTAAACTATTGAGAACATCATTATCGCTTCGCATAATTCGCACGATATAATCTGAAGTCCTTATTTCTGGCCTGGGCAAATTTTTCTGACAAATGTTAATGAAAACTGTCTGATGAGCAAAAATAGAAAAAAGGTGAAATTTAAAAAAAAATCACCAAAAATAATGACGCAAATTTGCGCAAACTCTATTTCTTGTTCTTCAAAAGATTTTAAATTTTATTGCAGTATATAACAGTTATATAACCTTTTTTTTAAACGATTTGTCTTAGCAAAAATTACATTTTCTAAAAATTTTAATTTCACATAAAAAAAAAAAACTATAATTTCGACTCTTAAAGAATGTTTTTATTACTGAAAATATAACGGTTTCCAAACAAATAAAATAATTTAAATGAAACTCTTAATTTTTGCTCAACAACGTTTTTTATTATTTTGAAGTTAATTTTGTTTTATTTAAATTAATATATATATATATGTTTTTTTATTTATTTTTTGTTTAATTTTAACCAACAATCGTTCTCATTTTAATTTCATTCATTTTTCTTAACCAACCAACCAAAACTCCCCACACAATCAAACAATCAATCAAACAAACCAAACAAACAACAATTGCGTCAACAAATAAATTTATTAAGTTGCCTATGTTTCAGCAACAATTCCAATATAGTCCATCGCCGCATCAACAACAACACGGTGGCAGTAGTACACCGCAGCAAAGTCAAACGCCACAGCATCTACAACAGCATGTTGTGCATATACAGCAACAGCATCATCAGCAACAGCCCCAACATGCGCAACATATCCAACAGCAAGATGTTGTAACCTCGTCAAGTCAACAACAAGTCCAACAGCAACAACATGCCAGCAATACGGCAGCCTCCCAACAACAACAGCAGCAGCAGCAACAACAACAACAACAAATTCAACAGATTTATCATCATCACAGTACACCCGAGAGAAGTTGAGAATCACTGCAAATCGTATCAGCCGCCTCTACTGTTGCTGTCGCAGCAGTGGCCGCAGCAGCAAACCTAAGTGGCGGTATAAGTCACAATACTACAACAACACATCATCAACATCATCATAGCGTAACAACAATTGCTGCCAGCAATAGCAGCAACAAACGTAAGAAGACCTCTAAAACAAAACGTTGAATAAATAAACAAACTACAGATGGACAAACAAACAGTCCAAACAAGGGAACGAGCGAGAGAGTTAAGGAAAAAAAGTTTTTGTTGTCCCAAAAGGCACACACTAAATAATTGTTGGTGAAATTAACACTCTATTAATAACAACAATAGCAGCAAATATTCTAAAAATGAATATAAGAATAATGACAACAACTGCAGCAGCTACTAATTAACACAATGAATTTCAGGAAAGAGTGTCAAGAGTTTTAGTTTATTTTAAGTGTAAAAACAAACCGATAAAAATGTTGATTGATCGATTACTGAATGAATGGTTGGGGATGGATGAATGTACTGTACTACAAAAGGATGGCTGTTTTGTTATTGTTCTGTTGGCTGGTTGAATTTATTATTATTTTTTTTTTATTTTTTTTCTTAAGGTGTAAGTTTATCCTCCTTATTTTTAATTTCTTAAATTTATTATTATTATTATTACAACTATTAATTATTATTATTATTATTAACTATAGTTATTATTATTTTAATTTAAAAATATAACAGCAACAACAACCCTTAACATCAATAGAGTACCAAGAATGAATGTTAGTTTAAACAATTTAAAGAAAAACAATTTTAACTTAAATTTGGTTTTTAAATCTTGTTAATATTAATAGGTATTTAATAACAAAACAAGAAATATTGTATAGACCTCAATTCAGCGGACTTATAAGTAATACATTAGATTGTTTTCTTTAATTTTTCCCATTTTGCTTTAATTTCTTGTTAAGCTTTACTTTCATTTACACTTACACTTACATATACATATTCATACAGTTACTCACACTACACACATACATAATCTTAAGGATCCTTTTATGTAAAATATTTAAAACATGGATTTGAAATAGGAATTACACATACACACACACACACTTGTATTGACTTCTAAATGAAATGTGATTTTTATTTATTTTACTAAAAGACAACTTTAAACTGCTATAACATGTTTCTCGTTTTTTATTACTTTAAATTTTATAGTTGGATTTGTATTTTATTATATCTCGGCTGTTTTGTTGCCTTTCATATTTATCTCTTTAGACTTTGGATTTTTTTTTTTTTTGAAATATTTGAAAGGTTCCTATTAAAAAGTAGTTTGACTTTTATTATTTCATTATTGCAATTTTTTTTTATTACTTGAAATTTTGAAATAGAAATATATTTTTTTGTTGTTAGTTTCTCTATATTTTTTATATATTGGGAATAACACTACCAAAAGTTGATAAAACTGTTATCCTCAAATCAATGTCAAACGTAAAAGGTTTGCGAAAGGTTTTGATTACAAGTTTTACTAAATTTGAGATCAATTCTTATTCAATTTTCAAAATCAAATTGAATATTGCCTCTTAACAATTCCATTAAACTTTTCAGCACCAATTAATTCGTGGTCTTAATTCCTTAGTACTAATTCTTTATAAAATTGATTTCTTATTGAATCATTCAACAGCTTAATAAAATTAACAAAAATTCAATCTTTCAAAGGTTGAAAGATTAAAAAGGATGAATTCAGCTATGAATTAATTCAACGTTGAATGAATTCTATTTAAATAAAGCCTTTAAATGAAGCTAAATATTTAGTTTTCTGAGGTATGGATTTAAGGAATGAATGACAGACATTTTTTAATTCCAAGTTAGTGAATTAAGCTCAATTCGAATAACTTAATTCGAAGCTCTGATTTCAATACCTTAATTTCTACACAATATTTGAAAATCCGCTACTTTTGGCCTAAAAGTTAGGCTACTTGTTCACAAGGTTTAAGTCTGCTTAAGGCAGACTTATGTTTAAAATAAAAACAAAATAAAGTTTTTGTCTTATAAAAGTAAAAAGTGTATTAATTTAGGCATAAAGTAAAGAAACATGTTTTATAGTAAAATCAATAGGAAATATGATAACAACCAATGTATTTAATTGTTCGAGTTCCAACTAAGCTTCCACATCCCGAAATCTATCTGCAGCTTAAAACTTTCAACAACAAGCTACTTATTAAAATTTAAGTTCTGGGAGGTTATACTCCAAATTTAATGATAATTAATTTAAAGAATCTTTTATAATTTAAAGTTTAAAGTGGTTTAAGTTTTTGTACTTTGTTGTTAAGCTTTTTTCGCAGTTAGGGCTCGATATAAAGTGTTTGTTAAATAACCAAATGTTGATGAAACGATAAACCCTAGTTTGTTAGTTTTTCTGCTAAAGTAAAATATGTAATTGGATGTTACGAAAATGTACGTCATAATATTCTAATTGCATTTTACAAATTTTAAATTATGTTTGAAAATTTTCTAATTCTATTTCAAAATACTTTCTGATCATAATCGCTTATCAATTAAAAATGTGTTTTATAAACTTTAATTTTCAAACCCCTAAATAATTTAAAAACATTTTCAATATATCGCGTATAGTACTGGTTCGCTAGCTATTTATGACTGAGATATAAGCAAAAAAAACGACTTATTAGTTTTTCACCAAAATATTTGTTCACTTTTTTACCAAAAATTAGTTTCATTATTTATTTATTATTAATATAGCACTCTTGTTTTTTTTTTTCATTTTATGTCTGCAAACCCTATGGTTTTTACTATTAAAAAAATCGTTCTAAAATATATAAAAAACAATTAAGAGTGATATATTCGGCTGAGAGGAATCCTTTAAGATAAATAAAAAAAAAAAATTAAAAAAAATTAAAAAAAAAAATTGAGTGAAAACTATTTTGGAGAAAAAAATTAAAAAAAAAAAATTTTTTTTGAGATACAAAAATTTTGGAGAAACCAATAATTTTGGTCGAACAAAAAACCCAAGAATTTGGTGAAACATAAATTTTTGTTAAAAAAAAAAAGTTGAACATAAATCAATGTTGTAGAGGTTTTTCGCTTGTATCTCAGCCATTTATGGGCCGATTTTCAATAGCAACAAAAGGCAACAAAACACCCAAGATGATAAGATAAACAAAACTAACCTTTTTTACGTTTCATTTAATTAATTTAAATAAATTTTCTTCTTTTTCATTTTAGAATTTTAGTGATTTCAAACTAGAAAACAAAAAAACTCAACCATATACATAAATAAAATTCAAATAAACATAATTGTAGAATAAACCTTAAATAAAAATATAAATTAAAATAAAAACACAATAATTGTTAAAAATTTAATCATATGAAAAATATGAAAAAAAAAATAAATAAAAACTTGTAGTATAAAATCAAATCAAACTCAACTAAATCATGTAAAAACAATGAATTAAATTCTTTTCAAAACACAAAATGGAATTTTGTTTAATATTTTTGAAATTAGCAACAAAAAAATAAAAGTATTTTTGATAAAAAAAGATAAATAAATAAAAACATAAAAATTTAAATACAAAACAACAACCTCTTTTTAACATTAACAAATAAAAAAAAAACTCAAACCCACTTGAACAAGTAATTACAAAAACAATAACAATAAAAATATACAACATACAACAAATAAATAAAAAAAAAAGATTTTTAACATTTAAATTTACACTTTAATGAATAAATAACAAAATCCTTAATGAATTTAAAATTTTCTTGTTTTTCTTTTAACTTGTAAATTAAATATATGTATTTATGCTAATAATTAAAACAAAGATATCAAAACAAAATGAAATTTACTATAAATAAATAAAAATTTAAATTAAATTGAATTAATTTATAATTTAAACCAATTACATACTTATAAATAAAAATAATTTAAACATAAATAAAACAAAAGAAACTTGTAAAATTTGTACACGCCCCCCTTCCCTTCTACACACAACTTCTTCTAAACTTTAAATAATTTTAAGTTTTAGCTTTAAAATACAACAAACAACAGCAAGAAAAAGAACACGAAGAAAACTTGTAAGAAATATAAATATAAACAAAACACAGCTGTTTTTTTTTTATATAAAAAAACTAAAAATTCAAAAACAAAATTTGAATTATTTAATTTTTGTATAAAAAACCATGTACACATACACACATACACATGTCTTTAAGAAATCTAATTACTAATTAATAAAACATAGATTTTAGAATGAATTTAATTATAATGCAAATACTACCCTTAATTATTAATTAACGGAAAAAACAAAAAAAAAAAAAAACAAAAGAAAAATATTATTAAAAATTAGCTCTCCTTATTATCGGTATATAAAGTAAAAATATAAATAATACACAACATACAATATACATAAAATAATAATACCAATCAACTTTCAATCAATGTTTTCTTTCTTTCTTTTCTTTTTTTTTTTAAATACAAAACAAAACATTATTAACAAAACAAAATACCAACCAACTTCTATACCATCTTATTTTTTTAAAAAATTTCAAATTTTTTAAAGGAATCTTTTAAAACACCTCAAAAAATAAAATTAATCATAATGAAACATAATTATAATTATTGTATCTACCTACATTTATAGTAATTATATTTATATAGTAAACAAAAAACAACAACAACAACAAAAACATAAAAAACCTATTAAAAATTAATTATAAATATAAATAACAAAAAAGAAAAAAATAAACATCAACTCTACTTGTACGTATGTTAAACATGTTTAGTGTTAGTCGACAATTATGATTATTATTATTATTATATTAATTATAATTAATTAATTATTGAGTTTTTTTAAAAAAGAAAAACAAAGGCTGCATATAAAAATAATAACATAAAAATTATAAGATAAAGAACAATTGTAAGGTAAAAAAATATAAAAGAAAATCAAATCGTTTTCATGCAGCGGTTATCATTTTTTAATTTTAATTTTAAAAAGTAAAATAAAAACTACAATTTTAATTGAACATAAAATAAAATAATATCACTTTCGTTTTTCTCAATGATAAAGAAATTACAATATCCGGGTATAATTGGTACCAGTAGATATATACGACAATTAGCTTGTAACTATATCTTTTATTTTACGTTCAATGACATGTCTATTAATGGAATTTTGAATTCAACAAAATGTATCTAATATCTAACATATTTTCCTTTTAAAATGTATAAAACCGATCTTAATTGCTCATTAGTTCTTAAGTGTTTATTATGATTTTGACAAAATAGCTAATAATTTTGTGTCAACAAAACTGCGAAATTTCGATATCTTCATGAACAAAATTTTGTAAAATTTAAACGAAATTATTGGTGTGTTCTTAAAAGTTTAGCGTTCAAAAAAGCACATTTGTCATCATTTCACATCATTTTGTTTACTGTTGCAAAAGTTTGCAGGTCATTGCAACAGTGATGTACAAGTTGACTGCATTTACGAACGTATCTTATATTTTTGCCAATATACACCTATTAAATTAATTAAAATCCGTTCATTTATTATCTAAAAATGGAAATGCACACCTTTTTATGTAATTCAAGCCATATTTTAATATCGGTAATTTGGCAACCCTGGCAAACAAAATGTTAAGAAATCTTAAATTGTTCCGCCTGGATCTGAGTTTAATTAAAATTGGTATGTTTACTATCGAGTTATCTTAAAATGCACCTGTTTCAAGTAATTTTTCAATATCAGGAACTTGGCAACCCCGCCAAATAAACTTTTTTTTAAGACTACTATGTCCCCCACTGATGGCCTTGAGTTTCACTAAAATCGGTCTATTTATTATCGAGTTATGACCAATTAGAGGTTTTCACCTATTTCAAGTTGTATTTTATTACAAGGAAAATGGTAACCCTGGCGAATATATTTTTTTTAAATCTTTAAGTATTCCTGCACTAATGGGATTAGTATTCATCAAAATCGCGTCAATATGTCTGAAGTTATTGCAACTTTTTGTTATACCCATACAAAATGCAAAGTTTAACTAATACGGCGAATATGGCAACCCTGGTAAACAAATTTTTTAAAAACCTTGCTATGTCCACCATCCATTTCTTTGAGTTTAATTAATATCAGTTCATTTATTATCGAGTTACAGCCAAATACATCTTTATATCTATTTCAAGCTATATTTTAATATGGATAACTCGGCAACACTGGCAAATAAAATTTTTCAAATAATCCAATCTTTACTTACACCGTGACCCAATTTCTGTTAAAATTGGTCAAGTATTTTCAGAGTTATTATAAATTTTCGATAAATGTGAAAGTTTTTTCAATATCCGCAACTTGGCAACCCTGGTAAACAAAATTTTTAAAAACCTTGCTATGTCCACCATCCATTGCTTTGAGTTTAATTAAAATCAGTTCATTTATTATCGAGTTACAGCCAAATACATCTTTATATCTACTTTAAGTTATATTTTAATGTGGATAACTCGGCAATCCTGGCAAATAAAATTTTTCAAACGACCCAATCTTTATTTACACCGTGACCCAATTTCTGTTAAAATTGATCAAGTATTTTCAGAGTTATGATAAATTTTCGATAGCTTTCGATAAATGTGAAAATTTCTCCAATATCCGCAACTTGGCAACCCTGGTAAACAAAATTTTTAAAAATCTTGCTATGTCCACCATCCATTGCTTTGAGTTTAATTAAAATCAGTTCATTTATTATCGAGTTACAGCCAAAAACATCTTTATATGTATTTCAAGCTATATTTTAATATCGATAACTCGGCAACCCTGGCAAATAAAATTTTTCAAACGACCCAATCTTTATTTACACCGTGACCCAATTTCTGTTAAAATTGATCAAGTATTTTCAGAGTTATGATAAATTTTCGATAGCTTTCGATAAATGTGAAAATTTTTCCAATATCCGCAACTTGGCAACCCTGGAAAATAAATTTTTTGGAAAGTTTACCATGTCCCGCATCCAATGAATATTGTATCTTCTAAATCGGCCCACTAGTTCCCGAGATATAGCCATTTAAAACAATCCCGCATTTTTGCCGATTTACGCACTTTGGCAACCCTGGACAGACCTGTTAACAGCGCCATCTAGTGTGCGACATGATTTTTTACATGCACAAAAAAATTTGGCCGTCCAATAGATGGCGCTGTTATTAGGACACAAAAAGGCATTGCCAACATCAAAAAAATGCAATTTTGTTAAACAGCATTGCCAGATCAAAATATACTAAAAAACAGAAATATAACGAATTTTTGCAATTCAAATTGGAATTGAAGATATTTAACAACTAAATGAACGATTTTTAAGTTTTTTTTTAAGGGAAATTTCAATAAGTGTTTAATTTAATTTGTTTTAAGTACTATTTCTTTATTTGTTCCAGTGTTTTATTAATTTTGACTAAGGATTTCTTTTTAGCAGTTTAACTCACCAATCGCCTTAAGTGTTTAAATAAGAAATCTTAACAAATTACATAGCTATTCGTTTTATAGATTTTATTTATTTCGAAATTTTATTTTTTTTAGTATAAAATATATTTGACAATATCACAATTGTACAGTAATTAATAATTGTTTTTTTTTCTTTCTACATATATTTATTTAAAAATGGTGTTGCTAATTTAATTTACAATCACTTAATTATTTATGTCTTTCTTTCTTATAAAAGTTACTTTGTTTTTAACAAATATTATTGTGTATTCATTCATTCATGTTGATTTAGCATAGAAAATAATCTTAAATAAATTATAAAATAATTTAACCTAAAATAAAATGTATGTATTACAATATTAATTATTTATATATCTAGTACATGTACTAAATACATAATAAAAATACAAGTTATCCTCTAATTGGAACAGAGAACAAACACGAAAAGATATTTTAAACAATATCACCACTGGCACCATAATTCAAGCCATTACGATGTCCCTGTTGATGATGATCTATATGATCATCCTGTTCCATTTGTTCTTTTAAGATTTCCAATTCTCGTATGCCAGACACAGTCACCTCATATTTGTGGGTCATCAGTGAGCGATAGAAGTGTATGGCGAAAGCTAGGAATATAATTAAGACGGGTATAAGTACAATACAGGCTGACCATGCCGCAGGCTGACTCAAGTCATAGAATTTCACCCAACACAGTATGGCTATTTCGAGCAGGAAGAGTATAAGACCCAGCAGTGTTGAGAAGGCCCACGCAGTTTCTATATACCAGTGCAGACGTTCGTGCGGTGATTCATGTACCAACGAGATGCTGTGCAAATTGCAGACAGTCTCAATATTCGGCAGTATGCAGGTACTGATCATCAGAGCCAACATATGAACGGCCACCAAGAGTGTGGTACAGATGGCAAAAGCAACTAACATACCGGGTGGTACTTTTGTATCATTGTTTAATTGGACTTCTACCATGGCCACCTGAAAGTGATAATGCAATTGTAGAAAAAAGAAAAAAAAAAAAATAATAACATTACTTAGATGAATGAAAAGTATCAAGTTATTTTTAAATGATCTCTCTGAAATATATTATATTTGACGTTTTTATTTATTTATTTGTGTATGTTTTTCAATTTTGTGTGCATTCGTATTTGTTGTTTGTTTTTGGCAATGGTTGAGGATATTTCTTTAAGAAATTATTTAGCATGGCATTTTAGTACATCTGAACTTATTTTTTTTAATAACACAGTAAGTGACAATACAATGAAGATTTTTTTTTAAACTAACAAATAATTCTAAGATAAATTAACTAGGGTTTATATTCAAATATCGTGAATTTAATTAATGTATAAACAAATACATTTTTAGAATGTAGTTATTCTTCTTAACTAAAACAAAAATAAGATGTAAGAAACCAATGTCAAAAGCATAATGTTTTACCGTTAATTCAATATTTATTTTGATTATTTCTTTTATTAGCCAAAATATGGTCTTCTCATTCCGTTTGTAGAACCCCAACCCTAAAAGTATATATATTGTGGGTCCTTCTGAAATTCGAAGACGATCTAGCTATGACCGTCCGTCAGTCTTTCTGTTGAAAACACGATAGGGCCCAAACGAAAAGAGCTAGTAGCTGAAATTTTCCACAAATACTCTCTATTGATATGATTTGTTTGGTATGGGCAATATCGGTCAATGATTTCACCTAGCCACTATACAAATGTCCCTCCGGAATACTATTTGAGCAGTCATAAATATGTTGATTATAATCATAATTATGAGGCAATCCTGATAATAGTTTATACAAATTAGTTCTAAATACTCTGATATTATACTGTAAAGTATGGCGAAAATCGGGCAATGTTTGTCCCTAGTCCCCATACAAGGTTCCCACAGAAAATGGCATGAACAACTATATTAAAGAGTGAGCCAGACAAAACATATAGTTGTACTATTTTAAATAAAACTTAAACATTAAAATATTGGCATTTTACACGGTATTTATAAATTTATCCACTTCTACGGAAATCCTAACATTAACCCTTATGTGTGTGACAAAAAAAAAAAAAAACAACTTTAACAGGGTGACAGGGTACCAGGGTACCACATACAGATCCTATGAAGTTACATATTATTCCGCTATATATACAAATGTATTTTTTTATATAAAATTTTACCTAAATTTTTTCGCTCGTTTTTTTGCCTTTAAGTCTTTACCGCATTGCGATCTGTAACTTTTTGAACTTTATACTACTTTAACCCAGCATTAGCTTTGGCTCTGCGCACAAAAGAATCAGAGCAAAGATAACTTTACGAGCTGCTTTTCTGATACAAGGTGGCGCAAAAGTAATCCTCCTATCAGAAAATGCTATAAATTTTGCGATTGGCTCCTAATGTCAGTTCTGTTTTGACATTTGTGTAGTAAACACATGCGAAATACACGTTAATAAACAATGTTACGCTACACTGCTCCAGAACGCGGAATATTGCTGACTATTTATTTGACCAATAATCGGTCGGTGACTTTGGCACAACGTGAATTTCGTCGCAGATTTCCTGGCCGTCCAACGCCTACTGATGAAACACTGCGACGTTTAGCCGCTCGCTTCGAAGAGACTGGCACAACATGAGATGCTGCCAGGCGTGGCAAAACCCGGAGTAGCCGTTCTGCAGAGAATATTGCTGCTGTAGCCGAGGATGTCATGAAAGCGCCGTCGACATCGACCAAACGATGTGCCATGCAAATGGGTATCAGTCGACAGTCTTTACGGCGAATTTTGGTACAAGATTTGAAGATGTTTCCGTACAAAGTCCAGACGGTGCATCAGCTGTTAGCTGCTGACGCCAATCGCGTCTAACATACGCTCAAGCCATCCTTAATCACCACCAAGAGGAAGATGATTTTTCATCAAAAATAATCATGAGTAATGAGGCCCATTTCCATCTTAGCGGGTAGTCCATATTGGATTTTTTGGAAAAATTTTAATTATTTGTTCACGTACTTTTTTTCGCTGACAAAATTCATGAACGAAAAATGGGAAAAGGGAACATATTTCATGTGAAATATTGGCTCGCGATAGGTGTGAATATTTCAATGAAATATGTTCCCTTTTCCCATTTTTCGTTCATGAACTTTATTCACGTGAAAAAATTACCCATGTTGTGAAATTTTTAGATGGAATATTGTAAACAATAAATAGCTGTTACGAACAAAATCAACTATTGTGAATGAAAAGTTAATGGGAATATCACTATAGCAATTTTCCGCTCGAGGGAAATGGATATTTCATGGGAACATAAATTTCACATGATATTGCCGATTAAATAAATAATAATTTGTTAGACCAAGGATAAGTTTTGGCTGGAAAAATATTTTATTGTTTAATTAATTATATATGTATGTATAAATTTCAATATAAGTCATTTAAAGTTTTAAGAAATTAATCACTCTATAAAATTCTCTACAATATTCTCAATAACTGATTCAAGTGCCCATAGAAGGTAAAAACTACATATTGATGGTGGATATACAAGATTATTTTCTCTTTTTAACCTATAAACGATGTAAATATCCCAGGTTTAATTCAATTCAGTCAAACCTCTTTCGCCTTCAAGACCAACCACGGCAACCAAAAGTATGTGTATTTAACATAGTTAATCAAATTAGAAATATACACTTTCAATTAGCATTATACATTACTGAAATGTTTTTCTTTTTCTTTTTTTTTGTTTAAAATGTTGAAAATTTCAAAAGACTTTTCTTGTTGCATTAACATTTTTGGCAAATTTTATTTCTATAAATACGAAAAAAAAAAAATAAATTTTTCTTAAATTACATTATTGATGTGAATGCAAATAGTCGTTCGATGGTTTTTTTTTTCTCTCTCACTAACCTTGAACTATTATGTACCAGAAATGTACTTTAGTACTTTATTCATCATTAATTTGTATTGTACTCATATAGACAGTCATTAAATTTATTCATTCATCTATTTATTACATGTTTTACATGAATCCACTTAAATCCACTTGTATTGACATATATTTGTTTGTCTTTAGCCGATATTTATAGCACAGCACACATTTTTTATGGTTGTAGTGTGTAAATTATTTTTATTTTTCATACATTCTTACATCGAGATGAAATTTATCATTTTATATTCGAATATTATAATGTTGGGATTTTAATTGTATTTGCTTTTCATTATTTCGTTAACATGCTTTTGTTTTGTCAAAAATTTACATTTAGTACACAATTCGTTAATTTCCTCGTGATTAATATCGTTTTTGTGTTTTTCTGTATTTCGATTTCGATTTCCTGTGTCGTTTTTCTTAAACATTTCATTATTTTGCTTTTATTCGCTATTTTACTTGGTGTTTAAATTTGTATTTTATTTTATGTTATTTTGTATTGAATATCCCATCAAACATTTGTTTTGCAACAGGTTGTATTTGTGGCAATATATAGATATAGTTAAGATAATGTAAGGTCGTTACCGGTCAAAATATACAGTTTCGGATAAATAACTGTCAATGTTAAAATTTATCTGACTTATCATATGGTTTCAATTCCGTAGTTATTATTCTGATCAGTTTTTTTAGCTTCTTCATATTCCATTAATTTTGTTAATTCCAAAATGATTTAATAATTCAGTTTTTCTGAATCTTATTTGACAAGTTTTGTATTGGGTGTATAAAAAAAATACGGGATTTGCAATACATGGCGTATCTTTTGAAAGTGGATTTCAGTTTTAATAACATATATGTCATTTTGAGGGGTACATATCTGTCATTTATTCTCACTTAGTTATTGAATATTATAGTGTAATCAAACGCAATTTTCTAAAATGTCGAATTTTGTTCCAACAAAACGTCATATGTGGGAAGTTTTGCTTTACTTCTTTAATTTGAAAAAAAAAGTGCCGCTGAAGCACACCGATTGCTCACCAAAGCTTATGGTGAATGTGTTCCATCAGTTTCAACGTGCAAGAGATGGTGTATGCGGTTCAGAAGTGGTGTTTGTGACACAGAAGACAAAGATCGTCAAGGCCAGCAAAAAAAGTTTGATGACCAAGAATTGGAGGCATTACTTAATGAAGACTGTTGTCAAACTCAACAAGAGCTTGCAAAATCATTCAGAGCTACTCAAGCAGAAATTTCAAAACGTTTGCGAGCAGCAGGATTAATCCAAAAAGCAGGGAAATTGGGTACCATACGAATTGAAGCCGAAAAACCTAGAACGCTACAAAAGAAAATAATTTTTGGATCGAATCATTACTTGCGATGAAAACTCGATCCATTACTGTAACCCGAAGCGTAAGAGATCGTATGTGAAGGCTGGCCAACCAGACAAATCGACATCAAAGACAAATATCCATGGCGTCAAGGTAATTCTCTATATTTGTAAAGGGTGCTGAAATCTGACCACAGGGAACACAACTGAATCGTTTTAGGCGAGCATTGGTCGAAAAACGCCCAGAATATGCAGCCAGATATGAACGCGTAATATTCCATCATTACAACGCTATTCCTCACCTGCCTTATAGTCCAGATCTTGCCGCGTTCTAATACTATTTAATTCGATCGATGCATAACGCTCTCTCTGGGATACGCTTCTCTTTGGAACAGAGTATCCGATATTGGGTTGATTCGTTCTTGGCCATATAAGATGAGCAGTTCTTTTGGATCAGAATCCATATGTTGCCAGAAAGATGTTAAAAGGTCATAGCTAACAATGAACAATATTTTGAATAAATTTATATTGTACAACTGTTTCAAAATAAAAGCTAAAAATTTGAAAAAAATACCGTATTTTTCAGTCATACAAGACAAGACAAGTTTTGTATTTTAAAAGTTTTAAGTACAGAAATTGATATAACATTTGAGAAAAACAAATATCAATTCCACTTCGAAACAAAATATTCGTTTTAGTTTTTCCGAAGAAGCAAAATGAATTCCACTTTCGATCGGAATGGAACTCTGTTCTAATTACCTTTATTTATTTAAAATCCAAAAAAAAAAAATATGATTTTTCTTAAATTTCACATTGATCAACAAAAAACGGAACCACTATTTTCAATTCATTCTTGTTTGATATAAGATGACTTTAAAATGTGCAAATAACGTCAAACAATATAATAATGATAATATATTGTGCTAATTTCTAAACTGAATCATGTTTATTGAAATAAATATTGGTTTAATGGAAAGAGAAATAACGATTTTTTTAGTAGTTATGCTTTTTCGTCAAATATTTCAACAATGCGAACGCACGTATTTAACTCTACTTTCATTAAATAAGTTTGCTGGTTTAAAAAATTGTTTAAAAAGTGATTTTGATATGAAATTTGACAATAACTTGTTAATCATTGGATGAAATGTATGCCTAAAATACAATACAAATTTAAAAACATACAGAAACATTGAAAATGTAGACGTAAAATACGTAAATTTTGTAATCGTTAAAATGATCTTTATTATAATTTACTCATCCATTTAAAATTTTGTTAATCAGTTTAATTGTGTTTACGCTTTAACGACAGAGTAACTAAATATTTATCTATGAGCTTAAAAGCAAACATAAATAAACTACATAAATTAACAATAATGTAGCAATGTAGCAATTGTTTATTATTTATTGGCAATATTGTTTATATTTTATATGTAAAACACATTTTACTCCCGAAAGTAGGCTAGACAAATCTAAGTAATGAGCACTGTGCCTCCGGTTTAGAAATTCCGGTTTAAAATCAAAATTTGTTTAATTTTTACCGAACCTATATAAATATTTAAATTGTTCATCTTACTTTACAAGCGTAAACAAGTATTTTCACTTAAATTACAATATAATTAAATAAAGAACTCACCATTGCGAAACCAGACAATAGGGCTGATGTCTTGCTGGACGCTTTCAGTTTGGCACGACTTAACTGTAGTTTACGCCACGACAAGTAGCTGGGCGAATGTAGATCCTCACCAGATTGCGACATACTGCTGCTGTTCTGACGACGAGGCTGGAAACGAGAAAATTGTGTAAATGAACGTAAAGTATTAAAGGGATTTGGATGCGGTATATGCGGAAGCTGTGTGTTTAGCAAAGAAGCAGGCGGCGGTGTGCCTACCAAACTCGATAAAGGTGCTGTAATCGAGGATAATGTTGGTGCAGCCGTATAACGTTTCGAATTCAGATAACGTGAACTGCCAAAATTCTTTTGCAATAAACCAGATCCTTGTTGAGGGTTATTGAAACGCAAGGGTCGACACGAATCGCAAAGTTTAAATTCATGCGAATGAATCGAAGAGTTGGATGGAGGAGGTTGCTGTTGATGTTGCAAATGGTTTAGATGATGTTGGTGGTGTTGCTGTTGATTATTGTCCAGGAAATTTAGTAGAGACGTTTGTGAAAGCGGAGGCGTCGATAGAGAACGGGAATAGTGTTGCTGTTGATTATTTTGTACTGGATTTACTGTTCTAGAAGGTGATAGTGATTGTCTCGACGAGGCAGGCAAAATTGCGGCTGTTAGTGTTGATGTAGACCCTGTTCTGGCTGTTAAGGGCACTGTTGCGTCGTCACTAATTATAGGTTCTTCTTCGTTTGTGTGTTCATCCTCCGTAGATGGTGCCGCAAGACAATCGAGTACATTCTGATTTAAAAGTAGACTATTTTCGCTGAGATTTAGTTGTGATGATGAATACCTCAGATTTGCAAACATTTTGCCACCAACATTAATATCTCGATTAAATGGTAACAAAACCGATGCTGACGATGGTGTGGACGACGACGATAGCGCTGATGTTTTTACAAAATCGTCTGCTTGATAGAACTGTGCTTGCTCTTGTTGTTTTTGTTGGTTTTGATTTATATGATGATGATTATGATTCTTTTCTCGCCGTGGTCTACGTGGTTCCCTCAGAGGCGGTGGCAAGGGTGTTGGTACTGTTGCCTTTTGTTGCAGTTGGCTTTGGTGAATTTGTTGTAGATTCATAGGCAACATTGCGTTTTTATTAAAAAGTTTTTGTAAATAAATTTATATATATATATATATTTTTTTTTTGTTAAAACTACACACACTCTCACTGCGATCTATTAATGAGAATGTTGAAATTTCATAAGATGTTTTTTCGTTATTTCTTTCAACAAACAAAAATTTAAAGGTTCGTAGTTTTTTTGTTTTTATTTGTGGTTGTTTATAAAATAGTGTTGCATGAGGGAAAACATTAATAGGTACAGCTGTGATTATAAAAATGGTGTGGTTTATATTATAGAGAGGATGTCCAAATAAAGTTTTGAATATTTTAAAAAATTTCTTAACAATTTTATTTAAAAATAAATAATGTCAACTGGTAAACCTGTGAAAAATTAATCACAGTAATCGATTATGTTTATTGTGAAACAGGGAAGATTATTAGCTTGGGAGAAAACAAAAATGTTCGACAACGCATCGGACCTTACCCGTTCCAAATTTGTTAGAATTTGGTATACAGGTTCTTTATGATCATACAAAATATGAAGGTGTTCAAACAATTTAAATTCGCTTTAGTTTGTCTTTTATCGAGATTCAAAGTTTAGAAATTCAAAAGATATTTGAGTGTTTTCTTAGTATGTTCTTAGTATTCCGTAAGAATTTGTAAATATTTTAGTTCCCGAATTCTCACTTTTACTCTTGATATCTCAAATTAAAAACAAACGTTTACAAAATTGGTAAAGGTCGATGATGTGAAGTAAATGATATTGCAAAATCAACTTCCTTTCCTCTTAATGACAACTTGGAGAAGTGCTTAATCATTTGCACAGATTATTACAGATATGCAACAAATGATAGTTGTCAAAAAAGTAATATCGAACCGTATGGTTATTTTGATGTTCTACAACCAGTTCTCAATGGTTGTGATTTGCAGAACGAGAGAAAAAATACAATTTTCAAAAGGCAACGACTGTGGTATATATTTGTCCCTTTTTTTTAAACCACAACCATTTTGACATTTTCTTTTGTTTGTTTTCTATTGCCATATTACTGAAACCAGCAGACTCTTATCTGTAGAATTTATTTTCATTTACTTACAAAATAATTAAAATTTTTGACAAAAATTTCCAAATGTTTTTAATATGAAAGAAATGTTGAGTGTTCAAAGTAAATACGTATAATATAGGTCTCTATTTAGAAATTAAAATAAGGCAAGCCTAAATATTTATTAATTTCATTATTATTTTAAAGTGAGTTTAGTATGTAAGAAGTTAGACCGGGGAGTAAGACCTCCTATTGGCACAAGTGCAGGCTAATATTTGAAAGATTCCGTAACTTCACCAACCAACCCTGGAATAGTAAGATGGATTGTTAAGTGTGCAAGGCCTTTTGGTCAAAACTGGGTGCAAAGGCAACCAAAACAATAATGGGGTTGGATTGAGTGCCCCGATAGACTTGACCCCCAGAGACTCTGGGTGTACCTGCAGACAAGCAAAACGCTTCGAAATTTGATTTTTTTAAGTGTAGTCTCAGAATTTTAGTAGGAGTGATAACCATTGACTGTTCAATTGGGGCTTTTATATGTAGGGTGCTTGGGAATGTAGAGGAGTTGGAGACAGTAGAGCACATAATGTGCAGCTGCCCGAGACTACAGTGTAATAGATTTACATGGCTAGGTACTAAATTTCCAGATGAAATTGGGAGTTTTGCTAGTTGTAAATTGGGTAACAAAATAGATTTTATCAGGGGAATTGGTTGGCTATTTAAAGGATATTCTATGGTGAATTCAAATATGTAACCACTTTCACCCTCTTTACGCAGATTTGGATTTTTCTTTTGCTTCTTCTTTTGCTATCTCTACGACACTACTTTTCTTCTTATTTCGTTTACTTTTCATCTTATTGCGTTTACTTTTTCTCTGTATCTGACTCTTGAAGAAAATCACAATGGACCTTATGGTCTCCAAGTGGAAGTGCACATAAAGCACACCAATTCCAAACTAAACAAATCTAACCTAGCAGTTCTAGGAGACAGTCTCGAACTAGTGATTTTACCCATCATTTAGGGTGGGAACCAGTTACTTCAATAGCTACGTGACTAGTTATTTTAACACGTGCATGTCCTAAGCAAGGGGAAATTAACTCTTTTTGACTACAATGAGACTGTCGAATAGCTGGTCCAAAGTACTCAACACATTCGCATACTGGTTAAATAGCGTCAGTTACCTTACTAGCTACCTAACTGGTAACTTGATCAGCTACATAACTAGTTATTTTAACAAGTGCGGGTGCTAATTGACCTAAAATAGTCAGCTAAAAAGACATATAATAGGCAGTCCAATAAACTATTGCTTGTAAACAAACCTTTCTTCGACAACTCTCCAATGGATTGCTTCTGGTGTGTAAAATAACTACTTTATAAAGTGCAGTACAAAATAAACAATTAAAGTGATTTCACTATTGGATACTAGGAGACATTAAAGTGATTATTGACTCATGCTATGTTACATGGGATATCAGTATACTTAAGCAAAAATAAAAATTAACTGTATGAGAATTATATCAACACAATTTGCATACAACCAGTTTGAACGAATTACTCACAAAACGTTTAAAGTGACTACACTCCAGATTACTTATAGACACTTAAGTGACAATTGTCTTCACGCTAGATTATCTGGGATGTATAAAGTAACCAATTGTCTTCTGTCTGGACTATAAAGAGCACATACGAGTCAAATGACAAAAATGTATAAATTGGAGTCAGCCAAATGATAAGACATTTGTGACGATTAGTGTCTATATGGGATACATTGACTACTTGCTTAACTGTTGGGAATATATGATAATTTTAAAAAATAATTTTTTGCAGTTATTTTAAGAAATATTTAATGTTTTTCCAACTTTAATGTTTAAGATAAATATTGAATACTATTGAAAAAATATATATATCCATTTGTGTTAGGACCGATATATTGATGTTTCCATCATGTTTGTAAGTTTATTGTAGTCTTCGTAAAGTTGATTTCAACTCAAAGACGGATACCGATATAGAATATATACCCTTAATGATTTAACTATATTATGAAACTATCATTATGACCACAACTGTACGTATAAATGCAGAAACGGACGACATTGTACAATATACAAATTTGTAAGTATGTATATATATTACTTTTTGTTTTTAATAAATTAATTTGATTTCATTATATTTATTTGTAGAACTTATGTTTTTCTTGAGGTTTTTGCTTAATGCTTTATATTATTTTTATACCCACCATCAAAAAAGATGGGGGTATATTGATTTTGTTATTCCGTATGTAACATATTGGTCGTAGAACCAAAAAGTATATATATATTCTGGGTCCTTATAAGATTCTAAGAAGCACATAGCTCGTTCGTCTTTCTGTCTGTCTGTTGAAAACAATATAATACCCGAACGAAAGAAGCTAGCTGGCTGACATTCTCCACAAATACTCTATGTTGATATGGCTGGTTTGGTATTGAAAATGAGCAATATCGATCCATGATTTAGCTAGCTCTAATACAAATGTCTCCCCAGAATACAGCTTGAGCAGTCATGATTATGCGCCAATCCTGATAATTTAGCACAAATAAGTGAAATTATAGAAAATCACTTGAAAATTCATAACTGTCTCATAACAATCAATATCGCGATGAAATTGAATCTAAATCTTTCTATCAACTTTTGTGAGGATAGGTCCACAATTGACCCTACCTCCCACATAAACCTCCTGTATCAGAAAAATATATTATTTTCAATAAATAATTTATATATAATAATATTAACATAAATTTCGACTTAAGTCATTTACAATTTTTAAGAAATTAATCACTCTATCAAATTCTGTATATTTCGCACCATAACTGATCAAGTCTCCATAGAAGGCCAGAACTAAATATTGATGGTGGGTATATAATATTCGGCACAGCCGAATAAAACACTCTTACTTGTTGTTCTTTATTTTTCAAAATATTTTTTTTGTGGTTCTAGTCTGCACAGAGAAGAGGTTGTTGGAGGTATCAGTTTTTTTTTTTTCTTTTGCAAATGGGAGGAATGTTTTTCTATTTGCTTTATTTTTTTATTTGTATAAAATAAAAAATAAATAAAAATCATTTATTTTATGCACATATTTTATTTTTTACAATTTTATTTTCTTTTATTATTGTTGTTGGTTTGAATTTGGCTAAACACATGTTAGGGTTGGTTCTTTGCTTTTCTATTTGATATTTTGTTGGTTTTTTGGGGTTTTTATGATTTTTATTAAATTAATCATGAATATAAAAAAAAAATTCACATCTTTGTGGTATGTTTTTTTACATTTTATTTTATTTAAGTCTTCAATCATTTAAAATGAGGACGGTTTTGTTTCTGTTGCGGCATTTTATTAAGTATTCTTGATATACATTATTGCTATTACAAAATTTTAAGAATCACATATTTAATTCATTAATTCGTTTGCTATAAACCTTGAATTTTAAAATCAAAATCTTGAGATCATAAATTATACAGGGTAGCACGGATTTCGGGACTTTTTTTTAAACTAATAATAAATAATTTGTTTGGGCTATTTAAAGTGAAGGAATGTTAGTTAAACAAAAAAGAGCCTGAAGTTATGCTTCATAATTTGACAAAATAAGTATGTATTAGTTTACTTCTATTAATTAAAAAAAAAATAATAATTTCAGTTTAAGAAAGTTTTAACACAATTGGTTTGTTTAACAATATAATAATTTCCCAGGAAAATCTTAGAACTTGTTCTAAAATAACTACATAGTTCAATAACTACCATTTCAGATTCTTTAATGGCTGTCTTGGTACTAGTGATGTCACAAATACTTCTGGAACCCATTCTGTTGATAAATATTGTGATATAGTTTTCATTTACTAATATTAAACTACATTAAATTGTTTCTGTTATAAGTGGAATTTGATCCTGATACAAAGCTACCTCATTAACATTTGACCTTTGACCAAATTTGACAATCGCTCAAAAAAACCTTGTGTCAATTCGAATTTTTTTGTAAAGAAATGTCTACAAGATCAAGAGATCCGATAAAATATGGATCTTTAAATATTTTCATTAAACTAATCTGTAGTTGAATGTCTGACCTTTTCCAAAGGTTTAAAAGAATTATTTCTTAATTAATTTTCAAATTATATGTGATCTTTTAACCAATCGAGTAAAACTGTTGCCGGCATGAAGAGTAACTTGATCAGGCATTGATTGATTTTTATGTTATCTTTTTAATATACTTCTGTGAATTAACTCCTTATTGAATCATAAATTTTCATTTAATGATTCAATTGTTCTTCAGTTCAAATCTATTACAAATACATTGTGTAAGTGATTAAAAACAAAGTAAATGAAGAACAAATATTTTCATTCAATTTCTATTAGATTTCAGTTAACACAAATCTAATCATTCAAAGTAATAATGAATATTATTAAGCTGACCACAACGGCATCGCCCGTTATCTATTTACTAATGTTAGTTCTTCAAGTTTCTCCAAAAAAAATTATTTTTTTATAAAACATGAGAAGTGAAAAGGAGGCAATATACTAAAAATTTAAATTTCCCAATTTTTTGATTTTTTTTCTTTACAAACCATCTCCTGAACATTTCAAATCGAGTAGAAAAAATCATCCAAATCGCTCCAGCCGTTCTCATTTCATTTTTATATATATATAGATTAATTCAAAGATGAAGAAATTTAATTCAAATAGTTTTATCGAATGTATTGCTGATATTTTTTTTTATTCAGAATTAAGCTCAATTTTTAAATGTTACTGCTGTGTATTATGATAAATTTTAAGAGAAACTTAAGATTTTGTAAAATGTCTCTTTTCCAATCATTAACATAAAAATTTATCAAAAAGTCTTTTTAGCTTTTGTAGGTCATTCGGCGTAAATGTTGTGCGACGAAACCTTGCCCTTAGTGTCAATTTCTTAGTGACTGTTTTCTAAGTTAAACGTTTCAAACTTTATATTTTAAACAAAATTACTCTGAATCAGCAAGAAGAACAAGTATGCTATGCAAATGGATCATTTTCATAACGATCGTTTTGGAAAGGTGTGATAAATTTTAATAGAATTTTCAATATAAATCTAGCCCATGAGACAAATATTTTAACAGAATTTAGCAAGAAATGTGTTACAAATTAATTCAAAAGTATCAATCAATAATTTTTCAAAACGATCAATTTGGAAATTTACCCCATGAGACAAATACTAAATAATTTAACAGAAATTAGCAAGAAATGTGTTACAAATCAAAGTATCTGAATCAAAGTTTGAACAATGCACAAAAAGAAACATATGGACTTTATTATTAGACTGTGGAGATTCATCGTTTTGTTACTAAACGCTTTTAAAATATTTCAGAAATTTTTTTTAATCAAGCAAAAGAAATCCGAAACTCTATATCGCATAAGAAACATGACCTTACGTGGATATATATAATGGTAGGTTGGTGTTAATAATAACTTTAACAGTCAGGACCATCAATGCTGAACTTGTTTTTATTCATAAATATTTCTTTTATTCCAAAAAGATTTTGTCATTCTGTTTGAAACACATAGAATTATTCATCACAGACCCACAAAAGTATATACCTGGGTCCTTATAAAATTCATAGACTATCTAGCTCTGTCCGTTTGTCAGTGGAAGGTTCTTCTTTGTAGGAACGATAGGGCGAATGAGGAAACTTAGGAGAATGAAGTTTTTCAAAAATATGATATGTTGATCAGAAATGTTTGGTATTGAAATGGGCATAATCGGTCTAATAGAACCAGAGTTATGGACCAAACTGTGTGACAACCTCCAAAAAAAATTTTTTGCTAATTATTTCAAATATATTGCAGATAATACATTAAAATGTTATACACCTTATTCAAATTATAAAAAAAAAAAAACATTTTATGTTGAAAATAGAAAGAATCTGTTCATGATTACTCCTAGTACCCATACAAATATTATTCCGGAATATGGCTCTATAGTGCACAAATGTCTATAGAATAGTGGTATCCATTTTGTGACACATTTAAAAGTTTTATCTTAATGATAGTTTAAAAAAAAATTCTCGCTGGAACCATAATCTCCACAGGTTTTATTAATTTTAGGTAATTGCATATGAAATCATCAGAAGATATTCACATCTGCAATTTCTCTGCTCAAACTCTTTTTAATTTTTAGCGTATTGATACATTTTTTTTAAGATTCTCTTTGAAACAAGTAAGATTTTATTTCTAAAAATTATATTTTTCTACGGAGGATATTATTATTTATTTAGCTTTTTTGTAACTATTTCAAAAATTAGGTTTCAAAAAATAATAAATTATTTGTGCGAAATTACTTGTTTCCATTAATGTGTTCATACTAACAATTTTTCACAATTCGATTCCCGGGATTTTTTGTGGGGAATCCCCAGATTTTTAAACTAATGAAAATACAGAGAAAACAAGTTGGACCGATAATGTTCTTAAAAAAAATGTGATGAGGTCTTTTTTAAAAATGTTTAATAGTTATTTGGAGTTTTTCGAATGTTAATCTAGACAGACTTACGGACATCGCTTTATCGACTTCGCTAAATGGAAATTGTGGAAATTCAAAGTGCTATGAATACACTTACATTCATGGTAAAGCGTTAAAGAGTCGTATGTAAAATTAATGTTTTCATGAACAGAATGGATCGAAATCACGTTTTTTTTTTTTTTTGCAAAATATCATAGATATTTAGAACTTATTCATGGTGTATTTTTGGTGCATTGTAATAAATTTTTATACATTGATCATTTCTTTTTCTAAAATGATCGATGAACACATGGCAGGGTTGTATTAAATATAAGTATGTTTTGCAAACATGCTATTATGAAAATGGAAATCCTTTTGATTTTGTGCATGAACACCAACCAACCAATCAAACTTATTTGCCAAACTTCATCACTCCATGAAGATTGTTGTCAAACTCAACAAGAGCTTGCAAAATCATTGGGAGTTACTTAAGCAGCAATTTAAAAACATTTGTGAGCTGCAGGATTCATCCAAAAGCTGGGAAATTGGGTACCATACGAATTGAAGCTGAGGGACATTGAAAGACGATTTTGTATGCCTGAAATGCTGCTTGAACGTTATAAAGGGAAATCATTTTTGTACCAAATCATTACATGTAATGAGAAATGGATCTATTACGATAACCAGAAGCGTAAGAGATCGTACGAGAAGCACGATCAACCAGCTGAATCGACACCAAAGCCAAATATCCATGCCGCTAAGGTAATGTTCTGAATTTGGAGGGACCAAAACAGTCCTATCTATAATGAGCTGCTGAAATCTGGCCAGACCATCACAGGGAACCTGTACCGAACGCAACTGATTCGTTTGAAGAGAGCATTGACCGAAAATCACCCATAATATGAAATACCTGTTAAAAACTTTTTAGAATGAAGTGGTTGGGAAGTTTTGTCTCACCCGCTTTATAGAACAGACCTTCCCCGTCCGACTACTATTTGTTTCGATTGATGCAGAACGCTCTCTCTCTGTGATACCCTTCACTTTGGAATAGAGTATCCAATATTGCCTTGATTCATTCTTGGCCTCAAAAGATGAGCAGTTCTTTGGGCCCAGAATCCATATGTTGTCAGAAATGGCCAACACTTTGAATAAATTTTTATTACACAAATGTTTCAAAATAAAAGCTAAAAATTTTAAAAAATCCCGCATTTTTAAGTCATACAGCCAATATTTTTTGTTATTTTAAGTCTACATTATTATGTAAATACGACTACAAAAATAAATAATCAAATAATAGTAATAAACGAATTAGAGCAATTTTATAAAAATATATTTTATGTGCGTACAAAGGAGTGTCTACCACTGTACCTGTACAAATAGTATCGTTTTCAAATATAAAACACAAAATTTTGTGTTTTATATTTGGGAACTCAAACTTTATTTTGGGTAGAAACCATACAAACATACATTTAGCACATAAATCTATGACTTTTTTAGGACAAAGGAAAAATTACACTAATAGTTTACTATTAAAGTTCTGTATTCTTTTGTGCTAACTTTATGATCATCACTAAACAAAACTACTAACCAATTATAATTATTATTCATTTTTGTAAAAACCACTTAGGAAAATTAAACCACTTTTTATTTCGTTATTTATGTAAATTAAATTATATTTTAAATCCATAAGCATATTTGTCACCGAAAGTTTGTCTCTTAATTAAATTATTGTAATTTTTTTGTTAATATTTTTATTTTTTTTTATAATAATTGTAAATTAAACATAAATCTTTTACACTTTTCAAAACTATTATTACTCATGAAATCAAAAAAAAAAAAAAAAAAATTTAAATTTTTTTCTTCAAAATTTTCTTATTTCTTTTGTTTATTTTATTTAAACACACAAATTATTAGAATTTTATGTTTGTTTATATTTTTATTTTATTAAAATTTTTGTTCTTAGCACTCTTTTGTTTTGTTTGATATGAAAATATTCGAATTGTAAACGTTGATGCAAATAGTTTAAGAAGACGGAACGTTGTGGCGACTAGAGGTAGTAATAGTGTTGTGAAGGTGAACGGTCAATTGACTGACTGACTTGGCTGGGCTTTTGTAGTGGTGATGTAAATGAAGGTAGTGACCATTGTTGATGATATTAAAGATATTATAATTACAATTTAATTAGCATTTTTCGGTTTTCAGAAATAGACACAAAAAATTATTCACGACAGCAATAATTATCGAATAAAATTAATTACAATTTGTAACAAACTTATAATGACAAATTTGTATATTCTATTATTTTTCTTTTGTTTTCATTTGTTCATTTTATTGCTCTTCTATGTACGAAATTTGAATGGCAATTGAAAATCAACCAAAAAACAATAACCGTTTAAAAATTTAAGGAAGTAATCAAAATAAGAACAAAATTAAAAACCGAATTCCCGTAACTAGTATCAATCAAATATTGATAAATTTCGTAGACGTATCACTACAACCGTTTCTGTTTGGGGGATGTTGTAGACTGTTGGGTCATGCGGTAGCAACTGATTTTGAGACGCGTTTTTAATACCGATACTTCGTTTTCGTAGTAGTATGTTAAAAAAAAATAAAAAAAATAATACTTATATTGTTGTTTGGGTTGATTTGACAGCCGATGTCGTCATTATATCGTTAGGCAACATTGAAAGAGAGCATAAGTGTGTGAAAATAGAGAGCAAGCATGCGAAAAAAAGCGAGTAAAAACAAAACAAATTTAATTAGAATAGAAAAAAAGACGCAAGGAGAACTATTACTACACACTAGCTAACTGTGAAAACAAAACACTATATTAACAACCAACTACTCTAAATAGAAAACAAAAATTTATTCATATTTATATACAGTATATTTTTTTTTATATAGAGCAGCAAACAAACTAAAAATTAAAGATTGTACACGAAATAGTTTTCATTTTTTTTGGAAATAAATTGGAAATAGCTTTGAGAATGTTATAAAATACTAAAAAATACTTGACAAATTAACATATTACAATAAAACTTTGGTTAACATTAAAAAACATGATCTTTACCAAATACACATTAATATTTTTAAAATAAATTCAAATTTTAAAATATAGTAAATTTCGGCATTAAATACATTAATAAAATATGCTTATACTTCTTAGCATTGGCAAAATAATGGAAACTTTTAAGCTTCTACTACAAAGAAGACTAAAACGTCAAGAATATGTAAGAAAACGATGTAAACAGCATAATATTCTACAGTTATTTCAATATTTATTTTATTTTGATAATTTCTTTTCGAAATTTACTTCTAGCATTAAGTTTCACTTTAACGAAAATCCCATTTTCAAACGATAACTACCTTATATAACGAAAGTTTACACAATTTTATGCTCGATATAATACAAGGTGGCGCAAAATTAATCACCCTGTTGGAAGATGTTATAACTTTTGCAAATGTCGTTGTACGTCAATCATATTTGACATTTGTGAACTAGACAGCTGCAGAATACAAACAGACAAACAATGGAGCGCTATACTCCGCAAGAGCGTGAAATAATTGTGTCGATTTTTTTTACCATTAATCGGTCGGTGGTGTTAGCGCAGCGTGAATTTCGTCGTAGATTTCCTAAACGTGGCGCGCCAACTGGACAAACATTACGCCGCTTAGCTGCTTGACTCGAAGAGATTTAAACCACAAGAGAATTTTCTGGGCGTGGCCGCCAACGGACTGTCTGGTCGTTATGTCGAGAATATCGCGGCTGTGGCTGCTGATGTTGCTGAGAACGAAGAAACATCAACCAGACGACGTGCCACGCAATTGGACGTCAGCAAAGGGACTCTACAGCGAATTTAAGTGAAAGACTTCTCCTACAAAGTGCAAACAGTTATGGCTGCTAACCGTCAGTCGCGTGTGAATTACTGTAGAGCCGTTCTCAATCACAACAACGAAGTGGACGATTTTCAGTCGAATATTATCATGAGCGACGAGGCGCATTTTCAGCAAGATCGCTCGATTTAACTATCCCAGACTTCTTTGTTTGGGGCTACTTGAAGTCGTTGGGTTTATGCCAACAAGCTTCAGAGAATCGTAGCCCTTAAAGAGAATATTCGAACAGTTATCACCAGACATCCAGCGGAAAGTTATGGAAAATGCGATTAAACGGGCACAAATGTGTATCAATACTGGTCTCTATTGGATATGTACACTTTAGAGAAACTTGTGATTCAGATAGAAAGTTATCAAAGGATAGAGTAACAATTTTACATAGACCTAATGCATGTGGAAAAAAGAAAATTAAACCTTTTCTTCTTGGAAAGGCAAAAAAATCGTTCCGTAAAGAAGTGTTGTCTGTAAATGAAGGCTTTATTAATCCTTGATAATGACCTAGTCACCCTCCCGAAGAACAATTGGCTAGCCTGGAACTAAAGTGGTCTATGATATAAAATACACATTTTGAGATAACAAACGAAACGCGTTTGTAGTTTAACAAGAAATCTTGATATAACTAATTTTTCGATTTAACGAATGGACCTTACAATATATTGTTCGTTATACCGGAATTTGCCAGTAGTTAGTAAAAATGTCAAGTTTTGTGAAAATTCAAGAAACATACTAATGAACGATTTTAATGCTGGATTGATGCAGGGCAAAATGAGGCTGGTATTGATTGCTATCGCCACGCGAAAAACTTCTTATTTTTAAAAAAACCGTATTGCTCGTATATAATTTACCAAAGAACATTCAAACTGGTCGAGGCAGATATGTGATGCTGTGATACCCAAATACACAATTAAAACTGTCTAGTTTAGCGGTGGTAATAATATGGTGGGTGCTGTTCTCCGGGGTAAGATGACTGGAATTGGATACATTTCCATTTTAAATGATGTTATGTATACATACGCTGAGGAAAATATTCCTCTAGTTCTAGATTATGGCACAATGACCCCAAACACACCTCTAAAGTTGTAACCGAGTGGTTACAACCCAATGATGTACACGTTTTAAAGTGGCCAACCAAGTCGCTAGATCTCAATCCCATAGAAAGCCCATGTGAAATGGTTAATCGGACTAAAAATTATAAAATGAACGAAGCTTTATCAGATGCGGTTATGACAACATATTTCAAAGTATGCGACTGATGGTTCAATTGGTTTACTGCATTGCCGCTGTAAAGCAGCTATTAATGACTTAGTAATCCAGATATAGATAAAAATTAGGCCAAAAATCGAGGTTGTCCCGGTTTTTTCTTATATCTCAGCCATTTGTGGGCCGATTTAAGATAGCAACGAGCCGGAAGAATTCCCGATATATAGATGTATGAATCATGTATGTAAGTTATTTGGGGGCTACGGACAGACGATTTCGCTATTTTTAAAACAAAATTTGAAAAAAAAAAAAATTGTTTAAAAAAATTTAAAACTATTTATTTTTTTTAAATTTTATTTTAAAGTAGAATTTGGTGAAGGGTTTTTGTTAATATAAGTATATTAAAGAAATTCTAAACAAATACCTAGTACTTTATTCTTAAGTTCTTGGTCTCTGTTCTAACTTGTTTAGTATTGTTTTTTTTTTAAATCCGTTCTTAAGGTTTTCTTTCAGTGTACTTTTTGATAAATAGACATAGATCGGAAACTCTCCAGTCAAAGTTATCAAAAACCTAAGTGTATGTGTAACTTTTTTGAGTAATTATTTTGTTTGAGTTTTTTTTTTAAGGACTACGATCGAAAAATTCTTAACATACATATATGTTAATAAAAATGAAACCACTAAACTTACAGTTTTGATTTCTTTTTTATTTGATTGAAATTATTATCACAATATACAAAAAAAAAAAATAAAAAAAATCATAGTTCTAATAACTAGTGATGCAATTTTGAACCTTTTTCGGAAACCCTTCCATTAAGGTTTTTATAGTGCTTTCTGTCACTTTGATCGAACACGTTATCCATCTCCGTTTAAAATCTATCATACTTTTGGACACCTTTTTTGTGCTCTTCAATTCTATTTTAACAAGAGCCCAATATCTCTACATTGGCCTCAGCTCCAGGCAGTTTCGAGGATTTGCCTCTTTTGGTACAAATACCACATTATTGTTCTTGTACCACTCAAGGTCTTGCTTATCATAGTGACAGGATGCCAAATCAGGCCAAAAATAGGTGGACACATTAAGAAGTCTTATGAATGTGAATGTTACTATAACATTCCCTCGAGCATCAGCAACATAAAAATATTGACCCGGAAGCTGTGAAAAATTTTCCATACGTACGTTTCGTCATCCATTATGCAGCAGGTATATTTTTTGTATAAAATTTGACTTTAATTTCTGTGCTCTTTTAACAGAGTTCCTGTCAGGAACTTTTTGAGCCTTGTATGCTTTTAAACTTGCATTGGCTTTAACTTTTCGTACCAAATAGTCCGAGTACTGAGCTAACCGGAAAGCTTTCCTACCGGATGTGTTGGGAGCTCTTTTAAAAAGCTTTCTATTTATTGGCTTTAGAAGCAACTTTTGGACCATTCCTTCTACATGAACCAGGTTTTCTATCAACAGACAAGTTCTTCCGATACTGTTTAATAACATTGGAATCAGTTTGACGGCAGACCTTTTTGTTGAAAATGTTTAATAATTTTAATAAAATTTTTCGATCTCAGTCCTTAGTTTCCTTTTTATGTATATTTTCACTTTGGCTTCAGTATTTTAGCAATCATTAAACCTATTATTTGACTTCAAAAAACATTTAATAGATCGAGGAATTAATGCTCCGTTCACATGGCGTGATTTGTGATATCTGTTGTCAATTTTTAAAAATTGTAAATACCGTATAACTATTTTAAAACTTTTCTTGTGCAAAATGTATGTTTAAGTCGTATGATGTTTTCAGTAATTAGAGTAGTTTCTACATATCAAATTCAGGTCATAAGATTCATGGGAAACACGTCGTGTGAACGGAGCTTAAGCAGAATATTCCGACACTTTGAAGTATACGATTTTAAAGGCATTTCAAGTTAAACTCAACCAAACATTGAATTATTATTCGTAAGATCGAGACAGGTGCGAAGCTCTATAACTTCACTCATGAAGAACTTAACGAAGCTATGTTTGTCTGTATTTTCTCAATTGCGTCTCTTTATTACCGCAAAAAATAATATAAATTGCGTGTTAAAAATTTTGGGACACCTAAAAAAGCATTCGTTAGGTGTGGAAAAATTGCTTCAAAAATTGTATAAAACGCATGCAAAAAAAGTGCTGTTAATGAAGAGCACAGACAATTTTAGTAAACATTTTAATAGAAAATAACCTCAATGAACCTTTAGCAGATTAAGAAAGATAATATTTTTACGATTTTTAGAAATTTTAAGAATTTTATTGATTAATGTTGCTTTTAATATTCAGAACATTTAAAAGAATAAGTTGTATTTTAGAGTAAGTGGAAATTAAAAGGAAATATATTTACTGTTGTTAAAAAAGATATAGCTCAGTACCTAAAAAATATTGGACCTATTTGGCACAGCAGAAGTAATCTACGTAACAATGATGTTTAGGGAATTTCTGATAGTGCATTTGATACTGTTTTATAACATTACCTGGACGATCCGTTATATAAAACTACTGCCCTATAAAGTCCAAGCAATGACCCAAGGTATATCTTCCGAGTTCAATAACAAGATTAAAAGATTTATAAAAAATAGTTTATTTGAGAAACCCGACTTTAACATACTAACTAGTATTTATATCTGACAACCTATTTTTATATAGTTTGACAAATTTTTTAACAAACCAATATGTAATAAAATTGGTTTTTGTTTCTATATTACATATATTGAGAAATACACATAGAGAGGAAATTAGAAAACTAGACTCTAGAAACAACTTCCGATGCTTGTCGAAATGACACAGCATAAACTCTGTTATTTTGTTTGTTGAAAAACTCCTCCACTGTGAACATTATCTCGTTTGTAAACGGAGTTCTCCTATGTGTATTACTTGAGTACTGACGAAGTGCTTTTAATTTTTGCTTGCGTTTCAGCTTCAGTGCCGCCGCAAGTAGATTTCAGAAATGTAGATGAAATCCCGAAGTCTCAAGTCATATTTAATGTTGAGAGAAATTACCAACTTTGATAAATTATTTTTTAGACCAAAAACAAGTAAGAACATTATGTTCGCGGTGATTTTCGGAAGTGGGTCTTATATGGGAGCTATACTCAATTTTGGACAGATCGCCTTGAATTAGGTCGTATCATTTATGTCTTTATTCCAGTTGAATTCTATGTGAATCCCAACATTTTTAAGAGATTTATGTTCGTTAAAGTGGTTTTCGGAAGTGAACCTATGATTAATCATCACATGATTTCCGTATAAATAAAACTTAGTTGGAGCGAAATTTCCGGTAAAGTCCTATTAAGGGAGAAATAATTTACCGATTTCAGACAGTTTCAAAAAAAATCATGTGCTAAATTTTATCAAAATATCTTCAAAATTGTGACCTGTACTTTTTGCTAAAGGTTTACATGGACTGCCACACAGACGGACGGACATCGTTTAAGGAGGGTGTTAGACTAATATGTTTGGCCGTTGCAGATATCGGCACAAACGCATACTCCTTATAGGGAGGTTAAAATTTAGTCAGATTTCTAATAAGAAGGATATTTCTTCATTGCTATAGGATTAAAATCTTAATAAATAAATTGGAGAATATTTTTGAAATATTTTTAAATTTTCAAGGTTGCAAGCGATATATATTAAATACTGTTTAAAATGTGAATGAAGTATGCTTTATAATAGTTTTATATCTATATATAAAATCATCTGAAAAAGGTTGTTATTTAATACATTCAAATCTGTTGTATACAATACAGTATCAATTTTCGTACACAGTCTATCATAAAAACCGAAATCGAACAGACATATGGCTTGGAAAGACAGACAAAAGTTCAATCAATCATTTGACGGTTAATTGAACAAATGAACTCCATGAAAAATAAACCAATCAAAAACATTCATCCAATCATCGACATTATGAACATGTCCAAATAAGTCACACGACACTAAAAAGTGATCAAAAATGAATTATTTAAAATATACGCCAAGTGACGAAATAATAGACAAGAAAAAACAGCTAAATTAAACAGATGATTCGTATAAAGAAGTGGTATATGCCGCAAAGTGTTTAATTGAAAATGTATTCACTTATAATAAATGTAGACTTATTTTTTAAAAAGTAAATTTATTAATTTATTTAATTGACTTTTACGTTGTCACCAAGTGTATAGAGAATCATTAATAAAGGGGCACCACGACCTTTAAGTGTTGGGATCAAGATGTTTAGCAACATCACGGTCATAAATATAACCCAGTCAATTTAATTGAATTTGCAGAAAAACAATAACAACATTTAAAAAAACATTTCTTTCCCACTCACAAATTCAATAATTTCAATAATTAGATTAAGATAAATTACACAATGTAAATATTTTAAAATGACAAATAGATTTAATATTTTTGTACGACTACAGTGAAAAAAAAAGTTATTGAAAAAGTTCATAAACTATACAATAAACATTTTGATGATTTAATCTTGCTGGCAACTTTAAATAATTGTTTTATATATAAGGTGCGTGTCAAAATGATAAGGTCACATACTATACTTTATGTGTATCCAAAAATTCAAATAGTATACAAACGTTGTTCAGATAATAATCCTTTGCTCTCATTTTATTACTGTTAGTTCTATTTATAAACCGAAATATCAAAAATGTGAATTAAAGTGTGTTATAAGGTCAGTACATATTCGGTGTATAACTTAAAAACTGAACGTGGTTTTTGTCTTTAATAACATATATGTCATTTTGAAGGGTACATATCTGTCATTAATTCCCACTTAGTTATTGAACATTATAATGTAAACAACAAAGTCATATGCGGGAAACGCTATAAAAGAAAATCATTTTTGCGCCGAATCATTTTTGCGATGAAAAATGGATCCATTACGATAACTCGAAGCGTAAGAGATCGTATGTGAAGCCCGGCCAACCAGCCATCATCAGTGAACCTGTACCGAACGCTTGCTGTACCGAACGCAAATTCCAACTTATTCTATTATTACATAAAACTTTTATTTCGTCAAACGATTTGTTTTCGATATTGAGTTCTTGTGGGACTGTTCTACGCAACAAATTGTATTCGTTGGTCTTGTACTACAAAGTGGTTGTCAGTAGTGTTATTTATACGCATTGCATGTATTTTTGCAATATTTACTTTCAACTCTATTTGCCAACACAACCAAGTCATTTATTTTGCTCTGCATATCGTTAAACTTGTTCGATATGAGATAAATATCGTCAGCAAAATCCAAATCTTCTAGGTGCATACTTCTATCATAACCTCGTCCAAAACAACGGCGAACAATAATGGAGATAGAGGGCAACCTTTTTTAATTCCAACGTTTGTCATGAAAGATTCGCTGATCATGCCATTGAAGTGTGGTATTGTTGTACATAGCTTTAATCATGTTTGTTGGTACACCTTTTGCTTTTAATGCATCCTATATTGCACTACGTTTTATTGAGTCGAATGGTTTTCTGAAATCTATAAATACTAAATAAAGCGGTGTTCGCCATTCGACCGATTGCTCTATTATTATACGGAGCGCGTATTGGATTGATATACAAAGTTGCGGTGTGGTCGGAACCCTGCTTGCTCGTCACGTAGTGATTTTTCGATACTGTGTAATCTGTTATTTATTATGGTAGCAATAACCTTGTATACAGTGTTGAGCAGGGTAATACCTTTTCTGTGTTATCATCGACAATGTTGCTGATTTCCTCGAAATGCTGCCTCCATATTTGTGTTTGTTCTTCTACGTTCGTTACCATTTACATCCTTTACTGCATGGTTTCGATTCATATTTTGGTTTGAGATGCGACCTATTGATGTAACTCCCTCATTTTGCTCGCTTCTGCAGCTGCTTCCGCTTTACTGGCCATAGTTTCAATATAGTTCCTTTTATCGTTTCGGGCTGATTTCTTTATGGCTTTATGGTTGAAGTTTGGGTTATCAATCTTCCGTTGTTTCAATTTGTTCCTTTCCTGAATTAATTTTCAGGTGTTGTCTGACATCCAATTCTTCCTCTCTGTTCCTTGTTTGTAACCTATTTACTCTTCTGCAATATCCCTGAGTGAGTTACATGTTTTCTCCCATGATGTGTTATATTACTTCCCCAATTTCATTATTTTTCTCCCTGTCCCGTAGTTTCCCAACATCAAAACGTTTGCGTATCTGTTGTGTATACCTTTTGTACATTCTCTTTAATTTAATTCTTACTGTTGCCACCACTAACTCGTGGTCACTGTCAATATCGGCACGTCTTTTAGTGCGCACGTCTATTAATGATTAAAAACTATTTAGAAAGAAGTAATTGGAAAGTTTTGCCTCACCCGCTTTATAGTCCAGACTTGGCCCTGTCCGACTATTATTTGTTTCGATCGATGCAGAATTCTTGATTTTGAAGCAGAGTATCCGACATTGGCTTGATTCGTTCTTGGCCTAAAATGATGAGATTTTGGCCCGGATTCCATATCTTGCCAGAAAGATGGGAAAAGGTCATAGCTAACAATGGCCAATACATTGAATAAATTTATATTGTACAAATGTTTCAAAATAAATGCAAAAATTTGAAAAAAAAAATCGTCACTTAATTTAATTATTGGTTTATTCATTAAATTTGAACCAAAAAACCTAAATCATAAATTTTTTAAGGATATATTGGATCATTTTGTAGTTTATTATCATCTCGACTCCTCGATATCAATAATATAGCCCCATTGCCTTTTGAGAGCAGCTTTAGTGACAATAGAGACTTTAAATCCAATAACAGAATTGAAACTATTAAAATAAAGAAAAAAGGTTATACAAAAATATGCTAAGTGAGTAATATAAAATGAGCTAAGTACCAAAAATAAACTTATAAGTCGCCAAAGCACTTCTAACTGTGATTATTTATCATTATAAATTATACTAAATAAGTAATAAAATAGCTTTGAAAGACCTCAAAAACAAGGATTTGTGGCTCCTGTAAAATTTGTGAAAAGGGACTTAGCACGTTTGCACATTAAGCTTACGATATGATGGTCTTTACGAAAGTATAGAACCAATAGATGCTTAAAAAATATCTAATTTCGATTTAAAATCTACATATGTTCCAAGTTATAAGGATTTAGTCAAGCTCAATTAAGACCAACCTCAGTCTTAAGAAAATGGTTTTTCTAAAACAATATTTTTCATATTTGTATGATGAGTTTTCTCAGTGTTAAATTACATGATATGTTCATTAAATTGTTTACATACATACATTGTATGTACATCCGGAAACCCAAGTGATATATACAACTGCTGTTAAAATAATGCTTAAAATAACTAAATTTCTCATGCATTTGAAAGGTAATAACAAAAAAATTTAAATTGAAAATAATATCAAATTTACTATTTGGTATTTTCAAAATTCATTCATTTAGAACCTCACATTTTGTTTATGTAAAAATCTATAACTAAGTAATAGAAAAATATTCTCAATCCCCAATGCATTCACACAATTAAATTTCAATTGCGTTCCAATTAAATATATATTCTGTATTTATTATTTTATAAAGAAAATACAAAGTGAATTGACACCGAGCAGTGCCCGTACCAGTTACCTAATGATTAAGAAAAGTAAACTTTGCTGCGGCAAAATGCAAATTGTATAACCAACTTTAAAAGGCGTCAGATCTGGATGATGACACATGACACCCGACTTTTACATTTCAGTTTCTCAACATTCTACTGTAAAAATTCAATCAATCGCTCCCTCTCTACTCAGCCTAATGCAAATTGTACACAAATTGAATTAATTGACTTGGAAGTGTTATAACATTTTAACATTTGTTGAAGCAGAAAGTTAAAGTGGTTGTTAACACTTCTCATTGAGAAAATTTTATTGATATTATTGGAGTAGCAAAGAAAACAACTGTCTCTAGATAGTTGTGACCGGGTATTTAAGTGGACTAATTACGATTAGGTTGAATAGTTTCGGTAGCATTGTTTACATTGGCGCTTGAATATAAATAAATTTGCTTATACAAATAATGAATATGTTGCATATTTACGTAGATATTTCATCATATTTTCTTTATACAAGTTTAAAGTATTTTTCAAACTTTACATACAAATACCCAGCAAACATTCCAGTTTGGTACCACATAATTCAGAATGTTTTGAATATCAGTTTTCTCAGAAAAAGCGAAGTTTATTACCAATTTGAGAAATCTCTTTAATTGAAATTTTTCAGTTTGAATTATCTTTTTTGGATATATAAATTAATAATGCGGGATTTACAATAGATGGCGTATCATTTGAATGCGGTTTTTGTTGTCCAAGAGATGGTTTGTGAGGTTCAAAAGTGGTGATTTTGACACGGAAGACAAAGATCGCCCAGGCCAGCCAAAAATGTTTAAAGACCAAAAATTGTAGGCATTACCCCAGAAGATTTTTGTCAAACACAACAAGAGCTTGTAAAATCATTGGGAGCTACTCAATCAGCAATTTCAAAGCGTTTTCAACAGCAGGATTCGTCCAAAAGCATGGAAATTGGGTACCCTACGAATTGAAGCTGACATACCTTAAACAACGATCTATGCTATGCTAAGTTTATGCTCTGTGTTTGGTGGGACCAAAAGGGTCCTATCTATTATGAGCTGCTGAAATCAGGCCAGACCATCAAAGGTAATCTGTACCGAACTCAACTGATTCGTTTGAAGTGAGCATTGACCGAAAACGCCCAGAATAAGCGGCCAGACATGAAACTGTAATATTCCATAATGACAACGCTCGGTCACATGTTGCAAAACTATTTAGAAAGAAGTGGTTGGGAAGTTTTGCCTCACCCGCCTTATAGTCCAGACCTTGCCCTGTCAGACTACTGTTTGTTTCGATCGATGCAGAACGCTCTCTCTGGGATACACTTCACTTCAGAGTAGAGTATCCGAAATTGGCTTGATTCGTTCTTGGCCTCAAAAGATGTGCAGTTCTTTTGTCGCGGAATTCATATGGCAACAAAAGATGGAAAAAGGTCATAGCTAACAATGGCCAATACATTGAATAAATTTATATTGTACAAATGTTTCAAAATAAAAGCTAACAATTTGAAAAAATGCCGCATTTTTAACTCAAACACCCAATACAGTACATTTAAATATAATTTTAGGTTAAAAATAACCTTTTAATTAAAATGTGAAATACCATATTTTTTAAAACTTTTCATAATTTAAGGCACTTGAGTTAAACATTTTAATTAAATTTTTGAGTTCCAACATTCCAAAGAACTCAAATACTTTACAAGTACGATTGGTACATCAATATACCGGCTAAAGTCCTGGTTCGATTGCTATTTAAAATCGGGAACATTGCCCACCAAATGGCTTAATAATTATATAAGCAAAAAACCAAGACTACTCCGATTTGTTGGTCAATATGTCGTTTAGGCATTTCAAAGACCTTTCCATTTCAAGGAGGGACTCAATATTTGTATAAGTTAAATTTGATAGTCTATCAACTTTAAATCTAATCGATATTCTAATGGTACTTACAACGGAAAGTGAAAACTAAAACGAGATAGAAGTGGTCATGATATATATATAAGGGCTGAGATCGTAAAATTCGTAACACACGTTTTTCATTAAAACGTTTAACACAAGTATTATATTTTTTTGATCAAGTTACCTTTGTAAAGCATGTCAGTTATTATGTTTAATGTCAATTATGTTCATTTGTTGTTAATCTAATTAAAATGAGTGATCAGAAAAAAGTTCGTACTAAAATTATTAAATATTTTCAACATAACCCAACTTGGTCCTACAAAAAGTTAGCCAAACAATCAAAGGTCTGTTATCAAACTGTTTCCAATGTTATTCAACAGTACCGGGAGAACCTGTCTGTTGATATAAAACCTGGTACAGGTAGAAGGAATGGTCCACATGACGTTTCTAAAGCCAAAAAAAATAGAAAGTATTTTCAAGAGAGTTCCCAACACATCCGGTAGGAAAGCAACCCGGTTAGGTCAGTACTCGGACTATTTGGTACGAAAAGTAAAAGCCAATGCAGGTTTAAAAGCATACAAGGCTCATAAAGTTCCTAACAGGAACTCTGCTAAAAATTTAGAGGCCAAAGACAGAGCACGAAAATTTAAGTCAAATTGTATACAAAAAATATACCTGCTGCATAATAGATGACGAAATGTACGTATGGACAATTTTTCTGGGTAAATTTGTTTATGTTGCAGATGCTCGAGGGAAAGCAGACAAAATTTCCCAAAAAGTTCTTGGTATGGCAAGCAATATGCAGTTGCGGCAAAAAAGGCAAACATTTGTTACAAAGGGCTCTATAAATACCGAAATTTACATCAAGGAATGTTTGCAAAAAAGGATGTTTCCATTCATAAGATTTCTTAATGTGTCCACTTATTTTTGGCCTGATTGGGCATCTGTCACTATGGTAAGAAAGGTCTTGAGTGGTACAAGAGCAATAATGTGGTATTTGTACCAAGAGAGGCAATTACTGCAAACTGCCTGGAGCTGAGTCCAGTGGATGGATATTGGGCTCCTGTTAAAAAAGAATTGAAGAGCACAAAAAAGATGTTCAAAAGTGTGGTCGATTTTAAACCTGTTCGAACAAAGTGACATAAAACACTATAAAAACCATAATGGAAGGGTTTTCGAAAAAAGTTCAAAATTTCATCATTAGTGCTTAGAACTATAAAAAGTTTTTTTTTTGTAAATTGTAACAATAATTTCAATAAAATAAAAAAAAGATTAAAAACTGTAAATTTAATGGTTTCATTTTTATTAACATATATGTCCTTATAACATCTTTTTAATTATATTTAGTCGTTTCTTAATTTTCCTATGGGTTGAATTGGTTGGCAAAGTGGTTATGTGAGATAATTACATGTTATTTGTAATTGCTGACTTTTGCATTTACGATTTGTAATTGATGATCTTCAATTAAAATGTAATTGAAATTGAAAGTAATTTTCACCCAAAAATTTTGTATCATCCAAAAATGTTTTCCCCAAAATTTTTTTAACCAAACATTTTTTCAATCATTATCTCAATGTATACTTGTGAAGGTAAGATAGCACTTTTGTTATTCGCTTAACCATATATGCATATATGTTTGTCATACCGTTTGTAATTTCCACATTTTTCATAAAGTATATATATTTTGGATCGTTATTGATACCATAATCAATATCAACTTTCCGAAGCCACCAAATAATTTACGCACATGATTGATACCAGGGACCGTAACAATTATGATATTTATAATAAAAATCACAACATAATTGTTATTTTTTGATTTTTATTTTTTTTGTCAGAAATAATTGTTATTTTTTTGTGATACATATTTGTCACAGTATATAAATAAAAATCATAGTGTGATAAATATGTATGACAAAAAATAACAATTATTTCTGACAAAAAAATAAAAATCAAAGTCTGACAAATATTCCTGACAAAAAAAAAAAAATAAAAATCAAAGTTTGACAAATATTTCTGACAAAAAAAATAAAAATCAAAGTTTGACAAATATTTCTGACAAAAAAAAAATAACAATTATTTTTGACAAAAAAAAAAAAAAAATCAAGAAATTAAAAATCATGTTAATTTATGAAAATATAGTTGAAAACGATCAAAATGGTATGCTTGACTTGACTCTCCGATATTTTCTAGTGATGGCTTTTTTCCTTTGAAATTTCAAGAATAATTATTATTTTCGGTCCCTGATTGATACATCAATATATACGGTATAGTCCAACTTAGAATGTTATTTAAAATCGGCCTACAAATGATTTTTCAACTATTTTTTACACAATTTTTTCATCAACATTTTTTTTTAAACAACATTTTTAACCAAAATTGTTTTTTATCAAAAATGATTTTAATAGTTTTCTTAAAACATACTTTGGTGAAGGGTATATAAGATTCGGCACAGCCAAATTCATAGAAGTAAGTTTAACTTCTATGAATGTATCCAATTAACAACAATTTTATAGTATTTTAATTAAAAACAAATATTTTTATCTATGCTCGATTTTATTAATTCTTGTATAAACAATAAAAGGTAATCAAGAAATCTAATATTGAAGGAGACTAAAATAAATTGTTTATAGGTTTAAAATACTCAAAAGTATAGAGAAATATACATATATTTTCGCTTATGTTTATCATAGTACAATTAAAGGATTCACAAGGTATCCTATCATGTCATATTGTCTTAATATTTGTTATTGTTATTGCTTTTCTAGCTAAAAAGGTCATAAAATAATAATAATACTATGGGCCATTATTACAACTTGCCTTTATGTTCCCAATAACTTTAAAACAACCTTTTTCTATTACTTAAAGCCGCGAAAGGCATTGAGCTCTCAAATGAGCTCTCTTCTCTTTGTTTTCACACGTACGCAAGCACACACATTGTATAAAAAGTTAAAACCAAAGTATATTTATACAAGTACATGCAAGTGATCAGCTGTTCATTATTTTCTCCTTTGTAAATACTTTTGAGATTGTCAAAATTTGTTACTTTGTTGTTTTTCTTTCTGTTTGTTTACATTTTTTGTATGTAATTGTAAACTATTTTTGACAATCTCACAATGTTTTACACAAACAAAATTAATGTTGTTTTTTTTATTGTTTATTTGTTGTAGAGTTGCATGTACTTGTATAAATATACTTTGGTTAAAACCAATCAGTCTCGTATGAGCTTTGATGCAGGTTGGTCGTGTACGCTTTTATGCTTGTTTTTTTTCAGCAATTGTTGTTGTTTTTATTTTGTAAAATACAAATCAAACTAGTCAGTCTCGTATGAGCTTTGATACAGGTAGGTTGTGTTGCGGGTTTTTGCTTGTTTTTTCAGCTATTGTTTTTGTTTTACTCTCGGCTACAGTGAAAGAAATGGATGAGGAATTTTATGAATATGATTTATTCAACAAATACCACTTCAAACTTTTACATCCATTTCGCTCAGTGCATAGAGAGTAGCAGAGCGCAATAAATAACTCACACAATGACAAATTTACAAAGTTTGGTAGTATTAAAATGTCTATCGCTGATTTACTTAAATAATTTATACACAGAGAAAACAGATTCATGATAGCAACCGAATTTGTTGCCAATCGAATGATTCTACCTTAGTGACCGAATTTTACAGTTGTCGCTACAAAATTTTAGAAAGGGTAACAAAAGTTTGTTTGCTTCAACCGAATTTCTTCTTTGTCAACTGACTTTCTGTTAATAGAACCGAAAAAGTCTATTTGTTCAACCGAATCATTCGATTGGCAACAAATTCGGTTGCTATCACGAATCTGTTTTCTCTGTGTAGTTTCACCTTGCATTTATCATATGCGTGAAACGATGTCGAAAGAAAAATGATTCGAACAAATTTGTATGAAAACTATTCGAAAGAATTTTAAAAACTGAGTGTTTTTCATACAATTTTTTTCGAATCATTTTTCTTTCGACATCGTGAAACAGGCAACCTTTTTATATTACTTAAAGTTACCTTTTACTATTACGAACTTAAAGGCAAGTTTTAATAATGGCCCTATGTATGCTATGTTTTTTGTGCTATCGTAACCAACCAGCAGAGATCTGTGCCGAACGCTTAAGAGCCGGATAAGCTGAGCCGCCGAGTCGTGAAATATTAGAACATGATGACATGATAGGATGGATACCTTGTGAATGCAATAAAAAAACTAGTTACATAGATCACTTCCTGTTGTATAATTATCAACATAGTTCATTACCAAGTAATGGGTTGAAATACTCATTATTTGTTAGATTTTTAAAAGTCATTACTTTGAAACTACTAAAATTATTAATAGCATGTAGCGAATACAATAATTCATTTATCATAAGGAATTACAGAAGCAGTTATCAAAGAAACAAAAGTATTTCAGGTTAGCTACTACGGTAATGGATCAGGTGGCAACTGATTTTGTGTAATTAATAAATTGTATACAAATATATTGTTTTTTACATTAAAAATCGTCAAATGTTCACTAAAAATTATAAATTACGCAAACTATATGCGCAGAATTTGAAATTATAACAAAATACACAACAACATCAAATCGGTTCCATTTTGTTACAAATCAACTGATTCGAAAAAGTAATTGATCAAAATTGATTTTGGGTTACTGACTACAAACATGCATTTGCATGAAAATCGCTGCCCTGTTAATAAATAATTCCAAATAAACAATTTACATTTTAAAAATGAGAGGTCTCCTATATTCGACTTAACTTAAACAAAAATGTCTATACTTTATTGTGATTATGTTATCAATGCTAATTAATTAACTGTTTTATTATTATAAATTCAACTCACATAAAAATACATAGGGTACTGGCTGAAATGGGTTAATCGTTGTTAGAGCAATTAATACATTTGTTTACTTGTTGCTCTCTCTCTACATACATTCTTATCAAACTAAAATAAATGGTTCTCCGTAAAAAAACAATGGCATTTCAAACAAAACATTTCATAAAATAAAGCTTTTAAAGCAATACAAAATTAAACTTTCACTATTGAAAAAGTACGTGTTTAAGTTTGGCACATTGAAAAAATAAGAAGCTTCGATTTTTTATAAATTATAATCCCATAACCAACTTATTGTTGCAGTTTCAAAATAATTTTATATAGTTACAATAATACATAACACTAAATTAATTTTATCTATAAAATGTTTTTTATATATTAATTTCAGTCGTTTTTATTTTTGTGTAATTCATTTAATAAACAATAGTTGCTCAACTTGAAGTCAAGGAAATTATTTTGGAATGATCTTTTAGCACATTTAAGTGAGAGAAAAGTTTCAATAGAATAAAACGTTTTTAATGCAGTCAACAAATGACTTCATAATACCCTACTTATAAATTAAAAGATTGATTTCAAAACATTAAAATATTTTTTTTTTTATTATTATACATTTGTTAATATGTATTAATACGTGTACTTTTATGTATATATTTTGTACAACCAGCAAACGTTTGCATATTATTATGCTAATTATCAACAAAGACAATTTTTTGCAATAAATTCTACTAACATAAACATTCATAATTATTAGGATTGTCCCAAAAAATGTTGGCGATGGTGCCAACTGAAATATTCTCTAAAAATAGCATACCTAAATATGTTTGTTTTAATTTTGCTTATCTAAATTTTATTATTTTATTTAATATTTTATTATAATTAAAGGCACACGAACCGGATTAAAGAAAGTTCCCATGAAGTGCTAACCTACCTATTTTCTCACAAAAAATATTATTAATTTCAAAAAAACACTAAAGCGGAAATTTAGACTATTGTATTAATGTTTAGACTGATACGTATTTATAGTTTTTATTTTATAGTCAAAGTCTTCAAAAGTTTTTTTTTTCCATTTCAAATTGAGATTTAAAAGTTACTTGAATTAATATCACGACAATGCCCGATATCACAAACAGACGGTTAGAAAGAGAACAGTTAAATAAATGTAATCGATCGAACATTAAGCAGAGACTCCAACTAAATACATTAACTCCAATTAATAAACTAACTTAAGAGCTAGTTTCTTACTTGTCAGTTAAACGTATCTTAACACGCTGTGAAGTTAAACCTGAAACAAAGTTAAGCGGACTTTAACTAAGGATTGTTTTTCTCACTCATGAATTACTAACTGGCAATTTTGTTAGAATTTCCATACTTTTCAGTCAAATCACATGTGCATTCCTCAACATTTTTCATATAAATATGGCAATACATTAGGTTTAACTCGACAATGATGCACAGTTAAACCTAGATTATATACTAAATAAACAATAATTGAGAAACACAATTTTTTTTGTTTAATCTAGGTTTAAATGAAGAATGTAGATTATCTTTATCCCAGAAACTAGCTCTAAGTATGGTTAACCTAGAACTATCAATTAGGAATGGTAAACCATTATTAGTTGGGCAGAAATCTTTGAAGAAACATGCCAAATAAATAACTATTCTCTTGCTTCCTATTTTTCTTGTGCCTTAAAAATGCATTACGAGGTATCAGATTTTTGACGCTTGAATAATCAGTTTAAAGGTTTTACAGCTATCTCATTCCAAATGGAAAAAGTTTTCAATATTAAGTTTAAGCGCATGTAAAAGTGTTCTCATAAGCATGAAGAATATTTTGAAAAACAATAAATGTTTGATGCTGTACATTAAGAAAATATGTATATACTAAAATGTTTTTAAACAATTTGCTTTAGTTTATTATTTGCTAAAGTATGAATGGAATGCGAAAACGTATGGGGAAAAATAAGCTAATTTCGTATATCGTTAATTTATTTCATCAAACACGCTGATTTTTTGATATTTCGAACTGTTGAAACGGAATATGAATCTGACTCATCTGACTTAACGAAAATACCCCGTAATATATTATAATTTAAAGAATGAAAACCATTAAATTAACAAAAAATTTAAAACAAAATTATTTTTAAGTAACATGTGAATAATTCATGGCATATTTGCAAGTTATTGAAGGACTCCGAAAAAATTTAAATATAAAAAATCAAAATTGCTTTGGAAACATTTTGCTATATATACAAATAAATATACCGCTTTAACTGTAATAAAAAATATTATACGTAAATTCTTTTTAATCGATATTATTTTTGTAAATGCGATTCAAAGCGAAGAATGATAATGAATTTACCAACAAAAGTCTCAGCATTTTGTTGGCCGGCCTTCTATTGCAAAAAATATCATTCTAAAAATGTATCTATTATAAAAGGTTTAGAAGTTTGTGTTTCTTTTTTCATTTTATTTACAAGAATAATATATATTAATTTTTTGCAATGACTGATATCAATATGTCTAAGAAACAATATTCCATATTTATTAAATTGAAACATTGCTAGTGGAACAAAATCTTTTAAAAAATTTTTATCTTAAAATGTGGGTGTTGGTTATATAAGATTGGTTACAGCCAAACATGGCTTTTCTTTCTTCTTACTTTTTATACCCTACACCACCATAGTGGGGAGGGTATATTGGATTTGTGCAGATGTTTGTAACGCCCAAAAATATTAGTCTAATATCCACCATAACGCATACCGATCGACTCAGAATCACTTTCTGAGTCGATTTCTTGGCCCAAGGACCAAGCCTATTGAAACTGGCTGAAATCAGTCCATTACTTCGCGTAGCCCCCATACAAATGTCCACTCGAAATTGGACTTTATCGGTCATAAATTTTTTATTTATATAGGTATCTACACAAGTTTTTCTCCAAATAAGTTTTATATATACGGAATTCATGTCACCAAATTTTATTATGATCAGTTCATAATTAGTCATAGCTCCCATCACTTTAACGAGCATAAATCTCCTAAAAATGTTGGTTTACACACGAAATTCAACATAAATAACTTTCATATAAACATTAATCACATGACCAAATTTCATGGTGATCGGTCCATAATTTGTCATATCTCCCACTTCAGAAAATCACTCACGAATATAAATTATTGAAATTTTGAAAGAAAAATGTTTTTGCTCATTTACTTAGGGTAGGGTATTATACGGTATTATTGAATCAAAACACTGTTTTTCACTGTGCCTTAATATGTAAAAACTCGCTATGTAAATTTTTAGACAATTCTACAGTTCTTTAAAAATTTTGGATGTCAATTTGAACAATAGCTTTGTATTGCTTAGGATAATGTACTGGTTATACTCATTCAGTAATTTAACAATATAATTGTATATTTCGTTAGCTTTGTGTGTACGTTTGCCTGTCAGTTGAGGTCAAACATATGTTTTTTTTTTTTTAAACAAAATTTTTTTTGGAATTTTTTTACCAAATAAATTTGTTTTTATTTTTCAATATGTTAAATTTATTAGAGAAATTGTATTGATTTAAAGAAATTTTGAGAACTTGTTCTAAAATAACTTTTTCCAGAACGAGTGCAATCGGAACCACTTCAGATTCTTTAATAACAGGATTAGAACTAGCGATGTGTTAATTACATCTGGAACAATTTCTGTGGAACGCTATTGATATTCTAAAACACCAGTTCTATGGCACTAGTTATGCATTGATTCTCGACTATTTCTATATAACACCCTTTAGTTCCAAAACTAATTTCATCATTGAAAAATTAATTGAATTTGTTCATGTTAATGCAGAAATATGTAATAAAAATTAAATATAGATATGTATGTATAAATGTAATGAATCATCAAGGAATTTTCAAATATACAGGGAATGATGGAAATAATGCAGTATTACGTGGTGCGGTAAGAACCAGTTCTGCAGGTGACAATTTCAAATAAAAATCATTGATCCCAACTCAAAACAAGAATGAGTACTGGCTGTATTCATGTGTTCTCGAAGTAGTTGTGGAACTAATATGTTTTTTCCTGAGAAATTGTAAATATTTCAAAACATATTTTTTAGATTTTAAGAGCATGGTTTTGGGTATTTGCAGCAAAAACACTTTTTTCAATTGTTATAAAAAATCAATAAATCTTTTTAAAAAAGCAAAAATATTCATAGCAGTCTTAATATCTCAATAGGTATAAATACTTTTAATTTTTGTATTTATAAAAGATACAAATATCAATTTTCATTTTTGTAAGTTCAAAGAAGAACCTGCAAATTTAGCCAAACCATACATTATACAAAATACAACAAATTATTATTTTTTTTTTAATTTTTTAAAAGCAAATAGAAATTAAAATACATAGAGGTTCATATAAGAATAACAATTAGCAACTCAAGATAAACACACAGCTTCCAAGAATCTAAATTGAAAACAAAACACCGACAAGTTTTGGTTAAATTTAAAAATAAAATAAAAAAGCTTTAGCGGTCTATGGAAAAAACAATGAAACACTTACCTTATTGGGATTTGGTGGTGAATAGCTTAAAATCTGAGATTGCGAAAGACTATGGCGTTGTTGGGGATAAGTATAATTGCCGCTGCCGTTGCTATTATTGCTGCTGTTGTTATGGTTGTTGTTGTTATTATTATTATGATTGCTAGTCGAACTGTGATGTATGATGGAAGATGCTAAAGTGGATGCAGCGCCCACGGCCACACCAATATGTATTGCGTTATTGGAATGTGCTGTAATGGCACCACTAGGCGAATGATTAATAAGATGGCCGCTGTTGCCTAGAATATTTGCTAAACTGCCGGGAGAACTTTGAGTTTTATGGTTGGGATTTCGTTGTTGATTGTTTATAGAAGTACTGGAAGATTTGCGATGGTCTGTTTTATTTTGTTGTTGTTGCTGCTGCTGTTGTTGGCTTAATGTTCCCAGAGGTGTATCTAGAACTGGCGAACTGGTGGCAGTTGTCCAAATTGACATTTTAAACCGTTTGAGGCACAAAGAATAGTGCTACTAATAAACTTAAGCGACGACATTGTAACAAAATTTAAACAAAATTATAGGAAAAGAAAAATTTAATTAGAAAAAAAAAAATAACAAATGTTGATAATTAACAGCACGAATAAGCACACACATGAACACACAGCCCACAATTAGATTTGCCCAGCAATATTGAATGCACGACGATTTTTTTACAGATAAATTTGCATTTTTACTTATAGTTTTTATTTAATTAACAAATAAACTTAGTTTGTAATATTTTCAACACTTTTTCTTATATTTTTCTTTAACCAAAAAACAGCCACACACAATTTATTAAATATTTGTCAAGATTTTTTTATTTAAGTACAAAAGGTTTAGAGAGCGAACTTTAGCCACAGAGAGCAAACGATTTCGACTGAAATTGTTTAAATTATTTTGCGTTGGCTTTTTGATTTTTTAGTGTTTTTTTTTCCAAAACAAAATGATAATAATAAAGCTAATAACAAGGCGAATTTATACAAGGTGGTGGCAGTTCTACAAAAACAACAATTGGTCTTAACAAATGTCAAAAAACTAAATTTAAAAATTAAACAAATATGTATTAAAACTTAATAAAGTGTAGATAATTGAATAGTGAGGGCTTTACTTATTTATGTAAAAAATAAATATTTTGTTAATAAGCTTAGAATACGTAGATATTTAAATATAAACAAAAGCTTTGACAACTGTTAGAACCAAAAAGCGAAAAAAATAGTTATCAGCTGACTGACTGACTCCACCTTGTATAAATTCGCCTTGGCTAATAAGAAGACAGATAAAATAGAAATAAACATGAAAATAAAAAAAAAAAATGACAACTCAACTTATTGTTGTTGCCAACAACAGCTGTTACACAGGGTTGTTTAATAAATGTAGGCAAAAGTAAAGGAAAACAACCGCTGTATATGGTTTGTGTACACGCTAAAACGGAAATTCAATACTGATTTATTTGAAAACAAGGGATGCCATATCAAATATTGAGTTTAAACCGGATGTGGTCTGATTTTTTTTTATGATTAAAGGCAATATTAAAGTTTTGATTTCAATTATTGAGTTTATTGAAATCATAAATTTAAAATATAATTAGTCAATTCACAAGGTCTCTTATCAGTCATATTGTCATAATGTCCTAATATATCACGACTCGGCGGCTCGGCTTAACCGACTCTTAGGCATTCGGCGTTCGTATCTGCTGGTTCGTTACGATAACACAATAAACATAGCATAGAAAGTAGTATTATTTTAAGACATTTTTTGCTTGAAAAGCAATAAAAACCATTGTGAAATATTAGGACATTATGACAATATGACATGATAAGAGACCTTGTGAATTGACCAAATAGAATAACATTTTTCACTTCACTTATTTTTAATTTTTGTAAATTTCATTAAGAATTTAATACAGGGTAAAATTACTGATATCATTAAAGTCTAAAATCTTTAAACCGTTTCCAGTCGTAAGTCATCCTTGAATATAATGGTTAAATATTATTACATTTTTACCTTTTAAGAAATTGTGGTTTATTTCCTTAAATAAAATTGCAATTAAATTTCAATTAGAAGAGCCAAGTAGTTTTAAATTTGTAACAACTCTTTATCTACCAAAAAAGTACTTAAAAAACGGTTTTAGAACACATTTAAATTATTTATCAGCTTGATGTTGCCTCAATCACGATTCACAGCAAGTGCCATCTTCTAGAAGTTTCAAGCATTGTCTAACGGAAAAACTTGAATGTTCTATTTCCACAATGATGGCCCAGAGCTTTTAGAGCAGCTTTGCAGTTAATGTTGTCATACTTATAAGGAATGTTAATAACAGCGTGTTTATAAGAACAAGTTTCTTTTGATGGAAATGTTTACAAACATAATGAATTAAATTCTAATGAATTATGCATTCTCGTAACAATATTATCTATTAAGAAATAGTAAAAACTTCTAAACAAGTTTCATTAAAATATGGAAATAAACAATAATTTAAACATATAACTTAACACAACATAATCGGAGATTTTTAAGAATTTTAAAAAATAAAAAGAAAGATTTGCAAAAATTTCAAATAAAAATTCTTGATTTAAATAATTTTACTTTTACAAAATTAACCTGTTAACTGTTATAATCTATAAAAACTAGTGTCATCCATATGTGAGTTCGTTTGATCACGCGTCTTTAATAATCAGCATAAAACATGCCTACGTCAATTTAATATACATTTTGCTGAAATTGCAATAGTTTTATTATCAATCACGTAATTTGTTTACATGAACAATCAGTAAAACTAAATTGTAAACAAATAATGTATAACCTATACAATGTTAAACATATCATCTGAGAGCTCTTATTATTCTCAACAAAAATCAAAAACTAGAGGCGCTGCATCGTGATTACTTTATTTTCCCACCGAAAATAAGATTTTTAAAGAAACTTATGGGTCGATTATGGATTGCAACCGAACTTCAGTTGCGTTGCCAGAGGGCAACTGGTTGCCAGATTTTCAACAGAAATGATAGCTGCCAGTTGCCATCTGTAATACCATTTAGGCAACTGACAACGCAACTGAAGTTCGGTTGTCATCCATAATCAACCCATTAGTTTAACAAAAGCAGGCTACCACCTGAGCCTGCATTTCTCCAGCCTAGTATCGATAGTTTGATAAGAATGCAACACTCTAGAATCCCAAAAAAAGCGATTGGAAAATGGATGTTGCTATGCATTTAACAAACAAAATAAATACGAGAGCAAAATGTGCTCCGAATATTCCACCTGTCACCGCAGTTCCTTCCGATCGATTGTGGAATTTATTCTGTATTTTTGAGAAGTTATCGAAAGAACGGCAATTATCGTGAATGATATAATGTAAATACCGTAAATAATTTTGCATTATGAAAATGTAATTTGTATGCCTTTCACCTTCGTGAGAAATGTATACATATATAAGTTTATCATTCTATTTGTAATTTCCACAATATAAAAGCGGAGTCGATTAAGCCATGTCCGCCTGTCTGTTGAAATCAATTTTCTGAAGACCCCAGATATCTTCAGGATCCAAATCTTCTATAATTCTGTCAGACATGTTTTCGAGAAGTTTCCTATTTAAAATCAGCAAAATCCGTCCATAACTAATGGAGATATGAGCAAAAATCCGAGACAACCTCTATTTTTGGACTATTTTTGATCTATATCTCGATTACTAAATCATAAATATACACAATATGGATATCTAATGATAGATATTTCAAAGTTCGATATTTCAATGGGTCGAAATCGGGAAAAATATTTTTTAACCTGAATTTTTTTTTCACAAAAAACATTTTTTTGTCATAAATTTTTTTCAATAATAAATGAAACAAGTAAGAGAGATATATTCGACTGGGCCGAATCTTATATACCCTTCACCAAACTATACTTCAAAATAAAAATTTTTAGGTAATTTTAGGTAAACAAAATTTATTTTTTTCCAGTTGTTTTTTTTTCATTTTTTGGAAAAAAAAATTTTTCGAATTTTTTTTTTTTAAATTTTTTATATAAATTTTTTTTTATTTTTTTAAATTTTAAATTTTTTTTTTAAATTAAAATTTTTTTTTTTAATATTTAGCGAAAAAAACTTTTGGTGAAAAAAAAAAAATCTGGTTAAAATTTTTTCCCGATTTTGACCCATTGTAGGTCCAACTTACTATGGTCTTATCGTCGTTGCAAAGGTCTTTGAAATATCTATCATTAGATATCCATATTGTGTATATTAATGACTTAGTAATCCAGATATAGGTCAAAAAATAGGTAAAAAATCGAGGTTGTCCTGGTTTTTTCCTTATATCTCAGCCATTTGTGGACCGATTTTGCTGATTTTAAATAGCAAACTTCTCGAAAGCATGTCTGACAGAATTATTGAAGATTTGGATCCCGAAGATATCTGGGGTCTTCAGAAAATTGATTTCAACAGACAGACGGACAGACAGACAGACAGACAGACAGACGGACATGGCTCAATCGACTCCGCTATCTATAAGGATCCAGAATATATATACTTTATAGGGTCGGAAAATTATATTGTGGAAATTACAAACGGAATGACAAATTTATATATACCCTTCTCACGAAGGTGAAGGGTATAAAAAAATAAATTTTTAAAGTAAAAAAATTTTAATTTTTTTTTTTAATTTTTGTAAATTTGATTAATATTTTAAGTCAGACCGAAATTACCGCTATCATTTAAATACCTTTATTTTTACTGGTAAACCAAAATACCGTTACCGTTTAATCACCGTTACTGAAATAATCGAAATTAGCTTTTCCGTTATCTTTTTACCGTTTCTAATCTGTAGCCAAATTTGATCTAAACAGTTTTGAATTTCTTATGCAAGAAATTTGGTAACGTAAAACTAAAATAAAATGATTATTAAAACTTTTACGAATTAACAAATTGATCGGTATCTTCTGAAGAATCTAAAATATAATCGATCGAATTGAGATCATTCCAAACAAAATGTGTAACAAACTTTTATAATGACAGGCTCTCTGTTTATCTAAAGAATTGAAATCGGAGAGAAATTTCGAAGCTAATTGCAGTGTTGGCGGAACATTAGACGATCGGTAGACATGCAATCCATCTCCCTTACAATGACTATGGTAACATTCTTTCATCATCTCAGTGAATATCCAGCACTTAATGTATCTAAGGTATCGGGAACTGTACTGAGTGATCTTAATAAATTACTCAATACCAAAGGATGGATCGATGTAGTATTAGTATTTGTGTTGATATTGTCACATAAACTGTGTTATTTGAAGTATCGTTACTATGGGCGACAAGACTGTGCGACAATGCACACTTTGAAACATGTCTCTATCGTTCTGGCGATTTGCAGTGGGCGACAAGATTGACCGATTAGATCGTGTCTTCTTTTGGAGTTTTTTTTTTTTTTTTTTTATGTCAGCGGTTAATGTGAACAGTCTTTGAAAGCTGTTCCTAATCGTACAAATTTTCTGGGGAATTTTTTTTTTTAGAAATTTTCGGGACATTTCGGATATTCTTTATCAGCCCAATTATGAATAAAAAATTCCCTGGGAGTTTGTTCCCCGGGAGTTTTTTCCCATTGAATTTGAATAGGAAAAATGGGAAAAGGGAAAAAACTCCCGGGGAATTTTTATTCATAATTGGGCTGTATAAGTTTTCTTCTTAAAGTTACAGTATTATTTTTGCACAGATAAAACAGATTCGATGTGATTTGTTAGCAATTGAATGATTGGATTATATTTGTTCGATATTAGCAACAGAATAATTATGATTAAAATAACCGAATTGTTGAACCCTTTGAACTTGATCATATTGACCAAATCATTTGATTATAACCAAAACTAAATGCTGTTTTCTCTTTCGGAAAACAATGGACATTTCGAATGATGCTGGTATAGTTTTGGAGATCGCCTTATTTTATCGCTACAGATTTTCTTCTTTTGAAGTTTTCTTGAAGTCATGGTTACAAGAGACCGCAAAATGTGTCAAAAATGTGAAAAAAACCTTAAGGTCCAAATAAACATTTTAAAATGATTATATAATTGTTTCGTTTCATTTTAATGATATGCATTATTGGTTGGTCACTTTGTACAATAAAATGTTAAAAATCCAAAAAAAATTTTGATTCGAATTTCATTTTTTTCTTTAAGTGTTTAACAGTGATTCATGATTAATTTTGTTTTTTTAAACAATAAAGTTATTGTTGTACGAATTGTTTGTACGCTACATTGAACGTAATATTTCTAGTTAAACTAAATTTGTATATCAATTCAACACATTTTGAAAAATGTTTCATACAAATTAGTTTGATTTTTAAATGTTCATAGTCCATCACCAACCTAATTTCATTAAATTCCGTAATTTCAAAAAAATTTCGTGGAAGACTTCGTAAATCTACTCCAAGACACGATAATTTAATAGCAAGAAATTTAAGAAATTCCCAAAAATTACTTCCCCGGAGATTATCGATAATCTAAAATTGAAAATAAGTTCTCCCACTTGGTCCAGGGCAAATGAGGTCTTGGTTGCTACCGTTCTGTGAAAAACCTGTTAAGGACTGAGATAGAAAAATTCTTAACACACGTTTTTGATTAAAACTTTTAACCCAAGTATTATTTTATTATTTTTTTTTTTTGATCAAGTTACCTTTGTAAAGCATGTCAGTTATTATGTTTAATGTCAATTATGTTCATTTGTTGTTAATCTGATTAAAATGAGTGACCAGAAAAAAGTGTGTACTAAAATTATAAAATATTTTCAACAAAACTCAACTTGGCTCTACAAAAAGTTGGCCGAACAATCAAAGGTCTGCCGTCAAACTGTTTCCATTGTTATTAAACAGTACCGGGATAACTTGTCCGTTGATAGAAAACCTGGTACAGGTAGAAGGAATTGTCCACATGATGTTTCTAAAGCCAAAAAAATGGAAAGCATTTTCAAAAGAGCTCCCAACTCATCCGGTAGGAAATCAGCACGGTGCTCGGACTATTTGGTACGAAAAGTTAAAGCCAATGCAGTTTTAAAAACATACACGGCTTAAAAAGTTCCTGACAGGAACTCTGCTAAAAATTTAGAGGCCAAAGACAGAGCACGGAAATTGTATGTTAAGAATTTTTCGATCTCAGTCCTTATATCTATGCTCGCATATAATTTGCCAAAGATTGGTTGATTCCAAATACAATTTACAGTGATGGGAGAACATGTCCAAGGTAGTCGAAGGAAACAACTGGGCCATATTATTATTTTATCATATCATAAAATATACTACAACACGAATTGGATACATAACCATTTTAAATTTAATCATGTATCCATACGCTGGGGAAAATATGCCCCTAGTTTGAAGATTCCAGCGATTGATTACAATCCAATGATGTATGAGTTTTGAATAGGCCAATCGCCAGATCTCAATCCCATAGAAAACTTATGGAAAAGTATAGATCGCAAAATGCGGTTATTAAAGAGTGGGGAAATATTTCAAGGCTATGCAACAAAATAGTGAGTCACTAAAAAGGCCAAACATTTTTTGGAAAAAATTAAACTGAAGTTTCAATTATTTTGCCAATACAATAACAATGAATTTGTTTTCTATTTTCAGAACTTTATTGATTATGTTATTATATTGTTACGTTTTTACCTTTTAAAAACGGGGTTTATTTCCTTTAAATAAACCAGATACCTTTGATTGCAAATAAAAGCAGTTTTAGTAGTTTAAAATTGTAACAACTCTTTATTTATTTAGAATGTACAAAAACAACAGAATTAAATAGTCACTCAATGTCTTTATACACATTTATCAAACTTTATAATGTACTAACACACATGTATACGACAGTTGATGTTAACTCTAACAGCGACAATGATCAACTCAACTCACGACTGCAGCCTCTTCCACCATTTATACACACGCCATCTCTCGGGAATCTTCTACAATTCACTTAACGGACAAAACTCGTATGATCGAATTCTAGAGCCTTCGATGTCATTGTCAGCAGCCAAAACATTTGCTGTTGCCATACTTACAAACAATGCCAATAACCGCATGCTACTGATGGACGTGCCTTCAAATATGATGAATGCTGCAAGCAGTCATTACAGACCTTTAAATTCAAATCGACATTGCACATTCGTAACAATATTTATACCCTTCAGCATGAATGCCAAGGGAATGTATAAGTAAGTCATTCCGTTTGTAATTTATACATTTTTCATTTGCGACCAAACAAAGTATATGTATTGTGGATCGTTATAGATTGCGGAGTCGTTACAGCCATGCCGTCTGTCAGTATGTTGAAATCAACTTTCTGTAGTCTCCAAATAACTTACATTCACGCTTTATACATCAATATATCCGCTATATACCCGGTTCGGTTGCTATTTAAAATCGAGAAAATCGGCCCACAAATGGCTGAGATATAGGGATAAAACCAGGACAACCTCGGTTTTTGGCATGTTTTTGATTTACATATATCTGAATTATTAAGCCATTTGTATAGACAATATGGATACATAATGAAAGATATTTCAAAGTCCTTAGCAATGACATATACAAGTTGGCGCAAAAGTAAACTTCCGATGTTTTTTGGCTGTATTAAAAAAAAAAAAAAAAATTAAAAACTTTGATTCTTCTTGTGGATTATTTTTATTTGGTCTTTTAATTTTTTTTTACATCAAGTCGAGAATATGATGTCATGTAAATGGCCGCCGCCACAGTTGATTGTCATTTTAGCCCTTTTTATGGCATTTCCATCACTTTGGCCAAAACTTCCGGCGATAGGTCCTCACATTCTTGACGGATATTGTCTTTAAGAGCTGCAAGAGTCTGAGGCTTGTTGACATAAACCCGCGACTTCAAAAAGCCCCACAAAAAGAAGTCTGGAGCGGTCAAATCAGGTGATCTTGCTGGCCAGTGCAAATCGCCAAAACGGGAGATTAGGCGCCCGGGAAATGAATCCTTCAGCATATCGGTTGTGGCACGTGCAGTGTGTGCCGTTGCACCTTCCTGTTGGAACCACATGTTTTCCAATCCCAATTCATCAAGTTGCGGCAAAAAGAACTCGTTGATCATTGCTCTGTAGCGCTCACCATTCACAGTAACCGTTTGGCCCGCGACGTCTTCGAAGAAAAAAGGTCCGATGACTCCTCCAGCGAAAACAGCACACCATACAGTAACTTTGAGCGGGTGTAATGGCTCTTCGTGGGTTACACGCGGATTTTCAGTGCCCCAGAAGCGTAAATTTTGCTTATTTACGTACCCGCTAAGATGGAAATGGGCCTCATCACTCATGATTTTTTTTGATGAAAAATCATCTTTCTCTTGGTGGTGATTAAGGATGGCTTGAGCGTATGTTAGACGCGATTGGCGGTCAGCAGCTAATAGCTGATGCACCGTCTAGACTTTGTACGGAAACATCTTCAAATCTTGTACCAAAATTCGCTGTAAAGACCGTCGACTGATACCCATTTGCGAGGCACGTCGTCTGGTCGATGTCGACGGCGCTTCCATGACATCCTCGGCTACAGCAGCAATATTCTCTGCAGAACGGCTACTCCGGGGTCTGCCACGCCTGGCAGTATCTCGTGTTGTGCCAGTCTCTTCGAGGCGAGCGGCTAAACGTGGCAGTGTTTCACCAGTAGGAAATCTGCGACGAAATTCACGTTGTGCCAAAGTCACGACCGATTATTGGTCAAATAAATAGTCAGCAATATTCCAGCGTTCTGGAGCAGTGTAGCCTAACATTGTTTATTAAATTGTATTTCGCATGTGTTTACTACACAAATGTCAAAACAGAACTGACATTAGGGGCGAATCGCAAAATTTATAGCATTTTCTGATAGGAGGATTACTTTTGCGCCATCTTGTATAAGGCCATAGTTGGACATATAATGGGTCAAAATCGAATTATTTTTTCATAAAAAAAATTTTTTTGTCTAATTTTTTTCAATAATAAATTTAAAAAAAATAAAAATTTAATTAAAAGAAAAAAAAAAAAAAAATTAACAATTTTTAAAGTCATTGTTGAGTCTATATTTCTTCAAAAACTTCACAATTAGAACGTTATAAGATTAATTTTTTCATCGTAAATCATTTCTTAAAAAAAAATAAATTTGAAATTTTATTTAACTTAAAGTGAATGACAAATTTAATATAACAAACATTTAGCTAGTAGCTGATATTGTGCATATTTTTTTTAGTTCAAACCATAATTATTTATTTCTTAAACCCAACACGTGACTACTTTATAAATAAATCCAAAAATATAAAAAAAAAAAATATATAAAAAATCGTATGTATCATTTTAATAAAAATACGATATGGGTTTTTAATTTGAAATTAAATCGCATAGAATAATTATTGTTTGTTTTGTTTTCTTCGTTGTGGTAAAACAAAAAAAAAAAAACAGCGATCAATCGTTTAGGCGATGGCAACAAAAATGTAAATCAGAAATAACAACAACTAAAATAAAATAATAAAATATCAAAAAAAAAAAAAAAAACCTTACGAAGGTGACATTAATAATAAGACTTGTGTACGTTTGAAATATTAAGGTAAAAATAAACAAAATCGTTTTGATAAACGGGTGTGCTGAAAGACCCTCCTCAAATTGATTTGTCAATGCATAAAGTAGTAGATGGTTCTTTTTGTTAAATGCACAATAAAAATTACAAAATTGGTGGCACCTTTAAAAATTAAACGAATTTTTATCAATGATGGCTATCGTTAACCCTAAAATAGCCTTTCAACTCGCTTACTGTTACCTGCAATTACCGTTACCAAAATAACTGAAATTACCGTTAACGATATAATACAAAATGGCGTTATCTCTAAATACCATTACCGCTATTGTGTAAATAATTTGAAGTTATGAAAATACAATTTTTTAAATTCAATAATTGATTTTAATGAAATATAGAGAATTTAATATGGAAACATCTTTTAATTTTTATGAAATTTATTCATAGTTTTAGTAAGATTGAAATTACCGTCCCCGCTAAGCTACCGTTATCGAAATAACAGCAAATACCGCTAAATGGCCGTTACCGAAATAATCCAAATTAGCGTTACAGTAACATTTATTATCAAATATTCGACATATACAAAAAACCATTTTTCTATTGTAGTTAATAACTTAATTTCAATTCATTCATTACAAACCGTTACTTAAAAACGTATTGAACATTTGAATACACCAACCAACCTTATCTGATGTAGGGTATATGAATTTGTTACTGTTTTCAAATCAAATACAGGTGTATTTTATTCTTTAAAATTAAAAGTATTTATTTTTATGTTTTACAAAAAAAAGTAAAAAAAAAAAAGAAAAACAAGTAAAACAAAAGTTGAAGACAAAAAAAAAAAAAGCAAGAATAAAGAAACGGAATTAAATTTATATGCCACATTTTGTGAGATGTATTTATTTTTTTGTCAAATAAAATGAATACGTATACAAGTACTTGCAAAGTACTTATAAATAAAAGAAATAAAAATAAATAAAAAAAAACATTAACAATTTTAATTTATTTGTTCTCGTTTTTTGTGTTTTTTTTTTTCATGCATGCGACATACAAAAAATCCCATTTCCTTTACAAAAACTAAAAAAAAAATTCTATTGTTCGAATTCAAACGAATTCGTATACAGAACATACTATTTTCTAAAAATGAATGAATTTTTTTTGTTGCTAATTTTAGATATAACATATGTGAACTTAATCCCGTTTTGGTTTTTTTTTTTAAATTTATTTTTGTAACCTTAAATTTTGGTGAGTGATTTTAGGATGACTTTTAACATACAGTGTTTGACAATACAATCCAAATTTATTTTCCTAAATTTTTTTTTTTAAATTAGTAAAGCATAATTTGGTGAAGGGTATATAAGATTCGGCACAGCCGAATATAGCTCTGTTATTTGTTTTTATTTTCTTATATAAATAACCAAAAATATGAACATAATTAAGAAAATTCTGAAATTTTTAAACAAATTAAAATGTAATGAAAATATCTGGCCAGTATTTTGTTGGATATCCCTTTTTATGCTCTTCACCATAAGTGGCAAGGGTATATATCTATAAGTTTGTCATTCCGTTTGTATTTTCTATATTTTTCATTTGCGACCTCATAACGTAAATATATTCTAGATGGTCATAGATAGCGTAGTCGATATAGTCATATCCATATATCCATCTGTATGTTGAAATTATTTCCTTAGTCGCCAAATACCTTACATACATGATTCATACATTAACATATCCGCTATAGTTCTGGTTCGGTTGCTATTTCAAATTTACAGTGGAAGCAATTAATATGAAAGCTATTTATAAAAAGTTAGAAGACTCTACCTATAACAGTTGTTTAGATATACGAAAAGAACTATTTACTTAACATGATCTGATACCACTCATTTGCAATACGTCAAGGTACCAAAATAACTCATGCAAAGTATTGAGAATTACATTATTAGAGTTCTCCAGATAATCGATAGTAAATATTTACTTTGTACTATTATAATTATCCAGATAATCAATTATAACTATATTTTTTTTTTTTATATGAAAATCCGATCACACGAAGTTTCAGTCAACATCCTAAAAATAAAAGAAATTGATTCAGATAAATCTAAAAGAGTCTCGAAATTACAATTTTCTTTGTAATGGAGGTACTACACCCTCTGTTCCGATCTCACCCATTTTTTTGCTAAACCTCGTACAGTGGTGCTAATTATTGTTAACAATCACAATACAATCCAGCACATTTTCAGCAAACCATGTATCTGTGGTAACGAAATAAAAGCTTCAAAGTTCTACGAATTTCTCTAATACAGTTCATTAGATATTCGGTAATACAAGGTGGCGCAAAAGTAATCCTCCTACCAGAAAATGCTATAAATTTTGCGATTGGCCCCTAATGTCAGTTCTGTTTTGACATTTGTGTAGTAAACACATGCGAAATACACGTTAATAAACAATGTTACGCTACACTGCTTCAGAACGCCAAATATTGCTGACTATTTATTTGACCAATAATCGGTCGGTGACTTTGGCACAACATGAATTTCGTCGCAGATTTCCTGGCCGTCCAACGCCTACTGGTGAAACGTTTTGCCGCTCGCCTCGAAGAGACTGGCACAACACGAGATGCTGCTAGGCGTGGCAGACCCCAGAGGAAGATGATTTTTCATCAAAAATAATCATGAGTGATGAGGCCCATTTCCATCTTAGCGGGTACGTAAATAAGCAAAATTTACGCTTCTGGGGCACTGAAAATCCGCGTGTAATCCACGTAGAGCCATTACACCCGCTCAAAGTCACTGTATGGTGTGCTGTTTTCGCTGGAGGAGTCATCGGACCTTTTTTCTTCGAAGACGTCGCGGGCCAAACGGTTACTGTGAATGGTGAGCGCTACAGAGCAATGATCAACGAGTTCTTTTTGCCGCAACTTGATGAATTGGGATTGGAAAACATGTGGTTCCAACAGGACGGTGCAACGGCACACACTGCACGTGCCATAACCGATATGCTGAAGGATGCATTTCCCGGGCGCCTAATCTCCCGTTTTGGCGATTTGCACTGGCCAGCAAGATCGCCTGATTTGACCGCTCCAGACTTCTTTTTGTGGGGCTTTTTGAAGTCGCGGGTTTATTTCAACAAGCCTCAGAGTCTTGCATTATCCTCACATTATCCGTCAAGAATGTGAGGACCTATCGCCGGAAGTTTTGGCCAAGGTGATGGAAAATGCCATAAAAAGGGCTCAAATGACAGTTAACTGTGGCAGCGGCCATTTACATGACATATATTCTCGACTTGTGTAAAAAAAATTAAAAGACCAAATAAAAATAATCCACAAGAAGAATCAAAGTTTTTCATTTTTTTTTTAATTACAGCCAAAAACTTCGGAAGTTTACTTTTGCGCCAGTTCTATATCACAGACATATTACGTAAAGCTATGATGAGAAATTTATTCATACAAAGTTTAAATACTTTTACAGTTACAGTTCTCCAAATATACGAAATTAATTATTTACTTTCAAATGGTCAAATTCCGTCCATTTTCAGACAATTTATATAAAATTATAAATGAGCTATTCGAACAAAGTTTGATGAATATTGTAATTATGGGTCTCGAGTTGTTTAGAAATAAATATTTACTTTGTTTGGTAGATGAATCTTCCCCTGTTCCGATACCTCCCATGTTTATTTAAACCATATGCAATGATAAGAAATTGATTCGTATAAAGTTTGAAGACTCACAATCATAGTTCTGCAGATATTCGAAAATACTTTGAATGGGAGGCGCTTCGGCTACTAAACTAATTTTCAGCCATACTATGTAAAACTATAAGAGAGATATTCGGACAAAGTTTGAAGTATATCGTAATTATAGTTCTAAAAATATTTAGAAATAACTATTTACTTTGTATGGGAGGTGACTCATCCCCAGTTCCGATCCATCCCAATTTTCGTTGAAATTCATGCAGTGATAAGAAATTGATCCATATGAAGTTTGAAGACTTTCACAATTATAGTATTCCAGATATTCGAAAATAACTATTTACATTGTTTGATAGGTGCCATGCCCAATAATACGATCCCGCCCATTTTTAGCCAAACTCCGTATAGTGATAAGAAATTAATGTGTTCATAGTTTAAATACTTTTGCAATGGTAGTTCTTCAGATATTGGAAATAAACAATTTACATTGTATGGGAGGTGCCACGCCCACTAATTCAATACCGCTCATGTAAATGCTAAAAGTGCTCTTCGGATAAAGTTTGAAGACTTCCACAATTATAGCTCCCCAGATATTTGAAAATAATTATTTTCTTTGTATGGGTGGTGTCATACCCCCTGTTCCGATCCGTCCAGTTTTCGGTTAAACATCATACAGTGATAAGAAATAGATTCCTATAAAGTTTGAATATTGTCACAATTATAGTTCTGCTGATATTCGAAAATACCTATTTACTTTGTATGGGTGGTGCCACGCCGATTTATACAGACTTTTGAAAAGGTACTTTCTAAATACATATTTTTGTGACTATAGTGATTTAAATTAAACATGTTTTCCTTTTAAACAAATATTTAAAAAACACAGATACATATTTTTCCCGTTTTCCCCTTTTTATGCCTTTATAGTCCAAGTAGTGAAAAAAGGTATAGCTTATTGATGCTTCTAAATAACAATCTATCTATGCTCGAAATTTCAATAAAATCGGTTCAGCCGTTTAGTATTTATTGTTTAAGAACTAAAGGTACCAACTTTACTGGGTTTCCCCCTGTTTATCCCTTTCTGATCCTTGTTTTACTTCTTTAATTTAAAAAAAAAGTGCCGCAGAAGCACAGCGATTGCTCACCGAAGCTTATGGGGAATATGTTACATGGGAGAGATGGTTTGTGCGGTTCAGAAGTGGTGATTTTGACACGGAAGACAAATATAGCCCAGGACAGCCAGTTTGAAGACCAAGAATTGGAGGTATAAAGATTGTTGTCAAACTCAACAAGAGCTTGCAAAATCACTACTAACAATCAGCAATATCAAAACTTTTGCAAGCAGCAGGATTTATCCAAAAGCAAAGCAATTAGGTCTGTATGAATTGAAGCTGAGAGACCTTGAAAGACGATTTTGTATGTCTGAAATGATGGTTGAAGAGATCGTGTGTGAAGCCCGGCCAACCAGCCGAATCGACACCAAAGCCAAATTTTCATTGCGCTCTGTATTTGGTGGGACCAAAACGATCCTATCTATTATGTGCTGCTGAGCTGCACAGGGAAACTGTATCGAATGAAACTGAATCCTTTGAAGCGAACATTGGTCGAAAATCACCTAGAATATGCGACCAGACATGAAACCGTAATATTCCATCATGTTGCAAAACGTGTTTAAAACTATTTAGAAATAAGTGGTTGGGAAGTTTTGCCATCTTGACAATTGAATTTGATTCTATCGAAAATACTGTTATATTATATTTTGGGGCAAATGTGCAATTAATTCCATAGAATGGAAATAGAATCACATGAAGGATGGGATAAACAAGTGATATGTATATATTCATAGGATTCTAATTCTCAGAATTTAAATTCATTTTATATTTATCATATAGAAATGTAGCAGCAAAGATGTAGACATTGTCAACAATATTATACAGATGATCTATATGAATCATGTTTCTTTTGTTATCAATTGCAATTGTGATTCTAAAAGCTGAGGACTCATCCATAAATACATTTATTAAACAAAAATTGTATATGGTCTGTGGTTTTAATACACACAAATAAATAGGTTTTTTTTTTTTTTTGAAATTCTATACCTCTATTTAAAATGAAAGATTTGCGTGTCTATATAGATTACTTAACAGTGTTGTTTAGATTACATTAATAATCTTATTGTAAAATATACAAGTTTATTCATATCTTTAACAATAACAGATTTTTTTTTGTCACATACATACTTTGTTTGTGCATTCAAAACAATTAAAATCAATTAAAAGTAATCAATTTGCGACATTTATGTAGCAGGCAATTGTGCTCAAGTCTTTAAGATTTGGCTGCATGGATACATACTCATACAATCAGCCCTATTGGGAAAAACGAGCGCTGCTCGTTTCTGTAAAACAAGCGAGTAGTTTTAAGTGAAAATTTAAAGTATTTCAGAAATAACGTACATATGTTAAATTTTCACTCAACTTAATGGCTTGTTTTACTTATTGAATTAATTCTTAAAGCTTCTTTAAAAAATATCAATATTGTATTAGAATTTTCAATATTACCCAAAAAATGAGAAAATGGTGAAAGTGAGAACAGGAATAGCTCTTAATGTATTTAAAATTAACAAATTTGTTTAACATAATAGCAATGTTTAAATTTAGTTTGAAGTCAATTAATTTAACTTACTAACGATATTCAGAATATCGTCACCTAAAATGCAAAAAAATCGAAATTGATTTTATTATTGATTAAGATTCACTACATCATATTACATAAGGAGTGAGATCGTAAAACTCTTAACACACGTTTTTCATTAAAACTTTTAACCCAAGTATTATTTGATTTTTTTTTTTCTTTGATCAAGTTACCTTTGTAAAGCATGTCAGTTATTATGTTTAATGTCAATTATAATCTTTTGTTGTTTATCTGATTAAAAACAGTGACCAGAAAAAAGTGCGTACTAAAATTATTAAATATTTTCAACAAAACCCAACTTGGTTCTACAAAAACTGTTTCCAATGTTATTAAACAGTACCGGGAGAACTTGTCCGTTGATAGAAAACCTGGTTCAGGTAAAAGGAATGATGTCCACATGATGTTTCTAAAGCCAAAAAATAGAAAGCATTTTCAAAAGAGCTCCCAACACATCCGGTAGGAAAGCAGCCCGGTAAACTCAGTGCTCGGACTATTTGGTACGAAAAGTTACAGCTAGGCAGGTTTAACAAGTAAGAGAGATATATTCGGCTGAGCCGAATCTTATATACCCTTCACCAAACAATACTTCAAAATAAAAATTTTAAATATGTTTAGGTAAACAAAATTTATTTGTTTTCCAGTTGTTTTTTTTTTAATTTTTTTGGAAAAATTTTTTTTTCGAATTTTTTTTTTAAATTTTTTATGTAAAATTTTTTTTTAATTTAAATTTTTTTTTTTTTAGTTTAAAATTTTTTTTTAATATTTAACGAAAAAAACTTTTGGTGAAAAAAAAAAATCTGGTTAAATTTTTTTCCCGATTTTGACCCATTGTAGGTCCAACTTACTATGGTCTTATATACGTCGTTGCAAAGGTCTTTGAAATATCTATCATTATATATCCTTATTGTCTATATTAATGACTTAGTAATCCAGATATAGGTCAAAAAATAGGATTGACCGATTTTGCTGATTTTAAATAGCAAACTTCTCGAAAGCATGTCTGACAGAATTATTGAAGAATTGGATCCCGAAGATATCTGGGGTCTTCAGAAAATTGATTTCAACAGACAGACAGACAGACAGACATGGCCTAATCGACTCCGCTATCTAAAAGGATCCAGAATATATATACTTTATAGGGTCGGAAAATTATATTATGGAAATTACAAACGGAATGACAAATTTATATATACCCTTCTCATGAAGGTGAAGGGTATAAAAACATACAAGGCTCAAAAAGTTCCTGACAAGAACGATGCTAAAAATTTAGAGGCCAAAGACAGAACACGGAAATTGTAGTCAAATTTTATACAAAAAATATACCAGCTGCATAATGGATGTCGAAACGTACGTATGGAAAATTTGTTCGCAGCTTCCGGGTCAAAATTTTGTGTTGCTGATGCTTATAGAAAAGTTTAGGACCCAAAAGCTGAAAATTTTCCCAAAAAGTTCTTGGCATGGCAAGCAATAAGCATTTGCGGCAAAATAAGCCAAACTTTTGTTACAAAGGGCTCTATAAATATCGAAATTTACTTCAAGGAATGTTTACAAAAGAGGATGCTTCCATTCATAAGACTTCATAATGTGTCCACTTATTTTTGGCTTGATTTGGCATCCTGTCACTATGATAAGTAAGGTCTGGAGTGGTACAAGAATAATAATGTGTTATTTGTACCAAGAGAGGTAAATCCTCCAAACTGCCTGGAGCTAAGGCCAGTAGAGAGATAGGGCACAAAAAAGGTGTCCAAAAGTGTGGTAGATTTTAAACGGAAAACCCGTTTTTTATTATCTTCTAACTATAGTCAAAATTAAAGTATGTTTTAAATTGAACCGACTTTAACTGGGTGTCACCTCTAATGTAGAAAATGTACAACAAAATATAAACAAGTGGCATCGCTGAACAGCTGACATAGAAAATTAAAAAAAAAAAGTGACAAACAATAAATGTAACCGGGAAGCTAAAGAAAAAAAGTTTGTGGTGGAAAAATAGAACAGGAAAGATTAATATCAAATGTATTCTATTTTGGTTCTAATTTTATTGATTCAATATTCAATAATTGCAAAGTCTCTGCCAATATCTACCAACTTAAACATTTATGACTTTTTGTCGAACTTTTTTACATGGCGAAGAACAGCTGATGCGTTAAAAACAACTTCAGCTAGTTTCATATTTACAGTCGACTTTAACATCAGAAGTATACTTTAACTTGTCTATACTAGACCTAAAGTCCACTCTTAAGTAAAGACGACTTTATTTCTCTTAAAATATACTTTATTTTTGACTATGATTATGGGCCATTAATTTTATCATAAATCTTTGTAACAACTTTTATGAGGATCGTTCCATAATTGACCCTAACTCCCACATAAACCCCTATATCAGAAAAATATTTGATTGCCACATATTGATCACAAGATTCGGCACAGCCTCTTTGGTAAGAAATATGAGTAATTACAGATTATGATCGTTTTTTTATTTGGTCTCATATTTACATAATTTTTGGTTAGAAAAAACATTTTGAATTTCCTCAATTAAACCCTTATTTACCAAGTATTAGATTTTTTGAATTCTTTAATAAAAATTTGGCGTCATTTTTAAAATGACGCGATATAAATTTTAAATGCAATAAACATTTCTTTTTATCTAAATGGGAGCGGAAAAGTTTCCATTAAGTAGATCGACCGACAAACAAATAAATGTTCAACTAAAAATACGTATTATTAAATATAGTTAATTGAAATATTTTTATTTTTTTTACTTATTTCTGTACATATTCCATAACCTAAAAATAATAGGCTCACATACCGACATATTACAATAATATCGTCGTATATTTATTACAATATTTATATGATCAATTTTCTTTGTAACCTTGCATATCGATTTCAAGACTTTGATTTAAATTTCTTTACATTCAATTATTCAATCAGCAACGAAACACGGCTACACTTTGATACAGTGGTATTTACTCGTGTATCTTATATTTACATAGTGCCTTCAAAAGCAAAAAATTTAAAAAATTGAAATAAATAAACAAATAAATGAATGAATGGAAAAAAAAAGGTTTGGCTAAAATGTTTATACCTTATTTTTATCTAGATTTTATATGGCAGACATCAATTGCGTGGCATATAGTAGTGATAAAAGAAACAATAAAATTAAGTACATAAATAAAAAAATAAAACGTATTACTGACAATATACCATGGGACTAATTGTGAAAAAGAAAAAAAATGGGAAATTGTGTTAAATTTTCTAAAAATTTATTGGAATTTTTTAAAATTTTAAGCTTTTATTTTGAAACATTTGTATAATATAAATTTATTGCCATTGTTAGCTATGATCTTGTCCCATCTTTTTGGTAATATATAAATTCCGAGACAAAAGAACTGCTCATCTTTTGAGGTCAAGAACGAATCAATTCAATTTCGGTTACTCTGTTCTAAAGTGAGGCGTATCCCAGAGAAAGCGTTGTGCATCGATCGAAATAAATAATATTCGGACGGGGCAAGGTCTGGACTATAAGGCGGGTGAGGCAAAACTTTCCAGCCACTTCTTTCTAAATAGTTTTTAACAGGCATTGCAACATACAGTGGTCGACATAAGTCTACGTACGACCTAAATTTTTGCCACTTTATGAAAGATAACCCGGTAAATAAAAAAAAATTAATGCAGTTTTGTTTGAAATCTATTTTTATTGCTATGCACCAAAAAAAATATTGTTGCAATGTAAACTTGAAAAATTATTCATGAAAAACTATATAAAAAAACATTGACAAAAGTCTACATACGACCACAGCATGCCCTGTTTTTTTTTTTTTTTTTTGAATTCTAACAGATAAGCAACGCAATTGATTTCTTTACTTTTCTTTTTGCGTTAAATTGTATTCAGTTGAAGTTTAGACAGTTTCAATAAATATTAAATTGTAATAATGGCATCTCGTAAGGAAATTTCAATTGATGTCCGAAATTTAGTAGTGAAGCACAGAAATGAAGGAAAATCGTTTGGTGAAATATCAAAGCTTTTGAATTTAATTAAGTCTACAGTTCAAACAATATTCAGTAACTTTTAAAACACTGGTACAGTTGAAAACAAGCTGCGTAGTGGCCGCCCAAAAAAACTACATCGTAGAGATGTAAGCTTCATTTTAAAAGAAGTCAACAAAAACCCAAAAGTAAATGCCACAAAATTGGCCGAAGAACTCGCAATATGATCAGAAGTTATTGTTCATCCACGAACAATTCAAAGAACCTTAAATAATAATAGTTATCGTAAAAAGCCCCTAAAATTAGCAAAACGAATCGCAAACTTCGTTTGGTATTCGCCCAAAAGCACATTGAAAAGGACATGGAATTCTGGAAGCGAGTTTTGTTCACTGATGAGTCGAAGTAAAACATATTTGGAAGTGGTGGAAGAGATGGCACAAAACAAATACAGCAATGGACCCGAACAACTTACTCGCTACAGTTAAGCATGGTGGTGGCAGTGTGATGGTTTGGGGTGCTGTCTGTCGCTGCTTCTGGAGTGGGAAAATTAGTGTTTATTGAGTGTAATATGGATCGTTATCAGTACAATTCCATTTTGGAACAAAATTTGAGAGCATCGGTTAATATTTTAAGTCCTGGTCAAAGTTGGATTTTTCAGCAAGATAACGATCCGAAACATACGTCTCAAATTGTCAAAGATTGGCTACTCTACCATGCCCCACGACAATTGTACACACCACCTTCAAAGCCCGGACTTAAATGTTATTGAGCACGTGTGGGAGATTCTACAACGGAAGCTCCGATAACATCATATTACTAGCGCTTCAAGAAAAATGGCGAAATATAACGTCCGCAGAATTGGAAAATTTAGTGGCTTCGATGCCCAGACGCTTACAGGCGGTTATAGATGCCCGTGGTGGCAGAACGAAATATTGAATTTAATGAAAATTTGTATTTCCTGAAAAATGTTTATTTAGTGTACTTTTTTATACTTTTGTCAACATATTTTTTAAATTTTTGTGAATAATAGTTTAAATTAATTATAAATTTAGCGATATTTTAAAACTGCATCATTACTTTTACTTATTATGGTTTAAAAGTCCGCGAGTTACGAAAATAATGTCGGTCACTGTATGTCCGAGCGTTATCATGATGGAATATTACAGTTTCATGTCGCATATTCTGGGCTTTTTTGGCCAATGTTCGCTTCAAACGAATCAGTTGCATTCGGTACAGGTTCCCTGTGATGGTCTGGTCAGTTTTCAGCAGCTCATAATTGATAGGACCTTTTGCTCCCACCAAATTCAGAGAATTATCTTAGCGCCATGGATATTTGGCTTTGGTGTGGATTCGGCAAGTTGGCCAGGCTTTTCACATGCGATCTCATGCGCTTCGGGTTATTGTAATGGATCCATTTTTTAATCATAATTTCCGACATGCAAAATCGTCTTCCATGGTATCTCGGCTTCAGTTCGTATGGTACCCAATGATTTTGCAATCTCTTGTTCAGTAAGATCTTCATGGGAATTACTCCATTCTTGGTCTACAAAATATTTTAGCTGGCCTGGGCGATCTTTATCTTCCGTTTCAACATCTCTTCTTCTGAACAATCGGTGTGCTTCAGCGGTTTTTTTTCAAATTAAAGAAGAAAGCAAAACTTCCCGCATGTGACGTTTAGCTGGCACAAAAAATATAAGTTATTAAAGACAGTTCCGCACTTTTAAGTTATACACCAATATTTTTTTTACACAATAATTGTTTTAAATAGTTAGTAAAAATGGCTACACTCAAGATTTACGAAAATTTAAAACCAAAATGATAAACGATTTTAAGCTGATTTAACCCAAAAAAAACTTTCTGTGATAAATATTCAATTAATAAATCAGCAGTTTCAAAAATTATAAACAAATTTGTTTATAAAACTAATCCAAGAAGAGATAATTTAATAGCAACATAGTTTAACAAATCCACAAAAATAACTCCCCGGGAGGTTATTAAGTATCTAAAAGTAGAAATTAGTTATAGAACTTTTAGCCCCACAGCAAATGAGGCTAGTCTTGGTTACTATCGCCACGCGAAAAACCTATTATTTCTAAAAATCCGTACTGCTCGTATATAACTTACCAAAAAACATTTAAACTGGTCGAGATGGAAATGGAATACTGTTCTCTTTTAGTATGAAACCAAATACAATTTAAGAGACAATGATGAGAGTACATTTGTAAAGCTACGTACACACGGTTGTCAGATTGTACAATATTAACAGAAAAATGTTCGCAAAATGTCTAACAACCGTGTGAACTTACAATTTTTGTCTTACAACGTTGTCAGAAAAAGTATTTGTCAGTACATTGTAAGACAATACTATTGTCGGACATCTGATAATCGTGTAAACACCTTACGTTGCCATTGCCAGATCATTGTAATATCATTGTCAAGAACTTTTTATTGTGCATATGTATTTAAAATAAACAAAAGTGAACTGACAATTTTTGTTAGCAGATAAATTTATTGTTTGACAAATGTCTGCAAATGAAATTGTAAGGTTTTCTTACAATCATCTAATCTGACAATTTACCTTTTCTTAATAATATTTACTGGCAGTACATTGCCAGATCTGACAACATTGTAAAATCTGACAACCGTGTCTACGTAGCTTGAGAACCCAAGTACACAATTATGACAGTAAAGTTTGGTGGTGGCAACATTATGGTGTGGGGCTGTTGTTCAGGATAAGGTATGGGTCAAATTCATATCATAAAACATACTGTTTGATTTCAGTACAACAATAACCCAAAACACACATTAAATCAGATGGTGTAATAAGGAAATGTCAAAGGAGACAACATTATGTATCTCTAATTGGTTCAATGCGCCATCGATGTGAAGCAGTAATAAAAAACAAGGGATATCCAAATAAATACTGAGTCACTAAAAGGGCCAGACATTGAAATTAATCCTAAGTTTCCATAAGATTGTCTCAAATATTGGCTTTAGTAAGTGGCTTGACCCGTCAAGTTTGAACTTTAAATTTGTATAGCATTTCCTATATTATCAACTGGTTTTGTTTCTATAACACTTAATATTTAATAAATTATCACAAAACCGATTTTAAATTTTTTAAAACTGAAACCGAGGTTTTGAAATTCTTCGGTTTTTTGGAAACTCTAAGTTAAATGCTCTGATTTTTTTACACGCAGAGCCAAGGCAAAAATATTGGGTTGGAGTCGTATAAAGTTAATTTTTAGATCGCAATGCGGTAAAGAATTCAGAAGCGATAGAACGAACGAAAAAATTGAAGTAAAATTTTATAAAAAAAAATACACCTGTTGTGTGATTGACGATGAAACTGACAGACTTTTCACAACTTCCGAGTCAAGATGTTTATGTGGCTGATGGACGAAATTCCCCAAGAAGATTCTTGGGTGTCAAGCCATTTGCAGTTGTGACAAAAAAAGAAAATCATTTGTGATATCAGGCACGATATATGTCTGTCTGTAGATATCTTCGGGATCCAAATCTGTCAGATATCTTCGGCATCCAAATCTTCAATAATTCTGTCAGACATACTTTCGAGAAGTTTCCTATTTAAAATCAGCAAAATCCGTCCATAAATAACGGAGATATGAGCCAAAATCCGAGACAACCTCTAAAAATTTCATCAAAAAAAGACAATTTATTGCACGCTTTGACAAAAAAGCAACAAAACGTATGTTTGGATGTGTGTTGGCTTTATTGGTTTGCGTATTTTGTTTTTTTTTGGTGTTTCGTTGTTGTTTTTATACCCTTCACCTTAGTGAGAAGGGTATATATTAGATTGTCATTTCGTTTGTAAATTCTACAATGTAATCTGTTCGTCAGCAATTAAATGTAACATTTTTAAAAGTTTTTTTGATATATTTAGGATGCTACTTATACGCTGAAAGTGGGCAATTAATGCATCCACAACAAAGGTGAAGGGTATATAAGATTCGGCATAGCCGAATATAGCACTATTACTTGTTTAATTATAAGCTCTATATGAGAAATGTAAACCATATACTTTAATAATGGAAGTAACTAAAATATTAGTTTATATTATGCATTATTTTATAACCATACACAAGGCATGGATCTCGAATTTTCGGCATTCAAAAAAATCGATGATGGGTTTTCCGACCAGTAAGGCTATAGCACAGATATATGCGCCATAATTCCCATGGATTATCTTCAAATGGAAACAAAATGGTTTTGTAGAATAAATTAACGTATTTGCCACAATGTTAGCTTTGCCAGCAATACAAAGCACGAGCTTACATGAGCATAGAAGAAATTCCTACAAATTCTACAACATATTCTTTAATTTTAGCTAACAGAATGGATTATTTCATTGAAGAGATCAAAAAATTAGAGAAATCTTGTATGTCTGGTATCAAGCTATATTTGTTTAACGATTTGTTCCAAACCTATCAATAAGTATTAAGTATTTTAGCTTAATGGTATTTTTTAGTGGTCACTTTACTAACCACCTTTTCTATAGTCTTTAAAACATAGTATATTGACATCTACGGCATTTTGCTAAACAATTATATTTTTTGAAGTCATCGTTTATGTTTTTTTGCAAAACTTTACCGTCAGGGTGCTCTGGTTAGATAAATATATTAATTTGAAAATTTTGTAAACCGCAGTTTTTTTAAGAGACTTTCACGCTTTTAATAAAATATGCACAGAGTGTTTATTGTTCATCGAATTCAGTTTTCCTTTAATATTTCGTTTGTTAGGTTAGAAAATTTAGTAAAATGATTAGATTTCCTAAAAAATGTATACGATACGAAAATTTGTATCATAACTATGTATTTTTAATGCCAACCGCTACGGTGGTTAGTAAACTAACCACCACACTCCACAAAAAAACTTTGGAATGGGGTGTTTTTTATGTTTTGATTTATTTTTTGATAAACTAACCTTGATTAAAGTAATAATGCAATTGTTTTGATTTTAAACTTATACACCTGAAGCCAAATCTGTTCTGTATTTATATAGCTACTCTCATACTGAATATCGTGAGGTTAAATATATATTCAACTAAAATTAATATGACCATAAAATATGTATATAGTTTTTAAGTATTTTAGGTTTTATTTATTAAATATAATCATCGACTCATTTTTCACATAAAATTAAGTAACAATTTGACTTAATAACAAATAAACTGGCAAATAATAAAATTAAAAAAATAAGTACATATAATAAACATCTTTTTTTTTTAAAGGGTGTTAACAATTTTTGACTACAATATTATAATTTTATATTAATTAAGTAAAGATCACACAAGAATATCTTGTAAATAATAAAAGTAAAAATAAAATAATATTAAAATGGCATTCGTATTGACTGTAAAATTGTTTTTTTTTTTAACTTAAACGACTAAACTATGAATGGTCATCGTAATTTCAGTTCCATAGAGGTTAGTGATTTTTTGCGCTCATTAACCTCAAAACGTTCCATTATTTTGGCCACTATATGGGAAGGTGGAATATCTGGATTGCCCGTAAGGCCACGATAGCCCAAAACACTATGATCGGCCAAGTTATTGGCCAGCTGCAGACGTTTTATAAAGGCTTCAGTGTCTATGCCACGCACTTGAGAGGGTTTGAGAAAACGCTTTGGTATGCGTGAGAGTATATCTTCTGAACCCACTGGACCAAAACCAAGATTTATTAGTATGGCCTCTGGATCAGGTTTACGAGCCTCTAGTAAGCTATCCACACTGGAATAACGGCTGGAATCGGAATGTACTGAATTATCACGTTTTAAAATACACTTTTGTCTCTGTAGCAGACCACTGCAATGCGGCAATTCTGGTATTGAATCAAACGAACCATCAGACTTTAAACGCCGTTCATGACTGCTCGTCGAGCCAGTGGTGCATGTTGAATTTAATGAAGATGTCAAGGACGAAGAGGAGAAAGTCTTTTCGATGGGCGAATGTTGACTCATCAGTTTCAATGAGCTCTCACTCTGCTGTTTATTGCGAAAACGTACTTGTTTCTTTTTCTGACTGGTTAAATTGGAGACGACAGGTAAATTTAAATTGGATTCTCTTTCATTGGGACCATAACCCTCATCGACTTCATTATCATCGTCATCATCCTCCTCTTCGAGATCGGCGGCATATTCTGTTTCATCACCACTATACACCGTTGACTTTTGTCTTTGTAGGCGTTTCTTACGTTGCGCTGTACCTGTGGTGGTCTGTGGTAAATTTTGAATAGTCTTTAGGGACACTGTGCTCGATCTTTGAGTTTCTGTGGTCTCAGCCAGGTGTTTGTAGGTTTTTGTTTTACTTTGATGTTCGACTATTTTTAAGACATTTTCACAGCTAGAATTTAAAGAATTTTCTTTAAAATTGGAACGCTGGGAAGTACGTTCCATGTTGTTGGTATGTTTATTTTCACTTAGGTTGAACTCTAAAAGAATAGGAATTAAAGAATACTGGGATAATGAGTTTGGAGTTTAATTTTATATATAGTTGAAACAATTATGCAAACACCATTGAGTTATAGTTTTTTTCTTTTTTGTTGTATGAGAAATTTTTGAAATTATGTGATTTTTTATTTATTTGCTTTTGCTAGTTTAACGAGTAGCAACAGAATGAATTAATTTGTTTAATTTTGTAGAATTTTGGTTTAACTGTAAACTAATAGATTGATAGAAAGATGATTTGATAGACCCTTTGCTACACCTTGAACCATCGTGATCACACCAATACTAGGAAAACAACTACACACGTATATGTTTAGTATTTTGTATTGTTTGAGTAAACATTTTTATCTCTATACTAATAGATTAATAGACAGAGTCTATTTGATAAACCCTTTGCTACATTTTGAACTCATGATCACACCAATACTAGAAAAACTATTACATACATATATACTAGAGTGTCCAAAAAACCGGCTAATTCAAAAAACCGGTTTCCGGTTTAACCGAAAACAGTGTTTTATAAAAAACCGGTTTCGGTTTTCTCATTCTAAAAAAACCGGGTTCGGGTTTGTCATTCTAAAAACCGGTTAACCGGTTTTTCCTAAAAAATAAATGAATATTTTTAAAAGTGTTATCAAAATATTTTTAAGTTATATGTTCAAATAAGCTTTACAAAGTATTTCGTTAAAACCGGTTTGTCAAAAAACCGAAAAGTTAAAGAAAACCGAAACCGGTCGGTTTTACAAAGATGAAAAAACCGGTTTTCGGTTTCGGTTTTGGATACTCTAATATATACATATTTGATTACAACTTAGACTTTCTTGAGTGGAGATTTGACATTGAAAACAACTGAGAGATCACGCTTAAAATTATGATATCAGGTTTGATTAGATTGGCCTCTGGCTCGAGATTTTCTATAGTAAACTATTAACAATGGCATTGGGATGTAGAGATAACTGTCATGCGGAAGTTCTGGATTTGGCGCAATCAAAATATCTGACTTTAAACATCATTCATGACTGCTCGACTGGTACATGAATGATACAAAATGGTTATAAAAAGAGCTAAATTATTTAAACGCTATAAAGAGTTTATTTTGATTAGAATTTGTTAAAATATTTCTTTGCGTTGAAGGATTTATTTAAGGGTTTAAATTCGAAAGCTGTCTAAGGTCTGTCGCCTAGTTTTTAATGGAACTTTTTTGTTATTGAGTGTATGACTTAAAAATGCGTTTTTTTTTCTTTGTAATTTTTAGCTTTTATTTTGGAGCATTTGTACAATATAAATCTATTCAATGTTTGGGCTATTGTTAACTTTGACCTTTTTCAATCTTTATGGCAACATATGGATTCCGAACCAAAATAACTGGTCACCTTTTGAGACCATGAACGAATCAAGCCATTATCGGATACTCTGTTCCAATGTAAAGCATATCCCAGAGAAAGCGTTCTGTATCGATCAAAACAAATAGTAGTCGGACGGGGCAAGATCTGGACTATAAGGAGGGTGATGCAAAACTTCCCAAACACTTTTTTCTAAATAGTTTTTAACAAGTATTGCAACATGTGGTCGAGCGTTGTCGTTACGGTTTCATGTCTGGCCGCATATTCTGGGCGTTTTTCATCAAATGCTCGCTTTAAACGAATCAGTTGCGTTCGGTACAGGTTCCCTGTGATGGTCTGATCAGATTTCAGCAGCTCATTATAGATAGGCTCCTTTTGCTCCTACCATAAAAAGAACATTAACTTAGCTTCATGGATATTTGGCTTTGGTATCGATTCGGCTGGTTGGCCGGGCTTCACATACGATCTCTTACGCTTCGGGTTATCGTATGGAAACCATTTTCAATGTAAAGTAATGATTCGTTCTTTTGTAGCATTCAAGCATCATTTCGGACATGCAACATCGTCTTTCAAGGTCTCTCGGCTTCAATTCGTATGGTACCCAATTTCCCTGCTTTTGGATGAATCCTGCTGCTTGAGTAGCTCCCAAGCTCTTGTTGAGTTTGACAACAGTCTTCATGGTGTAATGCCTCCAATTCTTGGTCTTCAAACTTTTTTGGCTGGCCTGGGCGATCTTTGCCTTCCGTGTCAAAATCACAACTTCTGAACCGCAGAAACCAACTCTCCCACTTTGAAACCGATTGAACTTATTCACCATAAGCTTTGGTGAGCAATCGGTGTGCTTCAGCGGCACTTTTTTCAAATTAAACAAGTAAAGCAAAACTTCCCGCATATGAAGCTTTGTTGGCACAAAATTCGACATTTTCGAAGAAAAAAAAAAAAAAAAAACAAGTAAGAGAGCTATATTCGGCTGTGCCGAATCTTATATACCCTTCACCAAATTATACTTTAAAATAAAAATTTTAAATATTTTTAGATAACAAAATAATTTTTTTTTTTAAATATAAAATTTTTTTTTCAAAATTGTAAGAATAATAATTTTTTTCCAAAATTGTTTAAAAAAAATTTTTTTTTGGAAATAGTTTTTAAAAATTTTTTTTTTTAATTTTTAAATTTTTTTTTAAATTTACTAGTGAAAAAGCCTTATATAGATCGTTGCAATGGACTTTGAAATATCTATCATTAGATATCCATATTGTCTATATTAATGACTTAGTAATCCAAATATCTAAAAATAGGCCAACAATCGAGGTTGGCCCGGTTTTTTCCTTATATCTCAGCCATTTCTAGACCGATTTTCTCGATTTTAAATAGCAACCGAGCCGGAAGAATTCCCGATATATTGATATATGAATCAAGTTTGTAAGTGATTTGGGGTCTGCAGAAAATTGATTTCAACAGACAGACAGACATACGGACATGGTTTAATAGACTCCGCTATCTATATGGATCCAGAATATATATACTTTATAGGGTCGGAAAATTATATTGTGGAATTTACAAACAGAATGACAAACTTATATATACCCTTCTCACGAAGGTTAAGGGTATAAAAACGTATTGTTTACACTATAATGACATGTAAGTTATTAAAAACAAAAACCGTGTTCAAAAGATACGCCATCTATTGTAAATCCAGAATTTTTAAGTCATACACCCAATATCATGCCAGTTCTGATGTTTGTTGTTTCGTCTTACTATTAACTTTAATTTTATTGTTTATTTATATTTATTTGAATTGAAGTCTTATGAAAACAATTTTTTTTGTCAACTAATTAAAAATCGTGTCGCTAACCCCATCATTCTAATTAGGTGTATTTATAAATAGTTACCGTCTACAAGCATGCACTTTACTTTATTAATCTTAATTCCAGCTAATAAACAAATCTCACTCACATTCTCTCATAAACATTTCCATTCAATTCATATCTACTATTTTATATATACCTCTCAAATTTGATCTTGAACTCAAACGTTAAAACTGTTGTTGCTGTGGTTATTGTATGCTAATCGAACTCTATTGAGTTCTAACTAATTATCGAACGTGGCTTAAAGTGTTTTTACAATTTTAGCAATATTTAAGTGTTTCTTAGAAAAATCGCGCCAAACAACTTTATTATTTGTATATACTTCCTTCTTCTAGCAATAGCATCAGGCAAAAATTGCTTACAAGTAGAGTTTTTTTCCCCCCCCTCATTATTTATTTGAAAAAAAAAAAAAAAATTATAAGAAATAAAATTAATAAAAAACATTAAAATATTTTTTTAAAAAACCTGTTTATTATTATTATTATTGAATAATCAAAACATAAACAATACAAATAATTATTTTGTTTTCGAAAATATTTAGGTTTGCTGAAAACCCAGACAGACGGCGCGCAACTTATTGCGTATTCATGTTTTAGAAAGGGAATTGGAAGAAAAATAATAAAAAAAACCGCAGCTTAATTTTGTTTAGGTACAGCTGCTGTCAAAATAATAGCACCTTTGATTTACCTGGTTTTAAACAGATAACAAAATCTTATTTATTCAAAAAAAGGTTTTGTAGTAATTTTATTCAAAATGTAAAAAGAACCATAAAAAGGAAAATAATTTAAATTCAAAATAATACAAAAAATTCAACTTTTTCCAAAAAATCTGAAAAAATAATCTGTCAAAATAATAGCACTGCTCATCTTGACCTAAAAGCAAAAATATTACAATTGCATTAATATCGTTTACTGTGGTTGTAATGTGAGTACACGCAGTAAAAAAATATAGTTGTGCATGGTTACTGTAACCATTTCAATATTTGTGCAAGTTTACTGTAACCATTTCAACATTTTTAACAATATTATAGTCACAGTAACTATATATATGATTGTAGTAACAATAATATGGTTAATTTACGATTCACATGATTGTATCAACCATATATATGGTTACAGTAAACATGTACATGTTTGTGACAACCATTTATATGATTACCAGATTATGATATCCATAAGCCGAGAGCAACATAATATCATCATATCAATGGTTGTCACAAACATATACATGTTTACTGTAACCATATATATGGTTGATACATCATGTGAATCGTAAATTAACCATATTATTGTTACCACAATCATATATATATAGTTACTGTGTCTATAGTATTGTTACCATTGTTTTTTCTGCGTGTAGTTATCCTTACTTACTGTTTTACATGCAACAAGCCAATAACCCAAAGCATACCAGGAAAAAAGTTAAAAAGTGGTTTCGGGACAATAATGTCCCTTTGATAGAATGGCCTGCACAGTCCCCTGATTTAAAGCCCATCGACAATTTGTGCTTAGATGTTAAAAAGAGGGTATCCGGAGTCAAACCAAATTAGAGTAATGATGTTTGGGTCACCGTGCAACAGGCCAGGCATTCCATTTCATTAGAGTGGTGCCAGAACTTGGTCAATTCCATGGGAAGACGCTTCAAAGCAGTTATTTCCAACAAGGATAACGTAACTAAATATTAAAAATAGTAAGTAAGGATAACCACTCACATTACAAGCACAGTAAACGATATTAATGCAATTGTAATATTTTTGCTTTTAGGTAAAGATGAGCAGTAGTGCTATTAGATTAATTTTTCAGATTTTTGGAAAAAGTTGAATTTTTTGTATTAATTGTAATTTAAATTAAATTATGTTGCTTTTTATCATTTTGAATAAAATTACAAAACTTTTATTTGAATATATAAGATTTTGTTACCTGTTTAAAATCAGGTATACTAGTGGTGCTATTATTTTGACAGCAGCTGTATTTATTTTTTATATTGTTTTTACTTAGACCACATTTTTCTCATATAAATATTTATTATTATTTTTGTTTTGTTTTCAGTTTTATTAAACACTGATAATTTATAATTATGGTTTAGGAGCTATTTTTGGTTTTATATTTTTTTGCATTCGTTTTGTTTTTGCAATTTTTAAAAACGTGCTTCAATTTATTGCGTCTTCCAGCTGTTTGGTCAGAAACTATAGTTTAGTATTGTTTTAAAACTAAAGATTGCAAATCTTTGATTTGAATTTGTACACAGAGAAAACGGATTCATAATAGCAACTGAATATGTTATCCAATCGAATGATTCTGCCTTAGTAAACGAATTTTAAAAAATTTTAGAAGTGGTAACGAAAGTTTGGTTGCTTCAACCAAAATTCTTCTTTATTCACTGATTTTCTGTTACTAGAATCGAAAAATTCTATGTGTGCAACCGAATCATTCGATTGCTATTACAAATCTTTATTCTCAGTGTATTATTTACACAGTTAGTACTAATATACATTTGAGAGATTAAGATAATCATAAAATAATAAGAATTCAGAGTTTAGTGACTGATTTTTCTGGAAATTTAATTATGTATTTACGAGAAGATTTTTTGTAAATTTAATTATTTAAGTACGACATGTTTAAAGTCCAATTTTGATTTTTTTCTTTTTCATTTTGTACATCAATTGCTGATAACTAAACAAATTTTGTATTTGGCTACTCGTTCTAGTGTTTCACAGCACAAAATTTATGTTTATTAATCATAATAATCTCAAAATGTCTAGAACAGTCGTCGGAACTCATAGCCATGATCGGTTATTTAAATGTAAATAACAAGAAAGTCAAGGAAGTTCATACAAATTATCAAATACGAAATAGGTCCGATTGGAACAGAAAAGAAAAGTTTTTATTACAATGTTTCATGTTCTCTATATGCCGATCACTGGGCTAGAGTTGTAAAATATGGATTTTTGTTGGACTATTCAATACTATACTCAATACATTTTTGTGGCAATTCATTACTCTTCATAATTACTCCTTTATAATGAGTATTTAGTAGATAACCAGCCGGTTTACAACTAGTCAATGAATGAATCCCTTATAGACAGCAATCACTTGGCTGACTCCACTTTATTGAACTTTGGGTCATTTACCAAATAGTGCAAAGGTAAGTTAATTGTTTACTTTATATATTCCAGGTAATCTAGCTTGAAGTCAATTGTCACTTTGGTGTCTCCAAGTAATCTAGGGTGAAGTCACTTTATAATTTTAAAAATATTAAGTAGATAACCAGCAGTTTTACAACTAGTGAATGAATGAATCCCTTATAGACAGTAATTTTCCATAATCTCTGATCACTTGGCTGACTCCAATTTATATATTTTTGGATATTTTGACAGGCACGAAATCTTGTTAATGCAAAAGGAAGTTAATTGTTTACTTTATACATCCCTGGTAATCTAGAGTGAAGTCAATTGTCAATTTGGTGTCTCCAAGTAATCTAGGTTGAAATCAATTTATACTTTTATTTTGTACTGTACGTTTTTTTTTACTTTAAGATTAAATGGCAAACTATTAAAGCTATATGCCAGGATATTCCACAGTTATCCTGTCTCGACTTATACCTTCGTATAAGAAGCAGATACCATGAAATTTTGATTCCGAGTTTTTAAACCAGGTTATTCCCCACTAATGAGTCCTGTATGGTCCTCTACCAGATTCCCCATCAAAAATGAGTTTTATGTGGTCCTCCACCAGAGTTTCTTCAACTGAGTTTCAATGGGTCGCCTCCAATGAGTTTTGAATGGTCCTCCACAAGGTTCCTCATCCCAAAGTACGTATATCAAAACGTGTCTTCTCATAACCGCAAATCAAGGTTATAACAAAATGAAAGCATGTGGATTAACATAAACGACTCAAAACTGTGAAAACAGTTATGCGACGTATAAAATCAATACTAATGCAAGATGAGACGCAGAACTCTCGAAAGCCAAACAACAAAAATCGGACTGACCGTCCTTAAGAGATAATGACGATTTGTTCTTTAACTTAGACTTGTTCCACGACTGTACTGTACTTTAGGGAGTAGTTATTTTAACCACCAATCTATGCCACCATGAATGGAAATGAAAATTTCTAATCTTTTTAGCTAATCTTTGTGATGTCATGATAAAATTAGACGGAAAACCGAAAATATATATTTTGTTGCTTTTAGCTACTTTTAATGACATTTTGTATAGCTCGATTAACGGTAAATTTATTATTTCATTTTGTTTCAATGTCGCGTTCGGGCACCTAAATCATAGTTTTTAATCACTACAATGCGATCGATCTAATAAAGTGGTTGAACTTTAAAATTTACTGGTGTTAAATAAAAAGCAAGTTACTGTATCTAATAATCATACTGAACATTTTATTTTCATATTCAAAGTGTGTCTCGTTCGCGATCGTAAGTATATCTGGCATAAATCAAGATCATGACAACAGCTTGTATTTTAATAATTCGATTGTGTTAACTAACTTTTTTAATTGTAAGCGTGAAAACTTTAAAATTTCTCCTAGTTTAGGAGTTATAGAATTTTAAAGTCATAATATATAATAGTACATATTTAATATAATTAATAAATTATCTAAACAATATGGGTGTCATAGAATAGGGCTTAAAAATATCATTCATCTGATATGGTACAATTGATTAACATTGTAAATCAAAACAAGCAAGAGAGCTATATTCGGCTGTGCCGAATCTTATATACCCTTCACCAAATTATACTTTAAAATAAAATTAAAGAAAAAAAAATTTTTTTTTTCGAAATTGTTTTTTTTTTTTTTATTTTTAAAAAAAAAATTGTTTTAATTTAAATTTTTTTTTTAATTTATTAGTGAAAAATATTTATCACAAAAAAAATTTTTTTGTGAAAAAAAATTCGAGTTAAAAAATATTTTTCCCGATTTTGACCCATTGTTGGTCCAACTTTGTATAGCCTTATATACATCGTTGCAATGGACTTTGAAATATCTATCATTAGATATCCATATTGTCTATATTTATGACTTAGTAATCGAGATATAGATGAAAAAATAGGCCAAAAATAGAGTTTGTGTCGGATTTTTACTCATATCTCCGTTATTTATGGATGGATTATGGTGATTTTTAATAGGAAACTTCTCGAAAGCATGTCTGACAGAATTATTGAAGATTTGGATCCCGAAGATATCTGGGGTCTTCAGAAAATTGATTTCAACAGACAGACGGACGGACATGGCAAAATCGGTTCCGCTATCTATAAGGATCCAGAATATATATACTTTATAGGGTCGGAAAACTGTATTGTGGAAATTACAATATACAAACGGAATGACAAACTTATATATATCCTTCTCACGAAGGTGGAGGGTATACAAAATTTTTAATTTATATGATAGTATCGTTTGATATTCCCCAGTGTAGAGAATATCATAGTAGTTTATGAAATTTTGAGTTAAATTTACTTGAATAATCGGAAAAATTATGTCACGTGACAAATCATTATAAAGGTTGTAATACAAAAATTGATGCAATCATTTCAACAAGCCAACTCTCAATTATAGCTAAATACATTATTCATTTTTATCTAAAAAAAAGTTTCTTTAATAAATTATGTTCCAATTCGCTGATTTTAGCATTTATCTAGAGTCAGTTGAAAACGAATTATATTTTTTGTCTCGTTCGGGATACCATTGTATATTGAAAACAACTAATCAACAAAACCTTTCTTTTGCACTAACATAAGCTATCGAAAAATATAAATAAGAGAACAAAAATGTTCAGATTTCTTTATTTGTTTCACATCAAAAGCATACGAATGTCGCGTTCGGCACCATGGAAATGCCCATATTTAATATTTTACTAACTACAAATATGGTCGTAAAGTGACATTTTACAGTCTCTTTTATTATGGCCAACTACCATACACAATTTTGTTCCTAATACTATTGCTTCTAAGTAGTTTAGATATTATTAAACTATTATAATAATAATTCATATTACCTCAGAAAGTAAACAAAATTATAAACTTTTATTTATAGAATATTTGGTTACAGTTACTTGACTGTCGTATTGTAGTTGGTTTATGGAAAATTGGTCACATTGTAGTAAACATATAATAGTCGGAAAATGAAAATGTTCCCTGAGAGTCAACTACTAAAAAAATACTGTCCCTTTGTAGCTGATATCTGGTTTGATTGAGTACTAAGATATGTATTTTAGACTGACTATTTGGAATCAATTAGATTCCGCCTATCACACATACTTGTTAAAATAACTAGCAATGTAGCTAGTCATGTCACCAGTTAGTTAGTAATTCGCTTAGAAAATATATAAATTCTTTCAAGTAATCACAGTACAAGTTCAAGTACATTCATTTGACCTTAGAAACAAACGTTCAGTTAATTTTACTGTGATTTAGAGTCATTATTTTGTGCATGACTTTATAACAATTTGTATGTATTTTGCAAAATCATGGGGGAATTTTTTTGTTTGTTTTTGATTTCGTCATAACTATTGGAATTTTTGTTTAAAGAACAATATTTATTATTTGTTTATTTGCTTTAAAAAAAACTTAGTTTTTTTCAGTTTGTTACCCTATGCTTAAATCCGCTTTAAAATAACTTATTTTTTATTGTAAACTTTCTGTTTAAACACCTTTTTCTATAAGTTTGTAGACAGACGTGGTTGCTGTTGCTATGCTTTATTATTTCGTGTGTAAACAATACCATTTACGTCAATTTCATTATTATTGTTATTATTTTATTTTAATTATCTAACGTTCATTTTCACAGTTGTTTGTTGTGTATTTCTTTAATTTTAATTATAGAAAATTTTAACAAGCCCGTGTATAAAAATACAACGTCTTTTTTCAACCTTAAGTACTTTCTTCGAATTTGAAATAATTAATATGTTTTTATTTAAATTTTGCATTAATTAGTGTCACGTGGCTGGCGGTGGTTTTTTTAAATTTGCATATTGTGTGAACTATGACAAATGAATTTTGAGCAAATTTTGCAAGTTTAAAGTATGCTATCAGCATTATAGAGGAAATCTTTTTTGATTGGTAAAAAATTAAAAAATAAATGAATAGTACATTCAAAACCCGAAACCAGTTCTTTCTATTTGAAAATTCCATGGGTTTTGAATATTTTATATTTTCGTATTATTCGACAGGCCGGTTTTTTGTATACGTTAACCGGTTTTTATAATTTGTTGGTCTTAAAATATTAACCTTTTTCCAAATAACCCGTAAACCGGTTTGAAGACGTTTAGAAAGAAGCTTTATGCATGCGCGAATAATAAAGTCCGATAGAAACCAGACATTTTTAGGCCGACGCAGAACTGAACTTAATACAAAACAAACCGACATTTTTCAAATGTTAATTCCCCAAATAATTTAATTATTTTAGTTTTAAATACCCTGCAACACTCTCTATACATTGCGAATCCAATCATCTTGTTTCTTAAATTTTACCAAAATGTCTTTAGCTGAGTCTCTTGTATCTGTACCTGTACTCGATTGTACAATGGAAACTATTCCAAATATTAAATTAATATTTCAAAATCCAAAAATCTTGTATTGAAATTTGTATTTTTTTTAGTATGTTTTTTATTAATATACACTTTTATTTACTTATATTAACAGCAAAAAAGAACAATATTGATTAAATTTTGAAAATAGAAAACAAATTAAAAAGTAATCCTCATTATGGTATTGACAAAACAATGGAAACTTTAATTTAATTTTAACAAACATATTCTAGCCCATTTAGTGACTCAGTATTTTTGTGGATGTTACTTGTTTTTTATTACTGCTTCACACAGCGTCGATGCATTGAATAAATTAAAGATTCAATCGTCTATTTTATGTATGAATTGGAAGCATACCTAATATAGCAAGAAAAATGTTGACGCTGGCCAAAGAAAAAATAGGGTTTTCAGGATACATTTTGAACTACGTTATGTTTTGCATACTATACTAAAGAAAACTATTTGAATATCTGGACTTTAGTTGTTTTAAAATGAAAAATTGTCAAAAAAAAAACTTATATGGCTCTCAGTAGGGATGACAATCCCGAAATGACGATCCCGAAAATCCCGGGATTTTTCCGGTTTAGAAAATCCCGAATGCCGATATTTGGGAATTACGAGATTCCAAAATACCAAGAAAGCCAAATTAAAGCTTACTTATTGTACAATACTAATCTCGAGTCAAATCCGAACGGAGCCAGATTTTTATACCCTACATCACGAGTGACAAGGGTATATATAAGTTTGTCATTCCGTTTGTAATTTCTACATGTATATTCTGGATCGTTATATATAGCGAAGTCGATATAGCCATGTCCGTCTGTATGTTGAAATCAACTTTCCGTAGCCCCCAAATAATTTGCAAACATAACTGATACATCAATATATAGGGAATTCTTCGGGCTCGATCGCTATTTAAAATCGAGAAAATCGGCCTACAAATAGCTGAGATATAAAGAAAAAACCGGAACAACCTCGATTTTTGGCCTATTTTTGATCTATATCTGGATTACTAAGTCATTAATATAGACAATATGGATATCTAATGATAGATATCTTAAAGTCCACTACAACGATGTATATAGTAATTTAGACCTACAATGGGTCAAAATCGGGAAAAATGTTTTTTTACCTGAACTTTTTTTTTAACAAAAAAAAAAAATTTTTTTCACTAATAAATTAAAAAAAGAAAATTTTAAAATAAAAAAAAAAAAATTTAAAACAATTTTGAAAAGAAAATTTTTTTTGTAAAATTTTGAAAAACAATTTTTAAATTTTTTTTTTTTAAATTTTGAAAAAAAATGTAATTTGTTTATATTTAAAATTTTTATTTTAAAGTATAATTTTGTGAAGGGTATATAAGATTCAGCACACCCGAATATAGCTCTCTTACTTGTTTAATTTCAATAAGGGAACAGCAGAGGTCCCTAGCAGTATAAAGTTCATAATACGGGGATAAATATGAAATATCTTTTGTGTCAAATTTATTTTAATATGTAGAATAAATTAGTTTTTGTTTTGTTATATTTTTACTTAAATTTGTAGGCACGCGAAAAAATCGACCAAGTGACAAGGAAAATCGTATTCTAGGGATCAAAATAAGAAACTTTGCCCAAGGAACAATACCTGTAAAATGAATTATGATGTTCCATATTTTGAGCCAAAGCTCAAATTTTGAGCAAAGTTTCTTATTTTGATCCCTAGAATACGATTTTCCTTGTCACTTGGATTTTTAAATCGACCTGCCCTAATATACATTCATATTTATGAAATAAATAGTTTTCGTTTATGAATTTTATGTTTTGTGATGTGAAAAAAAGTCTCGAATCCTGAAAAATCCCAGGATTCCGTGATTTACATTTAGAAAATCCCGAATCAAGGGATTTGTAAAACCAAGTCCCGTCTGGAATCCCCAGCTCTCAGTGAATTGTAAATTTGGACGTTTTTGGAATTTGATTTGAACGTAAATTCTAATTGCTATATTAAGAAATGTCTAAGCATTGTGAATTATTTTATGAAAAGAAACTTCAAAGATCAGTGAATTGTAAATTTGGACGTTTTTGGAATTTGATTTAAACGTAAATTCTAATTGCTATATTAAGAAATGTCTAAACATTGTGAATTATTTCATGAAAAATATCATGTTTTAAAAAATCAAGATCTACTTAACTGTTCCAACCATAGAGAAATATACATAGAGCGGAAACTTTGCTGTCAAAGACCTAACTCAGTTGTCAAAAACCTAAGTGGTGAGAATGTATTATTAAAACAAGTAGGAGAGCTATATTCGGCTGTGCCGAATCTTATATACCCTTCAACAAATTATACTTTAAAATAAAATTAAACATTTTTTTTTTTTCCCAATTTTTAAAATTTTTTTTTTTTTTAATTTAGATTTTTTTTTTTAATTTATTAGTGAAAAAAGCTATGACGAAAAATTTTTTTTGTGAAAAAAATTCGGATTAAAAAATATTTTTCCCGATTTTGACCCATTGTGGGTGCAACTTACTATAACCTTATATACATCGTTGCAATGGACTTTGAAATATCTATCATTAGATATCCTTATTGTCTATATTTTTGACTTAGTAATCGAGATATAGATCAAAAATAGGCCAAAAATAGAGGTTGTCTCGGATAATGAAATTCATGTAATTTCTATCCCGAAAAGTAGCAATAAATATTATATTATTGTAATTTTTAAAATCCCAAAGTGCGGTTTTTCGATATGTAAAAACCAGATTCGCTTGGCTGATCATTGTAACATTTTATGCATTATTGTGAATTTCACAAACAATATTAAGATCCACTTTAAGCTAACCTACTTTTCATTGTAATCTTATTGTAGAAGTTCTATTAAATTGTATTATATGTAGGTATTTCTATTAGTCTGAAAAACATCCAGTTTTAAACAATGCCGATAGAACGATTATGCTCACATTAAGTATGATTTGAATTTGTTAGATGTATTTAGGTCTTAAATTCTTTTTATCTTTAATAAAATTCCGATCTTCACTTTAATATTTAGTATAGTACTATTATTTTGCCCAATACTACACATTCACTCTAAAATACGTAGGTTTCAAATTACCCATTTTCTTTTAACAAATTATTTTCACAATTTCCTAGAGCATTTTTAACAACTAAAAAAATTTTGAAAAAATCTATTATAATTACTGACTCTAAAGCGATTTTGTTTTTGTCATTTGATCATAGGTAGTGTATATAACACAATTTGTATTTTTTATAGTTTTTTTTTTTTATAATGAAAAATAAAATTGTAACACAATCATGACAATTTAAATCTAAACAAAGGCAAGTACATAAATTAATTGAGAAAAAAAATGCGAGATTTTAATACCAGAACTGAAATAAAACACTGCACTAATTACGTAAAAATAACAAAAACAACAACAACAACAACAACTATATTTAACTAGAGAAGCAACAACACAGCAACAGTAACTGTAAAAGGGAATAATTGAAAAGTAAAATTATAAACTACAACTCTGTTTCGATTTTTTGCTAAAAAAAAAAACTAAACAAAACAAATCAGAAAACCAAAGCGATTAAACAATTATACTTTTTTTTTTAACTTTCAAAACATAAAATAATTTTACAATTTCCAATTATTTTTTTTTTCTTTATTTTTGTTTGTTATTTATAACAAATACAATTTGTGTTGTGTTGTTGTTGGTAAAATAATTTCACCGTTGCTTGACATTGACTTCCATATTTGTATTTAACAACAACAACAAAAACAAGTTTTAAACACGTTGTTGGGGTTTTTTTTTTCATACAATTACAACAAAAATTTGTATTTTAGCAAATAAAATTCCATTTTTCTTTGTTTTTTTTTTATAATTGTTAAATAAAACTTATTTATTAAAGATATATTTATATGAATGTATGTATTTTATTTTGTCTACTCGTTTGATGTTTGCATAATTTATTTCTGGTTTATTAATTTAATTTAATCATATTTTTTTTTATTTGGTTGTTTGTTTTTTTCTTCTTATTTTAGAAATTAGTTTATTTTTATATTAATTAATATTAACCTTTATTTTTGTTTGTAATTTGATTTGATTTGGTTTTTAGTTTTCTTAATTTTTCTTTTAAATAAATTGTTAAAAAGCATATAATTTTATTAACACTTATTTTCTGTAGGTATTTCCCGTTTCTTTTTTATATATTTTTGAATTGTTGTTCTCACATTTAATAACAAATTTCAACTGAGCCAGTTTTTAAAAGTCTTGCAATTTTTTAGCTTTTTTTCATTCTGTCGTCTGTTGTTGTTGCTGCTATTTTGTTTTAAATCCAATTTTAAAAGCTTAGCTCACCGTTTTCCCCCATTTGTTTACTTTTTATGTTTATTCGTATCTGTGCTGAATCGGTAGTGTTAGTAAAACACACAGTTGTATTTTATGGGCACTTTATCACTTGTTTTGATTTTTCACTCTCTCTCGCACTGTGATTCTCTTTCATTTATGACTTATAGTGTTGCCATTGCAATTATGAACTGTTATTAAATGCGGGATTAATAAATGAATTTCACATTTTTAAAATTATAATTAAAAATATATAATTTTTTTGTTATATTATAAGAACGTTTCAATATTTTTTAGAAATTCTTAGGAATTTCTATAAATTATTGGGTGTATGACTTAAAAATGCCGGATTTACAATAGATGGCGTATATTTTGAACGCAGTTTTTGTTTTTAATAACTTATGTGTCATTTATCCAAAAGCAGAGGAATTGGGTACTATACGAATTGAAGACCAAGAGACCTTGATGTTTGAACGCTATAAATGAAAATCATTTTTGCCTCAAATCTTTACTTGCGATGAAAAATTTATCCATTACGATAAGCCGAAGCGTAAGAGATAGTACGTGAAGGCCGGAAGCCAGTCGAATCGACAGCAAAGCCAAATATCCATGGCGATAAGGAAATGCTATGTATTTGGAGGGAGCAAAAGGGTCCTACCTATTACGACCTGCTGAAATCTAAGCAGACCATCGCAGGGAACCTGTACCGAATGCAACTGATTCTCTTGAAGCGAGCATTGGCCGAAAATGCCCAGAATATGCGACCAAACACTAAATGAAACCGTAATATTCCATCATGACAACGCTATGCCACATGTTGCAATGCCTATTAAAAACTATTTAGAATGAAGTGGTTGGGAAGTTTTGCCTCACCCGCCTTGTAGTCCAGACCTTGCCCCGTTCGACTACTATATGCCTTGATTAGTTCTTGGCCTCAAAAGATGAGCAGTTCTTTAGGCTCGGAATCCATATGTTGCCAGAAAGATGGGAAAAAGGTCACAGCTAACAATGGTCAATACTTTGAATAAATTTATATTGTAAAATATTTCAAAATAAAAGCTAAATATCTGAAAAAATCCAATAACTCGACTAATCTATAAAGATATTGTTACGAATGTGCAATGACGATTTGAATTCAACGGTCTGTTAGGACTTCCTGCAGCATTCATCATGTTTGAAGGCACGTCCATCATTGACATTGTTTGTAAGTATGGCAACACTAAATGTTTGGGTTGCTGGCAATGACATTGAAAAGCTCTAGAAATCGAATGTACTAGTATGTCCCTTAAGAGCATTGTAGAAGATTCCCGATAGATGGCGCGTGTATAAATAGTGGCAGAGCTGGCAGTCGTGAGTGGAGTTTATCATTGGCGCTGTTAGAGTTAACATCAACTATCTTGTGCATATAAGGTTATACGTAATAAAGTTTGTGTGCATTTCTGCGAATTGATATACGTGTATAAAGATATTGAGTGACTATTTAATTCTGTTGTTGTTGCACATTCTAAACTACTAAAACTGCTTTTATTTGCAATCAAAAGTATCCGGTTTATTTAAAGGAAATAAACCCACGTTTTTAAAAGGTAAAAACGTAACAATATGCTGAAAATTTTAGCAAAATGAAACTTCGTATTTTGGGTCAAAGTCAAGGATGAAAAAGTTATTACGATGGTACTTTTTTTTTTGACACCATTTCATAATAAAAGGTAGCATGGTACTTCCGAGATTCATTAGACACTTTCAAAAAATGTTCAGTAATTTATGTATAAAGAAAAACTCATTTTCAAATAAACTCAGAATGAGTTCCTGCTTTAACTAATTAGATTATATAGATAATCATGTGTATAATAGTATTTTCTATTAAAAATATTGCATTAAACAGTATTTTCTATAAAAAAAATCTTGTATTTAACAAAATTTTATATAGAAAATTATGTGTATAAAAGTATTTTCTATAGAAAATCTTGTGTATAATAGTATTATCTATAGAAAATCGTGTGTATAACTGTATTTTCTGGTGTATAACAGTATTTTCCATAGAAAATCTTGCGTATAATAGTATTTTCTATAGAAAATCTTCAGTATAACAGTATTGTTACAGATGATTTGCAACACAAAATTACGCTTAAAGATATTAAAATGTTAAATTTGAGTACTCTGAGGTTGGAAAAAGTACTATGTATTTGAATATTATTTTAGATAACGTAGAAATATTTTCTAAAAAATGCAACAAATTAAACGTTGAAAAAGATTCCAATTAAAAATTGTTTTTATTTAACATTTACCTTCAAGGTGGCGCAAAAGTAATCCTCCTATCAGAAAATGCTAAAAATTTTGCGATTGGCCCCTAATGTCAGTTCTGTTTTGACATTTGTGTAGTAAACACATGCGAAATACACGTTAATAAACAATGTTACGCTACACTGCTCCAGAACGCGGAATATTGCTGACTATTTATTTGACCAATCATCGGTGACTTTGGCACAACGTGAATTTCGTCGCAGATTTCCTGGCTGTCCAACGCCTACTGGTGAAACACTGCGACGTTTAGCCGCTCGCCTCTAAGAGACTGGCACAACACGAGATGCTGCCAGGCCTGGCAGACCCCGGATTAGCCGTTCTGCAGAGAATATTGCTGCTGTAGCCGAGGATGTCATGGAAGCGTCGTCGACATCGACCAGACGACGTGCCACGCAAATGGGTATCAGTCGACGGTCTTTACAGCGAATTTTGGTACAAGATTTGAAGATGTTTCCGTACAAAGTCCAGACGGTGCATCAGGTGTTAACTGCTGACCGCCAATCGCGTCTAACATACGCTGAAGCCATCCTTAATCACCACCAAGAGGAAGATGATTTTTCATCAAAAATAATCATGAGTGATGAGGCCTATTTCCATCTTAGCGGATACGTAAATAAGCAAAATTTACGCTTCTGGGGCACTGAAAATCCGCGTGTAACCCACGAAGAGCCATTACATCCGCTCAAAGTCACTTTCCGAGTCATCGGACCTTTTTTCTTCGAAGACGTCGCGGGCCAAACGGTTACTGTGAATGGTGAGCGCTACAGAGCAATGATCAACGAGTTCTTTTTGATAAATTTGGATTGGGAAACATGTGGTTCCAACAGGACGGTGCAACGGCACACACTGCACGTGTCACAACCGATATCCTGAAGGATGCATTTCCCGGGCGCCTAATCTCCCGTTTTGGCGATTTGCACTGGCCAGCAAGATCGCCTGATTTGACCGCTCCAGACTTATTTTTGTGGGGCTTTTTGAAGTCGGGGTCGGGCCTCAGACTCTTGCAGCTCTTAAAGACAATATCCGTCAAGAATGTGAGGACCTATCGCCTGAAGTTTTGGCCAAAGTGATGGAAAATGCCATAAAAAGGGCTCAAATGACAATCAACTGTGGCGGCGGCCATTTACATGACATCATATTCTCGACTTGATGTAAAAAAAATTAAAAGACCAAATAAAAATAATCCACAAGAAGAATCAAAGTTTTTAATTTTTTTTTAATTACAGCCAAAAAACATCGGAAGTTTACTTTTGCGCCACCTTGTATAAACTTTTTCAGAAATCGATTTGAAATCTGTTTCAAATAAAAATTTAAAAATTTCGATTCTAATAAACACTAACTGAGGATTAAAAATGCAAAATTATAATACAATAGGTGTGCCTGTTATAAGTTAGCGTGGGGAACGATTTGAAATAGTTCGTTGCCATATAGGCAACACTGCCTGCATTACACAAGTATCTTCTCTCACGCTCTCTTTAAGTTGGCAAATCGTTTCATTTGCATTTGTTTATATTACATGTTATTGAAGTGTATCGTATTTAACGGTTTATTAGCTTCATATCTAGAATTGTGGTAATTTACACATTTACAAACATACATAGGTATAAATATTTAGTAGTAACAGATTTATTTCTGTATAACTGTCGCACTTTATAAATATGTAGATCAGTAGTGAACATTTAGCGTGTTTTTTTTTTTTTTTTTTTGTTAATGTAAGCTATCGGAAATGAATACATGTATTAATTTCAGTTTTAGCAATGTAAATTTTGAAATAGGTACCTATACAAAGTGTAAGTATGTTAATTGACTTGCCAAGAAATAGGAGTTACAGTTTTGAAACCTACAAAGTGTAAGTATGTATGTTAATAAACTAGACAAGAAAAAATAAAATGATGGCATTTCCTTTTGGTTTGTATGAAATATTAAAAAACTAGGTACCAATTACTACTACAAAAAGTATTCAAACCATAAATGACCATATCTAGAGTGTTTGGTGTAAAATTTTTTTTGTTATAAAATTGACTCATTACTTCTACATTTGCCCTTCACTTTTATTATTTTCTTTTTTGCCTAACAAGGAAAACATGTACAAATTTTATATCTCTTGATCTATGACCAAAAATAACAACGCATTCATACTTTTCGTTTGTATGTACTTTAAACAGCTGTCATTTATGAGCATAATAAAAAGTTATTTCAACTCGAAATGCAAATTAATTAATATTTCTTTTTCTACACATTTTTCATTTGACTGATCGTGATGGAAAACAAAAGAAAGCTAAAAGCTTAAATGCACACAAATTCTCACTTACTCATACATTTAAACTTCAAAAGTTTGTTGCCTTTTAATTGAGTGTTGCCCCTACCTCTCATTAAAAACAAAAGTAAACAAATAATATGTGTTGCTAACTTAGCACTTTTTAACAAGCTTTATATATATTCGTAAATCTCAGTTAGTATGGACTTTTCATTTTGGAAAAAGCTAGTAAGATTATCTTTTTATACCCAGTATCATGGTAGGGTTATATCGTTGGTCTCATGTAGAAATTCTATGAAATTTAGTTTTTTAGTGAATATAAAATGAAACCTAAGTTTCCTTGTTTTGTCAATACCACAATAATGTATACTATTTAGTTTGTAATCTATTTTCAGAAAATCGTGATTTTAAAGTTAAAAGTTTATATTATAAAAAGTGTTTTTTACAACCTTATACTTTATCAAAATAAATGAATTTAATTGAAATATTCTGCAGTTTTGAGCTTTTATTAGCGCCATTGCTGGAAATATATAAAAAATTATACTACATTTGTTTACATTCATTGAAATTCATGGAAATATTCTCTCTTATTGACAAACAAAATTATTCTCTTAACATTAGCAAGAAAGCTCTACACAAATCACCAACATTTAAAATCGTATTATAGTTACACTGATAAGCAAATTGACATAATTGTTTATTTTAAACAATAACACTGAAATTAACGAGATGGTCAATCGAGCGCTTTTTAATAAATGCTAAAACGTAAAAACTCTAAAATCAAAAATACAGCCATAATTACATAATGGAATAAAATAAATTAAAGTATACCGATCCACTCACAATGTGATTCGATTTAACGATGTCCGTCCATCTGTCCGTCTGGCTGGCTGTCCATGTAAACTTTCGATAAAATTTGGCACATGTATTATTTTCGGCTCAGGGACGAAGCCTATTGAAACTGGTAAAAATCGGTATATTCCCCATACAAATGTCCTCCCGAAATAGGACTTTATCGGCCATAAATGCTTAATTTATATACATATCCGAAAATTACTTTAACGAGCATTAAACTGTTAAAAATTTCCAAAAATTTATCCAGAAAAAATTGAATAGAAATGAACCTAATTCCTAAACTATAAGAGTGTCCAATTTAAAATTGCTTTCAAATATAGGGGTCTTCCAAAAGGGACTGCTGAATTTTGACAGTAGATAGCGGTCTTATTGTTGAAGCAACATTTGTCAAATTGGCTGGTATTTATTCTGTTTGTTGCCAAATCACCATGGATGGATATAGCATTAATTAACACATGCAAATGAGACCCAACAGCGTCAAATGCATCACGAAAAAGTCGCTGTTTGGTGTGGATTTCGGGTTGGGTTCATGTGGTCTGAATTGTACAAGGTGGCGCAAAAGTAATCCTCCTATCAGAAAATGCTATACATTTTGCGATTGGCCCCTAATGTCAGTTCTGTTTTGACATTTGTGTAGTAAACACATGCGAAATACACGTTAATAAACAATGTTACGCTACACTGCTCCAGAACGCGGAATATTGCTGACTATTTATTTAACCAATAATCGGTCGGTGACTTTGGCACAACGTGAATTTCGTCGCAGATTTCCTGGCCGTCCAACGCCTACTGGTGAAACACTGCGACGTTTAGCCGCTCGACTCGCCACGCAAATGGGTATCAGTCGACGGTCTTTACAGCGAATTTTTGTACAAGATTTGAAGATGTTTCCGTACAAAGTCCAGACGGTGCATCAGCTGTTAGCTGCTGACCGCCAATCGCGTCTAACATACGCTCAAGCCATCCTTAATCACCACCAAGAGGAAGATGATTTTTCATCAAAAATAATCATGAGTGATGAGGCCCATTTCCATCTTAGCGGGTACGTAAATAAGCAAAATTTACGCTTCTGGGGCACTGAAAATCCGCGTGTAACCCACGAATAGCCATTACACCCGCTCAAAGTCACTGTATGTTGTGCTGTTTTCGCTGGAGGAGTCATCGTACCTTTTTTCTTCGAAGACGTCGCGGGCCAAATGGTTACTATGAATGGTGAGCGCTACAGAGCAATGATCAACGAGTTCTTTTTGCCGGAACTTGATGAATTGGGATTGGAAAATATGTGGTTCCAACAGGACGGTGCAACGGCACACACTGCACGTGCCACAACCGATATGCTGAAGGATGCATTTCCCGGGCGCCTAATCTCCCGGTTTGGCGATTTGCACTGGCCAGCAAGATCGCCTGATTTGACCGCTCCAGACTTCTTTTTGTGGAGCTTTTTGAAGTCGCGGGTTTATGTCAACAAGCCTCAGACTCTTGCAGCTCTTAAAGACAATATCCGTCAAGAATGTGAGGAAATATCGCCGGAAGTTTTGGCCAAAGTGATGGAAAATGCCATAAAAAGGGCTCAAATGACAATCAACTGTGGCGGCGGCCATTTACATGACATCATATTCTCGACTTGATGTAAAAAAATTAAAAGACCAAATAAAAATAATCCACAAGTAGAATCAAAGTTTTTCATTTTTTTTTTTTTAATTACAGTCAAAAAACATCGGAAGTTTACTTTTGCGCCACCTTGTATGATATGGACTCCAAGGATATGAGCCACACAGCTCATGCTACATTGGACATTCTGCTCGAGCGGTTTGAGGAGGTGATGTGAACTGGCCACCGAGATCGATCAAATTCAGCCATTCGAAGTATTGGCCAATATTAGCTATGACCTATTCCCATCTTTCTCGCAACATATGGATTCCGAGCCGAAAGAATTGTTCATCCTTTAAGGCCAAGAACGAATCAAGCCAATTTCACATACTCTGTGAAGCGTATCCCAGAAAGAGCGTTCTGCTTCGATCGAAACAAATAGTAGTCGGACGGGGTAAGGTCTGGACTATAAGGCGGGTGAAGCTAAAATTTCCAAACACTTTTTTCTACAGGTATTACGAGTTTCAAATCTAGCTTCATATTCACTATGGAAAGACCCACTATTGAAGCTAAAATTTCGCTATGGAAAGACCCACGATTGAAGCTAAAATTTCACTATGGAAAGACCCACGATTGAAGCTAAAATTTCACTATGGAAAGACCCACGATTGATGCTAAAATTTCACTATGGAAAGACCCACGATTGAACGTTTTTAAAATGCTGCTTGAGTAGCTCCCAACGATTTTGAGTTTGACAACAATTTTCATAGAGTAATGCCTCTAATTCTTGGTTTTCAAACTTTTTTGGCTGCCTTGGGCCTTTGGCTCACCACTTCTGAACCACACAAACCATCTCTCGCACGTTGAAACCGATGGAACACATTCACCATAAGCTTTGGTGAAAAAACTTCCCGCATATGAAGTTTTGTTGATACAAAATTCGACATTTTCTAAGCCAAAAAAAACTTTTTTGTTTACACTATAATGTTCGGAAACTAAGTAAGAATAAATGACAATGTGTAATCTTCAAAATGACATATAAGTTATTAAAAACAAAAAAATGCGTTCAAAAGATACACCATCTATTGTAAATCCCACATTTTTAAGTCATAAACTAAATTATATTAATTAGGGAATTCATTAAAGCGGGCATTTGCTGTAGTTTTAAAACTGTAAAATTTAATAATTACTATGATTTTTCATAATTTATAACTTTTAATATTTATTTTTTTATTATACAGCAATTACGGTTTAATGATCCAAAGGGGAAGTATACCTTACAAAATAAAAACGTTTCAGGGTGCTAAAGTTGGAAATTTTCTACAAAATTTAAAAAGAAATAAGTTTGAAACTCAAGATTCAAAAATCAGTTACTTGAATATACAACCAACAACTAACATTATAATAGTTAACTGGGTAAACCTTCCCCTTTCAGACAATTTTTTGTTTATTTTTTTTTTGGAAGGGAATTTACCCAAGTGCCTGTTGTAATATTTGTAGTCATACACCAGTCATTGCAACTCAAACATTTTATGTAAATGATGATAAAGTTAGCTGTTTCTTTTTTGTAAATATTTAAATTTACTTAAAGATCATGCCTATACAGCCTCTTGAACATTGTGGTTTAGATACTTTCTGGTATTTTATTTTTTTTTTAAATAAACAAAAAAACACAAACAAAAACCTTGAAGTCATAAGCCCTTAAATAACTCTTTTGGTATGTACAAGTATTATTTTAAGATTATTGTTCAAAAAAATGACTAGAGAGACAAGTCAACAAGTAGAATTTGTAATTGTTTGTTAAATAAATCATGAAGTTATGATAAAACAAAGTTTTACAATTAATACAATACTAAAATAATGAAATCATTAGTATATGTACTTAATTAATAACAATTTTAAAACGGAAACTTAATATGTTTCCAATATAAAAAAAATATATATATATGTAAATACATTTCATATATTCTATCAATTATATTAAATACTTTTATTTGTTTATTCCGGAATAATCCATGTTCCGTGCTAAAAATTTTTTTTTTTTTTAAATCTGACAAATAAACTCAACAGCTATAACAGAAAATTAATAATATCTGTTTACCCCTCCTCTGTATGTTTGAGTATTTATTACGACTGTGTAGTCAGTTATACATTTAATTTGTTGATTCATAAAGATGTCAGCTTAAATAAATATGTTTTCAAATAATTTGATTTATTATAATGACAATAGTACGTGTAATTTAATAAATGCTCGAATAACCCAACAAGCAAATTTTAAGATTTTTTATTTTTTAAATTAAACAAGTAAGAGAGCTATATTCGGCTGTGCCGAATCTTATATACCCTTCACCAAATTATACTTTAAAATAAAATAAATTTTTTTTTTAATTTTTTTAAATTTTTTTTTTCAAAATTGTTTTTTAAAAGTTTTTTCCAATTTTTAAAATTTATTTTTTTTTTAATTTATTAGTGAAAAAAATGTATGACAAAAAATGTTTTTTGTGAAAAAAAAAATTCGGTTTAAAAAATATTTTCCCGATTTTGACCCATTGTGGTCCAACTTTGTATAGCCTTATATACATCGTTGCAATGGACTTTGAAATATCTATCATTAGATATCCATATTGTCTATATTTATGACTTAGTAATCGAGATATAGAACAAAAAATAAAATAGAGGTTGTCTCGGATTTTTGCTCATATCTCCGTTATTTATGGACGGATTTTGCTGATTTTAAATAGGAAACTTCTCGAAAGCATGTCTGACAGAATTATTGAGGATTTGGATCCCGAAGATATCTGGGGTCTTCAGAAAATTGATTTCAACAGACAGATGGACAGACAGATGGACAGACAGACAGACGGACATGGCTAAATCGACTCCGCTATCTATAAGGATTCAGAATATATATTCTTTATAGGGTCGGGAAATTATATTGTAGAAATTACAAACGGAATGACAAATTTATATATACCCTTCTCCCGAAGGTGAAGGGTATAAATTATAAGCAACTTTTCAATCATTTTGCAAATATAAACAGATGAACAAATATTGAAATATTATATAAGCAATGGTTACCAGATGCTAAACATTTCAAGAATATAATTTAAAAAATTTTTCGCAAAAATAGTTATTTACACTGGGTTACTGAAGACAGCTACACGACCACCATTGTCGCTGTAGCCATCTTAAGCTAATTTATATTTACGTAGGCGACAATGAACAATATGTATCTAAACGCCAAACTTCAATATCAGCTGGTTAAGATCCTGCTGTCGTTTTCTTTATAATTAAATAGCAGACTACTGGGCGACGATTGTTGCTAGCAGCATTTGTAGTCATGCAGCTGTATAGCCTGCTGTAGTCTATATGTTTAAAACATAATGCATTAAACACATTCACGACAGCAGGCTACCGACTACACGAGTACAAATGCCGCTAGCAACAATTGTCGCCATATAGTCAGCTACTTAATTATAATGAAAACGATAGCAACATCGAAACCGCTAACATTGTTGTTCAAATATATATTTCAGTCTTATAAAAATTCAAAATAAACTTATATACCGTAGAAATGTAAAAACAAATCGATTTATTTGGTTAAAACCCCTTGATTGTTAATATATTAATAATATTTAATGTTTTTGATGTTCTTTTTTGTTTAATAAAACAAACTATTTGAAAGATCTCGTTTATTTCATTTTTTGTTTTTTTATTTTGACTGTTCATTGGCGCCTACGAAAACTGAAATTAGCTTAACTAGGCAACGGTGGTCGTGTAGCATTGTAGCCGTGTTGTCGCGAAAATAATCATTTTTATATACACACATGTATTCTATTTTTGACAGGTGAATGTGTTTAATGCATAATGCTTCAAACACATAGACAAAAGCAGGCTACCGAATACAATCGGGGTTGTCATAGAATCCAATCATTGTCGGAATCGGTTTTCAAAACGACAAAAAATTTACATTTGACTTATGAAATCCAATGCAATTTTTTGTTTGATCGATAAAGAATTTAATTCTAGATCGAATATAAAACCGATAACTTTCGATTCAAAACCGTGTGACAACCGAATCTGTCAACATTAAAATACACACGTTTATATGAAGACGATTATTTTGATTTCAGCACAGCTACACGACCAACGTTGCCGCCGTAGCCAACTTCAGCTAAAACGTCAAACTTAAATGTCAGCCGATTACGATGATGCTGTCGTTTTCATTATAATTAAGTAACTGACTACTGGGCGACGAATGCTGCCAACGGCATTTGTAGTCATGTAGCCTGTTGTAGTTTATGTGTTTTAAGAGTAATTTCTCTCCTTAAATAATTATTTCTGATCAGATAAAGTAGATTCGTTGTGATGACTAAATTTGATGGTATAAAGGAATGATTCGATTCTAGAAACAGAAAACCAGTTGAAAAAGAAGAAAAACGATTAATTTTTTTTTTTATTTACCTTCACATGAAGCTAAAAGCCTTTAGATTTCATTGGTTAATCAGTGATCAATCAAAATTAAGCCTTGCATATAAAGTCATCCTGTATAAGACCGATTTAAAACCAATTTACATGTATGGAATTCAATTAAGGGAAATGGCTAGCAACACCAGTATTGATCTTATACAGAGGGCCCAATGTAAAATTCTTAGGACCATGACGGGAGCACTATGATATATAATAAATGTGAACAACCACAGGGACTTGGAAGTGCCATTGGTAAAGGAAGAGTTCAAGAAAGTAAGTGAAAAATATATTGTAAAACTGGAAAACCATCCCAATCCCCTTGCAAGACTACTTGTTCAGAGCCAAACCCGATCAATGCAGCAAAAACATCCCAACCCGCTTGTAAAGACTACTTGTTCAGAGCCAAACCCGATCAAGGCTGCTTAGAGCAGATATACCACCCCGCTATGATGTGTGCCAGTGGACTAAATACAAATTGAAATTGTAAGTTTTTAATAAAACTACCATTACAAGAATATACTACATATTTAGTCAAAATAATGACAATAATAACTGTTTTCAAATTATATACCGAGGGCCTATATTCAAAACCCTCTATCTTAAAAAACACAACTTTTCAGGAGAGCCAAGAAACTGCTTTTTTCGCGAAAAATTTTTAAAAATTTATTAAAATTCAGTATTCTACAATATTTTTTTAAAGCAACTACTGAATGTCACATATATTTGGTTTTAAAAATGTTGCATTATTGGGGACTTTATGATAGATAGAGGGTTTTGCTTCTCAAAATATTTAATGTATATGTATGGAAATGATAAGAAAATTATGCTTTTTTAAATTTTTTTGGAATTTGATTGGTGTAAATTATGGTAAAATAAAAGATGACACTTTAAAAGTAGACACTTTTAAAAGTAAACTCCAACTTTAACCATTTACTTTTATGCCATTGACATTATATTTTCCAAAAACAAAAATGTAAAATATTTTCATGGTAATTCAATTCAGAATTGGCATTCCCTATTTTGATAAACGATTAAAAATCTCAAATTCATGTTCAACATGCAAAATATAGTAAGAAAACATGTATTATTCCAAAAAAATATTTGAAAATTAATTATTTGAAAAGATAGAGGGTTTTGCATTCAGAAAAATTAATTGTGTAAGAAAGAGAAATAACAAAAATGCAAATAAAACAGAAAACAAAATAAAAAATAGATAGAGGGTTTTGAGTATAGGCCCTCGATATATTGTTCACTGGGTGGTCCATATAACATTTGTTACAACTAGGAATTAAACATTTTTGTGTTTTTCAAACCTATTACACTATTACGTGAACTTTTTTTTTAATTTATTACAATCAAATTTGATAATTATAAACACATTACAAACATGATGATGGTACTTGGAATTGTAGCGGAAAAAATATATTGCGTGTAATATATAGATCAGGTGTAACATGCAATTAGAAATTGTTAATATGTATGTACATTCAAATGTAAGAAAATTTGTGTATTACACTGCAAAGTAAACAAACTGTTATTAATGCAGTTATAATTTTAAAATGATAATAAACATATGAAGTCTATTGTATTCCTATTTGACTATAAGTAGTTAAATAGTGACCTAAATATTAAACATCAAATTTGCTATAGTTCCTTAACAGCACGCTATTCTCCACCCAAGATCAATGGCTATAGTTCTTAAATAGTTTTGTAAATGTAACAAGTAGGAAAGTATGTTTGGTAAATAATACCCTTAAAAGTTTTAAGCTCGTTAAAATATTTTAGGAGGTGGTCCTTAAAAGGGAGCTATGATCAATTATGGATTGATCGAAATTAAATTAGTGAATTCTATGTGCATTCCAACATTCTTAAGAGAGTTATAAAGGTGGCGCAAAAGTAAACTTCCGATGTTTTTTGGCTGTAATTAAAAAAAAAAAAATGAAAAACTTTGATTCTTCTTGTGGATTATTTTTATTTGGTCTTTTAATTTTTTTACATCAAGTCGAGAATATGATGTCATGTAAATGGCCGCCGCCACAGTTGATTGTCATTTGAGCCCTTTTTATGGCATTTTCCATCACTTTGGCCAAAACTTCCGGCGATAGGTCCTCACATTCTTGACGGATATTGTCTTTAAGAGCTGCAAGAGTCTGAGGCTTGTTGACATAAACCCGCGACTTCAAAAAGCCCCACAAAAAGAAGTCTGGAGCGGTCAAATCAGGCGATCTTGCTGGCCAGTGCAAATCGCGAAAATGGGAGATTAGGCGCCCGGGAAATGCATCCTTCAGCATATCGGTTGTGGCACGTGCAGTGTGTGCCGTTGCACCGTCCTGTTGGAACCACATGTTTTCCAATCCCAATTCATCAAGTTGCGGCAAAAAGAACTCGTTGATCATTGCTCTGTAGCGCTCACCATTCACAGTAACCGTTTGGCCCGCGACGTCTTCGAAGAAAAAAGGTCCGATGACTCCTCCAGCGAAAACAGCACACCATACAGTGACTTTGAGCGGGTGTAATGGCTCTTCGTGGGTTACACGCGGATTTTCAGTGCCCCAGAAGCGTAAATTTTGCTTATTTACGTACCCGCTAAGATGGAAATGGGCCTCATCACTCATGATTATTTTTGATGAAAAATCATCTTCCTCTTGGTGGTGATTAAGGATGGCTTGAGCGTATGTTAGACGCGATTGGCGGTCAGCAGCTAACAGCTGATGCACCGTCTGGACTTTGTACGGAAACATCAAATCTTGTACCAAAATTCGCTGTAAAGACCGTCGACTGATACCCATTTGCGTGGCACGTCGTCTGGTCGATGTCGACGGCGCTTCCATGACATCCTTGGCTACAGAAGCAATATCTCTGCAGAACGGCTACTCCGGGGTCTGCCACTCCTGGCAACATCTCGTGTTGTGCCAATCTCTTCGAAGCGAGCGGATAAACGTCGCAGTGTTTCACCAGTAGGCGTTGGACGGCCAGGAAATCTGCGACGAAATTCATGTTGTGCCAAAGTCACCGACCGATTATTGGTCAAATAAATAGTCAGCAATATTCCGCGTTCTGGAGCAGTGTAGCGTAACGTTGTTTATTAACGTGTATTTCGCATGTGTTTACTACACAAATGTCAAAACAGAACTGACATTAGGGGCCAATCGCAAAATTTATAGCATTTTCTGATAGGAGGATTACTTTTGCGCTACCTTGTACTTGTTAAAGTGATTATCGGAAGTGGGACTTATACAGGAGTTATGACTAATTATGGCCTGATCATCATAAAATTAGGTGACAGGACTCGAATCGAAATATCTTCGAAATTTCGACATGTACACACAGAAAACAGATTCGTGATAGCAACCGAATTTATTGTCAATCGAATGATATTGCCTTAGTAAACGAATTTTACAGTTGTGGATACAAAATTTTAGAAGCGGTAACCAAAGTTTGTTTGCTTCAACCGAAATTCTTTTTTACCAACTGACTTTCTGTTAATAGAACAGAAAAATTCTATGTGTGCAACCGAATCATTCGGTTGGTCAACAAATTCGGTTGCTATCACGAATTTGTTTTCTCTGTGTACTTTGCGCTGAAGGTTTTAAAATTGCTGTGGTTCTTTTAAAAGCATTTTAAATGGAAAAAGATCTATAATTTGTCATAACTTGTATACCCTATCCATAATGGATTTTTAACGAATATCTTAAAATTCCTGTAGCTCCTTTAATAGTAGTTTAAATGGAAAAATGATGATTGTTGAATGCGCACAAAATCGATATTTCTAATAATATCTTAAAGTTACTGTAATCTCCATTTAAAAACGATTTTTTTTTTATAAATTTCTTTAAAATGCTTTATTTCCTTGAATAGTGGTCTACATGGAAAAAGAACGATAATCTGTGATCACTTGTTTCTTCACCCAAAATTGATTTTTTTTATAAATATCTAAATATTGCTGTGATTCGTTTAATAGTGGTCTAAATAAAAATATTAAAATTGTTGTATTTCATGTAATAGTGGTCTAAATGAAAAAAAAACAGATATATTAGTGATCTCTTGTATTATCTAAGAAGCGGTTAACTGGCTCAGGTATAACCAGATATCAGGCAGGGATATTCGTATATATACTGATAGCACGCTGCAATAAAATCTCTGACAGGTGTGTACACAACATCGAACATAGTCCAGGAATGCCGGGCATCCTTAAATTTGGTGGCGAGACATTAAACAGTAGTACTCATGTGGGTATGTGGACACGCAGATATATCGGGCAACTATTTTACTGATGTTTTGGCGAAAAAAAAGCGCCATAATGCCTGACGTAGATACAGACTTCCTATGAGAGATTCCGTTATATAATTGCAAGCAACCAATTTGTAACTTTTACTATGAGCTCGCTCAGACAAGATGGGGATGAGAACCAGAATGATATAGCCCTGACTAAACCGAGGGCGGACAATATATCATCTTGGCCAGACACGCTCACAATTAAGCAATGTAGTGTCGGTGATAACCGAACAATGCGAAGAGACTTGGTCTGCTCTATAATGAATTCTGTATACGTTGTCAAAATGAATAGGAGGATGAGACCATTTTTAATATTTTTTGTCATTACCCGGCATTAGAAGATCTACGCATCAGGTTTCTTGGACATCATTCCTTAAATAGTCTTTCTGAGCTTTCGAACATGAAGTTAGAATGTAGGAATAGCAATTGGCTAATCAAGCCAGACACGGGAATCTCCACGGATTGACATAGTATCTGTCAAATGACTGGTGCATACTATTCTCCTCGCCACTCTTCTTCTGACCTCCTTCCTCTTTAATTCTTCTACTCCTTTATTCTATCTGACTATCCCTTTCTCTTTTCATCTCTATCTGGCCCTCTTTTATCTCTAGTTTCAGGTAACATAAAGGGACCTACTGTGAGCTGCTCTCTTTCCTAACCTATTATCCAAGAAAAAAAATAGCGATACTCTGTGATCTCCACCTAAATTTTTTTTATTAAAATATTAATATTGCTGTAGTTCTGTAATAGTGGTTTAAATTAAAAAAAATATCACTTGAATTATCCATCCAAAATCGAGTTTTAAAATTTTTTTTAAATGTTGGTGTAGTTCCCTAAAAGTGGTATAAATTAGAGTTTCCGATTCGGTTTTAACCGAAACCGCGGTTTTTCATGGCCTAAAACCGAAAACGAAACCGACAATTATTCTTCGGTTTTTACTATTTTCAGTAGAAAAATTCAAAATTTAGAAATGAACAACAAACATTTTCATCCAATTATTCATCCAATATCTCTAAAAACAGATCGTTAAAAATATCTTAAGATTTCTTTCAATTTTTAAAATTGTATTACAATACTTGCTTCAGATGATGTAGCAGGCTACCTACCTTTCGCAGGCAAGGCAAGGAAACCTGTTAATAAAGCATGATACAACATATTGATCTACGAGTATTTACTGACAATTAAACTTCAAATGACTGTTTATTTATTTAATTTAAACAAATTTGTTTAACAAAGTCCGATATCCGATAATAGTATGGAGTACTAGCTGAGCCGGTGCCAATTGGAAGATAGAAATTGTACTATTAAGTCTCCCTTTGTGAATTAATACTAATTCAGAAAAACGTGTCTCTAGTTTCATGTTTATTGATTCATAGTAATATTGATTCTAGCTCATTCGAAACGTATTATTAGAATAAAAACAGTAGCATAAAGACCCTACTCAGCATCATGAATGTCTAATTTCATATTTCTGTGTCCATTATTATAGAAAATACAAAGGAAAGGTACCACTATAATCACCTTTTCTGAATTCTAACTCATTCAGAATCATTTGTGCCTAAATTTCAATTTTAAGGTTTATTATTCTAAAATATTCAAAAAGTACCTTAACAATAAAGAAATAGTAACATTAAATATCCCTCTTGAATTCGCATTCACTAAACCATGAATGCTTAATTTCGTGTTTCTAGGTCCATCGTTATAAAATATTCAAAAAGTACTATTAGTTGGAAAAAGTACCTGACTGAGTTAAAAGTCAGGATCATGTGTGTTTAATTTCCAGCTTATAGGTTCATTATTATAGAAATTTCAATAATAGTTTATGTTATCTCAATATCATTATGCCCTCTATCCTTGATTATTTCTTTACTCAGAAGCATATAATAAATATAATAAAAAGTACCATTAGCAGAAAAAGTAACAATTTTCCATACTTAAACCACTGTCAAGTATGAAATTTTAAAGTAATTTTCTGATTCTAGGTTCAATATTATAGAAAATTCAAAAAGTACTATTTGAAGAACGAAAAAGTACTCCTTAGACTATTTTAGTTCTCCATTTTTGGTATCATAATACCATTGACCACCCTATTCTTGATTATTTCTTTATTGAGAAGCATATTAGCCAACTTTAATGTATATAAGCTAACTAATTTAATATGTTAAAAAGGTACCATTAAAAGAAAAAGTACCAATTTCCTTTATCCTCTTGAACACTCATCGAATTTGAACTTTAAATTTGTATAGCATTTCCTATATTATCAAGTGATTTAATAGTTAATAAATTATTACAAAACCGAACCGAAACCGATCGGTTTTCAATTTTTTAAAACCGAAACCGCGATTTTGAAATTCTTCGGTTTTTTGGAAACTCTAGTATAAATGAAACTAGTAAGAGAGCTATATTCGGCTGTGTCGAATCTTATATACCCTTCACCAAATTATACTTTAAAATAAAATTTAAAAAATTCTTATTTTTAAAAAAAAAATTTTTTCGAAATTTTTTTTTTAAAGTTTTGTCAAATTTTTTTTTTTTTAATTTTTTTTAAAAATTTTTTTTTAATTTAAAATTTTATTTTTTTAATTTATTAGTGAAAAAAGAGTTTTGTGTGAAAAAAATTCGGGTTAGAAAATATGTTTCCCGACCCATTGTAGGTCCAACTTACTATAGCCTTATATACATCGTTGCAATGGACTTTGAAATATCTATCATTAGATATCCATATTGTCTATATTTATGACTTAGTAATCGAGATATAGATCAAAAATAGGCAAAAAAAAAAAAATAGAGATTGTCTCGGATTTTTGCTCATATCTCCGTTATTTATGGACGGATTTTGCTGATTTTAAATAGGAAACTTCTCGAAAGCATGTCTGACAGAATTATTGAAGATTTGGATCCCGAAGATATCTGGGGTCTTCAGAAAATTGATTTCAACAGACGGACATGGCTAAATCGACTCCGCTATCTATAAGGATCCAGAATATATATACTTTATAGGGTCGGAAAATTATATTGTGGAAATTACAAACGGAATGACAAATTTATATATACCCTTCTCACGAAGGTGAAGGGTATAAAAAATACGATCAAAAACAATTTATTAATAATTTTTTTTTAAATTGTTATAGTTCATTTAAGAAATCATCTGTAATCATTTGTAATATCCATCCAAAATCGATTTTTTAATACATTTTTGGAAAATTGCTGTAGTTCCTTTAACAGTGGCATAATTAAAAGAAACAATGATAATCTGTGATCACTTGTATTCTCTACTCAAAATCGATTTTTTATGAATATCTTAAAATTGCTGTACTTCCTTTAATCTGTGATCATTTGTATTCTCTTTTTGGTGAAAAATGTTAAAAGCCATATTAAGATTGAATAATCACTAGCAGCAGAATTTGTCAGCATTATAGTAAACATCCTTGATCTTTTTTGTCTAGACTATATAAATTGGTATAAATATTCGTGCTTATTAAAACAAGAGGAAGTAGACATCATTTTGATCATAATAAATATTTAAACATCAGCATGACTCATTAAATCTTTTGTTATTTGGTACAAATGAAGTAATTAAATTAAGAAATGGTAAATCTTAAAAAATTGGTAATTAAATTTTTGACTTCTCTCTATATATAAAAATAAATATTCTATACATACGTCTTCTTAATTATTATCCAACAATATTTATTAATGAATAAGTAAAAATGTTGTCTACATAAATGTAGAACTATTTATTTATATAGTTTACGAGTATAATTTTTTTATTTACCCAAGTAACTTGTTTAAACTTGTTTTATGGGTGCAAGTAAATATGCAGAGTTATCTATTTGGCTGTGTGTCGATGTGTGCCGTTTGTAAGCCAAGTTAATAAACGCTGTGAAATGTATAAATTTACAACTTACTCACTCACCTGGTTATGGAGGACTGTAACTTGTCAGGAATGTGGGCGTAAATATTTTTACGATAGAATATTTTTCTTAAAAAAAATTTTCTTTTTTTATTAAATACAATAGCTTTTTATATTCTGTTGGGTCTTGTGTGGCTTTGTTTACAACTTATTTCGTAGTTTCGTTGTTTGGAGAGAAATCTTAAAACTCACGTTTATTTATGATGAACACTATAATTTTCTGAAAATAGTAAAAAAAAATAATAAATCAATTAAATAATTATGTAGTCGTCATATAACAGCAATTATAATTAACTTAAATTTTATTTAAATAAACAAATACTTTGCTAATGAACAGGATGGGAAGCATTTGTAAAAACTTGCTGTAATTGAAAGTTTAATAATAAGACAAAGAAAGAATTATTTAAAAAACCTAATATTAGGTAATAAACTTTTAATTTTAAATGTTTATGATCAATAATATTAATGAAATTTCCATCCTTGGTGATGTCATGAACGAGAGGTCCACTTTCAATGACTCTTCCAATTCGGAACATTGATCAATGAACTCGTTATATAAGGACTGAGATCGAAAAATTCTTAACATACATATATGCTAATAAAAATGAAACCACTAAACTAACAGCTTTGAATCTTTTTTTTATTTGATTGAAATTAATATTAAAATTTACAAAAAAAAAAAATATTTTTATAGTTCAAATCACTAGTGATGAAATTTTGAACCATTTTCGGAAACCGCTCCATTCCTTAATTTTTTGATTCTTTCTGTCACTTTGTTCGAACAGGTAGTCCATCTCCCTTTAAAATCTACCACACTTTAGGACACCTTTTTTGTACTCTTCAATTCTCTTTTAACAAGAGCCCAAAATCTCTCCACTGGGCTTAGCTCCAGACAGTTTATTGTTCTTGTACCACACAAGTCCTTGCTTACCATAGTGACAGGATGCCAAATCAGGCCAAAAATAAGTGGATACATTAAGAAGTCCTATGAATGGAAGCATTCTATTTTGTAAACATTCCTTGATGTAAATTTCGGTATTTATTTTGCCGCAACTGCATATTGCTTGCCATACCAAGAACTTTTTGGGAACATTTTCTGCTTTTGGATCCAAAACTTTTCTACAACATTCCCTAGAGCATCAGCAACATAAAAATATTGACCCGGAAGCTGCGAAAAATTTTCCATACGTACGTTTCGTCATCCATTATGCAGCAGTTATATTTTTTGTATAAAATTTTACTTCAATTTCCATGCTCTGTCTTTGGCCTCTAAATTTGTAGCTGAGTTCCTGTCCGGAACTTTTTTAGCATTGTATATTTTTAAGTCTGCATTGGCAAATAGTCCGAGTACTGAGCTAACCGGACTCCTTTCCTACCGGATGTGTTGGGAGCTCTTTTGAAAATGCTTTCTATTTATTGGCTATAGAAACATCATGTGGACCATTCCTTCTACATGAACCAGGTTTTCTATCAACGGACAAGTTCTCCCGATACTGTTAAATAACATTGGAATCAGTTTGACGGCAGACCTGTGATTGTTTGGCCAACATTTTGTAGGACCAAGTTGGGTTTTGTTGAAAATATTTAATAGTTTTAGTAGGCACTTTTTTCTCGTTACTCATTTTAATCAGATTAACAACAAATGATCATAATTGATATTAAACATAATAACTGGCATGCTTTACAAAAGTTAACTTGATCAAAAAAAAAAAAAAAATCAAATCAAAGTTAAAAGTTTTAATGTAAAACGTGTGTTAAAAATGTTTGGATCTCAGTCCTTATTTTGTGATGTGTCTTTTACTATAAATGTTATGTTAACAATCCATAAACGATTCAATCGTTATTCTTTTATACATCCAATTTCCAAGTCAGTCGTAGTTCTTTCTTAATTAAATTCAAAGTCAATCGCTTTTATACAATTAATTTTCTTGTAAATTGTGGTTTTTTTATAAATCTAATTTCATAGACAATCGTGCTTCTTTTATACAGGTGACGCAAAAGTAGTCCTCCTATCAGAAAATGCTATAAATTTTGCGATTGGCCCCTAATGTCAGTTCTGTTTTGACATTTGTGTAGTAAACACATGCGAAATACACGTTAATAAACAATGTTACGCTACACTGCTCCAGAACTCGGAATATTGCTGACTATTTATTTGACCAATAATCGGTCGGTGACTTTGGCACAACGTGAATTTCGTCGCAGATTTCCTGGCCGTCCAACGCCTACTGGTGAAACACTGCGACGTTTAGCCGCTCGACTCGAAGAGACTGCCACAACACGAGATGCTGCCAGGCGTGGTAGACCCCGGAGTAGCCGTTCTTGCTGCTGTAGCCGAGGATGTCATGGAAGCGCCGTCGACATCGACCAGACGACGTGCCACGCAAATGGGTATCAGTCGACGGTTTTTACAGCGAATTTTGGTACAAGATTTGAAGATGTTTCCGTACAAAGTCCAGACGGTGCAATCGCTGCTGACCGCCAATCGCGTCTAACATACGCTCAAGCCATCCTTAATCACCACCAAGAGGAAGATGATTTTTTATCAAAAATAATCATGAGTGATGATTTCCATCTTAGCGGGTACGTAAATAAGCAAAATTTACGCTTCTGGGGCCCTTAAAATCCGCGTGTAACCCACGAAGAGCCATTACACCCGCTCAAAGTCACTGTATGGTGTGCTGTTTTCGCTGGAGTTGTCATCGTACCTTTTTTCTTCGAAGACGTCGCGGGCCAAACGGTTACTGTGAATGGTGAGCGCTACAGAGCAATGATCAACGAGTTCTTTTTGCCGCAACTTGATGAATTGGGATTGGAAAACATGTGGTTCCAACAGGACGGTGCAACGGCACACACTGCACGTGCCACAACCGATATGCTGAAGGATGCATTTCCCGGGCGCCTAATCTCCCGTTTTGGCGATTTGCACTAGCCAGCAAGATCGCCTGATTTGACCGCTCCAGACTTCTTTTTGTGGGGCTTTTTGAAGTCGCGGATTTATGTCAACAAGCCTCAGACTCTTGCAGCTCTTAAAGACAATATCCGTCAAGAATGTGAGGACCTATCGCCGGTAGTTTTGGCCAAAGTGATGGAAAATGCCATAAAAAGGGCTCAAATGACAATCAACTGTGGCGGCGACCATTTACATGACATCATATTCTCGACTTGATGTGAAAAAAATTAAAAGACCAAATAAAAATAATCCACAAGAAGAATCAAAGTTTTTCATTTTTTTTTAATTACAGCCAAAAAACATCGGAAGTTTACTTTTGCGCCACCTTGTATATCCCATTTCCTAGTCAGTCGTTGTTCTTTTATGCGCACAATTTCATATTCAATCGTCGTCCTTTTATAGCTCCAATTTCCTATTCAATCATCCAATTTCTTAGTCAATCGCGGTTCTTTTATACATCAAATTTTCTAGTCAATCGTGGTCGTTTTATATCTCCAATTTCATAGTAAATCGTGGTCCTTTTAGACATCCAATTTCCTGGTCAATCGTGGTCCTTTTATACCTCCAATTTCCTAATCAATCGTGGTTATTTTAGACATCCAATTTCCTAGTCTTAGGTTCTTTTATACATACAATGTTCTAGTCAATCCTGGTTATTTAAGACATCTAATTTCCTAGTCAATCGTGGTTCTTTTATATCTCCAATTTCCTATTCAATCGTGGTTCTTTTACACATCTAATTTTCTAGTCAATCATGATCGTTTTATATCTTTAATTTCCTAGTCAATCCTGGTTATTTTAGACATCCAATTTCCTAGTCAATCATAATCCTTTTATAGCTCCAATTTACTATTCAATCGTGGTTCTTTTATACGTACAATTTCATTGTCAATCGTGATCCTTTTATAGCTACAATTTCATATTCAATCGTGGTCTTTTTATCGGTACAATTTTCTATTCACTCGTGGTCCTTTTATAGCTCCAATTTCCTAGACAATCGTGGATCTTCTATACATACAATTTCCTAGTCAATCGTGGTCGTTTTAAATCTCCAATTTCCTAGTAAATCGTGGTCTTTTTGAAATCAAATTTCCTAGTCAATCGTGGTGTTTTTATATCTCAAATTTCATATTCAATCGTGCTTCGTTTATAGTTACAATTTCATATTCAATCGTGGTCCATTTACAGGTACAATTTCGTATTCAATCCTGGCTATTTTAGACATCCAATTTCCTAGTCAATCGTGGTGTTTTTATATCTCCAATTTCCTAATCAATCGTAGTCATTTTAAACATCCAATTTCCAACTCAATCGTTGTCCTTTTATATGTCCAATTTCATATTCAATCGTGGTCCTTTTACAGGTACAATTTCCTATTCATTCGTGGTCCTGCAATCATCCAATTTCCTAGTAAATAGTTGTCGTTTTTTATCTCCAATTTCCTAGTCAATCGTTGTCCTTTTAAACATCCAATTTCCTACTCAATCGTTGTCCTTTTATATCTCCAATTTCTTATTCAATCGTGGTCCTTTAATATCTACAATTTCATATTAAATTGTGGTTCTTTTATACATACAATTTTCTAGTCAATCGTGGTCCTTTAATATATCCAATTCCATATTCATATTTAATCGTGGTTCTTTTATACATACAATTTTCTAGTCAATCATGTTTCTTTTACAGCTCCAATTGCCTATTTAATCGTGGTTATTTCTTAATTAATATCGAAGTCAATTCTTCTTTTATGCCTCCAATTTGCAATTTAATCATGCTTCTTTTTTAATTGATGTCAAATTCAATCATACTTTGATTTCCCGGTAAAACCTTGACTAACTAATAGGCCCAGTCATTACTCGTGATTGGAGATAATCGGTTTTGTATTTCTTGAAATAATATACAACAAATTTACGAACTGTAACCAATACTTCTGATGTTTCATTTATGACTCTGGCCACTGGAAAAAAATTGGTCTGTTTTGTTTCATCACTTGACTCCGTTAACAAAAGAAAAAAAAAAACAGGTACACATGAAATTTAATCTTACATTTTTCACAATTTAACGTAACAAATGTATGGTAATTGTCAGATATTGTAGCATTTTGTTATTGTTGTTTAATTTTCTTTTAGCAGTTCACAAAGCGAACTAAATGTTTATTGTTGAAAATAAACAACTGTTATGTATAAACATATGTAAATTAGGTTCGACCCATTTGCTAAAAGCCTAGAAAAGTTCTAGATAATTTATTATAGTTCAGATTTGTTATTTTAAATATAATTATGCAAAACTAACTAAACTTTAATTTTTAGTTGACAACATCAAAATTTTGTTTGAACCCATATAAAGGGTGCCATACTAATGTAAATAAGTGAATAAAACAGAATAAATTTATATGTACGTGCAAAAGGAAAAAAAAAAAACATTTAATGAAACAAAAGGTGAGTTAAAACAGACAACAAATCCTATACACTCACGCACGCATAGTTGTCCAGCAAACATTGAGATTTGTTGTCAAGTTTCGAATTATTTTAAATCTAATGTCAAACATTTGAGAATGATTTGATATACATTTTGGAAAAAAAAAAATCTTGACACATCTTTTTTCTAAAAACTTTCCATGCCAATCTTACTCATATTTAAACATTTCTTCATCAAACATTTTTCAGTTATTATATTAATGAAAAATAATTAATGACTGTTTTGTGTTTGTTGGGCATTCATAAACACATATAAAAATGCCGACAACAACCCAGCAAACATACAGACAAACATTTGAAATATATACATACACATTTATAAAAATCTATCTTAAAATGTATAAAATTTGGATTATAGGATCCCCTCTCCGTATATGCAACCACTAAGAAGGAATTTTTTGAAGTTCGAAAGATTAGGTTGTAAAAAACTAAACTATACAAAAATCATATTTCTAGTTCAAAAACAAGTAAGAGAGCTATATTCGGCTGTGCCGAATCTTATATACCCTTTACCAAATTATACTTTAAAATAAAAATATTTAAATATTTTTAGGTAAACAAAATTAATTTTTTTTTTCAGAATTTAAAAAAAAAAAATTTTTTCAAATTGTTTTTCAAAATTTAAAAAAAAATTTTTTTTTCAAAATTGTTTTCAATTTTTTTTTTTGAAATTTTTTAATTTTTTTTTTTTAATTTATAAGTGAAAAAAAAATGGTTTGTGATACAAAAACGTTCGGGTTAAAAAATAATTTTCCTGATTTTGAGCCATTGTAGGTCCAAATTATATATAAATCTTTGCAATGGACTTTGAAATATCTATGATATCCATATAATATGATATCCATATTGTCTATATTATACTTAGTAATCCAGATGTAGATGAAAAATAGGTCAAAAATCGAGGTTGTCCCGGTTTTTTCCTTATACAAGGTGGCGCAAAAGTAATCCTCCTATCAGAAAATGCTATAAATTTTGCGATTGGCCCCTAATGTCAGTTCTGTTCTGACATTTGTGTAGTAAACACATGCGAAATACACGTTAATAAACAATCTTACGCTACACTGCTCCAGAACGCGGAATATTGCTGACTATTTTTTTGACCAATAATCGGTCGGTGACTTTGGCATAACGTGAATTTCGTCGCAGATTTCCTGGCCGTCCAACGCCTACTGGTGAAACACTGCGAAGTTTAGCCGCTCGCCTCGAAGAGACTGGCATAACACGAGATGCTGCCAGGCGTGGCAGACCCCGGAGCAGCAGTTCTGCAGAGAATATTGCTGCTGTAGCCGAGGATGTCATGGAAGCGCCGTCGACATCGACCAGACGACGTGCCACGCAAATGGGTATCAGTCGACGGTCTTTACAACGAATTTTGGTACAAGATTTGAGGATGTTTCCGTACAAAGTCCAGACGTTGCATCAGCTGTTAGCTGCTGACCGCCAATAGCGTATAACATACGCTCAAGCCATCCTTAATCACCACCAAGAGGAAGATGATTTTTCATCCAAAATAATCATGAGTGATTATTACAGGTACGTAAATAAGCAAAATTTACGCTTCTGGGGCACTGAAAATCGGCGTGTAACCCACGAAGAGCCATTACACCCGCTCAAAGTCATTGTATGGTGAGCTGTTTTCGCTGGAGGAGTCATCGGACCTTTTTTCTTCGAAGGCGTCACGGGCCAAACGGTTACTGTGAATGGTGAGCGCTACAGGGCAATGATCAACGAGTTCTTTTTGCCGCAACTTGATGAATTGGGATTGGAAAACATGTGGTTCCAACAGGACGGTGCAACTGCACACACTGCACGTGCCACAACCGATATGCTGAAGGATGCATTCCACGGGCGCCTAATCTCCCGTTTTGGCGATTTGCCAGCAAGACCGCCTGATTTGACCGCTCCAGACTTCTTTTTGTGGGGCTTTTTGAAGTCGCGGGTTTATGTCAACAAGCCTCAGACTCTTGCAGCTCTTAAAGCTCGTCAAGAATGTAAGGACCTATTCGCGGAAGTTTTGGACAAAGTGATGGAAAATGCCATAAAAAGTGCTCAAATGACAATCAACTGTGGCGGCGGCCATTTACATGAGATCATATTCTCGACTTGATGTAAAAAAAATTGAAAGACCAAATAAAAATAATCCGCAAGAAGAATCAAAGTTTTTAATTTTTTTTTTTAATTACAGCCAAAAAACATCGGAAGTTTACTTTTACTTTTGTATCTCAGCCATTTGTCGATTTTAAATAGCGACCGAGCCATATGTACATGGCTATATAGACTTCGCTATATATAACGATCCATTTGGGGCCGCAAATGAAAACTTTAGAAATTACAAACGGAATGACAAACTTATATATACCCTTGCCACTAATGGTGTAGGGTATAATTATATAATAAACATAACTTTCCATAGGGCGCCCTATGTATTTTTTAAACCAATAAAAATATAAATAAATTTAAAATCTTATCAAAAAAAAAATTTGGTTCATTTTTGGTTCTTTACGGGTAAAAACGGGAAAATACATTTTATTAAAAATTATTAACTTAATTTTGATACAATTTTAATCATAGTCATACAGAAATTAACTAACATGATTTTACTTGGAACTGGAGTGGGAAGGTGTACATACATTGGGGCAAATCCAGGTGTTTACTTTTTTAAAACATATTTTTTTTTTCTTGAGCTCAAGAACACAGATTTGAGTCGTTTGAGACATATTTGTGTCACAAAAAAGCAATTGCCAAAATGGAGTACTTTGAAAGTTTAAACTTGACGGGTATTTAAGAGGGAAAAAAGAAAATTAGTACTTTTTCTTCTAATGGTACTTTTTTATTATATTGTATTAAATTATTTAACTTATATACATAATAATTGATTGAAATGCTTATGACTAAAGAAAGAATCAAGCATAGGAGACTTAATGTTATTGATGTACCAAAAGAGGACAACTAATGGTACTATTTCCTTCATCTTATGGTACTTTTTGAATTTTCTATAATAATGAACCTAGATTCAGGAGATTAAACGCACAATATCCTGATAGAAGTATAATCTACAATAAAGGGACCCAAAAATACTTTAAATTCCAATATTAAACAATTTTTAATTACGATTGGGAAGATGAAGCGAACCGGGTCTTCAAACCTTTAAGAACGGATTTAATTTCAAATCATTTTTGATTTGAGATCAATCTGTCATGTTTGCTGGGCACTCACTCAACAACAGAGCAGCATCTTTTTGACAAAGTGTCATTGTAAAACAATTATGTAAAGTGACACTAGAGATTAACAAACAAAAAAAAAAAAACATTTAAAAAATAGCTTGTTGCAAGTATTTGCTGTTGTTGGAGATAAAATGAAAACAAAAAAGTCGTTGCACTTATACAAAAATACACAAAAACAAAAAACTATTAAAAGAAATGAAATAAAAAACAATTAAGAGTGTTATATATTCGGTTGTGCCGAATTTTGTATACCCACCATCAAAATGTATTGTAGTTTTGGCCTTGTATTAGTTATGGTCCGAACTGTACAGAATTTCATAGAGTGATTAATATCTTACAACTTTAAATGAATTATATATACGAGTATAAATTATTTATTGACAATAAAATATGTTTGTGATATAGATGTTATATAGATGTAGGGTCAATTATAGACCGATCCTCATAAAAGTTGGTAGAAAGATTTAGGTTCATATAATATGGTTTATATCCAATTTCATCACGATATTAGTTATTATAAGACAATTTTAAATGTTGAAGTCATTTTGTGAAGGGGATCATGTATGGGGACTATACTTTACAGTATAATTGCAGAGTACTTAAAACTAATTTGTGCAACATTTTATCAGAATTGCCGCATAATCAACATATTTATGACTGCTGAAACAATATTCCGGGGGGACATTTGTATGTTGGCTGGGTGAAATCATGGTCTTATATTGCCCATTTTCAAAACCAAACAAACCTAATCAACAGTGAGTATTTGTGGAATATTTCAGCCAGCTAGCATTCGCTTGGACCCTATCGTGTTTTCAACAGACAGACAGAAGGATGGACATAGCTACATCGTATATATGAGGACCCGGAATATATATACTAATAAGGGTCTGCGACAAATATTTTAATGTGTTACAAACGGAATGACAAAATCAATATACCCCTCATGTTTTTTTGATGGTGTGTATAATAAATATGTACGAAAAAGCAACATGTTTATGAAAATAATGTTTTGTTTATATAGTATTATTTCTGTTTTTTGTTTTTTTTTTGTGATTTGTTTGGGTGGAAAATTGTACAAAGAGCTGAGAATATCAACAGCAACAAGAGCATACACTCATTATTTCCTCATTTAAATGCAAAAGGCGTTAAAAGGTAAGTGTTTATAATTATTATACATTTAATTTGAGATTAAAAATTTGCGATTTACGTTTTTTTTTTATGAGTTCCTGAAGGCGCTGCTAGGTATGTATTTAAAAGGAGGAAAGAGCAGGGATTTGATTACTTCTTGTCAGATAATTTTAATTTAAAGAGATTTGTCATATAATTTAGATGTTATGAGGGAAATTACTATAGCGTGTACTAAAAAAATTGTATGGATAAAAGAAGATATCAATCTACGAGTTAACACGTTTTTCAGAAAATTTCCAGCGGTTGACAATACAATATTTAATTAATAGGTAATTTGTATAAATGAGAGCACTAGTAATTACATTCTTAAAATAGAAAGCTAACTAACTAAAATGTATTTATTATTATGGTATTGACAAAACAAAGGAAGCATAGGTTTAATTTTTATTGTCTCAGTCCCTTGTTTTTTATTACTGCGTCCCCTTTGAAATATTTTGCCATTCCCTTATACTCGCATCTGATTAAGCTGCCTTCGTGGTATAATTTTGCGTCCATATTTTGCGATCTAAACTTTCATAGGTTTTCTATGAGATTGAGATCTGCGGATAGGTCATGAAACTTCATAGCACTTGTGTTTGGTTTGATTGTCGGTGGGTTTTGAGGTTTCTGTCGTACTGGAATCTCTAAACTAGGGGTATATATTCTTAAGCGTATGGATACATACACATCACAGTTTAAAATGAATCTGTATCCAATTTCAGTCTATGTTTTATGATACTGCTACGTTTTAACCTTTTAACGTTGGCTTATTTCCTTTAAATAAACCGGATACTTTTGATTGCAAATAAAGGCAGTTTTAGTAACAACTCTTTTTTTATTTAAAATCTACAAGGTGGCGCAAAAGTAAACTTCCAATGTTTTTTGGCTGTATTTAAAAAAAAATTAAAAAACTTTGATTCTTCTTGTGGATTATTTTTATTTGGTCTTTTAATTTTTTTTACATCAAGTCGAGAATATGATGTCATGTAAATGGCCGCCGCCACAGTTGATTGTCATTTGAGCCCTTTTTATGGCATTTTCCATCACTTTGGCCAAAACTTCCGGCGATAGGTCCTCATATTCTTGACGGATATTGTCTTTAAGAGCTGCAAGAGTCTGAAGCTTGTTGACATAAACTCGCGACTTCAAAAAGCCCCACAAAAAGAAGTCTGGAGCGGTCAAATCAGGCGATCTTGCTGGCCAGTGCAAATCGCCAAAACGGGAGATTAGGCGCCCGGGAAATGCATCCTTCAGCATATCGGTTGTGGCACGTGCAGTGTGTGCCGTTGCACCGTCCTGTTGGAACCACATGTTTTCCAATCCCAATTCATCAAGTTGCGGCAAAAAGAACTCGTTGATCATTGCTCTGTGTAGCGCTCACCATTCACAGTAACCGTTTGGCCCGCGACGTCTTCGAAGAAAAAAGGTCCGATGACTCCTCCAGCGAAAACAGTGCCACGCCTGGCAGCATCACGTGTTGTGGCAGTCTCTTCGAGGCGAGCGGCTAAACGTCGCAGTGTTTCATAAGTAGGCGTTGGATGGCCAGGAAATCTGCGACGAAATTCACGTTGTGCCAAAGTCACCGACCGATTATTGGTCAAATAAATAGTCAGCAATATTCCGCGTTCTGGAGCAGTGTAGCGTAACATTGTTTATTAACGTGTATTTCGCATGTGTTTACTACACAAATGTCAAAACAGAACTGACATTAGGGGCCAATTGCAAAATGTATAGCATTTTCTGATAGGAGGATTACTTTTGCGCCACCTTGTACAACAACAACAGTTCAAATAGTCACTCAGTGTCTTTAAACACGTTTATTAATTCGCAGAAATGCACACAAACTTTATTACGTACAACCGTATATGCACAAAGCAGTTGATGTTAACTCTAACAGCGCCTATGATAAACTCAACTCACGACTGCAACCTCTGCCACTATTTATGCACACGCCATCTCTCGGGAATCTTCTACAATGCTCTTAACGGACAAACTAGTACATTCAAATTCTAGAGCTTTCGATGTTAATGTTAGCAGCTTAAACATGCAGTGTTGCCATACTTACAAATAATGCTAATAACCGCTTGTTGATAAGTAGAAGCTTCTACTGATGGACGTGTTTATAAACATGATGAATGTTGCAGGCAGTCGTTACAGACCGTTAAATTCAAATCGCTATTGCACATTCGTAACAATATGAATCATATTGCCATCGCCAAACTTGAATGTCTTATTTGTGTACTTGGCGTCCAGTCACTTTCCTTTCGGCCGTCTTACAAATGTTCTCTCATCACTGCCTCTTAAATTGTATTTGGATTCATCGGAAAAGAGAACAGTATTCCACTTCTTTCTCGACCAGTTTAAATATTATTTGGCAAATTGTATGCGAGCAGCACGTTTTTTAGAAATAAATGGTTTTTTTCGCCGGGCGATAGCAGCCAAGACCGTGCTGTTTTCGATGCCCACACTGATAAAGAATGAGAATAATGGAAAGATCTGGCCAACTTTTATTGTGACATTTATTGGGCAGCTGTGTGCAGACTGAAGCTCTTAGCTCTGATTGTTGTGCTATTATCCTCAACCAATATCAGATTTATTTGAATATAAGCCTGCAATTCCTATATTCGGTCAGATAACCCTTCATCGGGATTTTGATAATCATACATTCTTTTAGATCGCCACTGAATTGTTTGGAGTCATAGAACTCGTCTATGCTGAATTGGGCGCTTATCACAGCTTTGGACATGTATTATCGACTCCGGTTGCATTATTCGGTTGAGTGTTCGGCTTACATGTTGTGTTGTAAGCAACAACGCGCATACTTGTCCCGTTTTCAATTTAATGGCAGTAAATCTCTTACATTCCAATTATTTTTTTGAATTGGTTTTGGTCTCGACTTCTGTTGGAAGTAGCGGAATTATTTCGGTCAATTTTCTTAACATCTTTATCAATGCCAGCGTATGAATGAATGAGTATATATGTATTCATTATATGGATAGAGAACTGAAGAACATAACATCCCAGCTGTTATGCAAATAGTCAATGTTTCGCTTATAGACAGTAATCGTCACAAATGTCTTATCACTTGGCTGACTCCAATTTATACATTTTGGTCATTTGACACGTATGTGCTCTTTGTAGTGCAGAGAGAGAAGACAATTGGTTACTTTATACATCCCAGGTAATCTAGTGTGGAGACAATTGTCACTTAAGTGTCTCTAAGTAATTAGGAGTGTAGTCACTTTAAACGTTTTGTGAGTAATTCGTTCAAACTGGTTTTATACAAATTGTGTTGATAAAATTCTTATACGGTTTATTTTTGCTGAAGTATACTGATATCCCATGTAACATTGCATGAAGTCAAAAGTCACTTTAGTGTCTCTTAGTGGAAGTGAAGTCTTTTAAACGATTATTTTGTACTGCACTTTATAAAGTAGTTGTCAAAGAATGGTGGAGAGTTGTCAAAGAATGGTTTGTTTACAAGCTATCGTTTATTGGACTGCCTATGATATGACTTTTTTGCTGACTATTTGAGGTCAATTAACACCCGTATATGTTAAAATAACTAGTTATGTAGCTAGTAAGGTAACTGACGCTGTTTAACCAATATGTGAATCCAATGCGTTGACTACTTTGGACCAGCTATTAGACAGTCTCATTGTAGTCAAAAAGGGTCAATTGACCCCCTGCTTAGGGCATGCACGTGTTAAAATAACTAGTCACATAGCTATTGAAGTAACTAGCTCCCACCCTAAATGATGGGTAAAATCACTAGTTCGGGACTGTTTCCTAGAACTGCTGAGATCACCCTTACTACCACTAACAACACTACAACCACCACCATCACTACTTAATCTTATTTAACATTAAAAATTCCACAAATGTATTATTTAGTCTTGTGCTGCTAGACCATTTGCACATGATACTGAATACCGCTATTTTGTTTAGTTAAATGTTGCACTTCCACTGTCATAAAGTCCATAGACACCTTTTTGTGTGGTATCCGATATAGTGATATCCGATCATTCAAATTATATGTGGAACGTGGTTTAATAATAAAATTTATAAATCTAGGGGTGTTTACGGTTTAAAAAACTTACCGCTTTTTTTTAGCTTAACAATATTTTCCGTTTATTATTTTTTGTTTTGTTTTAATTTTTCTTTCTTATTTTGTATTGCTATTGTGCAAGTTGCAAATAGTTGAGCAGACAGACACCCACGTTAAACAGTTTCGAGGTTTACTTGATAACTGATTTTATAAGACAAAATTTTTCCATTCAGATTTCTGTTTTTTTTTTTTTTTTTTTGTGTTTATTTTTGTCTGAGACAAGTGCTCAAGATGTTAAGATTTGTAGTAGTAGTGATATTTAACTCGATTTAAAGAGCTATACTAAAATTGGAGACACTACTAAGAAAATCAGTTTAGACCGAAGTGTAATATTTCTAGATACGTGTGAGTAAAATAAATAACTTAATCTTATTTAACATTTTTATTTTATTAACAAAATCTTTGTTATTATGTTTGCCATTTAACTCTAATTAGATTAGACGGCAAATATTTACAGAAATTATCTTGTTTTAAAATTCGCAAACATTTCATTTAGTGTGTTGAGGAAGGCGTATAAACAAATTATTCGTATACGAAAAGGGAAAAGCTGCAACTTAAAAACATGAACGCGACATATTCATTCAATAATGCTCAATATGTCGTTTTCATGTTTGGTTTGTTACTTAAATAAGCTTAACACATTGACTGCCGAATTTCAGACATCAAATGTATCAATATGTTCTTTTGTCTTTCTATGAGGATTTTAATCAGAACGGTACAGAATTTGATAGACTGATTAATTTCTTAAAACTTACGCGGTTTTTGTTTTTAATAACGTATAAGTCATTTATGTAAACAATAATTTTTTTGTTCTACTTCTTTAATTTGAAAAAAAAAGTGCCGCTAAAGCACACCGATTGTTCACCAACGCTTATGTGAATGTGTTTCATCGGTTACAACGTGCGAAATAGTTTGTGCGGTTCTGAAGTGGTGATTTTGCCCACGGAAGCCAAAGATTGACCAGGTTAGCCAAAAATGTTTGAAGACCCAGAATTGGAGCTTGCAAAATCATCGAGAGCTACTCAATCAGCACTTTCAAAACGTTTGAAAGCAGCAGGATTCATCCAAAAACAGGGTACCATACGAATTGAAGCCGAGAGACCTTGAAAGACGATTTTGCATGTCCGAAGTTATGATTGAACGCTATAAAAGATAATCATTACAATAACCCGGAGCGTAAGAGATGATATGTGAAGCCCGGCCAACCAGCCAAATCGACAACAAAGCCAAATATCCATGGAGATAAGGTAATGCTCAGTATTTGGTGGAACCAAATGGATCCTATATATTATGAGCTGTTGAAATCTGGCCATAACAGGGAATCTGTTTCATTTGAAGCGAGCATTGGCCGAAAACACTCAGAATATGTGGCCAGACATGAAACCGTAATATTCCATCATGACAACGCTAGGCCTGTTAAAAACTATTTAGAAAGAAGGGGTTGGGAAGTTTTGCCTCAGCCGCCTTATAGTCCAGCCCTTGCCCCGTCCTAGTACTATTTGTTTCGATCGACGCAGAACGCTCTCCCTGGGATACGCTTCACCTTAGAACAGACTATCCAAAATTGGTTTGATTCGTTTTTGCCCTCAAAAGATAAGCAGTTCTTTTGACTCGGAATCCATAAGTTGCCAGAAAGATGGGGAAAAGATCATAGCTTTAAATAAATTTATATTGTACAAATTTTTCAAAATAAAAGCTAAATATTTGAAAAAATCCCGCATTTTTAAATAGTGCACCCAATATTGCCTTGGTGTTCCAGATATAGAGCCAAAACAGATCAAAGATTGAGGTGGTTTTGGTTTTTTGATTATATATTTGGTGAAAAAAACTCGGTTTAAAAAATATTTTTCTGCTTTTGATCCATTGTAGATTTTTCATTTGCAACCCCATAAAGTATATCGTCGTCGAAAATCCAAAAGTACGTAACATCACTTTTTATAATTTTACAGGAGAAGCAAAAAACGTCATAAAATGTTAAATATTTGAGATATAAAAACAAATTATCGAATATGGGCTTATAACACAACAACAAAGCTATTTCAGAAGAAAAATATATATTTTACCAAATATTTTTGAAGTTATGTGTGTTACGTTATTTTGGATTTGTGTTTTCTGAAACAAAAGGACGTATCATCATAATTTTTTTTTACAAAAAACATTAAATATTGGATGTATGACTTAAAAATGTGAGATTTTTCAATATTATTTTGAATATAAATTTATTCATAGTATTGGCTATTGTTAGATATGACCTTTTCTCATCTTACCGGCAACATACGAATTCCGAGCCAAAAGAACTGCTCATCTTTTGAGGCCCAGAAAGAATCAAGCCAATATTTCATACTCTGATCTTAAGTGTAGCGTATCTCAGATAGAGCATTCTGTATCGATCGAATCAAATAGTAGTCGGACGGGGAGGTTCTGGACTAAAAATACGTAGTTGTGGCCTAGCGTTGACATGATGAAATATTAAGGTTTCATGTCTGGCCGCATATTCTGCGCGTTATTCGGCCAATGCTCGCATCAAATGAATATGTTGCGTTCAGTACAGGTCCCTTGCGATGGTCTGGCCAGATTTTAGCAGCTCATAATAGATAGGACCCATTTGGTCCAACCAAATACAGATCATTTCCTTAGCGCCAGGGTTATATGGCTTTGGTGTCGATTCGGCTGGTTGACCGGGCTTCACAAAGGATTTTTTACGCTTCGGGTTATCGTAATGTATCCATTTTTCACCGCAAGTAGTGATTCGGTGCAAAAATGATTTTTTTTATATCGTTCAAGCAGCATTTCAGACATACAAAATCGTATTTAAATGTCTCTCTGCTTCAATGCGTATGGTACCCAATTTTCACTTTTGGATGAATCCTGCTGCTTGCAAAAGTTTTGAAATAACTGATTGAGTGATTCCAATGATTTTGCAAGCTCTTGCTGAGCTTGACAATAATCTTCATGGAGTAATACCTCCAATTCTTGGTCTTCAAACTTGTTTGGCTGGCCTGGGCGATTTTTGACTTCCGTATCAAAGTCCCCACTTCTGATTCGGTGCAAAAATGATTTTTTTTATATCGTTCAAGCAGCATTTCAGACATACAAAATCGTATTTAAATGTCTCTCTGCTTCAATGCATATGGTACCCAATTTTCACTTTTGGATGAATCCTGCTGCTTGCAAAAGTTTTGAAATAACTGATTGAGTGATTCCAATGATTTTGCAAGCTCTTGCTGAGCTTGACAATAATCTTCATGGAGTAATACCTCCAATTCTTGGTCTTCAAACTTGTTTGGCTGGCCTGGGCGATTTTTGACTTCCGTATCAAAGTCCCCACTTCTGAACCGAACAAACTATCTCCCGCACATTCACCATAAGCTTTGGTTAGCAATCGCTTTGTTGGCACAATTTCGACATTTTGGAAGCAAAAAAAAAACTTTATTGTTTACAGTATAATATTCTACAACTAAGCGAGAATAAATGATAGATATGTACCCTTCAAAATGACGTATAAAATATTAAAAACAAAAACTTCGTTCAAATGTCTGTTTTAAAATAAATGGTTCCCGATGACTCATAAGCCAATGTACGGATCATATTAACTGTCTCCAGATTTTGTATAAGTTATATTTATTTATTTTATAATGCACACTTTACCTTGTCGAATAGATGGTAAACTAAATCCACAATAATAAATTAAAAGAAAAATATTTTGTTTTCAAGTGTGATGATACGTACTTTTGATTTATGAAAATCATGCACATGTTGATACGTAGTTTTGAATTATGGATATAAAATCGTTATTTTTGGACACAGAAGTCTAAAAATTTGTAGAGGCATGTAGTTTTACCTTATGAATCAGAATCAATCAAAAACACGATTTTGATTTTTTTGATGATACGTACTTTTGGATTTTCGACGACGATATATATTCCTGATCGTTATAGATAGCGGAGTCGATATAGCCTTTCCGTAGCCCACAAATAACTTACATACATGATTCATACATCAATATATCCGCTATAGTCCCGGTTCGGTGTTTAAACCCGAGAAACTCGGCCCACAAATCGCTGAGATACAAGGTGGCGCAAAAGTAAACTTCCGAGATTTTTTTTTGGCTGTAATTAAAAAAAAAAATTAAAAACTTTGATTCTTCTTGTGGATTATTTTTATTTTTTTTTCATCAAGTCGAGAATATGATGTCATGTAAATGGCCGCCGCCACAGTTGATTGTCATTTGAGCACTTTTTATGGCATTTTCCATCACTTTGGCCAAAACTTCCGGCGATGGGTTCTCACATTCTTGACGGATATTGTATCTAAGAGCTGCAAGAGTCTGAGGCTTGTTGACATAAACCCGCGACTTCAAAAAGCCCCACCAAAAGAAGTCTGGAGCGGTCAAATCAGGCGATCTTGGTGGCCAGTGCAAATCGCCAAAACGGGAGATTAGGCGCCCGGGAAATGCATCCTTCAGCATATCGGTTGTGGCACGTGCAGTGTGTGCCGTTGCACCGTCGTGTTGGAACAACATGTTTTCCAATCCCAATTCATCAAGTTGCGGCAAAAAGAACTCATTAATCATTGCTCTGTAGCGCTCACCATTCACATTAACCGTTTGGCCCGCAACGTCTTCGAAGAAAAAAGGTCCGATGACTCCTCCAGTGAAAACAGTACAGTGACTTTGAGCGGGTATAATGGCTCTTCGTGGGTTACACGCGGATTTTCAGTGCCCCAGAAGCGTAAATAATCATGAGTGAAATGGGCCTCATCACTCATGATTATTTTTGATGAAAAATCATCTTCCTATTGGTGGTGATTAAGGATGGCTTGAGCGTATGTTAGACGCGATTGGCGGTCAGCAGCTAACAGCTGATGCACCGTCTGGACTTTGTACGGAAACATCTTCAAATCTTGTACCAAAATTCGCTGTAAAGACCGTCGACTGATACCCATTTGCGTGGCACGTCGTCTGGTCGATGTCGACGGCACTTCCATGACATCCTCGGCTACAGCAGCAAGAACGGCTACTCCGGGGTCTGCCACGCCTGGCAGCATCTCGTGTTGTGCCAGTCTTTTCGAGGCGAGCGGCTAAATGTCGCAGTGTTTCACCAGTAGGCGTTGGACGGCCAGGAAATCTGCGACGAAATTCACGTTGTGCCAAAATCACCGACCGATTATTGGTCAAATAAATAGTCAGCAATATTCCGCGTTCTGGAGCAGTGTAGCGTAACATTGTTTATTAACGTGTATTTCGCATGTGTTTACTACACAAATGTGAAAACAGAACTGACATTAGGGATCAATCGCAAAATTTATAGCATTTTCTGATAGGAGGATTACTTTTGCGCCACCTTGTATAAGCAAACAAATATAAACAACCATCTCTAAATCATTAATATAAACAATATGGATATATAATGAAAGATATTTCAAAGACCTTTCTAACTACGTATTTTGTTATGTATAAATATTTTTTAACCCGAGTTTATTTTTCACCAAATTAAATTTTTGGTTTTACCATAAACTTTATTTTTTTACAAATTAAATTTTTCATAACCAATTTTTCAAAACAAATATTTTTTATCTTAAAGTAAACTTAGCTGAAGGGTATATAAGATTCGAATATAGCTCTCTTGTTATAATTTAGAATATTTATACAACATCCGTAAGAATATTAAGAGGTAACTTTATTTACGATTCATCGTTAACTGTATTTTAGCGGTGACGGTTGAGCTGAAAGGGTGTTTTAGTGGTACCAGTAGCTTAGCTGTAACGTTAGCCAACCTTGATATTAATAAAATACTACTACTATATAAGCAAGAGATTTTGCTTTATGTATTTTAACCTATTAGTTAAATATTTGGAAAAGTTTCCATTGTATTGTCAACCGCTGTATTTGTTTGAATATACAAAATTTTTAAGAATAATTAATACATACTAATGTATATATATTAGATTTACCTGTTTATTCTGATCAGTAAATTTCCATTATTCCAAATATTCTCAGCATTTTAAATATCTTAAATTAGTGTAAACACTTGCATTGATCTTGGCTTTAGTAACCCATTCCAATAGTTAGTGGGTACTCAGCTCATTGTAACCGGCTAAAAATATGTAAATTGTAAACACTATTTAGCACACACACTCCGACAATTTGGCAAATAATAAACATTTCAACCAAAAATTTGTCAACACTTCCTATGAATTGTTTTTTTTTTGTTTACGTTTTATTTTATTAATCACAACAATATACACGTTATTTAATTTGTTATTAAATATTTATTTATTTATTTAATTTAATTATTTATATCTAAATACCAGCAACAAAAAATATGTTTTTTATTCACTTAAACTTGTATTAATATGTACCTATAGAAGGAACAACATGTCTGCACTCGTATTTATAATTATTTTTTATATAAATATTCTACTAATTTATTTAGCAAATTAAATAATAATTGAATAATATTTTTCACATTCTCTAATATTTATTTATAATTTCTGTTGTCTACATATTTTTGTTATTTTGTTATTGCACACACACTTTTATTTTCTTCATTTTTCTAAACATTTACAAACAATTTTGTTGTGTTGTTTTTGCTGTTTTTTTTATTTTTCAATCGCACGTTGTTGTTTCCTGCACGTTCACTATTGAAATGAATTGATCTCTGCTGGTGTTTGTTTTGATGCTGCTGCTGCTGCTGCTACTTGCATACAGATGTTTTTAGTTACTGTTGTTATGTTGTTGTTATTATTACTATAATGTTATTGTTGTTTAGTAGTAGTGTTTTTTTTTTGTTTTCAATTAAGCTTCAGTTCTGTTAATAGCTGCTTTTAGTATTTGCAGATCATACATAAAATGTTATTAACATTGTTGTTGTGTTGATAACAGTGTGATTTATTTAACATTTTATATTTAAGCTTTTATTTTCTGTTAACGTCAGGGATGGCAAATGAATAATAAAAATTGTACCATATACATACTAGTATTTTATCTATTATCTTTGTACCAGTAAACTACTACATAATTTTTAATATTTTCATTATAATGTTATCAATTTAATTGTACACTGGTTTAAAAATGCGGGAATTTTTTAAAATTTTTAGCTTTTATTTTGAAACATTTGTACAATATAAATTTATTTAAAGTATTGGCCATTGTTAGCTATGAACTTTTCCCATTTTTCTGGCAACATATGGATTCCGTTCAGAAATCAGCAATGAGTAGTGAAAAAGTGAGTCGAGTTGAATCACGACTCAAAATTTTTTGTACTTATACGCATTCATATTTATTACAATGTTGTCGTGTCTTATATCCACTCGTTAACAATTAACAATATTTATGAAGTTGTTGATTTCGACTATATTTAACTCAATTTATATAGACGATGTAAAATAAGTATGATTCGAATACGAAGATTAAAATACTCATTATGAGGTTGTGTGTGATTATGAAGTGAAGTTGTGTGTTGCCGAATTCTGTATAATTACAATTAAAAAAAAATTATGCATGAGTCGAATGTGAGGAACCTTTGGGATAAGTCGAATTGGCACGCTGGTCTAGGCACGGCATTAGCTCGTCGGAATGGTGTAGGTTCTTTTCCACTTAGTTCTTCAACATTTAATATATTTATTCGTGCCATTTTTATTGAAACATTAAACACTTCACAAGATCACAGGGGACTGGAAACCAAAATAGACCAGACGGACATTTGACAGTAGAATCACTAGTTTCCTATAGGAGGATAGAGTCATTAAAAGATAAGTTGGAGTTACCTTCACGGGTTGCCCACCCCTAGTATGGCACTATTGCAGCCATCCTTGGCTCTAGTTCACCTGCTTTAATATTTCTTAGAGCCCCTAAATATAACTACTCACACATCAATATTGAGTATCATGAGTATTTTCCTAAAATTATAAGTCAGGCAGAGGTTATTTATGAATCAAACAGTTTTTAGTTCGTATGAGTATGATGTCGACGTCGGATTTATATTTAATGCTACGCATACTTATAAATCAATGTTATTGTGAGTATGAGTACATATAAGTATAAGTGAGTAGAGTAGGCTACTCAAAAAAGTGATTCATTGCTGATCTCTGATTCCGAGCCAAAAGAACTGCTCATCTTTTGAAGCCAAGAACGAATCAAGCCAATATCGTATACTCTGTTCCAAAGTGAAGCGTATCCCAGAGAGAGCATTCTGCATCGATCGAAACAACTAGTTGTCGCTCAGGGCACGGTATGGATGAGGCAAAACTTCCCAACCACTTCTAAATTCTTTTTAACAGGTATTACAATATATGGCATGAATATTACGGTTTCATGTCTGGCCGCATATTATGGCGTTTTTCGGCCAATGCTCACTTCAAACGAATCAGTTGCACTCGGTACAGGTTATTTTTGATGATCTGGTCAGATTTCAGCAGCTCATAATATATATGACCTTTTTGCTTCCACCAATTACCGAGACCTACCCTAGCGCCATAGATAATTGGCTTTGTTGTCGATTCGGCTGTTTGGCCGGGCTTTCATATACGGTTTCTTACGCTTCGGGTTATCGTAATGAAACCATTTTACATCGCAAGTAATGATTCGGTGCAAAACCGTTCAAGCATAATTTCGGACTTCATCTCAAGGTCTCACGGCTTCAATTCGTATGGTACCCAATTTCCCTGCTCTTGGATGAATCTTGCTGTTCGCAAAAGTTTTTGAAATTGCTGCTTGAGTAGCGCCCAATGATGTTTTGTTGAGTTTGACTACTTTCTTCATGGAGTAATGCCTACAATACTTGCTTTTTAAACATTTTTGGCTAGCCTGGGAGATTTTTGTCTTCCGTGTCAAAATCACCATTTCTGAACCGTACAAATCATGTCTCGCACGATGTAACACATTCACCATAAGCTTCAATGAGCAATCGGTGTGCTTCAGCGGCACTATTTTCAAATTTAAGAAAAACTTCCTGCATATGACGCTTTGTTGGTACAAAATTTGACATTTTCGAAGCAAAAAAAAAAAAAACTTTGTTGTTTACACTATAATATTCAATTACTAAGTGAAATAAATAACAGATATGTACCCTTCTAAATGACATCTAAGTTATTAAAAACAAAAACTGCGTTTAAAACATACGCCACCTATTGTAAATCCCTCATTTTTATGTCATACACACAATAAATAAAATTGCTTGAAACTGAAAACCTTTTATTTTTTACAACATTATTTAATCAGCGTGAGATTTTCGTTACGAAAATAAGAAAATATTGTCAAAAAGTATATAAAGCTAGAAAATCAAGTAAAAAAAGTTAAAGAAATTGGACATTTGTTTAACAAAAAAAAAAAAAAAAAAATAAATTATTTATAAAAACCGGTTAAGCGATACAAAAATCCGGCTTGTCGAATAATTCAAACAGAAAAACTTATGAACGGTTTTACGCGATATAGAATCAGGGGCCGATCAGAGTAACCAGTTGAATACTGACAAAATTATTTTTTATAAAACTACTTAATGTTTGAATAATGATGGGCTTCTGCCTGATTTATATATTCGCAGACAGTCAAACAGCGATCAAAATGCTTAATAACGCAATTAAAGTTATATAAAAAGTAGGCTTTTGTGGTTGAAACAAAAAGTCGACTTTTCGACTTTTCTCGATTTTTAAAAAGTCGACTCCTCGATTTTTTTAAATTTTTGATTAGTCGACTTATCTAGTAATCAACACGAATTTTCGAACTTTCGACTTATTTTTATTTAAATCGTCTTTCTTTGACTATTTTCGACCTTTCCAATATTTTCGACTTATTTCAACTTTTTGCCATTTCTTAGTGTAAAAATACATGTTTTCTATGCAATGTTTATCAATAAAACTGAAATGCATCAAGGTGATAATGTATTAAATAAAAGTACATGTACATATTACTTTTGTTGCTAATAATTAAATTTACAAATTTACATTACAGATTTTCAAACACTTTTCTAAAAATTTCTGCAATTCGATTCTGTAAGATATGTCTAAAAACTATATTTGTTTAAGTTTATTTGATTAACTAAATTTTAAATTCCTTGATTTTTTTTTTGCGGTATTTATTAAAAGCTTAAAAAACGAACAATAACATATGGCATCCCTTGAAAAATGTATCATATAAGATAGCTAAATGCTTTTAGTTTTAACAGACTCTGATCATTAACAGTTAAAGCTTTAACTTTAACGTTAACATTTAAAAGCTTTCGTTAATACAGTTGCATTTAATTAAATCAGTTGTTACACTTAAAATAAATTTAAACACACATGTACTAATTAAACTGCAACAAATGTATTAATTTTATTGTTTACTTATCGATTCGAATATAATATCAGATAAAACATGTTGCTAAATGCTTATTTACACAAATTTAATCATGATTTACTACATATGTATTTAAGTTTTCTTATAGGAAAATGTTATAACAGAAGTTTGTAACAAAATCGTTTACGTTTGCTAAACGAATTAAGTTTATTTAGTGAAATAGGTAAACTTTCTGTTTACAAACAGACATGACTACTTTGTTTGTATCCAATTACCTTGAACTTTATATTATATAAAAAAAAAGATTAACAAACAAGAAAAATATGTATGTATTTACAAGAAGCACTTTAAGTAAGAGGCACTTTCAATGCATACGTAGTATAGGAATGTATCTAAATTAATATTTACTTAGATTTTAGCATTTTAAAGGAAGATAAAACCATCACATCATAGGAGTACAATATTGAAAGCATATTCGAATAAAAGTTCATAATTCTATAATCTTCACCATGAAAGGCATGCATATATTCTGGATCGTTATAGATAGCGAAGTCGATATAGCCAAGACCGTATGTATGTTAAAATCTACTTTTCGAAGCCCCCAAATTACTTACAAACCTGATTGATACATAATTATATCCGCTATAGTCCGACATAGGTTGCTATTTAAAATCAGCACACAAATAGCTGAGCAAAAACCACGATTTTTTCACAACATTTTTTTTCACCAAAAATTTCATTTTCGCCTCTTTGGTGAAGGGTATATAAGATTCGATACAGCCAAATATAGCACTCTTACTTGTTTTATTATTCGAATTTTTAAAATTTCCACGATTATTCGAATGAAAAACGTATAAACACTATTACTCGAATCAATATTTACTTCCAAAATGTCATCATATGCAGTTTTGCTTTACTTCTTTAATTTGAACAAGTAAGAGTGCTATATTTGGCTATGCCGAATCTTATATACCCTTCACCTTTGTGGTGGATGCATTAACGAAATGACAATCTTATAAATACCTTTCTCACGAAGGTGAAGAGTATCAAAACAACAACGCCAAACGAAACGAAACACCAAACAAAATACGCAAACCAATGAAACCAACACACATCCAAACATACGTTTTGTTGCATTTTTGTCAAAGCGTGCAATAAATTCTTTTTTTATGAAATTTTCTCGGATTTTTGCTCATATCTCCGTTATTTATGGACGCTGATTTTAAACAGCAAACTTCTCGAAAGCATGTCTGACAGAATTATTGAAGATTTGGATCCCGAAGATATCTGGGGTCTTCAGAAAATTGATTTCAACAGACAGATAGACAGACAGACAGACAGACAGACAGACAGACAGACAGACAGACAGACAGACAGACAGACAGACAGACAGACAGACAGACAGACAGACAGACAGACAGACAGACAGACAGACAGACAGACAGACAGACAGACAGACAGACAGACAGACAGACAGACAGACAGACAGACAGACAGACAGACAGACAGACAGACAGACAGACAGACAGACTTAATCAACTTCGCTATCTATAAGGATCCAGAATATATATACTTTATAGGGTCGGAAAAGTTTAAAGAGAATACGTTTCATCGATTTCAACGAGCGAGAGATAGTTTCTGTGGTTTAGAAGTGATGATTTTGACACGTAAGACAAAAATCGCCCAGGCCAGCCAAAAAGGTTTGAAAACCAAGAATTGGAGGCATTACGCCATGATGATTTTTGTCAAACTCAATAACAGCTTTCAAAATCATTGGGAGCTACTCAATCAGCAATTTTAAAACGTTTGCAAGCAGCAGGACTCATCCAAAAGCAGGGAAATTGGGTATCATGTGAATTGAGGCTGAGTGACCTTGAAAGTCGATTTTGTATGTCTAAAATGCTGCTTGAAACGAATCATTACTTGCGATGAAAACTGGATCCATTACGATAATCCGAAGCGTAAGAGATCGATCGATGTGAAGCCCGGCCAACCAGCCGAATCGACACTATAGCTAAATATCCATGTCGCTAAGGTAATGCTCTGTATTTGGTGGAAGCAAAGGGTCCTATCTATTATGAACTGCTGAAATCTTACCAGATCATCACAGGGTTCCTGTACCGAATGCAACTGATTGAAACCGTAATATTCCATCATGACAACGCTCGGCCATATGTTGCAATACCTGTTAAAAAGTATTTACAATGAAGTGGTTGAGAAGTTTTGCCTCATCCGCTTTATAGTCCAGACCGTGCACCATCCGACTACTATTTGTTTCGATCGACTTCAGAACAGAGTATCCGAAATTGGCTTGATTCATTCTTGTTCTCAAAAGATGAGTAGTTCTATTGGATCGGAATCCATAAGTTGCCAGAAAGATGGGAAAAGGTCTTAGCTAATAATGGCCAATACTTTCAAGAAAAGCTAAGAATTAGAAAAACTGACGCATTCTATATCTTTCGGGAAATTTTTGTGGGGAATTTTCGGGATTTTTTTTAAGTTTTCTTCTTTAGATTCGATACGATGACCAAATTTGTTGCTAATTATATAACTACATTATAGCCATAGATTTTTTTCAGTTCTAGCAACAGCAGAAAAATTCGGTCATTTAGAATGAATCAAATTGAAATTTTATGTTCTTAAAGGAATTATTAAGTTACCTAACGTAACAACTTCTAAGGATATTCATATTTAGAGAAAATAATAACAATAATAGTGGTTTAAATTTTCTGATTTGAAAAATGTCTCTTTTGAAACTAAATACGCACATTTTATAGTCAAAATTCTTAACTTTTTAAATCAAACAATAGAATTTATTGATTTAATCAGTTTAAAACTACAAATGTGACAATATAGATCAAATGCCAATATTAAAATAGCCCTCCTTAAAATGTTGGACTTTCTTTTAAATCGCTGGTAAAAGTCTTTATTCGAAAAAAAAACTTTCCGGGTTTTTTGTTGAATTTAGTATTAAAAAATTCCAGAAAATTCCCGTGAATGAAACGATTTATTAATTTCCTGCCGGGAAGGAATAAATTCTGGAAAATTAGGAACCCAAAAGAGCAACTTAAGGGCCACCCTAATACACACACACACACTCGTATTTTGGCCAATTGCCCAATTATATGTATTAGCATGCTCAATCGTTGGTGGCCACTTACATACATTGTTCTACCTGTAAGAGCATTCATTGTACACGAAACATAATGAGAAGGGTGGCAGAACAAGGACTATTACATACATTTTATAAAGGGTGTTTTTTAAAGTCCGATAGAACTTAGGAAAGGGTTAACTGTTAAACAAAATATCATACAGCGCGCACTTTTTGACATTAATGGCCATTATACTCTGGCAAATCATCTCGAATAAATTGACACTTGAACAACGCTACCAAATTATCCAAATTTACTTTGAAAATCAGTCATCGATTCACGATACATATTGTTACGAATGTTCAATGACGATTTGAATTCAACGGTCTGTAACGACTGCCTGCAGCATTCATCATGTTTGATGGCACGTCCATCATTGACATTGTTTGTAAGTATGGCAACACTAAATGTTTGCGCTGCTGGCAATGACATCGAAAAGCTCTAGAAATCGAATGTACTAGTATGTCCGTTAAGAACATTGTAGATGATTCCCGATAGATGGCGCGTGTATAAATAGTGGCAGAGCTGGCAGTCGTGAGTTGAGTTTATCATTGGCGCTGTTAGAGTTAACATCAACTGTCTTGTGCATATGTGCGAATTGATATACGTGTATAAAGACATTGAGTGACTATTTAATTCTGTTGTTGTTGTACATTCTAAATAAATAAAGAATTGTTACAATTTTAAACTACTAAAACTGCTTTTATTTGCAATCAAAAGTATCCGGTTTATTTAAAGGAAATAAACCACGTTTTTAAAAGGTAAAAACGTAACAATATATACGACTGTTTTATCGCAAAATTGTGTTCAGCGATGGGGTTTATTTCTGGCTTAAGGGATTTGTTAATAAACAAAATTGCCACATATGGAGTGAGACCAATCCACATCAGAACCTAGACTTCCACTATTCAGGAAAATGCACCATTAGGGGCGGTTTACACGCTGGTGGCATCAAGGGACCTTATTTTTTCAAAAATGAAGCCAGTGCTCGCGTTACGGTCAATGGAGTTTGTTACCGCACCATGATTAATGATTTTTTGTATGAAAATATGGATGTAATTGATTCGAGCGAGATGTAGTTTTAACAGGATGGAGCTATGTGCCATATGGCGACTGGAACCATCGATTTATTGTAATCAAAATTTGGCGATAACTTGATTTCGAGAAATGGACCTGTCAATAGGCCTCCAAGGTAGTGCGATTTGACATCTCTCGATTACTTCCTCTGGGGCCTCATGAAGTCATTGGTTTATGCTGATAAACTAGCAACAATTGACGACTTGCTCGTATTATTCGTGACAAACTGCCAGAAATGCTAGAAAAGGTGGATGTCCAGAATGAGCATATATGCCCGAAACCATTTTCAAATGTTAATGCCATCATTTTCGAATGAAAAATTTTTTTGTATTAAAATTTACTTTTTTTGGATTATTTTTTATAACTTCAACTTCTATCGGTCTTAAAAAACATCCTTTATGTTTGTAATTCTGTCTACAAGTCAATAAATTGCCACTGTTCATTTTACAATTACCGCAAATATGTATGCGGTAGTTAGTTGGGGGAGGCCTATGAAAGTGATTGTATAGGGCGCAATGTAATCGCAACCTCGCAGTGCAAGAACAACAAACAAACAAATTAATTAAGATTTGTGTTTTTCGCGGGTTCACTTTACATAAGCTTTACACAAAAAAACAAGTAAGAGAGATATATTCGGCTGTGCCGAATCTTATTCAAATATTTTTAGGTAAACAAAATTTATTTTTTTTCCAGTTGTTTTTTTCTTTTTTTGGAAAAAATATTTTTTCGATTTTTTTTTTTTAAATTTTTTAGTAAAATTTTTTTTATTTTTTTAAAATTAAAAATTTTTTTTTTTAAATTTAAATTTTTTTTTTTTAATATTTAGCGAAAAAAAACTTTTGGTGAAAAAAAAATCTGGTTAAAATTTTTCCCGATTTTGACCCATTGTAGGTCCAACTTACTATGGTCTTATATACGTCGTTGCAAAGGTCTCTGAAATATCTATCACTAGATATCCATATTGTCTATCCAGATATAGGTAAAAAATAGGTAAAAAATCGAGGTTGCCCTGGTTTTTTCCTTATATCTCAGCCATTTGTGGATCGATTTTGCTGATTTTAAATAGCAAACTTCACGAAAGCATGTCTGACAGAATTACTGAAGATTTGGATCCCGAAGATATCTGGGGTCTTCAGAAAATTGATTTCAACAGACAGACATACAGACGGACAGACAGACGGACATGGCTTAATCGACTCCGCTATCTATAAGTATCCAAAATATATATACTTTATAAGGTCGGAAAATTATATTGTGGAAATTACAAACGGAATGACAAATTTATATATACCCTTCTCACGAAGGTGAAGGGTATAAAAAGAAGCAAAAGTGGTGCCTTTGAATGACTTTTTAACATTAAGCGGTTTTTGGAAATGCCACAAAAACAAAATGTTAATTATCTCTCAAAATATCAAGTGCAGTATTTATTACATATTTATATCCACAGACATCCCATGCCACCATAATGTCATTACATTGTATGAAAGAATAGTTGCAGTTCCTAGTAAATTCTACACTTTCTCCCCCTTTACCAAACAAATACTCAGATTATGGCAATTAGCCGTAAGTGTCTGTTGTAATGACATTTTACGAGACAGACAATGAGAGAGGAACGAGAAAATGTGCATGTAAAAACTGTGCATTGATTGGCATCGAGCCAATTGGTAGCCAATGGCCAGGTGATGTCTGTCTGTCGCTACATGTTTTTATTCTGTCTGTGGTCACTTTTGTGTGTTCAGTTTGTTTTTTTTTTTTTTTTTTTTGTTGGTATAATATTTGGAAAGTGTAAAGTGATTTCTCAGAGATTGGAAATTTATTGTAGTCAAAAGCAATTTGTATTTACACTGATTCCGAGTGTGTAGCAAGTTTTAACAAATATGGAATGTGTAAGGTGCGATTCCTTGTCGAAAAATGTTTGTTTCCTCCCCACTACAAAATATATATTGCTGGGTGTTATTATCATTTTACTGTTCTTTATTACACCAAGCTGTAGTCATTTAGATAGTTTAATAGACATACGAGTAATATATTTAATGACTAGCTACTTTACTCACTTCTAGTAAGTATTGTCTGGGCAAGCTAATTTCCATATTACTATGACTTTGATGTTGTTGGATTTTGTATCTGGTTACTAGGAAATGTCCTTTAAACTGACTATTAGGGAACAATTTAGCTAGTATGGTAACTGACTCTATGTAACCGGTATGCGGATTTCCATTGACTACTTTGGACTCTCTATCATTGTAACTTATTCATGGCAGACTGCTAGCATCTCAAAATAATATGAATGTATGTCTGTGACTACACAGTTTAGGTTTCATTGTTGATTTGGCTTTTTAAAATGTCAACACCTAGAATAAGTAGTCGTATGTCTTTATACACCTATACCTATCACTATGTCAGTATATGCAATCTTTTTTTTACATTTCTTATTGTTAAATCTTCTCTATAAGAATCTATTAAATAAGAAATTATATGCAAAAATCTCTTTCCTTTTTTCATACGTCTGGTTTCTTTTTTTATTGTTATTTTTTTGCTTATTTTCTCTAACAACTAAATGCCATTCAAAATTATTCAACTAAATACAGATTTTTATGCTATAAGAGTTTTTTTTTGTTATATTTTTATGTGTGTGTTTGATTGAGCATTTAATCGTTGATCTGCTTAAAGTAGCTTTAGTTGGCCAGAATATTTATTTTTTTGTTGGTTGGGGGACTGTGTTGAAAAAAAAATCCATAAATTTGACGAAGTGTAAAAGATATATTGAGATTTTAATAACTAGAAAAATCTTAATGATGTTCATTGAATAGTCAAATTAGAGGATAATGTGAGTGAGACGCGAAGGAAATGAAAAGTTTGAAGTATTTACTTAAATACAATAGAATTCATTTATTTGCTTACTTTGGCTTGAATTGCAATTGGGTCAAGAGTGTGTGTGCGCAAAAACTTATTAGAGGCCATGAATTCTAAATTATGTGGTAAAGATAATTTAATTTTAAATTTGGTTAGAGGAAATTGTTGAAATATTTTAAAGAAAGGTGATTTTTTAATCAGGTTGTTATATATTTGAATAATAACCAGGTAAATAAATACCAGCTATAGCTATCTGTTAAGCTACGTATACACGGTTGTCATATTCTTAAAAAGTTGTCAGAAAATGTTCAATAAATGTTTAACAACCATATGTTTCAACATAAGTTCTCATGGTTGTGTTAACCATTTTCTGAGCATGTTTCTGATAATCTGACAACCGTGTATACGTAGCTTTATATATTAATAATAATTTAGTAAATATCAATGCTGTGGCATATGATAGTAAGCGTATGATTTGATTTAAAACATATAAAGTAGAGTTTCCAAAAAACCGAAGAATTTCAAAACCGCGGTTTCGGTTTTAAAAAATTGAAAACCGATCGGTTTCGGTTCGGTTTTGTGATAATTTATCAACTATTAAATCAGTTCATAATATAGGAACTGCTAAACAAATTTAAAGTTCAAATTTGACGAGTGTTTACGAGGATAAAGGAAAATTGGTACTTGTTCTTTTAATGGTACCTTTTTATTATAATAAATTATTTTACTTATTGTATATACATAATAGTAGGCTGATATGCTTCTGAGTAAAGAAAGAATCAAGGATAGAGGGCATAATGATATTGAGGTAACAGAAATTTCTATAATAATGAACCTATAAGCAGGATATTAAACATTGGATGAATAATTGGAAAAAAAGTTTGTTTCTCATTTCTAAATTTTGAACTTTTCTAGTGAAAATAGATTAAAAGTGAAAACCGAAGAATAATTGTCGGATTCGGTTTCGGTTTTAGGCCATGAAAAACCGCGGTTTCGGTTTCGGTTAAAACCGAATTGGAAACTCTAATATAAAGTATACGCCTTAGTTTAGATTACTCAAAATAACATTTATTTGTAGCATACTTTTAGGATAATATAAAACATAGAGTGTAAGATGTACAGTAGTAAACCTCACTAAAAGCAGTCGATTGAAATAAAATTTAAATATCCAGTGAATGACAATACTAGGGTATTCAATTAATCGGGTTTCTGGATTAATCGTTTAATCGAGCAAATAATTATTCAGGGTTTAGACTTAATCGGTTAATAATCGGTTAATTTTAAATTATTCGATTAACCGAATAATTTATATTTTAATTTTAAATTGAAAATGGAACCACAAATTTTGTATACTTATTTAAGCATTTTATAAATAAAAACAACGAAATCATAGAAAACAAAGGAATCATAACAATTCAATAAAGAAAGTAATAGCAAACAAAATATGGTATCTGAGATCCTTTTTTATACACATGTGAGTTTCTTTAGGATTTTAGTGAGATCTTCTCTTAAAAAAGAATATAATTTAAATGTTTTCCTTTTAAACGATTTTTTCATTAGATTTAATAAAACTTGAGAAATCAAAGGTAAAGAATATTCAATTTCCCATTGCACAGTGGACAATTTTAATCATTTTCGGATCAAAAATCTGTAACTTTTGAATGGATGAGGATTTTTGTAAGATTTTTGTTGTTGAACAGGTGGGACTTTAAGCTTTAATTTGCTTTTTGAATCATAAAAATCGAATCATAATAGAAAAAATAATGAACGGTTAAAAATACATTTTGGATTTTTTTTAGTTTTTGTATAAAAGTGATATGTTAAGACAAGTAAAAGAGGTGTTTTTATGTACTTTTTTAGTATTAACTACTGACATTTGTTAACAGCTGTTTAGCTTAGTTTCTTTTCTTTTTTTTTTTTAAATGCAACCTTCGGCCCGTAGACTTTTAAGCCCCAATATTTACAAGGGCCAAAGGTTGCATTTTTGGACAATCATGTTCAGCTACAGTAGAATTAAAATAAAACTCCATTGGTAGCTTGAAAAAAATGCTTTCGAAGTTTAAAGTTTAAAACCGTTTTGAAAGATTTTAAAACACCCTCAACATTTTGATTTTTTTTGAATTAATCTTTCATAAAATGTGTATTTCAAGAAATTATTTAAGTTTTTATAAAAAGTTTAGCATTTTCTTTATTTTTTTTTTTTGTAATTTTTCAAATTCAACAATAGTTATTTTAATTTTTTTCTATGAAAACATACTTTTTGTGCACATTGTTTTAAAGACAAGTTTATAGCGAAAAAAAACGAGACATTACTTGTTAAAATCGGTTTATATTTGCAAAAGTTATTAAACTTTTTCGAATAAATTAAAAACAGTCTAAAATTTTTTTGTAAAGTTTTTTGTTTATAGGCACGAAAAGGCAGCTAGTTTTGACATATCTTTTAGATATTAAGTTAAACTTTAATCCTATGTTAAAACTAGATCGGCGGCAAACGGCGCCAACAGTAAAAATCCTAGTCAAAGTTGTGTAGGTAAGCCAAAAAACATTATATATTTTAAATGAATAAATTTCAAATCTGCTAAAAATATATACAAAACTCATAACGAAAATAGAATCTGGACAAGATACTCTTTCCAACAAGGTAAAAGAATCCTAAAACAAATATTATAAATATTAAAACTACGCCCTTGAATATGGTAACTCCCCAAATCTTTAAAGTAGAAAGTCGTGTGTTCTGTCGCCATTTTCGAATACTTCTGTTGACATAATAACTATAATTTCTGCAAATAATTATTGCTTGACATCTTAGCTTTACGATAGAATTTGTTTTATGGTTAATTTCAAACACTTGCAAAAATCAATTGTGAGATGCATACACCCTATATTATCCACTGTGCATTGGAGTCCTTTTTGGAGTTTTTAGATTGTGAATACTTTTAATAGTTTCTGATAAAAGACTCGTTTCAGTTATGTCTTGGGTTTCATCTATTATCATGTCGTCCTCCGACTCATTAGGACAAAGTTAATCATAGTACATTCTAGAAAAAGGTTCATTTACAAATTCCTTACTTTAAATTTTTGTGCTATACCTCTAGAAAACCACAAATTACACAGTTCCAGTAATATGGCAATAGAAAACAAACACAAGAAAATATCAAAATGGTTGTGGTTTAAAAAGAGGGACAAATATATATCACTCTTGTTTTTGATTGAAAATTGTATTTTTTCTTTCACTCTGAAAACCACTTTTCAAAAGGTTCGATATTACTTTTTTGAGAACTGTCATTTGTTTCATATTATTACAGATATGATCTGTGTGAGTTAAGAAATGAAATGTGTGTGCTTAAAACTATATTTCTATATAAAGTGCAAAAAAAAAAAATATATAAATTTCGGTTAATCGGTTAATCGACACAAATTAATCGGTTTATTTGTTATTTGAAAATCGGCAATTTTAAATTATTGGAACAGTTAACCGACCAAAATTAATCGGTTAACCGATTAACGGTGAATCGATTGAATACCCTAGACAATACTATTGAAACTTTTTCCGTAATTTAAAATTATATTCCGTAATTTAAGTTTCCGAAAACATGACCTTTTAACCAAATACATATGCATATTTCTAACATAAATTAAAATTTACTAAATTATCTATTCAAATACATATCACAGTGCAACACAAAAAAATAATCATATACGGATACCACTACGTGATAAAAGACCAAAAAAAAAAAAAAGATTTGGGTACTCGGTGTAATTTTTGCAAAAAGTGATCATTTTGTCAGGCTCATATCTTGCAAACAGTTCGGAATTTTGACGTAGCTCATAAAGAACAAAAATTGTAAACATATAAAATCAAAAAAACTTCATCATCAATATTAAAATCGCTAAAAGCTTTAAAAAATTCGATTTTTTACCTTTTTGGCCTGCTCAGGTCCACTGTTCAAAATTCAAGGAAACAATCAACTACAAAAATGCAGATAACCACTTGATCAACAAGAGGGTATTAACTCAAAAATTTTAAAATTTCACTTTTTGCTAGAAATAAACTAACAACATCAATAATTCGAATAATTTAAAATTGGCGATTTTCTAATTATAAATAAAGCGATTAATTTGTTTCGATTAACCAAAAAAATTGATTGCAGTTTATACAGAAATATAGTTTAAAGATAACAAATTTTATTTATTAACTTATAAACATTAACTTCTAGAAACTATTAAAAGTATTAACAATCTAAAAAATTCTAAAAAGGACTTCAATGGTATAATTGAGGATTTTATATGAGAAATTGAATGCCTTACTTTTGATTTCTCCAACATCTAATTAGTAAGATAGTTCTTTCCTATATTCAAAATCCTCTATCTTTGATTTTCACGAAAATGACTTTTTGATAGTAAAATGTTCAGTAAAACAGCTCTCATTTATGGTGTGAATTTTATAACAAACTTATTTTTTTTCTTGCTGTTTTATTTGGATTTTTGTTATTTCTCTATCTTATACAATTTTTTTTTTTCCGAATGCAAAACCCTCTATCTTTTCAAATATTTTTTTTGGAATAATTTCTTCTTTCTTACTAATTCTTGCATGCTAAACATGAATTTTACAGTTTTCAATCATTTATCAAAACAGCGAATGCCGATTCTGAATTGAATTACCATGAAAATATTTTACCTTTTTGTTTTTGGAAATTATAATGTCCTTGGCATAAAAATAAATGATTAAAGTTGGAGTTTGCTTTTAAAATTGCCTACTTTTAAAGTGTCATCTATTATTTTACGATAATTTACACCAATTAAATTCAAAAAAAACTTAAAAAAGCAAAAAAAAAAATATATATTTTCTACAACTTTTTGTTGAATATTGTTTATTGTTAATTTTTTAGATTATGTTGTACAATTAACCGTTATCTTAAAAAATCACTTTAAAAACTGACAGATGGCATAAATGAAATCAAAATAATTTAATTTTATTAAAATGCAAAATCCTCTATCTTATTATATTCATACATACACAATGAATATTTTGAGAAGAAAAACCCTCTATCTATCATAAAGTCCCTAATAATGCAAAATTTTAAAAACCAATTATATGAGAGATTCAGTAGTTGCTTTAAAAAAATATTGTAGAATACAGAATTTTAATAATTCAAGTAATATGCAAACAAAAACAGCTTTTTGGGTCTCCTGAAAAATTGTGTTTTTTAAGATAGAGGGTTTTGAATATAGGCCCTCGATTTTTTTTTTGCTATTACATACTTATTTTTTTTGTCGTGGTTTTATTTTCAATTTAAAAATAAAAAAGAAATTATTCGGTTAATCGAATAATTTTAAATTAACCGATTAAATCTAAACTCCGATTAATTATTTGCTCGATTAACCTATTAAACCAGAAACCCGATTAATTGAATACCCTATAGAGTACTGACCATAGATAATAGACATAGAGCGGAAACTCTCCTGTCTTAGACCTAACTCAGTTGTCAGAAACCTAAGTGGTGAGAATGTATTGGTAGAAAAAACTATGTGAAAACAAAAACAACACCCGCATGTGTGATTATTTTCAGTAATTTTTTTGTTTGAGTTTTTTTCCAGTTTCCGCTCGATAAGTTTCAGAAAAATGGTATTAACATTAAAAATAGATTTTGTTTGCAATAATTGCAAATAACAAAAACCCACTATTATTTTTTTCACCAAAAATTGCTTTTAATATTTATCTTAAAGTATACTTTGTTGAGAATATATAAGATTCGACACATCCGAATATACCACTCTTACTTGTTATACCCTTCACCTTCGTGAGAAGGGTATATATAAATTTGTCATTCCGTTTGTAATTTCCATAATATAATTTTCCGACCCTATAAAGTATATATATTCTGGATCCTTATAGATAGCGGAGTCGATTAAGCCATGTCCGTCTGTCTGTCTGTTGAAATGAATTTTCTGAAGACCATAGTTATCTTCGGGGTCCAAATCTTCAATAATTCTGTCAGACATGCTTTCGAGAAGTTTGCTATTTAAAATCAGCAAAATCCGTCCATAAATAACGGAGATATGAGCAAAAATCCGAGACAATCTCTGAAAATTTCATAAAAAAAGACAATTTATTGCATGCTTTGACAAAAAAGCAACAATGCGTATGTGTGGATTTGTGTTGGTTATTGCTTTGCGTATTTAGTTTTTATACCCTTTACCATGAGAGGCAAGGGTATATATAAAGTGAGAGTTGTTTATAATGAGTTTTCATATGAGCAACTCTATCATACGTAAACACCACACACACCCAACAGCAACATTTTACATTGTAGAATGTTGGTGCACAGCCCATAGCACCAGTGATGTTATCTTTTTGGTTTCGATTTCCGTACAGCCCTAAAAAATTACCGTTTTTTGGGTAAAATTACCGTATACAAAGTCTTGTACAAAAATAATAATATTTTCTTACAATTTTGTGAAAATGAGCGAATTCTCTTAATTGTGAATAAATTCGAAAAGAATCTCTCGATTTTTATGATCGATACCAAATTTAGTTCCTATTACATGTGGCTTTGCGATAAAGCCATAAATCTGAAGAATTTCTGTCGTTTTCGATTTTTCATGATTTTTTTTAAAACAAAAAATTGCTATTTTCAAGTAAAAAATATATTTTATGCTTCAATTTGTTATTATAACTCCGAAACTATTGAGCCGATTGAAACGCAATATATATGTGAAAATATGTACATAGCATAAGGAAAATGTTTTCAAAATTCAATCAATCGAAAGAAGAACATTAACTACTTAATTGTATGTATATCAAACAAAAAACTAAAATTTTGTGAAAATGAACGAATTCACTTAATTGTGAATAAATTCGAAAAGAATCCCTCGATTTTTATGATCGATATCTCATTTTGTTCCTATTACATGTGGCTTTGCGATAAAGCCATAAACCTGAACAATTTCTGTCGTTTTCGATTTTTCATGATTTTTTTTAAAACAAAAAAAAATTATATTTTCACGTAAAATTATATTTATTGAATATTGTAACTCCGAAACTACTGAGGCGATTGAATCGCGATATATAAGACGATTAAAGGTTATGTAAATCTCAACTTATCTAAGTTTATTTTAATAGCAATGGACTGAGCCTGACCCTTTTTGTGATATCATTCATTATGTGGAGAAACATCTAACAAAATTTATAATTTTACTTAAACATTTTTTTAAAAAATCTATCCATAGAATTGACAAATTTTACCTTTTTTTGTACTTAGGTAGCCATGATGCATCAAATCCATATACATATATGTGTATTTATTATGAAAATATAACTTTTGGGGTCGAATGCTTCAAAATTTTAACTTTTTCAAATTACCGTACAAACGTAGATTTTACCTGCCTACCGTTCGGAGGTCTAAATTACCGTACAATACGGTAATTACCGTACGGTTAACCACACTGCATAGCACAATTGTGCAAAATCAAATCACACGTATTCTTATGCTCTTACAATTTAGTAGTCGTTGTCCACTCAACGAGACAACTACAAAAGCGCATGAGCACGGGTGTACGATTTTTTCTTTATTTATTCAGTTTTTGTATTTGTTTGTTTGTAGGTGCACTGAACAAAATAAAGAATTGAATGTGTTGGTGAGAGAATTTACTTTTGCGCACCTTTGTTCTACAATGTGGAATGAGATGAAATATATCTATATAAATGTCTTTGTAAGTTTGTTTGTTTATTTGTGTGTTTGAGCATCCCGCCTAAACGGCTGAATCGATTTTATTGAAATTTGGAACGTAGATAGATCCTTACTTGGAAGCGTCTATAGGCTATAACTTTTTTCAATACTTGGACCAGAGAGGGGTAAACAGGGGGAAACCGGTAAAATTGGTACCTTTAGTTCTTAAACAATAAATACTACACTGCCGAAACGATTTTATTGAAATTTCCAACACCGAGTCAAGCTAGTAAGAATTATAAATCAAACACACGCATGCATAATTTCGTTTATTTTAAATTTTGTTGTTGTTTGTTGTTATTTTTTCAACATACAATTGTGCAAAATAATTGTTGTGTTTATATGATTATCGGATCTTTTGCAATTGCATCTGATATAATATTATGATTTTTTCTTGTTGCTGTTGCTATATGAAGAGTTTTGCATGGGTAAAGGCAATGTACGTAAATATGTATACTTAGGTGAAGGGTATATAAGATTCGTCACAGACGAATTTAGCTCTGTTACTTGTTTTATTATTCGAATATTTAAAATATCCTGGATTATTCGAACGAAAAACGTATACAAAATATTAATCGAATAAATTATTAGATATATGACTTAAAAATGGGGAATTTTTTAAAATTTTTAGCTTTTATTTTGAAACATTTGTACAATATAAATTTATTCAAAGTATTGGCCGTTATTAGCTATGAACTTTTCCCTTCTTTCTGGCAAAATATGGATTACGAGCCAAAAGCACTTTTGAGTCCAAGATCGAAACAAGCCACTATCGCATACTCTATTCCAAATTGAAGTGTATCCAAGAGAGAGCGTCCTGCATCGATCGAAACAAATAGTAGTCGGACGAGGCACGGTATGAACTATGAGGAAAAACTTCTCAACCATTTCATTCTAAGTACTTTTTTACAGGAATTGCAACATGTGGCAAAGCGTTGTCATCATGTACTATTATGGTTTCATGTTATGCCACATATTCTGGACGTTTTTCGGTCAATGCTCGCTTTAATCGAATCAGTTGCATTCGGTACAGGTCAGATTTCAACAGCTCATAATAGATAGGACCCTTTTGCTCCAACCAAATACAGATAATTACCTGAGCGCCATGGATATTTGGTTTTGGTCTCGATTCGACTGGTTGGCCAGGCTTCACATACGATCTCTTACGCTTCCGGTTATCGTAATGGATCTATTTTTCATCGTAAGTAGTGATTCGGTGCAAAAATGATTTTCTATTATAGCGTTCAAGCAACATTTCACACATGCAAAACCGTCTTTCAAGGTCTCTCGGTTTTAATTCCTATGGTAACCAATATCCCTGCTTTTTAATGAATCCTGCTCCCGCAAATGTATTGAAATTTTTGCTTGAGTATCTCCCAATGTTGTTACAAGCTCCTGTTGAGTTCTGCAACAATATTCATAGAGTAATGCCTCCAATTCTTGGTCTTCAAACTTTATTGGCTTCTTCCACTTCTGATGAAACCGATGGAACACATTCACCGTAAGCTTTTATGAGCTATCGGTGTGCTTCAGCGGCACTTCAGAAAGTGGAAGTAAAGCAAAACTTCCCGCATATGACGCTTTGTTGGTATAAAATTCGACATTTCCGAAGCAAAAATTACTTTTTTATTTTTACACTATAATGTTCAATAACTAATAATAAATGACAGATATGTAACCTTCAAAATGACATATAAGTTATTGAAAACAAAAACCGCGTTCAAAAGATACGCCATCTATCGTAAATCCGAATAAAGTCGAAAAGACGATTTTTTATTTAAACTGCAGTTTAAATAAAAAATCGTCTTTTCGACTTTATTCGGATTTACGATAGATGGCGTATATTTATTACCCTATAATATAAAACAGCTACTTTACAACAATAATAAATTTGCACAATTGGCCAGATTAAAATATTTTATTACAAGTCTGACGGTAATAAACGTAATTTAAAATGGGCACAAGCATCGAGTGTTTATTGTAGTGCGCCTGTTGTTATCGCACTGATTTTTGTTTGAAGATCATTATCATTTACATTAGACCTGCCCTGTTTTTAGATTGATAGCTACAATTCACTTCATTACTATCTGAAACTTATTAATGCAAATAATTGGTAACCTTGACGCAAATTGTTTGTAGCATAAAGCTTAGTACTCTGTTCAAAATTTCGTTCGAAATGCTATCAAACTACATATAAAATATTTGGAATGTAATAAATGCGAAATAATTTCGCAAAAGCAGTACTCTGTTCCTATTGTGGAAAACATGTGAAATACATCTGGCAACCTTATTTTTCCACACGAAATAACATAAGCAGCACTTCTTTTGTACGAAATTAATACCAACAGCTGATAATTTTTTCCATTGTTCGCATGAAAAAACTATAAATATTTTGGAAAATATGAACAGAGTTCTAGGCTTTACATTAAATATAAAATGTTTTAGATTTTTTAAAATTGGGAAACAAAACGTTAGCTTAATATAGAATGGACCTAACTCGTGTTTTTTTTAAGTCGATATTTGTTGGGCTTAAAAAAAAAAAAAAAAACACGAGTTATAGGGCCTTTCTATATTAAGTTAACGGAAAGTAGTTTTGCAAATATTTCATACAATAAGGGGCAGGTTTATTGTACATTCCGGTATGTACTTATGTATGAAATGATGAAGTTATTTTCATATAAAGATAAAAGGCCATGAACTTGAAGAAATAACATTAAAATTAATTTCTTTTTTAATTTCGAAAACTTAACATCTTTTATTGGTATTTTATGATAGCAACAATTCATTCTACTTTTTATCACACATAGTAGGACCATCACCAATACAAGCAGCATAGGCCATTAAATGCGGTATAGTACTCTGCTGCAAGACTCCGCTAAACAAATGATCAAAAGGTCCAGAAGCAAAGATGCCCACATCATCACCAGAATGCTGGCCATCATTGGACTTGATATAGCTAGGGTACTGAAAGTCTAAAAAATTAAAAGGGACAAGCCTTAATATTAATTTAATTATTAAAATATATTTGAATACTTACCAGCTCCTCTTTCAATTTCCTCCAAATCCAAGCGATTGCCCTTATCATCCATATATTGTTTTATACCAATGGGATAGTTTAAAGTCGAGTACTTTAAACCATTGGAGTCGGCATCATGTTGATTGAGACCCAAGATATCTGTACCTCTGCCCGGGTAACCCGATATGGTTAAGGGATGAGCATGATCTGATGACACCACTATGAGTGTATCCTCAGGATCGGTCATTTCTCTAGCCAATTGTATGGCCTTTTCAAATTCCAAGGTCTCATCCAGAGAAATGGCAGATTTAGTCTCATGATGAGCAATATCAATTAAACCACCCTCAATGAAAATGAAATAACCCTGATCATTACGCTGCAGTAGTTTTAAAGCCACTTCAGTCATTTCGCCCAAAGTCGGTTGTTGGACCGGATCGGCCATTAAATGATAATCCATAAGCTCGGACTGAAATATACCCATGATATTGGAAACTTTAGAGGTGTTCAAACTCAGCAACTCTTCACGATTGGTGGCAATAATACCTTTAGGATGCATATCCTGCCAAGTGGAGAGTAAATTTTTGCCATCTTCTCGTATACCCTTATTGCCATGAGTATCACGTATGGTGTTGGGTAAAAATTTCGACATGCCACCGCCCATTATTACATTAAAGTTGCGTCCTGGCTCTTGGGTTACCAATTGTGTGGCAATGTCCATGCATTCTGAAGGTTCTATGCCGAAGGATTTAATATCGCTATCACTCTCATACAAACGATTGGCCACATGAGCGTACGAGCCACTGGGACTAGCATGTGTTAGGGTGGTGGTTGTTATAAAGCCCGTGGATTTACCAGCCTTTTGAGCCCATTGAGCTATAGAAGAGACATGATTTTTGGGATCCATACTGGCAGTACAATTGTTAAATTGAACATTAGCATTAACACCAATTGTCACTATGTTAGCCTTAACACCGCACAAATAGGCAGTTGCAGTGCAGGCAGAGTCGGCAACTTGAGCATTGGTACAATAGGTCTGCAGCAATATAATAAACAGATTAGTTACTATTTAATAAATTGCTAAAATCGAATGACGCGTTGCAAAATTTTTCCCAAAAATTTCGTAGATGTTTAACTTTAGAGGGCTATAAATTATGAACCAACTACGATATGAGCTTGTTAGAGTAGAATACATGATTTTTATTTTAACAAAATCAATGAATTCTAAACTCTTTTTTAGGATCGAAATATGAAATATTTTGGAATTACCAATTACAGGTTTAAAGAAGATTTCTTTCAGAAATTATCTTAAAATCCATGGCATTCTTTCCCTTAAACCCTTTTCTTACCTTACTCAGTCCGGTGAAAGGAAACTTTTCAAAACTTAACACCTCTTCTTCACCCGTATGACCCTTTTTCTGACCCTTATGCATCCTGGCCGCTGCTACGGTACTCAACGACATGCCATCACCCAAAAAGAAAATCACATTTTTGGCCTTGTTCATATTTAAGTGCTGCTTTTTTAAATTCTGCTCCAGCTCTTTGCGTGCTAAACTTCTCCAAAATTCTGGATCTTTTTCCTCTTCGGGTGTATATTTTCCCAAACCAATATGTTCAAGGTAAGCACGACCAACATGTTGTCCGGTTAACTTTCTGACATCGTGAAATCCATCGTCCGATATAATATGTCCTTGTGATCTCTGTACAAGCGCAGTGGCTGTAAGTGTCACCAAAAGAATTTTAACAAACATAATTTAAACGAGTTTGTGCTCAGCGTTTTTTACATCGTACTGAAGTCATTGCAGTCGATCGTTATGATTTTATATTTAAAGAATTGTTTGTTGGTGGATCTTGTCAGACAATGTGTATGTTTATGATGGTGATATTAAAATGTTATTACTACTCGTATCTTTATAATGTTTAGCATTTTAGGTTTAGAAATGAAATTTATGTATAGATAAACGTGTTTCAAACATAGGGAGCGAAGCTGTTTATGATTGATATCTTAATAAACATTTTTTTTAATGTAAATGCTTTGTTATCGTTGATGATTATAGATACGTTAAATATAGCATGATATAAATGCATCACATGTACATTTCTTTATTATTTGTTGAATCAATTAAGCAAGTAGTCGATGTACTCCTTATAGACAGTAATTGTCACTAATGTCTGATTACTTGGCTGTCTCCAATTTATATATTTAACACGTATGTGCCCTTTGTAGTGCAAAAATAAGTCAATTGTTTAATTTATACATCCCAGGTAATCTAGCATGAAGTCAATTGTCACTTATGTGTCTCTAAGTAATGTAGAGTGTAGCCACTTTACCTTTATTTTGTACTACACTTTTTTGTGAGTAATTCGCACAAACTAGTTTTATACAAATTGTGTTATTATTTTATTTTTGCTTAAGAATACTAGCGCATGTAAAATAGCGTAAAGTCAATTGTCACTTAAGTGACTCTAAGTAACCTATAGTGTAGTCACTTTAAACGTTTATTTTGTACTGCTATTTAGAAAGTAGTTATTTTACCCACCAGAAGTAATCTATTGGAGAGTTGTCGGAGGAAGGTTTGTTTACAAGCAATCGGTTATTGGAATGTCTATGATATGTCTTTTTAACTGACTATATGAGGTCAATCAGCACCTGTACATGTTAAAATAAATAGTTATGTAACTGATCAAGTAACCAGTTATGAGGGCAGACCAATAAAACATTGACTTTTTTTTGAATGAAACACAGATTTTTTGGATAGAAAATCATTGTATTTTTCAACATACTTAGTCCCCTTTGAGCTCTATACACTTTGTCCAATGTTTCTCCAATTTTTTTTTATTCCATCCAAAACATAAGATTTGTCGAGGTCATCAGAATAGTTTTTTGTTTGTGAGATGAGTTCATCGTTGGAGTTAAATCTCTTTCCGCCGAGGCCAAATCCTGAGAACAGGGCGGAAGAGGGAGCATTTCGTAGCCTAATTCATGAATTTATGCCATGAAGACTGGACATGTGTAAACCTTTGCATTTTTCTGGTGAAAAAGAACTTTTATCTTGCCCAAATGATTTTCAAATCCTCATAATAAGTTGGCATGATATTCGCCATTGATTGATTTTACTCTTTTGAAGGTATCGCGTGCATCCCAAAATAAGGTCCCATGATTTTGGCTGACAACCCCACCTTGGCTGATTCACCCCGAGAAACTCACTGTTTTGACCGCTGTTTGGTCTCTGTTGTGTTGTGGTGGATCCAAGTTTCATCCACGCTTAAGAATTGGCGCAAAAACTCGTCCATATAAAGGTTGAACAATGTCAAACACTCCTGCAAAGTTGTCACACGATTGCGATGGTGGTCAATTGAGAGCAAACGCGGCACCTATCTTGCGGAAAGCTTTCTCATACCCAAGAGATCATTCAAAATTGAAAACACTATGGCCCGTTTTCTCATTAGGTGATTATCTTTTTTCCCAACGAAAAACTGCAGATTAAAGAAATTTGGTTTTCTCAATGTCTCATTTGCTTCTATTCTATCGCAAAGCTAACCCGACCTCATCTGCCAATTATTTATTTATCGTACAGATAAATAAATAACAGCTGACTGCTGTTCATAGTTTTTATGTGTTTGTGTTTTTGTAAACGAAATTAACAGCCTGGCCCACTATGTCGAAAGAAAACTTAAGCGAACGAAAGTCAGTCACTCACTTTCATTCGAAAGAATGGCCCACTATCTTACGACTTATCGTTCGCTTTGCTTTACGTTTCAAACGTAATCCAAATATAATTGAGAAACAATCGACAATATATTTAAAACTATTATTTGACAAAAAATAAAATAATTGAGCAGTGGTGTAGTGGGTACAGCCCTAGACTAGCAACCGGAAGGTTGTGGGATCAACTCGTGGCTGCGACTTATTTTTTTCTTTATTTTTTTTATATTTTTTATTATTGTAAATACATAATTCTATAAATAACTCTCCTGAGGAATATAAAAGATTACTTTTGGGACATCTCGAACAAAAATAAGTAGACTTTTCGTCAAATTCTACTTATTTTTCTACCACAAACCAGTATGTATGAGTGAAAATATATGTAATTATGTTATATTATGCACAAATGTATAATAATAAATAAGTATGCATCCGTTTTGTACTAGATTCTTACACAGACGACAATAAATAAAAAGTGAATGAATTTGACATTTTAGTTCGTACAAATATTAGAAAATGTAAATAGTGAGCCTCAAATTTTGTATTGAGTTGCTTACGTTATCGTTCGTATTTGTTTTCTTTCGAATAAGAATATTAGTGAGCCTCAAAACAGCTGTTTGTCGTTTGAAACGACAACGTTCGACATAGTGGGCCAGGCTGTAAATAGATTTTATAAAAAAAAGTTTAATAACATCAATTTGATGGAGGACGAACTCAAATAACATGAGTTCCAAGTGAATGCTGAAAGAGTTTATCATGCCAGCCCTAACTACTTGACAGACATGGAGGATAATGCATTTTTCAAAAGATTCCGGCTGTCGATGGCCATATTAAACAGCTGATTTATGTAAACATGTTGTCATGTTGAGGTATTGCCAAAAGAAAATAATGTTTTTTGTCGGTATATTGAGAAAGCCAAAATTGTTAACGGACAGTTTATCGGCCTAATAAATTTATGTCGACATTTAGTAACAGACAGTTTGTCGATACATTGAGAAAACGGGCCTATGGCTTTCACAATCTCTCGCACTTTCAATCTCCGATCGGCCAACAGCATGTTTTTAATTTTTTCAATTATTTCGGGTACAGAGACCTCAACTGGGCGTTCAGAACGGTTGGCATCTTCTGTGCTTGTGCGGTTACAACGAAATTCAGTAAATCACTTTTTTCTACCATTGAAATTGATGGTGCAGAGTTCATCAAGCACACAAAATTCACTATTTTCCATTGTTTCCTCAAGTCACGCGATAGTCTTCAATCAATGGCTATAAAACACAAACTAAATGACACAGCTTGTTAAAACTTTGACAGGATTCAAGTGACAGATGCCTGTTGGCAGGAGCAGTGTTGCTCTTTTAGGTAAGAGGCGGGAAATTCAAAAGATAACGGACTTATTGACCCGCCCTCGTAGTTAGTTAGAAAGGCAATTGACTCTATTGAATCGGTATGTGAATGAAATTCGTTGACTACTTTGGACCAGCTACCAGACAGATTCATTGTAAACCAAAAGTGTCAATTGACCCCCTGCTTAAGACATGTGTTAAAATAACTAGTTGCCACCCTAAATGATAGGTAAGATCATTAGTTCGGGACAATATCCTAGAAATGCAGGGTATCTCAGATGGAGTGGGGTGTTATTCCATCTGAGAGGCTTATGTATTTATTGCAACGAAATGGCCTTTCTCTTTGTACAAGTATCCACTGCCCGTCGCAAAATAAATGGTAATAAAAATGTAACTTCTAAGTTGGAATTTCAGAAGTTTTCAGTTTAATCTTTTAACATTTTCTTATAATTTAGATTGAATCTTATTTAAAATACAGAAAATCGGCACATAAATGGCTGAGATATAGTCGATATTTACACTTTGATTTAAAGTCATGTCTTTTTTTTTTGTTTCTCTTTTAAAACCCCTACGAAAATCTCCTTGCATTTATACGATGCTTTTTTTTCAACCATGTTTGCCTTTTTTTGGAATCTAATCGTATCAACAACCAATCAGAAAAGAGCTCAAAGCAGAATATCAAAAAAGTCATGAAAAACAGAAAACCTGCCTTTTGTTTAGACGTCACAATTTGCTAGTACAAAAAAAGTCAATGATTTTAAATCATGAATTAAAGTCATAATGTAAATGCCCCCTTAAGCAAAAAACTCGACTATCTCTACAAATCTTTTCTAGCCATCTAAAGATTTATTAAAATCGTACTATCTGTTTTTTTCTCATATATCACCACTGTGCATTGTAGAGCTAATTATAAGCGAATAGGTTCGACCATACTTTGTTACAATATTTTTCTCACATTGATAAAAAAAGTTGCATTTTATTGCCTGTTAAAATCAACAGGCAAACTGAATTATATGTGCATTTCCTTATAGATTGTTTCACCATAAAGATTGTAACAAAATTATGTTGTTACTGATAATTAAACGTAATTTAGTTATAGATCTTTAAAACAAATTATAGAATACATAAAGGAAAAGTTTTCATGTAAATGGATCGAATTGTGCAAGTTAATGGGCAAAAGATATGAGGGATAGACAAAAGCCAAAGTTCAATTCTTAAGTTATAGATATTATCCATTTGAACTTGTTTTTGAAAAGGTGGCTTCATTAACCAAAATGATGATAAACCCATTATATAGCATCGAATCGTACGAAAAAGAGGTCAAATATATATTGAAAACAGCTGAAAAAAGAGCTAGGGAACTTGTTGAATGTTCAAAATTTAGTCAAAATAGCTATTGCGATAGGAACGTAAACGAGGCAAACATATCGCCAAGCGGTCCGATTGCCAATACAGGTTTAAAAACGTACAAGGCTCTTACAATTCCTGACAGGAACTCTGATAAAAATTTAAAGACCAAAGTCAAATTTTATACAAAAAATATACCTGCTGCATAATGGATTACGAAACGTAGGTATGGAAAATTTGTCGCAGTTATCGGGTTTTCATTTTTATGTTGCTGATGCTCGAGGGAATGTTGTAGAAAAGTTTAGGACGTAAAAGCAGAAAATTTTAATAAAAATATCTTGGCATGGCAAGCAATATGCTGTTGCGGGAAAGTCAAACATTTGTTACAAAGCGCTTTATAAATACCGAAATTTACATTAAGCAATATTTACAAAAGAGCATGCTTCCATTCATAAGAATTCTTAATGTGTCCACTTATTTTTGGCCTGATTTGGCATTATGTCATTATGGTAAGTAAGGTATTGAGTGGTACAAGAACAATAATGTTGTTTTTGTACCAAGAGAGGGAAATCCTCCAATTGGGCTCTTGTTAAAAGAGAATTGAAGAGCACAAAAAGGGTGTCCAAAAGTGTGGTAGATTTTAAACGGAGATGGACTACGTGTTCGAACAAAGTGACAGAAATTAAAACTATGACACTATTAAAACCTTAATGAAAGCGTTTCCGGAAAAGGTTCATACACTATTGATTAGAACTATAAAAATACAGTTTTTTGGTAAATTGTAATAATAATTTCAATCAAATTAAAAAAAATCAAAAACTGTAAGTTTAGTGGTTTAATTTTTATTAACATATATGTATGTTAAGATTTTTTCGATTTCAGTCCTTACTTATATACAATGTTTATAACACGCTGTTGATGTTTATAAGTATGACCCATAGCAAATGAAAAATGTGAAAATTGCAAACGGAATGACAAACTTATATATATATTGTTACGTTTTTACCTTTTAAAAACGGTGGTTTATTTCCTTTAAATAAACCTAATTCTTTTGATGGCAAATAAAAGCAGTTAAGTGGTTTAAAATTTGTAACAACTATTAATTTAAATAGTCACTTTCTTTACACACTTAAAAACACACTGGTAATGTGGAGGAATACACTTGTACTACGGTTGATGTTAATTCCAACAGCGCTTATGATAAACTGACTGGGTGGTTGCTCTTCCTACACTATTTATATACAGCGCCATCTTCTACATAATTCGTGCATTATCTTAACGGAAATAACTCGAATGTTCTATTTCCAGCAGTATCGAGAGTACAGTCGATATAGATATGTCCGTCTGTTGAAAATAACTTTCCGAAGCCTCCAAATAACAGTCAAACTAATGTTGCTATTTAAAATCGAGAAAATCGGATCACAAATGACTGTGGGCCATTTCATTTTTTAATTTTTAAAATTTTTTTTTACTTGACCGCATACAGGAAGTGCTTATCGGTGACAGTAGGGCATCCAGCACTATTGACACACTGAAACATCGTCGCTATGTGGGTTGTGTTTCAATACAATAAAATATGCTCTGCCGAAATTTGGCTACTTGTTCTCGAAACCCATAGTTCTTTACACAATACATGTTCTTCGACAAGGGATCATTAATTCATTAATTTCTATGTGGAATAAGCTACCTGCTGAAGTCTTTTCTGTCACTTTCAATATAGGAAAATTCAAATAAAATGTTCACAAACACTACCACCTCCCTATCCTCCCTTCCATAATTTATTTTCCTAGTTCCCACTAGGAAAATGCATTGCATGAGTAGGTGTCATCCCCTGAGTGATACATTTCGATCAGCAATATTTTGCGATATTATGAAAATGGGCTAACTAATCCCTGCTGTAGATTGTTAAATTACTAAAATTGAACACATTGAAAGTAAAGAAAGATTGTATAGGCAAGATAACAATAATAAGCTTTATTATTTGTTCGATTCGAAAACTGCTGTCATACATGCAGCAACGAGCGATTGATGATTTAGTTATTGAACAATGAATATTTCTTAATTTAGTACATCTCTGGATTAATGATATTAACTAGTTAACGAAATTTATTTTCAATATGAAATAAAGCCAAAGATTCCTACAACAAACGGATGTTGTTTCGATTATCATGTTAAAAAATTTAAGTTAGGAATTTTTTACATTTCCTTTCCATTGATACATATATAATTATTAAAAAGGCATGTTGAAATTGTGATAATACCGCTGATCTTTAAAAGGTATTTAATTAGCATCACACATAGTAGGACCATCACCAATGCAAGCAGCATATCCCATCAAATGTGGTATAGTACTCTGCTCTATAACGCCAGTAAACAAATGATCAAAAGGACCAGAGGCAAAGATACCCACATCATCACCAGAATGACGGCCATCATTGGTGTTGATATAACCGGGATACTCAAAGTCTAAATAAAAAAAAAACATAAAGTTTCTTTAAACCATACAAACTCTTCAAATACTCACTGGAATCTCTGTTTATTTTTTCCAAATCCAAACGATTACCCTCATCATCTAAATACTGTTTAGGACCAATAGGATAATTTAAAGTCAAATACTTCAAACCATTGGAGTCGGCATCATGTTGATTGAGACCCAAGATATCTGTACCTCTGCCCGGATAACCTGATATGGTTAAGGGATGAGCATGATCAGATGATACCACTATGAGTGTATCTTTGGGATCTGTAATTTTTCTAGCCAATTCTATGGCCTTATCAAATTCCAAAGTTTCATCCAGAGAAATGGCAGCTTTAGTAGCATGATGAGCTACATCGATTAAACCACCCTCAATAAAAATGAAATAACCTTCATCATTACGCTGCATTAACTTTAAGGCCACTTCAGTCATTTCGGCCAAAGTGGGCTGCTTAACGGGATCAGCCAGCAAATGATAATCCATGTATTTTGATTGGAATATACCCATGATATTGGAAACTTTAGAGGTGTTCAAGCTCAGCAACTCTTCACGATTGGTGGCAATAATACCTTTAGAATGCATTCCCTGCCAAGTGGAGAGTAAATTTTTGCCATCTTCACGTATACCCATATTGCCATGTCTGTCACGTATGGTGTTGGGTAAAAATTTGGACATGCCACCACCCATCAATATGTCGAAATTACGGCCCGGCTCTTGGGTTACTAGTTGTGTGGCAATGTCCATGCATTCTTTGGGATCTCTGCCGAAAAATCGTACATCAGTATCACTCTCATAATTACGATTGGCTACATGAGCGTACGAGCCACTGGGACTAGCATGTGTTAGAGTGGTGGTTGTTATAAAGCCAGTCGATTTACCCGCCCTTTGGGCCCATTGAGCGATAGAGGAGACATGATTTTTGGGATCCATACTGGCAGTACAATTGTTAAATTGAACATTAGCATTAACACCAATTGTCACTATGTTAGCCTTAACACCGCACAAATAAGCAGTTGCAGTGCATGCGGAATCGGCCACTTGAGAGTCAGTGCAGTAAGTCTGCAACAAAATTTTATTTACACTGTCTGTTAAAAAGTGCATGAACTTTTCTTAGAATTGCTCTGCAACATTTGTCATTTAACAGTTACCGCAGTTACTTACCTTACTTAAGCCGGTATAGGGAAACTTTTCAAAACTCAACACCTCTTCTTCACCGGTATTGCCTTTTTTCTGGCCCTTGAGCATCCTGGCCGCTGCTACGGTACTCAATGACATGCCATCACCCAAAAAGAAAATCACATTTTTCGCCTTGTTCATATTTAAGCGCTGTTTTTTTAAATTCTGCTGCAATTCCTGGCGCGCCAAACTTTTCCAGAATTCTGGATCCTTTTCCTCTTCAGGTGTATATTTTGCCATGCCAATATCTTCCAGGAAAGCACGATTGCTCTTGTGACCGGTTAACTTGTAAACATTATGAAAATCATCATTCGAAATTACATGTCCTTCCACTATCGCTATGGCAGCGAGCACAACCAAAAGTAATTGAATTAACATAATTGTATAGTTCCCTTGTTGCACTGGCTTCTGTTCATTTAGCAATTTTTCGATCAACTAAATTTGTTTTAGCAATAGCTTATGAATTTATATTTTAGAAAATGTTTTTTTGGGTTTCTTTGGTTTTGCTAATTTTTACTACTGTTGTATTAAAACTGTTTTTTATCTTTATTATCTTTAAATTTTGGTGTTTTTTTTTTAGAGAATACAGATATGTAGAGTCTAGGTAGGGGGTTTAATAAGCAAAATGTTTAATATTCATGATGTTGGGATGTTTGGTACTTTAGATATAGAGTTTATTATAGATGGATCACATGTAATGCTATTTTATTGTGTTGTACACAGAAGCACACCATTGTTGTATATCATATACATATCTACAAACTCAGACAGTACCCAGTTGACCACATCTTCAAGACATACTCAATGATGGATGCATGACAATGTAATGTCCTCAAAGAGAAATGTAAGACTGCCTTAACAAATCGTCAAGGTCTTTTTCGAACAAATGACTGGAAAATCATGGACGACTAAAAGAGAGACAATGTTGCTCTGTTTGTCGTTCACGCAATAATAGTGGAAATTTCATCTATCTATTCACTCATAACATTATAAAGGATCGGTCATTAGAGGCTTCCTATCTTTAAATTTAAATAAAACAAAGTGTGTGTGAGATATCATCGACAATTTTTAGACGTTTGAAAGGTCTAGCGATGCATTATGTATGGAATATAACTTCGCTCATCCATAACACTGGCGCATAAAACTTTGCTCTTCTTACTATTTTTTAAAAAATTCTTTAGTATCTTCAAATAAAACATATTAATTTTCTTTTTAATTTATAATGTAAACTATTGTATTTAAATGTTTTATTACACTGTGCAACAAATATCTCCCTAAATAATTCCAATGCGAAATGAAAGTAAATAAATTGTTTCTTTTTGTTGTCCTATAAGAAATTTTACTATTTTATTTAACGCTCTAATCCGCAAGAGTCACCAATTATCTCAAAAAGTAATTATAATTTTTTTTTCAATTTAAAGTTGACTTTAGTTACAGATTTGTTAACATTTCCCTTGAAGGTCGAAATGCATTCTGATTTTTAGTTTTTGTTCTGTCAGTTGTTTTGTGAGTGATCTCATAATTATTTTTTAATCAAAGTTTTACTAACTTTTAGTTGCCCGATCTATACGAAATATTTTTTTTAAATGTTAAACAATTAACAAAAAGAGTGTTGAGAACGCAAAAACTAAGGGGTGCCTCAGGGCACTGTTGCGAGATGCGGCTAGGAATGACAAATAGAGACGGATAGGAATGACAAATAGAGACCCCAGACAAATTAAATTATCAGCCTTGACTCATGATCAGTTGGTACTCCATAAGAATATCCACAGCCAGGAAGTTCAAAAGTTGGCGAAAAAGCAAAACATCCAGTTAATGACGTCCGTTATGACTTTCCAATCTGGTTAGGCAAAAAAGATGGTGCAAACTATGCAAATAGTCGAAAACACAGTGTGTTTGCTCAAAATGCGATCTTCATTTATGCTTCTCAAATGCCAAAAATTGTTTTTATTGTAGAAAGTAAAACATATTATCTTACTTTTTGTATATTTTTCATTAGTTTTTCTATAAAATCGTATCATAATTAATGTTTACATCTTATTGTTTTTTGTGCCCTGAGGCACTCTTCACCTTTTTGCACCTGGTTCTTAAACTAAATTTGCAAATAAGTTTCTGATGGCTGTTTTGAGTTTATTGGGTCATAATTACCCTAAAAAAAATTATTCGACAAATTTTTTTAGCTTTTTATAGTTTGCGGGTTAGAGGGTTAATGTAACAAAACCATAACAAATTAATCTTTTAACATTGCTTTACCATTACTTTCTAATTATCGGGTTCTAAATTAGTTAACAAAAAGCGGTTTAACGCAGCAAATTATGTTTCAAAGATAAGAATTATATTAATAACTAGCAAACCCGGTTCACTTCGCTACACCAAAGGAAAGGAATTCTTAAAAAAATTTATTTTACTTATTTAATAACGATTGTTTTGGTAGTTTCTAACGTTATATCGAAAGTGTAAAAATATTTGCCACACAAATAATCAATAAAGAGTAATGATGTCAAATATTCCGATCTTCCCTTTTAAAATGTAAAGAAAAATGCAGAAAAACTACCAATAATTACCCCATTTGTATTTTTATTCACTCAGAACCCTGTATGCTCTATTTCATGTTTCTAGGTCCATTATTATAAAAAAATTCCAAAAGTAGATATTTTGGAATTTGATGGTATGAGTGATCACAAATTTTCACTGTTTTCGCTCTAGGACCTTAAGTTTACGAATTATAAGCAATTTTAGATATTTTGGAATTTCTTTATCAAAATCGAATTTTGATGAAAAATATGAGTGATCACAGATTTTCAATGTTTTCGCTCTAGGACTTTTAGTTATCGAATTATAAGCAATTTTAGATATTTTGGAATTTTCTTCATCAAAATCGAATTTTGATGGGAAATATGAGTGATCACAGATTTTCACTGTTTTCGCTCTAGGACCTTTAGTTTACGAACTATAAGCAATTTTAGATATTTTTGAATTTTCGTTATAAAAATCAATTTTTGGTGGGAAATATGAGTGATCACAGATTTTCACTGTTTTCGCTCTAGGACTTTTAGTTATCGAATTGGAATTTTCTTCATCAAAATCCAATTTTGATGGGAAATATGAGTGATCACAGATTTTCACTGTTTTCGCTCTAGGACCTTTAGTTTACGAATTATAAGCAATTTTAGATATTTTTGAATTTTCTTCATCAAAATCAATTTTTGGTGGGAAATATGAGTGATCACAGATTTTCACTGTTTTCGCTCTAGGACTTTTAGTTATCGAATTATAAGCAATTTTAGATATTTTGGAATTTTCTTCATCAAAATCGAATTTTGATGGGAAATATGAGTGATCACAGATTTTCACTGTTTTCGCTCTAGGACCTTTAGTTTACGAACAATAAGCAATTTTAGATATTTTTGAATTTTCGTTATAAAAATCAATTTTTGGTGGGAAATATGAGTGATCACAGATTTTCACTGTTTTCGCTCTAGGACCTTTAGTTTACGAATTATTAGCAATTTTAGATATTTTTGAATTTTCTTCATCAAAATAAATTTTTGGTGAGAAATATGAGTGATCACAGATTTTCACTGTTTTAGGACTTTTAGTTATCGAATTATAAGCAATTTTAGATATTTTGATGTTTTCTTTATCAAAATCGAATTTTGATGGGAAATATGAGTAATCACAGATTTTCACTGTTTTCGCTCTAGGACCTTTAGTTTACGAATTATAAGCAATTTTAGATATTTTTGAATTTTCGTTATAAAAATCAATTTTTGGTGGGAAATATGAGTGATCACAGATTTTCACTGTTTTTGCTCTAGGACTTTTAGTTATCGAATTATAAGCAATTTTAGATATTTTGGAATTTTCTTCATCAAAATACAATTTTGATGGTAAATATGAGTGATCACAGATTTTCACTGTTTTTAGATATTTTTGAATTTTCGTTATAAAAATCAATTTTTGGTGGGAAATATGAGTGATCACAGATTTTCACTGTTTTTGCTCTAGGACTTTTAGTTATCGAATTATAAGCAATTTTAGATATTTTTGAATTTTCTTCATCAAAATCAATCAGATTTTCACTGTTTTCGCTCTAGGACCTTTAGTTTACGAATTATAAGCAATTTTAAATATTTTTGAATTTTCGTTATAAACATCAATTTTTGGTGGGAAATATCACAGATTTTCACTGTTTTCGTTCTAGGGCATTTAATTTACGAATTATAAGCAATTTTAGATATTTTGAAATTTTCGTTATAAAAATCAATTTTTGGTGGGAAATATGAGTGATCACAGATTTTAACTGTTATCGCTCTAGGACTTTTAGTTATCGAATTATAAGCAATTTTAGATATTTTTGAATTTTCTTTATCAAAATCAATATTTGGTGGGATATATGAGTGATCACAGATTTTCACTGTTTTTGCTCTAGGACTTTTAGATATCGAATTATAAGCAATTTTAGATATTTTGGAATTTTCTTCATCAAAATACAATTTTGATGGTAAATATGAGTGATCACAGATTTTCACTGTTTTCGCTCTAGGACCTTTAGTTTACGAATTATAAGCAATTTTAGATATTTTTGAATTTTCTTCATCAAAATCAATATTTGGTGGGAAATATGAGTGATCACAGATTTTAACTGTTATCGCTCTAGGACTTTTAGTTATCGAATTATAAGCAATTTTAGATATTTTGGAATTTTCTTCATCAAAATCGAATTTTGATGGGAAATATGAGTGATCACAGATTTTCACTGTTTTCGCTCTAGGACTTTTATTTATCGAATTATAAACAATTTTAGATATTTTGAAATTTCTTTATCAAAATCGAATTTGGTGGGAAATATGAGTGATCACAGATTTTCACTGTTTTCGCTCTAGGACCTTTAGTTTACGAATTATAAGCAATTTTAAATATTTTTGAATTTTCGTTATAAACATCAATTTTTGATGGGAAATATGAGTGATCACAGATTTTCACTGTTTTCGCTCTAGGACCTTTAGTTTACGAATTATAAGCAATTTTAGATATTTTTGAATTTTCTTCATCAAAATCAATATTTGGTGGGAAATATGAGTGATCACAGATTTTAACTGTTATCGCTCTAGGACTTTTAGTTATCGAACTATAAGCAATTTTAGATATTTTTGAATTTTCGTTATAAACATCAATTTTTGGTGGGAAATATGAGTAATCACAGATTTTCACTGTTTTCGTTCTAGGGCATTTAATTTACGAATTATAAGCAATTTTAGATATTTTGAAATTTTCGTTATAAAAATCAATTTTTGGTGGGAAATATGAGTGATCACAGATTTTCACTGTTTTCGCTCTAGGACCTTTAGTTTACGAATTATTAGCAATTTTAGATATTTTTGAATTTTCTTCATCAAAATAAATTTTTGGTGAGAAATATGAGTGATCACAGATTTTCACTGTTTTAGGACTTTTAGTTATCGAATTATAAGCAATTTTAGATATTTTGATATTTTCTTTATCAAAATCGAATTTTGGTGGGAAATATGAGTGATCACAAATTTTCACTGTTTTCGCTCTAGGACCTTTAGTTTACGAATTATAAGCAATTTTAGAGCGGAATGGAGTAATCGAACCATCTTCAAGTTGTTTTAGTTAAGAAGAATGATGATTAGATTTTGCGTCGATTATAGAAAGCTGAACGACGTCAAAAAGAAAGACAGCTACTCGCTACCAAGAGTTGACGACACCCTGGGCACATTAGCTGGAACACAATGGTTCTCCACATTGGACTTGCAAAGTGGTTACTGGTAGAGATTTCAGACAAAGACAAGGAGAAAACTGCGTTCAGTGCGAGTGATGGGTTATGGCAGTTCAATGTGATGCCTTTTGGACTCTGCAATGCTCCAGCCACATTCGAGCATTTAATGAACATGTGTTGAACCTTGAAGAAGTCCTTAAACGAATATCGGCGGCTGTGCATTGTTCCAGAAAGAAGTTACGTATTTAGGGCATCGCGTAACAGCGTATAGGCATATCAACAGATGAAGATAAAATATGTTTAGGACTGGCCTCGTCCGAAAAATCTTCACAAATTACGCAGTTTTCTAGGCCTTTGCACGTACTACCGACGATTTGTACCGAATTTTGCCAGTGTTGCCGCAAGCTTACCCAGAAGTCGTGACCGTTTCTGTGGAGTGATTCTCAAGGACAGGCATTCCTGCAGTTAAAGGAATTGTTGTGTACAGCACCAATTTCGGCATATCCCATCCCTGGGGGAAAGTTTGTGCTAGACAGCGATGCGAGTGGATACGGAATAGGAGGTGTGCTTTCGCAGGTGATCAACGGGACGGAAAAGGTGATAGCCTACTACAGACGAATACTTTCCAAGCCTGAGAGAAATTACTGAGTCACGCGACGTGAACTCTTGGCAGTATTAGAGTGTGTGAAGCATTTTCACAAGTATCTGTATGGTCAGCACTTCCAACTGAGAAGTGATCATTCTGCCCTCAGATGGTTGGTGCAATTTAAACAACCTGAAGGGTAACTGGCTCGTTGGATTGAGCGGCTTCAGAGCTATGACTTTAGCATCGAGCACCGGAAGGGTTTGAAACACGGCAATGCGGACGCGCTCTCAAGACGGCTTTGCAACGTGGGATACAATCATTGCGCAAAAGCCGAGGAAAAGGAATGTGTCATCGACGTTCGACTAATGTATATAGAGTCCAGTGAAGATTGGTCTGTAGCGCAAAGAAATGACCCTATACTGGCGAAAATAATATCGGCAAAAGAAGAAGGTAGCCCACAATCAAATATCGGCCGAAAGTCCACTGATGAAATCATATTGGGCCCTTTGGAATAGACTACAGTTGTTAAATGGCTGTTAATACCGCATATGGGGAAGTGCTGACGGTAAAACGGTGACAAATCTAAACGGTGATAAAATCCTCTAAAATAAACGAAGTAATTAAAAAGTTCCATGACGGTCCCAGTGGTGGTCATCTTGGTGTGACAAAAACCTTAGAAAAGTTAAAACAACTTTTTATTGGGTGGGTTGTCAGCAAGCAGTAGCCGATTGGGTGGCCAATTGTCCACAATGCATAGCAGCGAAGGGGCCAGTAAGAAGAATTCGTGGACAACTTCAGCAATATAACTCCGGTGCGCCATTCGAGCGGACTGCAATTGATGAACATGCCTTTTCCCTGTCAGTGATGCCGGAAACCGTTACGTTCTGGTGGTTATGGATTATTTCAGCAAATGGCCAGAGGTGTATGCCATACCCAATCAGGAAGCTAAAACGGTTATAAGCATATTTGTGAACAACTGGGTGTGCCGCTATGGTGTTCCATTGGAGTTGCATTCTGAAAAGTGGTCAGTGCAAACTAGAAGGACTGGGATGAACACATACCGAAATATGTATTGGCATACAGATCAGCTGTTCACGACTCAACCTCTCGAACACCTGCAAAAATTGTCTTCGGGACAGAACTCAAGTTGCCTGGCGATTTAGAATTCGGTATTAAGCCCTCATCAACAAATAATGAAAACACTTCCCAAGAGCAAGATTACCTTAACGAACTTCACGAATTCGCAGACGAATAAAACTAACCAGCGACAAAATGAAAGCCATATACGATCGAGCAGCGAATTCTGAAGGATTTAGCGAAGGCCAGATTGTACTGCTGTATAACCCGCAACGTAAGAAAGGACTGTCTCCCAAACTACAAACCCATTGGGATGGACCATACATGGTGTTTAAGAAATTAAACGACGTTGTGTACATAATACAGAAAGAAAAGAGCCCGATATATAAAATGAAGGTCGTACATTTAGAACGACAAGCTACCTATGGGAGAAGTGAATCTATGCCTATTCGGGACGAAGAGGCTTAAGTGCTTCTCAAACTTTAACATTGCTGTAGAATATACAACATTCAATAAAAGCTTTGAGTTGAGCATTGTTTGTAAGTATGGCAACACTAAACGATTAATGACTAACATCGAAAGCTCTAGAATTCGAATATTTTAGTTTTAAGATCATTGTAGAAATAGAGCTTACTAGATGGTGAAGCAGTGTATATAAATTGGCCATGAGAACACCGCAACAGTCAGTCTAATTTGAAGCATCGTTAAATAAAGACATCGACTGCATTGCCAGTGTATACTTGTACATTATAAAGTGTGTGTGTGTTTATTTCTGCAAATCGATAAACCTGTATAGAGAGAATGAGTGACTATTTGAACTGTTGTTGTTGTACATTGTAAATAAATAAAGAGTTGTTATAATTTTAAACTACTAAAACTGCTTTTTTATTTGCAATCAAAAGTATCCGGTTTATTTAAAAGAAATAGACCAAACTTTCAGAAGGTGAAAACGTAACAATATTTTCAAATTTTCGTGATGGGAAATATGAAAGATCATAGATTTCCACTTACTTCGCTCTAGGACCTTTAGTTATCGAATTATAAGCAATTTTAGATATATTGGAATTTTCGGAAAAACAAATGTTGGTGGAATATATGCGTGATCATTATTATTTATTATTATTTTCGCTCTAGGACCTTTAGTTTACCAATTATAAGCAATTTTAGATATTTTGGAATTTTCGTTATAAAAATCAATTGGTGGGAAATATGAGTGATGACAGATTTCCACTGCTTTCGCTCTAGCACCTTTAGTTTACGAATTATAAGCAATTTTAGATATTTTGAAATTTCTTTATCAATATCGAATTTTGGTGGGAAATATGAGTGATCACAGATTTTCACTGTTTTCGCTCTAGGACCTTTAGTTTACGAATTATAAGCAATTTTAGATATTTTTGAATTTTCGTTATAAAAATCAATTTTGGTGGGAAATATGAGTGATTACAGATTTTCACTGTTTTAGTCTAGGACCTTTAGATATTTTGAAATTTTCGTTATAAAAATCAATATTTGGTGGGAAATATAAAATTGATTTTCATTGTTTTTGCTCTAGGACTTTTAGTTATCGAATTATAAGAAATTTTAAATATTTTTCAATTTTCGTTATAAAAATCAATTTTTGGTGGGAAATATGAGTGATCACAGATTTTCACTGTTTTCGCTTTAGGACCTTTAGTTTACGAATTAGAAGCAATTTTATATATTTTTGAATTTTCTTCATCAAAATCAATATTTGGTGGGATATATGAGTGATCACAGATTTTCACTGTTTTCGCTCTAGGACGTTAAGTTTACGAATTATAAGCAATTTTAGATATTTTTGAATTTTCGTTATAAAAATCAATTTTTGGTGGGAAATATGAGTGATCACAGATTTTCACTGTTTTTGCTCTAGGACTTTTAGTTATCGAATTATAAGCAATTTTAGATATTTTGGAATTTTCTTCATCAAAATCTAATTTTGATGGGAAATATGAGTGATCACAGGTTTTCACTGTTTTCGTTCTAGGGCATTTAGTTTACGAAATATAAGCAATTATAGATACTTTGGAATTTTCTCAAACACACACAAACTCATGGGAAAAATATGAGTGATCACAGATTTTCACTGTTTTCGCTCTAGGACCTTTAGTTTACGAATTATAAGCGATTTTAGATATTTTGAAGTTTTCTGTATCAAAATCGAATTTTGGTGGGGAATATGAGTGATCACAGATTTTCACTGTTTTTGCTCTAGGACTTTTAGTTATCAAATTATAAGCAATTTTAGATATTTTGAAATTTACTTCATCAAAATCCAATTTAGTTTACGAATTATAAGCAATTTTAGATAATTTTGAATTTTCGTTATAAAAATCAATTTTTGGTGAGAAATACGAGTGATCACAGATTTTCACTGCTTTTGCTCTAGGACTTTTAGTTTACGAATTATAAGCAATTTTAGATATTTTTGAATTTTCGTTATCATAATCGAATTTTGGTGAGAAATATGCGTGAGCACAGATTTTCACTGTTTTCGCTCTAGGACCTTTAGTTTACGAATTATAAGCAATTTTAGATATTTTGAAATTTTCTTCATCAAAATCCAATTTAGTTTACGAATTATAAGCAATTTCAGATAATTTTGAAATTTTCTTTATCAAAATCATGGGAAATATGAGTGATCACAGATTTTCACTGTTTTCGCTCTAGGACCTTTAGTTTACGAATTATAAGCAATTTTAGATATTTTGGAATTTTCTTCATCAAAATCAATTTTTGGTGGGAAATATGAGTGATCACAGATGTTCACTGTTTTCGCTCTAGGACTTTTAGTTTACGAATTATAAGCAATTTTAGATATTTTGAAATTTTCTTTATCAAAATCGAATTTTGGTGGGATATATGAGTGATCACAGATTTTCACTGTTTTCGTTCTAGGACCTTTAGTTTACGAATTATAAGCAATTTTATATATTTTGGAATTTTCTTCATCAAAATCCAATTTGAATGGGAAATATGAGTGATCACAGATTTTCACTGTTTTCGCTCTAGGACCTTTAATTTACGAATTATAAGCAATTTTATATATTTTGAAATTTTCTTTATCAAAATCGAATTTTGGTGGGAAATATGAGTGATCACAGATTTTCACTGTTTTCGCTCTAGAAATCAATATTTGGTGGGATATATGAGTGATCACAGATTTTCACTGTTTTCGCTCTAGGACGTTAAGTTTACGAATTATAAGCAATTTTAGATATTTTTGAATTTTCGTTATAAAAATCAATTTTTGGTGGGAAATATGAGTGATCACAGATTTTCACTGTTTTTGCTCTAGGACTTTTAGTTATCGAATTATAAGCAATTTTAGATATTTTGGAATTTTCTTCATCAAAATCGAATTTTGATGGGAAATATGAGTGATCACAGGTTTTCACTGTTTTCGTTCTAGGGCATTTAGTTTACGAAATATAAGCAATTATAGATACTTTGGAATTTTCTCAAACACACACAAACTCATGGGAAAAATATGAGTGATCACAGATTTTCACTGTTTTCGCTCTAGGACCTTTAGTTTACGAATTATAAGCGATTTTAGATATTTTGAAGTTTTCTGTATCAAAATCGAATTTTGGTGGGGAATATGAGTGATCACAGATTTTCACTGTTTTTGCTCTAGGACTTTTAGTTATCAAATTATAAGCAATTTTAGATATTTTGAAATTTACTTCATCAAAATCCAATTTAGTTTACGAATTATAAGCAATTTTAGATAATTTTGAATTTTCGTTATAAAAATCAATTTTTGGTGAGAAATACGAGTGATCACAGATTTTCACTGCTTTTGCTCTAGGACTTTTAGTTTACGAATTATAAGCAATTTTAGATATTTTTGAATTTTCGTTATCATAATCGAATTTTGGTGAGAAATATGCGTGAGCACAGATTTTCACTGTTTTCGCTCTAGGACCTTTAGTTTACGAATTATAAGCAATTTTAGATATTTTGAAATTTTCTTCATCAAAATCCAATTTAGTTTACGAATTATAAGCAATTTCAGATAATTTTGAAATTTTCTTTATCAAAATCATGGGAAATATGAGTGATCACAGATTTTCACTGTTTTCGCTCTAGGACCTTTAGTTTACGAATTATAAGCAATTTTAGATATTTTGGAATTTTCTTCATCAAAATCAATTTTTGGTGGGAAATATGAGTGATCACAGATGTTCACTGTTTTCGCTCTAGGACTTTTAGTTTACGAATTATAAGCAATTTTAGATATTTTGAAATTTTCTTTATCAAAATCGAATTTTGGTGGGATATATGAGTGATCACAGATTTTCACTGTTTTCGTTCTAGGACCTTTAGTTTACGAATTATAAGCAATTTTAGATATTTTGGAATTTTCTTCATCAAAATCCAATTTGAATGGGAAATATGAGTGATCACAGATTTTCACTGTTTTCGCTCTAGGACCTTTAATTTACGAATTATAAGCAATTTTATATATTTTGAAATTTTCTTTATCAAAATCGAATTTTGGTGGGAAATATGAGTGATCACAGATTTTCACTGTTTTCGCTCTAGAAATCAATATTTGGTGGGATATATGAGTGATCACAGATTTTCACTGTTTTCGCTCTAGGACGTTAAGTTTACGAATTATAAGCAATTTTAGATATTTTTGAATTTTCGTTATAAAAATCAATTTTTGGTGGGAAATATGAGTGATCACAGATTTTCACTGTTTTTGCTCTAGGACTTTTAGTTATCGAATTATAAGCAATTTTAGATATTTTGGAATTTTCTTCATCAAAATCTAATTTTGATGGGAAATATGAGTGATCACAGGTTTTCACTGTTTTCGTTCTAGGGCATTTAGTTTACGAAATATAAGCAATTATAGATACTTTGGAATTTTCTCAAACACACACAAACTCATGGGAAAAATATGAGTGATCACAGATTTTCACTGTTTTCGCTCTAGGACCTTTAGTTTACGAATTATAAGCGATTTTAGATATTTTGAAGTTTTCTGTATCAAAATCGAATTTTGGTGGGGAATATGAGTGATCACAGATTTTCACTGTTTTTGCTCTAGGACTTTTAGTTATCAAATTATAAGCAATTTTAGATATTTTGAAATTTACTTCATCAAAATCCAATTTAGTTTACGAATTATAAGCAATTTTAGATAATTTTGAATTTTCGTTATAAAAATCAATTTTTGGTGAGAAATACGAGTGATCACAGATTTTCACTGCTTTTGCTCTAGGACTTTTAGTTTACGAATTATAAGCAATTTTAGATATTTTTGAATTTTCGTTATCATAATCGAATTTTGGTGAGAAATATGCGTGAGCACAGATTTTCACTGTTTTCGCTCTAGGACCTTTAGTTTACGAATTATAAGCAATTTTAGATATTTTGAAATTTTCTTCATCAAAATCCAATTTAGTTTACGAATTATAAGCAATTTCAGATAATTTTGAAATTTTCTTTATCAAAATCATGGGAAATATGAGTGATCACAGATTTTCACTGTTTTCGCTCTAGGACCTTTAGTTTACGAATTATAAGCAATTTTAGATATTTTGGAATTTTCTTCATCAAAATCAATTTTTGGTGGGAAATATGAGTGATCACAGATGTTCACTGTTTTCGCTCTAGGACTTTTAGTTTACGAATTATAAGCAATTTTAGATATTTTGAAATTTTCTTTATCAAAATCGAATTTTGGTGGGATATATGAGTGATCACAGATTTTCACTGTTTTCGTTCTAGGACCTTTAGTTTACGAATTATAAGCAATTTTAGATATTTTGGAATTTTCTTCATCAAAATCCAATTTGAATGGGAAATATGAGTGATCACAGATTTTCACTGTTTTCGCTCTAGGACCTTTAATTTACGAATTATAAGCAATTTTATATATTTTGAAATTTTCTTTATCAAAATCGAATTTTGGTGGGAAATATGAGTGATCACAGATTTTCACTGTTTTCGCTCTAGAAATCAATATTTGGTGGGATATATGAGTGATCACAGATTTTCACTGTTTTCGCTCTAGGACGTTAAGTTTACGAATTATAAGCAATTTTAGATATTTTTGAATTTTCGTTATAAAAATCAATTTTTGGTGGGAAATATGAGTGATCACAGATTTTCACTGTTTTTGCTCTAGGACTTTTAGTTATCGAATTATAAGCAATTTTAGATATTTTGGAATTTTCTTCATCAAAATCTAATTTTGATGGGAAATATGAGTGATCACAGGTTTTCACTGTTTTCGTTCTAGGGCATTTAGTTTACGAAATATAAGCAATTATAGATACTTTGGAATTTTCTCAAACACACACAAACTCATGGGAAAAATATGAGTGATCACAGATTTTCACTGTTTTCGCTCTAGGACCTTTAGTTTACGAATTATAAGCGATTTTAGATATTTTGAAGTTTTCTGTATCAAAATCGAATTTTGGTGGGGAATATGAGTGATCACAGATTTTCACTGTTTTTGCTCTAGGACTTTTAGTTATCAAATTATAAGCAATTTTAGATATTTTGAAATTTACTTCATCAAAATCCAATTTAGTTTACGAATTATAAGCAATTTTAGATAATTTTGAATTTTCGTTATAAAAATCAATTTTTGGTGAGAAATACGAGTGATCACAGATTTTCACTGCTTTTGCTCTAGGACTTTTAGTTTACGAATTATAAGCAATTTTAGATATTTTTGAATTTTCGTTATCATAATCGAATTTTGGTGAGAAATATGCGTGAGCACAGATTTTCACTGTTTTCGCTCTAGGACCTTTAGTTTACGAATTATAAGCAATTTTAGATATTTTGAAATTTTCTTCATCAAAATCCAATTTAGTTTACGAATTATAAGCAATTTCAGATAATTTTGAAATTTTCTTTATCAAAATCATGGGAAATATGAGTGATCACAGATTTTCACTGTTTTCGCTCTAGGACCTTTAGTTTACGAATTATAAGCAATTTTAGATATTTTGGAATTTTCTTCATCAAAATCAATTTTTGGTGGGAAATATGAGTGATCACAGATGTTCACTGTTTTCGCTCTAGGACTTTTAGTTTACGAATTATAAGCAATTTTAGATATTTTGAAATTTTCTTTATCAAAATCGAATTTTGGTGGGATATATGAGTGATCACAGATTTTCACTGTTTTCGTTCTAGGACCTTTAGTTTACGAATTATAAGCAATTTTAGATATTTTGGAATTTTCTTCATCAAAATCCAATTTGAATGGGAAATATGAGTGATCACAGATTTTCACTGTTTTCGCTCTAGGACCTTTAATTTACGAATTATAAGCAATTTTATATATTTTGAAATTTTCTTTATCAAAATCGAATTTTGGTGGGAAATATGAGTGATCACAGATTTTCACTGTTTTCGCTCTAGGACTTTTAGTTTACGAATTATAAGCAATTTTAGATATTTTTGAATTTTCTTCATCAAAATCGAATTTTGATGGGAAATATGAGTGATCACAGATTTTCACTGTTTTCGCTCTAGGACGTTAAGTTTACGAATTATAAGCAATTTTAGATATTTTGGAATTTTCGTTATAAAAATCAACTTTTGTGAGAAATATGAGCGATCACAGATTTTCACTGTTTTCGCTCTAGGACTTTTAGTTATCGAATTATAAGGAATTTTAGATATTTTGAAATTTCTTTATCAAAATCGAATTTTGGTGGGAAATATGAGTGATCACAGATTTTCACTGTTTTCGCTCTAGGACTTTTAGTTATCGAATTATAAGCAATTTTAGATATTTTTGAATTTTCTTCATCAAAATCGAATTTTGATGGGAAATATGAGTGATCACAGATTTTCACTGTTTTCGCTCTAGGACTTTTAGTTATCGAATTATAAGCAATTTTAGATATTTTTGAATTTTCTTCATCAAAATCGAATTTTGATGGGAAATATGAGTGATCACAGATTTTCACTGTTTTCGCTCTAGGACTTTTAGTTATCGAATTATAAGCAATTTTAGATATTTTTGAATTTTCTTCATCAAAATCCAATTTTTGGTGGGAAATATGAGTGCTCACAGATTTTCACTGTTTTCGTTCTAGGACTTTTAGTTATCGAATTATAAGCAATTTTAGATATTTTTGAATTTTTATTATAAAAACAAATTTTTGATTGGAAATATGAGTGATCACAGATTTTCACTGTTTTTGCTCTAGGACTTTTAGTTATCGAATTATAAGCAATTTTAGATATTTTTGAATTTACGTTATAAAAATCATTTTTGATGGGAAATATGAGTGATCACAGATTTTCACTGTTTTTGCTCTAGGACTTTTAGTTATCGAATTATAAACAATTTTAGATATTTTTGAATTTTCGTTATAAAAATCAATTTTTGGTGGGAAATATGAGTGATCACAGATTTTCACTGTTTTCGTTGTAGGACTTTTAGTTTACGAAATATAAGCAATTTTAGATATTTTTGAATTTTCTTCATCAAAATCGAATTTGATGGGAAATATGAGTGATCACAGATTTTCACTGTTTTCGTTCTAGGGCCTTTAGTTTACGAATTATAAGCAATTTTAGATATTTTGGAATTTTCGTTAAAAAAAATCAATTTTTGGTGGGAAATATGAGTGCTAACAGATTTTCACTGTTTTCGCTATAGGACCTTTAGTTTACGAATTATAAGCAATTTTAGATATTTTGGAATTTTCGTTATAAAAATCAATTTTTGATTGGAAATATGAGTGATCACAGATTTTCACTGTTTTTGCTCTAGGACTTTTAGTTATCGAATTATAAGCAATTTTAGATATTTTGGAATTTTCTTCATCAAAATCCAATTTTGATGGGATATATGAGTGATCACAGATTTTCACTGTTTTCGTTCTAGGGCCTTTAGTTTACGAAATATAAGCAATTTTAGATATTTTGAAATTTTCTTTATCAAAATCGAATTTTGGTGGGAAATATGAGTGATCACAGATTTTCACTGTTTTCGTTCTAGGGCCTTTAGTTTACGAATTATAAGCAATTTTAGATATTTTGGAATTTTCGTTAAAAAAAATCAATTTTTGGTGGGAAATATGAGTGCTCACAGATTTTTTTTTTTGCTCTAGGACTTTTAGTTATCGAATTATAAGCAATTTTAGATATTTTTAAATTTTTATTATAAAAACCAATTTTTGATTGGAAATATGAGTGATCACAGATTTTCACTGTTTTCGCTCTAGGACCTTTGGTTTACGAATTATAAGCAATTTTAGATATTTTGGAATTTTCGTTATAAAAATCAATTTTTTTGATAAAAATAGGGTTTTTGGGATGTATTTTTTATATTTTTATTAACTTATATTGTTAATCCATATAAATATATAAATGCCTTTGTAAGTTTGTTTGTTGGTTTGTTTGTTTGAGCATCACGCCTAATTCCCCATCCATACTGTGAAACATTTGATGCAAAACATTTGAGTTTGTCGATGAAAGGGGAAAGTGGAATGGAAAAGGGTACTGTGTTTCATGTACAGGAATTTTTTGTTGAGTATGTCATCATTTATTCGTTCTGTACAGAAATTTCAAAAACTGAAAAGCAAAAACTTCCCTGTGTGGACACGAATGCAGTTTCAAAAGAGAATTTAAAAATGTTTTGCAGCAAATGTTTCACAGTGTGGACCGGGACTAAACGGCTAAATCGATTTTATTGAAATTTGAAACGTATATAGATCCTTACTTGGAACGTCAATAGGCCTTTTTCAATAATTTGATCAGAAAGGGATAAACAGGGGGAAAACTGGCAAAATTGATACCTTTAGTTCTTAAACAACAAATACTAAACGGCTGAGCCAATTTTATTAAAATTTCGAACATAGATAGATTGTTATTAAGAAGCATCAATAGGCTATACCCTTTTTCACTACTTGGACTTTAAAGGTATAAAAGGGGGAAAACGGGAAAAATAGGTATCTTGGGTTTTTAAACATTGAAAATTTGTTTAAAAGAAAATCATGTTTAATTTAGCGCACTATAGTCACAAAAATATGTATTTAGAAAGTATCTTTTCAAAAGTCCTGTAAGGTTTGTACCTTATAGGAGTCTAAACCATTGGTCAAATCCTGTTGAAATTTGCCTTAAAATTGGCGAGATTTTATAAATGGCACCACCCATACAAAGTAAATAGGTATTTTCGAATATCAGCAGAACCCACCCATACCAAGTAAATAATTATTTTTAAATATCTAGAGGGATATAATTGTGGAAGTCTTCAAGATTTTTTAAAATCGCATAATATTTTTTATAAATTTAAAGGCATGGTATGCAATTAATCACAAACAAGAAATTCCAGTATTAATTATTTTCATTTATTTTTTTTATAAAATCCTTACATACTTATATTTTTACTACGACATATTATTTGAAATTCCGCACAAATATAAAACAATATTATTATAAAAACCAAATAGTTGGCTTTGAATTGATATTATTTTGCTTTTAAATTTTTGGAAATCTTGACTCAAGCTATTTTGACTAACTATTAAAAACGAAATGATCAAGATAAAATTGTTTTATACTTCTTTCTTGGAGAAGTTTAAAAGTTTCCATTGCTTTGTCAATGCTAAGAATTATGCATGTGTTTTTGTTAAACCTAAATGCTTACAAACACTGAAATTGACTATTTTTTAATAGAGAATCTAGTAAATTTTACTTTATTCAGAAATAAGTATATTTGGTAAAAGGTTATGTTTTCGAAAGCTGAAATTAAGGAATATAGTTAAACAAAAAATCATAGTAATTACATACATAGCTACAGAAGTTGTAGATTTGTATCAAATTTGTCAGCCAAATAATTAATTTTTAATAAAAAGTTAGGTATGTATGTATTTAAATTGGATAAAACGAAAAACATTTTCATTTTGTGAAATCTTAAAATTTAAAATATTTGTGTTTCATATGCATACAAAAAAAAAAAAAAAATGGTTACAAATTAAAATCTTCAGCAAATCAATTCAGTAAATAATCTATAAATCCATAAAAATTATTATTATTTTTTAAATAATAAACTCACCTTAAATAAAATTACTTTACATACCTACGTATGTATGTATTTATTACATTATTATCAAATTAAATACCCGTACCGATTTCCGTTTTATTTACACTAGTTAGAGTATTGGCAACTCTTGTATGCTTTCTTATATTTGCTCTGCTTTTATTCATATATATGATTATTTACCTTTTTCTCTCATCTTCTTATTACTTATTACAACAACAACACATTTCAATGCACAGAATCACGCGACTCAAACACACACAAACTTATGTGTAAAGGGCTTTTGTTAAAACAACAACAACCACTAAACACCGCTAAATACAACAACAAAATTATTGCATACACAATTTTCTGAGGATGATTATTTTTTTCCACTGATTGATTTTATTGTAATAAAAACTTTCCAATGATTTTTTTTATAATTTTTAATAACTATTTGTTTTAAATTATATTAAGACTTTTAATTGTTAAATTTACTACACTTTCACTATATTCACTGAGCATTTAATGACGGACGACAAGACAAAGTATCACGATGAATTTAAAACGAACGATTTTAGAAACTAAAATGTTTGACAAACAGAGTAGAGTTGCCAGTGAAAATGAAATTATTTTTGATAGGAGGATTTTATGAACATGATATTAATTTGAGGGCTAATCAAAAGAGAATAAAATGTATCCTCCATATTTATAATTAATGTTGAAATTGATAAAAGGTTTGTAAAACAAAATTTGTTTAATATGTCTTTGATAAATTAAAACAATTAAGAAAGTAAGTCGGTCAAGCGCGACCTCTAAGTATGAGCAACTCATTACTCTATTAAAATTTCGATAACATTTTTCATGAGTGATTTTCGGAAGTGAGCCGATCAAATTGGGTCGCACGATTTATTTCTAAATGAGTTTTAAGCTTGTTAAAGCATAAAAGACAAACCAATTTAGCATAAATATTGTAATTTATAATTGGCTGTAGGTTGCATATAAAGTTTTCAATAACATTATTAATACTGGATACTTGTAGCAGGAGTAGACTCAATATGTGATTTCACAGTGATATAAAATAACTAGACAATAATATCTATATAAATAATTTCAATTAATTTTTAACTTCATCCTCAGTATAACTATTAGTTAACACATAACCAGACTTCCTGTTACTGGGGGTAAGTATGAAAAATCTGTACATATATCTATTTTGTGTGTATGTTTCTTTCAATTAGTTTACATTTGTGTTCAAAAATTATGTTTTACATATATGAAAGTATACACATTTTTCACTATAAACAAAGGTTGGCTACCGTTACCGAAATTACTGTAATTACTGTTATCGCTAAAATACCATTACCGATATAATTGCAAAAACCGTCATCCCTAAATACCATTACCAATATTCTATATACATATAATTTGAAATTACAAAAATACAAATTTTTAATTTTAATAAAAATGTTTATTGAAAATTACAGAATTTCAAATATAATAGAATAACAACTTTGTTAACTTCTATAAAATTTATTAATAATTTTATTTAGGTTGAAAGTAGTTATCATTAAAATATTTTTGTCGATTTGGATCGGTAGCCCACGGGCCTAACAATTTTCAGAATAACATTAACCAGAAATTTCACGATTTCATGATTTTTCGTGAAAAAATTTAAAATTCGAATTAGTGTAAAATTCTTACGGATTAAGATATCGTTGTAAATTTACTACTTTTGCCATTGTCCGTAGGGACAATGGCATTACGGATTAAGATATCGTTGTAAATTTACTACTTTTGCCATTGTCCGTAGGGAGAAAATATGTTCCAAACATTTTAACAAAAAGGCCGTTGTCCCGTTATTTACCGTTGGATATCTTATTAATACAAGGTGGCGCAAAAGTAAACTTCCGATGTTTTTTAGCTGTAATTAAAAAAAAAAAAATGAAAAACTTTGATTTTTTTTTTACATCCAGTCGAGAATATGATGTCATGTAAATGGCCGCCGCCACAGTTGATTGTCATTTGAGATCTTTTTATGGCATTTTCCATCACTTTGGCCAAAACTTCCGATAGGCGATAGGTCCTCACATTCTTGACGGATATTGTCTATAAGAGCTGCAAGAGTCTGAGGCTTGTTGACATAAACCCGCGACTTCAAAAAGCCCCACAAAAAGAAGTCTGGAGCGGTCAAATCAGGCGATCTTGCTGGCCAGTGCAAATCGCCAAAACGGGAGATTAGGCGCCCGGGAAATGCATCTTTCAGCATATCGGTTGTGGCAGGTGCAATGTGTGCCGTTGCACCGTCCTGTTGGAACCACATGTTTTCCAATCCCAATTCATCAAGTTGCGGCAAAAAGAACTCGTTGATCATTGCTCTGTAGCGCTCACCATTCATTCCTCCAGCGAAAACAGCACACCATACAGTGACTTTGAGCGGGTGTAATGGCTCTTCGTGGGTTACACGCGGATTTTCAGTGCCGCAGAAGAGTAAATTTTGCTTATTTACGTACCCGCTAAGATGGAAATGTGCCTCACCACTCATGATTATTTTTGATGAAAAATCATCTTCCTCTTGGTGGTGATTAAGGATGGCTTGAGCGTATGTTAGACGCGATTGGCGGTCAGCAGCTAACAGCTGATGCACCGTCTGGACTTTGTACGGAAACATCTTCAAATCTTTTACCAAAATGCGCTGTAAAGACCGTCGACTGATACCCATTAGCGTGGCACGTCGTCTGGTCGATGTCGACGGCGCTTCCATGACATCCTCGGCTACAGCAGCAATATTCTCTGCAGAACGGCTACTCCGGGGTCTGCCACGCCTGGCAGCATTTCGTGTTGTGCCAGTCTCTTCGAGGCGAGCGGCTAAACGTCGCAGTGTTTCACCAGTAGGCGTTGGACGGCCAGGAGGATTACTTTTGCGCCACCTTTTATATGTATGAAATAAATAGTTTTTCATTGTTGAATTTTATGGCTTTTGTTGATGTGAAACAAAAATCACGAAGTCGCGAAATATATTTAAAAAATCCCCGAATACCGGGACGTTAATAAAACACATTCCTAGTTTATAACAATATTTTACATTGTTGTAAAATATTTGCATATTTTTAGGCAGAGTTTTAAATACATATATAGAGTGCTCCATAAAAAAGTAATTGTTCTATGTATTATAGAAACAAGTTGTGTAAAATATTAGGATGATACAAAAAAATTAAATTTTGTCAGTATCAAAAATACTCAAAAATTATTTAAAAATTGAGTGATTTTCATAAAATTGTTTTCCTTATGTGTTTCTGAATTAGGCCCTTAATGTTAAAAAATCGAAATGTGTACGTGATTATCGTTCTAATAAAATATAAAAGACAAAAATTGGTTAAAAAATGTTAAAGTCACTAAAAATTCTCCACGCCATTAACGTGTTTCAGGCCACTAGAAGAAGAAATGTGAAACAAATTAACATATTTTGAGAATATATTCTTGTATATAAGCTTTTGTCTTCATAGGATACCGTTCCCAAAAAAAATTTTAATTTTTTAACGGCTGTCTAAAAATCCATTTTCAAATTTTTAAAAATTTTGTTAAACAAATTTCAGAACAAATTACATTATCATATTGTGAATAATTGAGATTATAATCTATATAAATATATAAATGTCTTTTGAAGTTTGTTTGTTTGTTTGTTTGAGCATCACGCCTAAACGGCTGAATCGATTTTATTGAAATTTGGAACGTAGATAGATCCTTACTTGGAAGCGTCAATAGGCTATAAATTTGCAATTTTGGAGAAGAAAAACTAATTTGTTGGCCATATTTTGGCGAATGAGCCCAATTTCCTTGCTGTTATGAATTTTAAGTAAAACCTTTTCAGAATATTATAGTCCAGATAATTCTAAATATACTCAGAAAGTTTTACTAAAATCGGAAAACGTTAACCTTTAATGTTATATATTTGAGGGCCGATTTTAATGAAATTTAAGGAAAATATAATATGAAGTCTAGTATTTACAATAATCACATAAATGGAAATTAACCCTTAATTACACTTGGGGTTAAATGACCCCATACTTCTAACACCATAAAAAACCTTGTTAATTTCAATAGGGCTGATAAAAATTGGACTTTTAAAGGGAGCTAACTTAAAAATACTTTATTGTGTACTAGAAAATATACCAATACCGCGGTTTGCGTCGATTCGAAGTTGCGCATTTTTAAAATTTCTGTGATTTCGAAGTTGGGTCGTTTTTGTTTCACTTACTACAAAGTTAAACCATTTTAAAAAATTTTCACAATGTTGATCAATTTTGACCACACATTTTTAAATGGAAAAATATTGTATTTATACCTGAATTTTTCCTTAATAATATAATTAATTTCTTATTGAGGATTTATGATGAATAAAATTGATTTTAAAAAAAAAGAACTTGAATGATTCGTTGATAACATTAAAATTAGCATCATACATATTGATTGTGTTTTTAAAAGTTTAGGTCATTTTAACCCCAAGCGCTATTAAGGGTTAATTTCCGTTTTTGTGCTGTTATTGTAAGTGCTGAACTTTATGTTATATTTATCTCAAGTTTCATTAAAATCTGCTTAAAAACATATATAATTTCATTAGAAATTCCAAATATTGAAAAATTTGACCTTTGACCTTTGACCACGATTTAAGAGTCCGTGATTTCACTTAGCCCCCAAACAAATGTCACCCCGGAATACTGTTGGAGCAGTCATAAATATGTTGATTATGCATATTTATACCCTTCACCATGAGTAGCAAGGGTATATATAAGTTTGTCATTCCGTTTGTAATTTCTACATTTTTCATTTGCGACCCCACAAAGTATATATATTCTGGATCGTTATAGATAGCGAAGTCGATATAGCCATGTCCGTCTGTATGTTGAAATCAACTTTCCGTAGCCCCCAAATAACTTACAAACATAATTGATACATCAATATATCAGGAATTCTTCCGGCTCGGTCGCTATTTAAAATCGAGAAAATCGGCCCACAGATGTCTGAGATATAAGGAAAAAACCGGGACAACCTCGATTTTTGGCCTATTTTTGATATATATCTGAATTACTAAGTCATATAGACAATATGGATATATAATGATAGATATTTCAAAGTCCATTGCAACGATGTATATAAGGCTATAGTAATTTGGACCTACAATGGGTCAAAATCGGGAAAAATATTTTTTAACCCGAAAAAAATTAAAAAAAAAATTTGAAAAAAATTAAAACAAAACAATTTCGAAAAAAAAAAAATTTAAAAAAAAAAAAAAATTTTAAATTTTGAAAAACAATTTTGAACATTTTTTTTTTTTTAAATTTTGAAAAAAAAAAATTTTAATTTTGTTTACCTAAAAATATTGAAAATTTTTATTTTAAAGTATAATTTGGTGAAGGGTATATAAGATTCGGCACAGCCGAATATAGCTATCTTACTTGTTTTTCTTTCACTTTTGTAACACTCTGTGTAATTAATAAAACATTCACTCACTTTCCACATACAAAATATTAAAAAATCATATTTTATTTACAAGTTTTTTAAAAAAAAATTTAATAAGCTTTGTTATCACACATGGTGGGTCCTTCACCAATACAAGCGGCATAAGCCATCATATGAGGTATAGCATGTTGTTCCATTACACCACGGAACAAATGCTCATGGGGACCCGAAGCGAAAATGCCGACATCGTCACCAGCATGCACACCCTGATCCGTATGAATATAACTGGGATATTGAGCTAATAAATTCTCACCAAAAGTATTTTCAATGTCTAAACGTTCGCCATGTTCATCCAAATACTGCTGGGTACCAGCAGCATAATTTAATGTGGTATATTTCTTGCCATTAATATCGGTGTCATGTTGATTAACACCCAGAATATTGGTACCTCTGCCCGGATAACCGGCCATACTTAGGGGATGTGCATGATCTGCGGTGACCACAATTAACGTTTCATTGGGATCAGTCAGGTCACGAGCTTTTTGTACAGCCTTTTCCATTTCCAAAGTTTCGTCCAAACTTATGGCCGCCAAATTGGCATGATTGGCCGTATCGATTTGACCACCCTCTATGAACACAAAATAGCCATTGTCATTTTTACTTAAGAATTTAATGGCCACTTCGGTCATTTCAGCCAAAGTGGGTTGTTTTTGCTTGTCGGAGACGGCATGGTAGTCCATGTAGCCCGATTGGAAAAGACCCATGATATGGGAGACTTTCTTGACATCTAAACTTAAGAGACTATTGCGATTATGCACAACCACTCCACCGGGATGCATACCCTGCCAGGTGGCTAATAAATTTCTGCCATCCAAACGTTGACCCATGTTGCCATGTAAATCTCTTAAGTGTTTGGGCAAAAATTTACCCATACCACCACCCATCATCAAATCAAAATTACGTCCTGGCTCTTGGGTTATCAGTTGCTGAGCTATATCGGTACATTGAGCAGGATCGTTGTGATCTCCCCAGGATGGTATGTCAGCATCACATTCCCAGAAACGATTAGCGGTATTAGCGTAAGCACCAGCCGGACTAGCATGAGACAAAGTGGTGGTGGTTATGATGCCAGTCGATTTGCCAGCCTTTTGGGCCCAGGCGGCTATGGAGGAGACATGATTGGCCGGATCTTCACTCTCTGAACAATTGTTGTAGTTCACCTTGGCATTGACACCAATGGTGACAATATTGGACTTAACACCGCACAAGTAAGCGGTGGCAGTACAGGCTGAATCGGGTACTTGAGCATTGGTACAGTAAGTCTGTAAATTAAATGGATTTTTGTGAATAAATATTCGTATGAGGATTTATGAAAATTTGGTGTCCAATTGAAAAGGAGCAGTGAACCTTCCTTAACAAAGTTCCAAGTCTACAATTGTACTTTAAAATTTAAACTTTTCATGTTGGTTGTAGAACCAAAAAGTATATATATTCTGAGTCCTCATAAGATTCTAGCACGATCTAGCTATGTCCGTCCGTCGTATCTCCACTCACCTTACTCAATCCGGAATAGGGAAACTTTTCAAAACTCAGGGCGTCCTCTTCACCCGTATTGCCATTCAGTTGACCCTTCCGTATGCGGGCAGCCGTTACTGTTGACAAAGACATACCATCACCCAAAAAGAATATGATATTCTTGGCCTTATTCAAATTCATGGGTTTTTTGACTCTTTGGGCCAATTCTTCACGCGCTAAATTTAGCCAAAACTCAGCATTAGCTTCATGGGGTAAAGTGTACTTATTGGCACCCATGCCAGCCAATAAATTACCCCTGGCAGCATTAGATTGCTGCAAAAAACTAGGCACAGAATGATAGTGGTCATCTGAAGGCTTGACAGCAGCCAATGTCACTGTCATCAGTGACAGCAACAATAACACAGCAACGGATTTCATCTTGACTGAACCTAGCTGAAAACCTGCACACGCACTGATTAGTTGATCACCACTTGAAGGCTGTGAAGATCGTGTGACAACTGATGCCAATTTTCTATTAAATACAACATTTTATACTAGTCTGGAGAATTAAAGGTTTTTCCATTGTGTTTTTTTTGTTTTTGGCAACATGTGAATGACACGTGTGTGTGTGTGTGTCTGTAAAACTTTATCTTGAAAATCTACGACTCATTTTATACTTCTTAATTTGTTGCTTGTCTTCTCGTAATCATAAAGATACGCATTTAAACACTTGTACTTATACATACTTATAATCTTAATTTAATTATTATTTAGTTAAACATAAGTTTTTGTTACTGTAGTTCAATGATGCGGGTGTGCGGGAATTTTGTTGTATAAATAATTAAACATAAAACTTTCGTCAGCGATAAAATATTTAAAGTTTGTCATAAAATATTAAAAAAAAAGTAAATTGCTATATTTAGCAGACATTTTGTGTAGACAGATTTGAGACGTATTTCATTTTGTACACCCTGCATCATGAGCTTTAAGAGCATAATATATAAATTGGTTATCCCGTTTGTAATTTCCACAATATTGCGAATTCGAATTAAGTGAATAACTAAACTTTACTTCGAAAATGTCGAATTTTGTGACAACGAAGAGTCATATGCGGGATGTTTTGCTTTACTTCTTGAATTTGAAAAAAGTGCCGCTACAGCACACCGATAGCTCACCGAAGCTTATGGTGAATGTGTTCCAACGGTTTTAATGTGCGAGAGATGGTTTGTGTGGTTCGGAAGAGATGATTTTGACACAGAAGACAAACATCGTGCAGGCCAGCCAAAAGAGTTTGAAGAGCAAGAGCAAGCTCAACAAGAGCTTGAAAAATCATTGAGAGATACTCGAGCAGCAATTTCAAAACGTTTGCGAACAGCAGGATTCATCCAAAAGCAGGGATGAGACCTTGAAAGACGATTCTGCATGTCAGAAATGATGAGTGGATGCTAAAAAAAGAAAATCATTTTTGCACCGAATCATTACTTGCGATGGAAAATTTATCCATTACATCAGGCGCGGATTCGTTCTTGGCCTCAAAATATGAGCAGTTCTTTTGGCTCAGAATCCATATGTTGCCAGAAAGATGGGAAAAGGATAGTACTTTCAGTAAATTTAAATTCTACAAATGTATCAAGTCATACATTTTTATGTCATACACCCAATATACAAGGTGGAGCAAAAGTAATCCTCCTATCAGAAAATGCTATAAATTTTGCGATTGGCCCCTAATGTCAGTTCTGTTTTGACATTTGTGTAGTAAACACATGCGAAATACAAGTTAATAAACAATGTTAAGCTACACTGCTCCAGAACGCGGAATATTGCTGACTATTTATTTCACCAATAATCGGTCGGTGACTTTGGCACAACGTGAATTGCGTCGCAGATTTCCTGGCCGTCCAACGCCTACTGGTGAAACACTGCGACGTTTAGCCGCTCGCCTCGAAGAGACTGGCACAACACGAGATGCTGCCAGGCGTGGCAGATCCCGGAGTAGCCGTTCTGCAGAGAATGTTGCTGCTGTAGCCGAGGATGTCATGGAAGCACGACGTGCCAAGCAAATGGGTAGCAGTCGAAGGTCTTTACAGCGAATTTTGGTACAAGATTTGAAGATGTTTCCGTACAAAGTCCGGACGGTGCATCAGCTGTTAGCTGCTGACCGCCAATCGCGTCTAACATACGCTCATCAAGCCATCCTTAATCACCACCAAGAGGAAGATGATTTTTCATCAAAAATAATCATGAGTGATGAGGCCCATTTCCATTTTAGCGCGTACGTAAATAAGCAAAATTTACGTTTCTGAGGCACTGAAAATCCGCGTGTAACCCACGAAAAGCCATTACACCCGCCCAAAGTCAATGTATGGTGTGCTGTTTTCGCTGGAGGAGTCATCGGACCTTTTTTCTTCGAAGACGTCGCGGGCCAAACGGTTACTGTGAATGGTGAGCGCTACACAGAGCAATCATCAACGAGTTCTTTTTGCCGCAACTTGATGAATTGGGATTGGAAAACATGTGGTTCCAACAGGACGGTGCAACGGCACACACTGCACGTGCCATAACCAATATGCTGAAGGATGCATTTCCCGGGCGCCTAATCTCCCGTTTTGGCGATTTGCACTGGCCAGCAAGATCGCCTGATTTGACCGCTCCAGACTTCTTTTTGTGGGGCTTTTTGAAGTCGCGGATTTATGTCAACAAGCCTCAGACTCTTGCAGCTCTTAAAGACAATATACGTCAAGAATGTGAGTGCCGGACCTATCGCCGGAAGTTTTGGCCAAAGTGATGGAAAATGCCATAAAAAGGGCTCAAATGACAATCAACTGAGGCGGCGGCCATTTACATGACATCATATTCTCGACTTGATGTAAAAAAAATTAAAAGACCAAATAAAAATAATCCACAAGAAGAATCAAAGTTTTTAACTTTTTTTTTTTTTTTTTTAATTACAGCCAAAAAACATCGGAAGTTTAATTTAGCGCCACCTAGTACATATTTTAAAAATTTTTAGTTCATATTTTGACTTTTTTGAAGCCTAATTTAGAGGCATATTTTCCAATAATAAATGCATGAAAATCCACCCCCTATTATGACATTCAGATGTCAGTTATAAATTAAAATAATGAAAATCATTAAAGTGTATAAAATATTAAAGAAAAGCACTTACCATTTACAGATATCTTGCAAATTTATTAAGTAGTTGTTCCATTGGCAGCATGAGTTAAAGTTGTTTCAATATATCTCTCTAAGCAGTAGTCCGCTTAGAGATAACATAATGTGAAATCTGTTATGCACTTGGAATGGATTGGATTGTGATTTTTGTTTTTTAATTGCTAATTTTTGCGAACTTCGTTGACATTCATGTTGTTTACAGGTAAACAAACGATCATGTTCGCCTGTGGTTGTTAGGAGTGCAGATCATTGCTGTAGAGACCAAATTGCTTAACCTGGGGGTAATGATTTGTGAGACATTTTTTGAAACATTCCTTACATCCTTTCTATTGATTCAAGCAATCCTATCAACACATTCTCATATTAAAGCTGTTTGAAGTATTAATTGTTAAATTAAGTTTAATAAAAATTTAGAGAACTTTCGAAGAAGTTGAAACTAGAATAAAATATGAACTTGGGAAAATAGTTTTCTAATCGAAGCAGTATTAATTCTAGAAATTGAATTGAATGAAATCACGACTTTGTCATTTAGTGATTTTCAACAAGTTTTAGAGTAGAAGTTGAAGAGCCTTAAATATGCTACATTAAATACACTTTAATTAAAAATGTATTTCATTGATTTTGCTGTTATGATTTTAACAAAATTTATTAACTTTTTCTGTTTCATAAACATAAATTAATTAAATTAAGCAAATTTGTCCCCCTTACATCCTTAACCTAATGTACGAACACATCTTTGATGACAAGTCTCTCTGGAGCACCAACGATTAGCATTGCCACCACAACCTAAATGCAGCATTTCTCTGCAGGTGCGACTATTTACATCATAATACCACATTCTACGAGGAGGAGCTATGCCACAGCGAATGCCCACATTGCGATCGCCAACACATCGAGCAGAACCTAAAAAATTAAAGAAAATTTTATGTTTTAAATTGATTTGATAAGAATAACCCCCAGTAACACGAAGTCTGGTTAAGTGTTAACTAATAGTTATGCTGACAGTTTTCATATAAAAATAATTTTAACCGACAGTATAACTACTAGTTAATACTTAACCAGACTTCGTGTTAATGGGGGTAAGTAAAAGGTGGCGCAAAATTAATCCTCCTATCAGAAAATGCTATAAATTTTGCGATTGGCCCCTAATGTCTGTTCTGTTTTGACATTTGTGTAGTAAATACATGCGAAATACACGTTAATAAACAATGTTACGCTACACTGCTCCAGAAAATAATCCACAAGAAAAATCAAAGTTTTTTATTTTTTTTTTAATTACAGTCAAAAAACATCGGAAGTTTACTTTTGCGCCACCTGTTAGAATTATTTAATACTTACATGTTCCTTGAATGCATCTGGGACAGTTGGTATGATGCTGTTGGGCATTAATAACGGCCACCAAAGCCACAGTGAATAATAATACTATTTGGAATTTCATTATTATTTTTATTTTTTTTTGATTATAATTTATTTTTACTTTTTTTTGAGGATTTTAAGTATAAGCTTGTTACTAGACTGTGTAAGATATTTTTAATAAGTCACTATTTATAAGAATTGAATTTTTTTTTTAAAACATCTGTTCGAAAATACATTTGTTTAAACATGTTTTTTTTAAATTTTTAACAATTTCCTGTTTTTATATCCACTATCAAAAACAGATTATATTGATTTTATCATTCCGTTTGCAACACATAGAAATATTCATCACAGCCCCACAAAAGTATATATATATATGCAATTCTAAGACGATCTAGCTACGTACGTCCGTCTGTCTGTCTGTCTATAGAAAAAACGATAGGGCCCAAATGGAATTAGATAGCTGGCTGAAACTTTCTACAAATACTCTCTGTTGATAAAGTTTGTTTGGCATTGAAAATGAGTAATAGCGCCCCATGATTTCACCTAGCCCCCAAACAAATGTCCTCCCGGCAATTCTGACATAATTTTGCACAAATTAGTTCTAAGTACTCTGAAATTGTACTGTTTAGTATGGTGAAAATCGGGCAACAAATTGGTCCCCCTCAGAAAACGACTTGAACATTCATAATTGTCTTAAAATATGGTAATTAATATCGCCATGAAATTGGACATAAACAAGTTTTATATGAACTTAAAAGTTTCTACCAACTTTTGTGGGAACGGTCCATAATTTACCCTTTATTGTCACGTATTGATGTTGGGTATACAAGATTCGGCACAGCTGAATTTAACACTCTTACTTGTTTATTAAAATTTTTTTGTTTAAAACAATTGATTATTGAATGATATTAAAAGATTATTTAATTTCTTGTACAAGGTGGCGCAAAAGTAAACTTCCAATGTTTTTTGGCTGTAATTAAAAAAAAAAAAAAAACGAAAAACTTTGATTCTTCTTGTGGATTATTTTTATTTGGTCTTTTAATTTTTTTTACATCAAGTCGAGAATATGATGTCATGTTGATTGTTGCCGCCACAGTTGATTGTCATTTGAGCCCTTTTTATGGCATTTTCCATCACTTTGGCCAAAACTTCCGGCGATAGGTCCGGTCCTCACATTCTTGACGGATATTGTCGTTAAGAGCTGCAAGAATCTGAGGCTTGTTGACATAAACCCGCGACTTCAAATAGCCCCACAAAAAGAAGTCTGGAGCGGTCAAATCAGACGATCTTGCTGGCCAGTGCAAATCGCCAAAACGGGAGATTAGGTGCCCGGAAAATGCATCCATCAGCATATCGGTTGTGGCACGTGCAGTGTGTGCCGTTGCACCGTCCTGTTGGAACCACATGTTTTCCAATCCCAATTCATCAAGTTGCGGCAAAAAGAACTCGTTGATCATTGCTTTGTAGCGCACACCATTCACAGTAACCGTTTGGCCCGCGACGTCTTCGAAGAAAAAAGGTCCGAGGACTCCTCCAGCGAAAACACCACACCATACACTGACTTTGAGCGGGTGTAATGGCTCTTCGTGGGTTACACGCGGATTTTCAGTGCCCCAGAAGCGTAAATTTTGCTTATTTACGTACCCGCTAAGATGGAAATGGGCCTCATCACTCATGATTATTTTTGATGAAAAATCATCTTATGATTAAGGATGACTTGAGCGTATGTAAGACGCGATTGGCGGTCAACAGTTAACAGCTGATGCACCGTCTGGACTTTGTACGGAAATATCTTCAAATCTTGTACCAAAATTCGCTGTAAAGACCGTCGACTGATACCCATTTGCGTGGCACGTCGTCTGGTCGATGTCGACGGCGCTTCCATGACATCCTCGGCTACAGCAGCAATATTCTCTGCAGAACGGCTACTCCGGGGTCTGCCACGCCTGGCAGCATCTCGTGTTGTGCCAGTCTCTTCGAGGCGAGCGGCTAAACGTCGCAGTATTTCACCAGTAGGCGTTGGACGGCCAAGAAATCTGCGACGAAATTCACGTTGTGCCAAAGTCACCGACCGATTATTGGTCAAATAAATAGTCAGCAATATTCCGCGTTCTGGAGCAGTGTAGCGTAACATTGTTTATTAACGTGTATTTCGCATGTGTTTACTACACAAATGTGAAAACAGAACTGACATTAGGGGCCAATCGCAAAATTTATAGCATTTTCTGATAGGAGGATTACTTTTGCGCCACCTTGTATATTGCGTGTATGACATAAAAATGTATGACTTGATACATTTGTACAATTTAAATTTATTCAAAGTACTATCCTTTTCCCATCTTTCTGGCAACATATGGATTGCGAGCCCAAAGAACTGCTCATATTTTGAGGCCAAGAACGAATCCGCGCCTGACGTAATGGATTAATTTTGTCATCGCAAGTAATGATTCGGTGCAAAACTGATTTTCTTTTTTAGCATCCACTCATCATTTCTGACATGCAGAATCGTCTTTCAAGGTCTCTCGGCTGCAATTCGTATGGTACCCAATTTCCCTGCTTTTGAATGAATTCTGCTGCTTGCAAACGTTTTGAAATTGCTGCCTGAGTAGCTCCCAATGATTTTGCAAGCTCTAATTCTGGGTCTTCAAACATTTTTGGCTAACCTGGGTGATCTTTTTCTTCCGTGTTAAAATCACCACTTCTGAATCGCACAAACCATCTTTTGCACGTTGAAACCGATGGTACAGATTCACCATAAGCTTTGGTGAGCAATCGGTGTGATTCAGCGCTACTTTTTTCATATAAAAGAAGTAAAGAAAAACTTCCCGCATTAGGCGCTTTGTTGCCACAAAAATTTGAAATTTTTGAAGCAAAAAAAAAACTTTGTTGTTTACACTATGATGTCCAATAACTAAGTGAGAATAATTGACAGATATTTCCCTTCAAAATGACATATGTATAAGTTATTAAAAACAAAAACGGCGCTCAGAAGATACGCAAGATTCCCGAAAGATGGCGTGTGTATAAACAGTGGTAGAGGTGTCAGTCGTGAGGGAGTTCATCGTATTGTGTACATTTGAGTTTAAAAGTGTGTGTGTATTTCTGCGAATTGATAAACGTGTATAAAGACACTGAGTGACTATTTGAACTGTTGTTTTTGTACATTTTAAATAAATTTGCAATCAAAATCCGGTTTATTTAAAGGAAATAAGCCAAAGTTTTAAAAAGGTTAAAACGTAACAATATACTGAACCATTCATCATAATGCTAAAAAACAAATGGCGTTTTCTTTTCTGGCATAAAGTATGCCATTATTCTGCCTTTTATCCTTCTTTTCAAATAATGTTGCCCTAAAACCCCGAAAAAATGCAAAATTCACAAATTCATTAATTATTTGAAAGGGCCACCACGTTTAAAGCACCTTTTTTTTGTTATTGTTTTTGAAGCTCGATTGTGTTAATATAATAGTTTTTGTATTTTCTGATGAAAAGTGTTAAAGTGGAAAAAAAATTATAGTTTTAGAATATTTTGAAGCTACATAAAAGAAAATTGCATAAATGGTAATGGCTTTTGTTTGAATGTGATCGTTAAATCTGTAGTAACACATTATCAGAGTGTGAGTAACTATTTTGTGTCAGAAAAGGAAATGCCAAAAATCCATTATATGGAGGGTCAAAGATTAAATTTTCTAATATTTGGAATTTCTCATAAAAAGATTATTGGCAGAATTCCAAGAAACTTCTGTAAAATATTCCCTTAGGTTTTTAAATTAAACTTAAGGTGAAATTAATTTCATTTACCATTATATTTTTAAGAATTTTCTTAATATAAATGTTTAGAAACGTGCTTTTTGGCATTCGTCATAAACATTGAAACCGTTTAAATATAAATTTTGCTATGTGTCACCATAAACCGTACTAAATAGATAATACTGTCTTTCAATTGTTTAACAATTGGCCAAAAACCTAACACTTAAATTTATATCAACAATGATTTTTCATTTAAGACATTTGCTTTTTTCTTTTAAAGATAAAACATAAAATTTTATTTATATCTCAGAGATAAAACAGAAAGTGTGAAATTCACATGTCAGCAGTATAAATAAGTAAATAATTGTTAGACATACATACATTTATATTTTAAAGACTTTTCTCTATAAATTCTCATGAAATTCTTTAGAACTTCAACAGTTTAATTAACAGTTCACTAACGATCAGGCAGAATTTCTCTGAACAGGTCTTCTGATCTTCTAATATTTTACCATGAAGACTTTCATTATTGTTGTGACCCTGGCGGCAATGGCCATGGGTGTGGCCATTAACGAAGCTGACTACCATTCCATCAAACATTTGATTGGTCAAAGGAGGTCTGATCGTTTCTTTGAGGAGTTAGGCGGTGGTAAACATGCTCCCGAAGAAGAAAAGAATCCAGAGTTTTGGAATTCTTTGGCCCGTGAGGAATTGGCCAAACGTTTGGGTGAACAGTATAATTTTAATAAGGCCAAGAATGTCATCTTCTTTTTGGGTGATGGCATGTCTTTGACAACGGTGACAGCATCTCGCATACGCAAGGGTCAGTTAAAGGGCAAGACGGGTGAAGAGGAGTCGCTGAGTTTTGAAAGATTTCCACATACCGGTTTGAGTAGGGTAAGAAGAATAAATAATATTTATATACATTTTTTATGTGAAGTGAACAAAATGGAATTCCTAAAATGGAATATAAACAAATGTTTTATGGAAAAACATTAAAATCAGGATTTTTTTTTTTTTTTTTTTTTAATTTTACATGTCTCTAAATTCATGTAAATTACTAAAATTAAACACAGAGAAAGAAATGTCAGTGAAAAAAAATATAAACAAAATTACTCTCTTTTCTCACATACATATATGTGATACATTAACAAAGCGAAAAATTCCATATGAATGCAATCATTTCTTTTACGTGTTATTGTATTTTTAGTGAATCTTTGTGTATGATAATAAATCGGTCTTTTTGAGTATTTCAAATTAAATTTAAACAAGTAAGAGTATTGTTACGTTTCTACCTTTTAAAAAACGGGGTTTATTTCCTTTAAATAAAACGGATACTTTTGATTGCAAATAAAAACAGTTTTAGTAGTTTAAAATTATAACAACTCTTTATTTATTTACAACGTACAACAACAACAGTTCAAATAGTCACTCAATGTCTTTATACACGTATATCAATTCGCAGAAATGCACACAAACTTTATTACGTACAACCTTATATGCACAAGACAGTTGATGTTAACTCTAACAGCGCCAATGATAAACTAAACTCACGACTGCCAGCTCTGCCACTATTTATACACGCGCCATCTATCGGGAATCTTCTACACTGCTCTTAACGGACATACTAGTACATTCGATTTCTAGAGCTTTTCGATGTCATTGCCAGCAGCCCAAACATTTAGTGTTGCCATACTTACAAGCAATGTCAATGATGGACGTGCCTTCAAACATGATGAATGCTGCAGGTAGTCGTTACAGACCGTTGAATTCAAATCGTCATAGCACATTCGTAACAGAATTATATTCGGCTGTGCCGAATCTTGTATACCTACCACCAATATGTGAAATTAAAATGTCTTTCTGATATAGGGGTTATATAGGGTCAATTATGTTTTATTCATTTTCTGAGTGGGACCTTGTATGGGGACCACGGACAGTATCATTTACAGTATCATTTCAAAGTACTTAGAAATATTTTGTTCACAATTTTATCAGGATAATCCACATATTTATGGCCGCTCAAAAAGTATTCCGGGGGGCCATTTTCAATACCAAACAAACCTTATCAACAGAGAATTTTAGTGGAAAATTTTAGCCGGCTAGCTGATTTCGTTTGGGCCCAATTATGTTTTCAACAGACAGACATGACTCTGGCGCATAAATCAGGATGAATTTGACCGATGGGTAATGTGATATGTTGGCAGTGGTAGTTGACTTATTTGCAAGCTAAACTTTTGGCTTCAACCACTACCCGAGCTTGAAAGAGTATCAGTTGCTATGCCGATTATATTCTTTCGCGCTCGTGCATAAACAAGTCCCCTGGGGTCCGATGGTATACCAGCACGGTTTTTAATGCAGTGTTCTTCGACACTAGCTTGTCCATTAACTAACCTTTTCTGTGCTTTATACCGTTGCGGTAAGTTCCTGTATGTTGGAAGGTTGCTAATGTAATGCCAATTCCAAAATATTTAGAGCAGTACTTGCTAGCCTTCATATTGGAAAATTGTGTCGTTCCATTCACCGTTTTGACGGAAGTGAAGTGGTGGCTCTAGATATTTCTAAGGCGTTCGATAGAGTGTAGCATGGTGCGCTTTTATCAAAACTTATTGCTTTTTGTGTCGGTAATAATTTCTCTCGATTTATATCGAGCTTTCTCAGAGATCGCACTATACGAGTTGTTACACTGCAGGAAATGTTAATAGTGAAAATGTACTGACTTACTATTGACACAGTCACCAGTACTAGTGACTTAAAATACACCAGACAATGCTATTTACGATAGACTTTTAACATGTGTGTGTCATTGGTAGGTACTTCTTTTGGGACCATATGTAGATATTGGAACCAGAGACTCATTAGTACATTTTAGTTAATACTAGTCTACACTTTTGGTACTTTTCTGAAGTAGATGTCGATAATGAAATTTATTACTTTGTTAACATTTGTCGTTGTATTAAAAACAATTTTAAAACAAAAAGGTACGAGTTCATAGCATTTGGAAATTCAATGTTTTTCATTTCAAAGACAAATCTAAAAAAAAACGCTAGTCGGCAAAATTGGTGACTTGCAGGAATCTCATCAAACGAGTTCAAGATCGACTCAGGGGTACCGCAAGGCGCCGTCCTTTCTCCTACTCAATTTCTTATCTTTCTAAACGACCTACTAAGTCAAACTTCAAACTACAAGGTGGCGCAAAAGTAAACTTCCGATGTTTTTTGGCTGTAATTAAAAAAAAAAAAATGAAAAACTTTGATTCTTCTTGTGGATTATTTTTATTTGGTCTTTTAATTTTTTTTACATCAAGTCGAGAATATGATGTCATGTAAATGGCCGCCGCCACAGTTGATTGTCATTTGAGCCCTTTTTATGGCATTTTCCATCACTTTGGCCAAAACTTCCGGCGATAGGTCCTCATATTCTTTACGGATATTGTCTTTAAGAGCTGCAAGAGTCTGAGGCTTGTTGACATAAACCCGCGACTTCAAATGCCCCACAAAAAGAAGTCTGGAGCGGTCAAATCAGGCGATCTTGCTGGCCATTGCAAATCGCCAAAAAGGGAGATTAGGCGCCCGGGAAATGCATCCTTCAGCATATCGGTTGTGGCACGTGCAGTGTGTGCCGTTGCACCGTCCTGTTGGAACCACATGTTTTCCAATCCCAATTCATCAAGTTGCGGCAAAAAGAACTCGTTGATCATTGCTCTGTAGCGCTCACCATTCACAGTAACCGTTTGGCCCGCGACGTCTTCAAAGAAAAAAGGTCCGATGACTCCTCCAGCGAAAACAGCACACCATACAGTGACTTTGAGCGGGTGTAATGGCTCTTCGTGGGTTACAAGCGGATTTTCAGTGCCTCAGAAGAGTAAATTTTGCTTATTTACGTACCCGCTAAGATGGAAACGGGCCTCAACACTCATGATTATTTGTGATAAAAAATCATCTTCCTCTTGGTGGTGATTAAGGATGGCTTGAGCGTATGTTAGCAGCGATTGGCGGTCAGCAGCCAACAGCTGATGCACCGTCTGGACTTTGTACGGAAACATCTTCAATATTCAGCAATATTCTCAATAGTCTGCCACGCCTGCTAGCATCTCGTGTTGTGTCAGTCTCTTCGAGGCGAACGGCTAAACGTCGCAGTGTTTCAACAGTAGGCGTTGGACGGCCAGGAAATCTGCGACGAAATTCACGTTGTGCCAAAGTCACCGACCGATTATTGGTCAAATAAATAGTCAGCAATATTCCGCGTTCTGGAGCAGTGTAGCGTAACATTGTTTATTAACATGTATTTCGCATGTGTTTACTACACAAATGTCAAAACAGAACTGACATTAGGGGCCAATCGCAAAATTTATAGCATTTTCTGATAGGAGGATTACTTTTGCGCCACCTTGTATATCTAAACATTGAGTTTACACTACATTGAGGCATGAGTATGAGTGCAATGTTCGCTGGACAAAATACATTTCTCAAGTGTCGAAAGAGGCATTCAAGTGCCTTGGTTTTCTTAAACGGTGTTGGAAATACTTCACTCCATCTGATCTCTTTACTATTTACACCACTTATATCCGACCCAAAATGGAATACAACCCTCATGTGTGGGCCGGTGCTTCGAAGTCTATTTTGGAGTTACTCGACCCCGTACAGGGCGAAGGTGCTTATCGGTGACAGTGGGGTATTCAGCTCTATTGAATCACTGTAACATCGTCGCAATGTGGGTTGTGTTTCTGATCTACCGATACTAAATACAATGGCATGAGCTCTGCTGAAGTTAGGGAACTTGTTCCCGAAACCCGTAGTTTTTTCGTTGTCGACTGGACAGTGGATCGCACAACACATTACAGGGAAAATTCCTTCTTTAGCCGTAAACTTCATCCTTTCAATTTCAAATCAAATGTCCACAAGCACTATTCCCTCTATCCTCCCTCCCATAACCTCTTTTCCTAGTTCCAACACAATGAATTGCATGAGTAGAAGTCATCCCCAAAGTGCTGGTTCAAGAAAAAAAATCAAGTGAATCGTTCAATTGAACTAGTTCGTTCTTGAACTACCCAAGTCAGCTGTTCCCCTTTATATTTACTTAGAAGGAAACATTAAATTTAGTAATTTTTTTGAATTTTTTTTTTTCATATTTTTATGACTAATCCTAAATTTAAACTTATAAATCTCCCCGTGGTAACATATATTACTGAAATTGTTTCTATATACAGATCCAGAGTTTACAAAACAAACTGATTTAATAATAAATTTATCAAAAAATATTAAGTCCTAAAAGTAAACAACAAAATTACATACATATCTTACGGGGGAAAATAATTTATAGTTAGGTTTGGTTTATGATGATATTCATTACATCATACAGTTATTTTTGTGAAATCTCTCAATAAAAGTTGATATTTTTTGAAAAAATTTAGATCCTACTTTTCCTATTTTTCATATTGCAGACCTACTGTGCCAATGCCCAAGTGCCCGATTCTGCCTGTACTGCCACTGCTTACTTGTGCGGTGTAAAGTCCAACATCGTTACCATTGGTGTATCACCTAATGTTGAATACAACAACTGTTCCATGAGTATGAATCCCGAAAATCATGTCAGTTCGATTGCTTCATGGGCACAAAAGGCCGGTAAATCTACCGGCTTCATTACAACTACCACCCTTACTCATGCCAGTCCTTCGGGTACGTATGCCCATACAGCAAATCGTTTCTGGGAGTGTGATGCTGACATACAGACATGGGGTGATCACAATGAACCCTCATCTTGCATGGACATAGCCCAGCAATTAATTAAACAAGCTCCCGGACGTGATTTAGACTTGATGATGGGTGGTGGTATGGGTAAATTTCTACCCAACACTATGAACGATGCCCATGGCAAAAAGGGTGAACGTGAGGATGGTCGCAACTTATTGTCATTGTGGAGTGAAATGCATCCTACCGGGAAGCTGGTTACCAATCGTGATGAATTGTTGAATTTAAATGTGAAAAAAGCGGGTAAAATAATGGGCATTTTTGGTTCGGGCGCAATGAATTATCATGCTTTGGCCGACAACAACAAACAACCCACATTAGCCGAGATGACCGAAGTGGCGTTGAAGTTTTTGAGTAAAAACAACAAAGGCTATTTCATTTTCATTGAAGGTGGTCTAATCGATTATGGCAATCATGCCAATAAACCCGGTTTAAGTTTAGATGAGACCTTGGAAATGGAAAAGGCCATAGAGTTGGCTGTGAATATGACTGATCCCAGTGAAACTCTCATTGTTGTGTCAGCTGATCATGCTCATCCCCTGACTATAGCTGGTTATCCAGCTCGTGGTACACCCATATTAGGTTTAAACAAAAATGATTTGGATGAGAATGGCATACGTTATGCCACTTTGAATTATGCTGTTGGTACTGAACAGTTCTTAGACGAGCAGGGTCAACGTTATGAATTGGAGGGTAAAATTGAGGGAATTGGTAAGTAGTTATTGTAAATAATATAAATAATGTGCTTTTTTAACATGTTTTTTATGTCTGTTTTAGATGATACTCATCCAAGTCAAATTCCCGGTGCCATTGGTGTCCACTCTGGCGATGATGTGGGCGTTTTTGCTTTGGGTCCTCATTCTCATTTGTTTAGAGGTGTCTTGCAACAGCACACCATACCCCACATGATGGCCTATGCTGCCTGTATTGGTGATGGTCCGACATTGTGTAAAGATCAAGCTTAAATAATTGGGTTTTACTTAACCGTGATTGATATTTTGTTATACTTTGAAAGCTAATTTTGTAATTCGTGTATTTTTTTAATTAAAAAAATCTTATATTTAGGAAAATCTTTTATTTAATTTAGAGATTTTTTTGAATATTAAAATTAAGTTAAAAAGTTTGGTTAAACATATTTTCACCTACCACTTCACCAGCCAATTGTAGCTACAAATTTCAATGGCACTGTCTATGTAAAGACATTAGTATTCAAGATTTAGTCAAAAATAGGTAAAACAATCTAGGCAGTTGTGTTTTATTCTTATATCTTAGCCATATATAAACAGATTTGGCAGATTTCCAATATCAAAACTAGCATGAGTATGATACCACCTACTTTCCGTAGGTTGTCAAAGGAATTTCGGAAAACCTATTGGGTGTATGACCTTTTCTCATCCTTATGGCCAAAATAACTGTTCATTTTGAGGCCAAAAACGAATCAAGCTAATATTGGATACTCTGTTCCAAAGTGAAGCGTAACCCAGAGAGAGCGTTCTGTATCCATCGAAACAAATAGTAGTGGGACGGGCCACGGTCTGGACTATAAAGCAGGTTAGGCAAAACACTTCATTCTAAATAGTTTTTACCAGGTATTGCAACATGTGGCCCAGCGTTGTCATGATGGAATATTACGGTTTCATGTCTGGCCGCATATTCTAGGATCGCTTCACATGAATCAGTTGCATTCGGTACAGGTTCCCTGTGATGGTTTGGCTAGATTTCAGCAGCTTGTATTAGATAGGACAATTTTGCTCAGATCAAAAACAGAGCATTGCCGTAGCACCATACATATTTGGCTTTGGTGTCGATTCGGTTGGTTGACTGGGCTTCACATACAATCTTTTACGCTTCGGGTTATCGTACTGGATCCATTCTATATCGCAATCAATGATTCGGTACAACATGTGATTTTCTTTTATAACGTTCAAGTATCATTTTGGACATGCAAAATATTATTCAAGGTCTCTCGTCTTCATATGTCAGCTTCAATTCATATGGTACTCACTTGAGTTTTACAACAATTATCATGGAGTAATACCTCCAATTTTTGGTCTTCAAACTACAAGGTGGCGCATAAGTAAACTTGCGATATTTTTTGGCTGTAATAAAAAAAAAAAAATGAAAAACTTTGATTCTTCTTGTGGATTATTTTTATTTGGTCTTTTAATTTTTTTTACATCAAGTCGAGAATATGATGTCATGTAAATGGCCGCCGCCACAGTTGATTGTCATTTGAGCCCTATTTATGGCATTTTCCATCACTTCGGGCAAAACTTCCGGCGATAGGTCCTCACATTCTTAACGGATATTCTCCTTAAGAGCTGCAAGAGTCTGAGGCTTGTTGACATAATCCCCCGACTTCAAAAAGCCCCACAAAAAGAAGTCTGGAGTGGTCAAATCAGGCCATCTTGCTGGCCAGTACAAATCGCCAAAACGGTAGAAATGCATCCTTCAGCATACCGGTTGTGGCAAGTGCAGTGTGTGCCGTTGCACCGTCCTGTTGGAACCACATGTTTTCCAATCCCAATTCATCAAGTTGCGGCAAAAAGAACTCGTTGATCATTGCTCTGTAGCGCTCACCATTCACAGTAACCGTTTGGCCCGCGACGTCTTCGAAGAAAAAAGGTCCGATGACTCCTCCAGCGAAAACAGCACACCATACAGTGACTTTGAGCGGGTGTAATGGCTCTTCGTGGGTTACACGCGGATTTTCAGTGCCCCAGAAGCGTAAATTTTGTTTATTTACGTACCCGCTAACATGGAAATGGGCCTCATCACTCATGATTATTTTTTATGAAAAATCATCTTCCTCTTGCTGGTGATTAAGGATGGCTTGAGCGTATGTTAGACGCGATTGGCGGTCAGCAGCTAACAGCTGATGCAGCGTCTGGACTTTGTACGGAAACATCTTCAAATCTTGTACCAAAATTCGCTGTAAAGACCGTCGACTGATACCCATTTGCGTGGCACGTCGTCTGGTCGTTGTCGACGGCGCTTCCATGACATCCCCGGCTACAGCAGCAATATTCTCTGCAGAACGGCTACTCCGGGATCTGCCACGCCTGGCAGCATCTCGTGTTGTGCCAGTCTCTTCGAGGCGAGCGGCTAAACGTCGCAGTGTTTCACCAGTAGGCGTTGGACGGCCAGGAAATCTGCGACGAAATTCACGTTGTGCCAAAGTCACCGACCGATTATTGGTCAAATAAATAGTCAGCAATATTCCGCGTTCTGGAGCAGTGTAGCGTAACATTGTTTATTAACGTGTATTTCGCATGTGTTTACTACACAAATGTTAAAACAGAACTGACATTAGGGGCCAATCGCAGGAGGATTACTTTTGCGCCACCTTGTATTTTAGCTGGCCTGGTCGATCTTTGTCATTCATGTCAAAATCACCACTTCTGAACACTCGCACGTGTTGAAACCGATGGAACGCATTCACCATAAACTTTGGTTAGCAATCGGTGTATTTCAGCGGCACTTTTTCCAAATTAAAGAGGTAAAGCATATGATGCTTTTTTCGCACAAAATTCGACATTTTCGAAGCAAAAAAACTTTGTTGTTTGCACTATAATGTTTAATAGCTAAGTGAGAATAAATAACAAAAATCGTGTTCAAAAAATACTCCATCTATTGTAATTCCCACTTTCTTGAATCACGATAAAGGACAAATCAAAGCGAATTTAAATATTCTAAGAAACTTTAAAGTTTTAGCAAATGCCTTGTTGAACATTTTTGTTTTAGGAACATTTTAAATATGATTGTGGAGCAAAATATTAATAATTATATCTGTTTCATATGAATTGAGTCATAAATGCAATCAATAGATTTATTTTCCAAAATCCAAACTAATTTTATTTTTTTGTTTAAATACTAAGTAAACCCACATCTTTAGATAATAAATATACATTATTAAAATCACAATTGGTAGACACCAATGCCAGCAGCAAAAGCCATTAAATGTGGTATGGAATTTTGCTGTAGAACCCCACTAAATAAATGAGAAAAAGGGCCAGAGGCAAAAATACCCACATCATCGCCACCATGAACACCTATACTGCCAGGAATTTGGCTGGGATGAGTAGAGTCTGTAGATAAATCAAATCAGTTATAAAAATGTATTTTTATACAAAATGAAAATAGGTATACGTACCTATACCCTCAATTAAGCCCTCCAAATCCAAAGATTTACCCTCGCCATCCAAATATTGCTCGGGTCCCACAGCATAATTTAAAGTGGCATATTTTCTACCATTACTATCAACATCATGCTGATTAACACCTAAAATAGGGGTACCACGTCCCGGATAACCGGCAATACTCAAAGGATGGGCATGATCGGATGTTACCACAATTAGAGTTTCATTCGGATCGGTTATATTAACAGCCAATTCTATGGCCTTTTCAAATTCCAAAGTTTCATCAATACTCAAACCAGGCTTATTGAAATGATTGCCATAATCTATTAAGCCGCCCTCTATGAAAATCACATAGCCATTATTATTCTTTTGTTTTAAGAACTTGAGAGCCACCTCTGTCATTTCCACCAATCTGGGTTGTTTGCTATTATCGGCATGGGCATGAAAATCCATTACGGTTGAGCCAAATGTCCCTATAATTTTATCCACATTTTTTACATTCAAATTTAATAATTGTTTACGATTGGTGACTACAGCTCCTTTGGGATTCAATTTTTTCCACAGGTTCAATAAATTCTGACCATCCTTACGTTCTCCCTTTTTACCATGAGCATCCTTAATTTTATTTGGTATAAATTTGCCCATACCACCACCCATCATGACATCTAAATTACGGCCGGGAGATTGTGTTATCAGCTGTTGAGCCATATCCATACAAGTAGAGGGATCCTGATGGGCTGCCAAAACATCAGCATCACTTTCCCAGTACCGATCAGCCGTATGGGCATACAAACCAGAGGGACTGGCATGAGTTAATGTAGTGGTGGTTATAAATCCGGTGGACTTACCAGCTTTCTGGGCCCAATCGGCTAGAGAACTGACGTGATTTTTAGGGTCCATACTCATGGAACAATTATTGTACTCTACATTGGCTGACACGCCAATTGTCATGATATTGGCTTTTACACCACACAAGTAGGCGGTTGAAGTACAGGCAGAATCAGCCACTTGAGAGTTAGAACAGTAGGTCTAAAATTAAAAGCAATGAGCAGAGACAGATCGTTAAATTTGTCTTTTATACTCACTTTACTTAAACCAATCCAAGGAAACTTTTCAAAACTCAGAGCATCCTCTTCTCCGGTCTTGCCCTTCAGCTGGCCTTTGCGTATACGTGCTGCTGTCACTGTGCTTAACGACATGCCATCACCCAAAAAGAATATAATATTTTTAGCTCTGTTATAATTCGGCACACTACCCAAGCGCTTGGCTAGCTCTCTTTGAGCTAAAGAACGCCAAAATTCTGGATCTTTTTCTTCTGGGGGAGTGTATTTACCAGTTGCTATATTTCCCATCATACGATTGTTTGCTCCACTATGACTCCTTAAATGAATGTCCTGATCCGTTAAGGCCGTCACAATAGCCAAACTTATAACCAGTAATATAAATGTTGAAAACATTTTGTTAATTTTACGCCAGTTACAATCGCTTGAGATGAGTCTAGTTGTTGTGCCTTGCAGTTTGTAAAACTATTTATATTTATCAAATTCTTTTGTTGTTGATTTTATAGCAAATACATTTTTGCAAAGTTTAGTTTTTAATCTTTTTTGTTTTTTTTTAATTTATAAATTCCTTATCTGAATAAACGAAACGTGAGATGTGTGTGGCCGGATTTGATGGTGTAAAGTTTAATTCGTTTTTATATTAGTTTCTGTGCAATAAATTAAACGGGGTTTTTATCTTCTAATTGTCATGTAACGAAAAATTTGAATGATTCAGGGGTTTTGCTTTAAAGAAATGCTTAGTTAAATATTTACCACACAAATTTAGCACGAGTTTACATCGCAATATTGATATTGAAACTTGTTTCATTATCAGCTGAGTTTATTTTTAGAAAGATTAAGGAATGAGTGCCAACTGAGAGTGCATACTTTTAGGCTTGCCGTTTTATTTACATCCAAAGTTAATTGATATCTAGACAATTTCAACGAATGGGACTATATAATAAATACTTGATGCAATTTACATTTAATAAATTATTCGGTCGTTAGGACTAACAAAAAGGCAAACACAAAAACATTCGATACAAGACAATACAAAAACCAAAAAAGACCATTATTTGTAACTGAGCAAACTTCAAGATAGAGAGAAAGAAGTTCCCATATTGAAGAAGTTTGTGCCGGAGCACAGTAACTACGATTCTTCTTTTCTAAAAAAGTACCATTAAGTCCCGCTTTTAAAACTTATCCAGAATCAAATATATGGGTATATGACTTAAAAATACGAGATTTATATACGAGATTAATATATAGGACCCCAAATACAGAGAATTACCTTAGCGCCATGGATATTTGGCTTTGGTGTCGATTCGCCTTGTTGGCCGGGCTTCATATACGTTCTCTTACGCTTCGGGTTATTGTAATGGATCCATTTTTCATCGAAATTAATAATTTCCAACAAAAATGCATTTCTTTTATAGCGGCATTTCAGACATACAAAATCGTATTTCAAGTTCTCTGAGCTTCAATTCGTATGGTATCCAATTTCCCTGCGTTTGGATGAATCCTGCTGGTTCCAAACGTTTTGAAATTGCTGCTTGAGTAGCTCCCAATGATTTTGCAAGCTTCATGGAGTCATGCCTACAATTCTTGGTCTTCAAACTTTTTTGGCTGGCCAGGGCCAGTTCTTTGTCTACCGTATCAAAATCACCACTTCTGAACCGCACAAACCATCTCTTGCATGTTGGGCTGAGCGCAACGACTTTTTTTCGGAATTTTAATTGGAACCTCTTTGCCATGGCGAAAAAGGTCGAAAATATAATTATGATGGGGATGAAAACCTTCATTCCAACAAATCAAATTTCGATTAAATCTATGGTCCTGGTCTAATCAGAAGTGCAAAACTGCAATCAGATCCAGAGAGGAAGCATTCAGAATCCGGCGTGGTAACAAAAATGCCGAAACTGAATCGCTGCGCAAAAGAGCGAGATCTTCGAGTGCCAAAGTGCAAAATCTCTACACGAGCTACGCCTCCGAGCCAAAGCTATTGGTCATTCGTTAAAAGAATAAAGGGTAATGCTAGTTCCTCAATTCCTACTCTTTTAAAGGATGGCCAATCACTCACAGACCCGGTTGATAAAGCTTAACTGTTGGCTGAATTATTTGCAAATAATTCGAAATTACAGGAAAGCAATCAACCACTACCCGAGCTATGCCGAATATATTTTTTCGCGCTCACGCAGTTAAAAAGGTTTTAAGCCGGATGCTATACCACCACTGGTCTTGAAGCAGTCTTCTTCGACGCTAGCCCGTCTGTTAGCAAACCTTTTCAGCATATTATACCGTGCTGGATAATATCCTATATGTTGGAAGGTTGCTAATAGAACACCAATTCCAAAAAAGGTAGAGGCTATCAACCCTGAAAATTATCGCCCAATAGCAATTTGTTCTGCACTTTCCAAAGTTATGGAGAAGATGGTTAACCACCATCTTGTGAAATATATAGAGTCGAACAATTTACTTAGCGACCGGCAGTACGGCTTTCGTAGAGGATGCTCTACCGGGGATTTGCTTGGGTTCCTATCGGAAAAGTGGTGCCGTTCCATTCACCGTTTTGACGAAAGTAAAGTGGTGGCTCTATATATTTCTAAGACGTTCGATAGCGTGTGGCATGGTGCGCTCTTATCGAAACATATTACTTTTGGTGTCGGTAATGACTTCTCTCGATTTATATCGAGATTTCTCAGAGATCGCACTATACGAGTTGTTGTAGATGGGATCTCATCAAATGAGTTCAAGATTAAATCAGGGGTGCCGCAAGGCTCCGTTCATTCTCCTACTCTATTCCTTAATTTTTACAGAAGTTTTATTCTTTGTATCATTTTTTTGAGCATTCTTTCATAGTAGTTTATCACCATCAATTGAATTAGGAGCTATATGACCTCCAATAGGAATTACTCCTTTTAACCATTTTAACCTTCTAAATCAAAATTCCAACCCTATCTATTCTCTTGCAGATGACATCAATATTTGCCATTCATATTCATTAAACTATACCCCAAGCCTTTCGGAGATTGTGACAATGAGGCAAACCAATATCTTGTGACAATCTCTGAATGAAGTTGTCCTCGTAAACTCAATATTGTATGTTAACACATAAACGCACGACAAATCATGTTGCTTCATCTGTTTCTATGGGTGGTGTAAATATTAAGGAAGAAACTCTCGATGTTCTAGTCATGAGAATTCAGTGTGATATTCGCTGGACAAAACACATTTTTCAAGTGCCTCGGTTTTCTAAGACGGTGTAAGAAATACTTCACTTCATCTGATCTCCTTACTATTTACACCACTTATATCCGACCCAAAATGAAAAATACAACTCCCATGTATGGGCCGTGTTTCACAGTTCTATAGATACTACAATGGAATGTGTTCTGATGAAATTAGGGAACTTGTTCCCGAAACCCGTTGTTTCTTACGAAATATGCGTTCATCATCACACTATAGAGAAAATTCGTTTTTTACACGTACCGTCCGTATGTGAAATAAGCTTCCTGTCGAAGTATTTCCTGTATGTAGGAAAATTCAAATCAAATGTTCATAAACACTACTCCTCCTATCCTCCTTCCCATAACCTATTTTCCTAAAATCTTTAAGCACAATGAAAGGTGTCATTACTGAGAGTTAAAACAATTATTTTACTTTTTTTGAGACTAATTTTTTTGTTATAATAAAACTGCGAATTAAACTGCGATTTAAAAAACTCTATCACATTTCAGTGCACCAATATTGACATTTGATAAAATGTTCAAGAAATTCAAGACACGCAGATGTTAAACCCCGTAAATTCTCAGCTGGTTATGAATACTTTATATTGGTTAGAAATTATTTGTTTATGCATATTTTGATTACATAATAAATAAAATTTTTAAACGACAAATTTCATTATAAGTAAAATCAATAATTCCTACTTTTCCCACTCGAAAGAACCCTTTCCAATGCCAGCAGCATATGCCATGAAATGTGGTATTGAATTTTGCTGAATCACCGCACCAAATAAATGAGCAAAAGGACCCGAGGCATAAATACCCACATCATCACCAGCATGAACACCTATAATGCTGGGTATTTGGCTGGGATGAATAGAATCTATTTTAAACCAAAAAAAAAAAATTTATAAAATTAATAAAATATTTAACAAACTCCAGCCATATAAATACACCCACCTATATCACCAATTAAACCCTCCAAATCCAAAGATTTACCCTGCTTATCCAAATATTGCTCGGGTCCCACAGCATAATTTAAGGTGGCATATTTCATGCCATTTCTATCAACATCATGTTGATTGACTCCCAAAATAGGCGTGCCACGACCTGGATAGCCGGCTATACTTAAAGGATGAGCATGATCGGATGTTACCACAATTAGGGTTTCATCGGGATCGGTTATATTGAGAGCCAATTCTATGGCCTCTTCAAATTCCAAAGTTTCATCAATACTCAGACCAGGCTTATTGAAATGATTGCCATAATCGATTAAGCCACCCTCTATGAAAATCACATAGCCTTTATTTTTCTTTTGTTTTAAGAACTTGAGAGCCACCTCTGTCATTTCCACCAATCTGGGTTGTTTGGTGTTGTCGGCATGGGCATGGAAGTCCATTGCCTTTGAGGCAAATATACCCATGATTTTATCGGTCTTATTTACATTTAAATTTAATAATTCACTACGATTGGTGACTAAAGCTCCACTTGGATGCATATCTTTCCACAGAGACAATAAGTTTCGCCCGTCTTTGCGTTCTCCTTTATTTCCATGAACATCGTTAGCGGTATTGGGTAAAAATTTGCCCATACCACCACCCATCATTACATCTAAATTTCGACCCGGTTTTTGTTTAATAAGCTGTTGAGCCATGTCCATACAGATGGAGGGGTCTTGTTGGGCAGCCAAAACATCAGCATCACATTCCCAGAAACGATTAGCTGTATGGGCATACATACCCGAGGGACTGGCATGGGTCAGAGTGGTGGTGGTTATAAAGCCGGTAGACTTACCAGCTTTCTGGGCCCAATCGGCTAGAGAACTGACATGATTTTTAGGGTTCATACTCATGGAACAATTATTGTACTCTACATTGGCTGACACGCCAATTGTCATGATGTTGGCTTTTACACCACACAAGTAAGCCGTGGCCGTACAGGCGGAATCGGGCACCTGAGCATTAGAACAGTAGGTCTGTAAATAAAAGCAATTACCAATTACTTTTAATCAATTTTGTATGGAGCTGGGCCTTCAAAATTCAAAATTGTATTACTTTGTTTTTCTTTAATATTCACCTTACTTAAACCAATCCAAGGAAACTTTTCAAAACTCAGAGCATTCTCTTCTCCTGTATTACCCTTCAATTGGCCCTTGCGTATTCGTGCAGCCATCACTGTGCTTAACGACATGCCATCTCCCAAAAAAAATATAATATTTTTAGCCCGATTGTAATTCGGCACCCTACTTAAACGCGTGGTTAATTCTCTATGAGCCAATTTACGCCAAAATTCAGGATCTTTTTCTTCAGGCGGAGTGTGCTTGCCAGTTGCTATATTATCCAAAATAAAACTGTTGGCACCAACATGATTCCTTAAATGTATATCCTGATCCGTTAAGGACAATACAAAAGTAATATTTACAGCCAGTAAAATAAACTTTAAAAACATTTTGTTGATTTTTGCTCTCCCAACCATATGCCCGTGTTAAGATTCAAGTTCTTGTGCTGTACACAGTTTGTAAAATAACTTAATTTTCGCATATTATTTCTTTAGTGCATATACATATATATAGCAAAAAGATATTTGGCAATGTTTTATTATTTAATCTTTTTTAGTATGTATTCAAATTTATCTTAATAAAATAAGAAATGTGTGTGACCGATATTTTCTGGGCTCCAGATGAGCTATTTAACAATGTGGCTGTAAACTTTAATTCATTTTTATAATTTTGAGTGAAATAAATTTTGGCGAGCTTTTATCTTTTAATTGTGGTGCAATTAGCAGTGTTTGTCGGGGTTTATTTGATATGCAATTATACGACATTGATTAAATTAAAATTTTTAAATGCTACTGAACCGAAAGATTGCGTCTTTAGATTGAAAGTACGTTTAGGGATAGCATTTATCCGAAATTTTTTATAGTCGCGACTACGATTAAGAACAGCTCCGTTAATCGGGATTATCGATTAATCGCAATTTCAGTTTTTCACATTTTTATTAAAAAACTAGCTGCCCCGACAAACGTTGTTTTGCTTCAAAATTTATTTATATTGAAATGTGTAAAAATACTTGAAAAGAAACCAAGTAAGAGAGCTATATTCGGCTGTGCCGAATATACTTTAAAATAAAATTAAAAACATTTATTTTTCGAAATTGTTTTTTAAAAGTTTTTTCAAATTTTTTTTTTAATTTTTAGTGAAAAAAATGCATGAAAACAAAATGTTTTTTTGTGAAAAAAAAATCGGGTTAAAAAATATTTTTCTCGATTTTGACCCATTGTAGGTCCAACTTACTATAGCCTTATATACAAGGTGGCGCAAAAGTAAACTTCCGATGTTTTTTGGGTGTAATTAAAAAAAAAAATGAAAAACTTTGATTCTTCTTGTGGATTATTTTTATTTGGTCTTTTAGTTTTTTTTACATCAAGTCGAGAATATGATGTCATGTAAATGACCGCCGCCACAGTTGCTTGTCATTTGAGCCCTTTTTATGGCATTTTCCATCACTTTGGCCAAAACTTCCGGCGATAGGTCCTCACATTCTTGACGGATATTGTCTTTAAGAGCTGCAAGAGTCTGAGGCTTGTTGACATAAACCCGCGACTTCAAAAAGCCCCACAAAAATAAGTCTGGAGCGGTCAAATCAGGCGATCTTGCTGGCCAGTGCAAATCGCCAAAACGGGAGAAATGCATCCTTCAGCATATCGGTTGTTGCACGTGCAGTGTGTGCAGTTGCACCGTCCTGTTGGATCCACATGTTTTCCAATCCGAATTCATCAAGTTGCGGCAAAAAGAACTCGTTGATCATTGCTCTGTAGCGCTCACCATTCACAGTAACCGTTTGGCCCGCGACGTCTTCGAAGAAAAAAGGTCCGATGACTCCTCCAGCGAAAACAGCACACCATACAGTGAATTTGAGCGGGTGCAATGGCTCTTCGTGGGTTGCACGCGGATTTTCAGTGCCCCAGAAGCGTAAATTTTGCTTATTTAGGTACCCGCTAAGATGGAAATGGGCCTCATCAGTCATGATTATTTTTGATGAAAAATCATCTTCCTCTTGGTGGTGATTAAGGATGGCTTGAGCGTATGTTAGACGCGATTGGCGGTCAGCAGCTAACAGCTTATGCACCGTCTGGACTTTGTACGGAAACATCTTCAAATTCGCTGTAAAGACCGTCGACTGATACCCATTTGCGTGGCACGTCGTCTGGTCGATGTCGACGGCGCTTCCATGACATCCTCGGCTACAGCAGCAATATTCTCTGCAGAACGGCTACTCCGGGGTCTCCCACGCCTGGCAGCATCTCGTGTTGTGCCAGTCTCTTCGAGGTGAGCGGCTAAACGTCGCAGTGTTTCACCAGTAGGCGTTGGACGGCCAGGAAATCTGCGACGAAATTCACGTTGTGCCAAAGTCACCGACCGATTATTGGTCAAATAAATAGTCATCAATATTCCGCGTTCTGGAGCAGTGTAGCGTAACACTGTTTATTAACGTGTATTTCGCATGTGTTTACTACACAAATTTCGAAACAGAACTGACATTAGGGGCCAATCGCAAAATTTATAGCATTTTCTGATAGGAGGATTACTTTTGCGCCACCTGATGCATACATACCTTACACCACCATGGTGGGGAGGATATATTGTTAGTGCATCAGCTGTTAGCTGCTGACCGCCAATCGCGTCTAAAATACGCTCAAGCCATCCTTAATCACCACCAAGAGGAAGGTGATTTTTCATCAAAAATAATCATGAGTGATGAGGCCCATTTCCATCTTAGCTGGTAAGTAAATAAGCAAAATTTACGCTTCTGGGGCACTGAAAATCCGCGTGTAACACACGATGAGCCATTACACCCGCTCAAAGTCACTGTATGGTGTGCTGTTTTTGCTGGAGGAGTCATCGGACCTTTTTTCTTCGAAGACGTCACGGGCCAAACGGTTACTGTGAATGGTGAGCGCTACAGAGCAATGATCAACGAGTTCTTTTTGCCGCAACTTGATGAATTGGGATTGGAAAACATGTGGATCCAACAGGACGGTGCAACTGCACACACTGCATGTGCAACAACCGATATGCTGAAGGATGCATTTCCCGGGCGCCTAATCTCCCGTTTTGGCGATTTGCACTGGCCAGCAAGATCGCCTGATTTGACCGCTCCAGACTTCTTTTTGTGGGGCTTTTTGAAGTCGCGGGTTTATGTCAACAAGCCTAAGACTCTTGCAGCTCTTAAAGACAATATCGGTCAAGAATGTGAGGACCTATCGCCGGAATTTTTGGCCAAAGTGATGGAAAATGCCATAAAAAGGGCTCAAATGACAATCAACTGTGGCGGCGGCCATTTACATGACATCATATTCTCGACTTGATGTAAAAAAATTAAAAGACCAAATAAAAATACTCCACAAGAAGAATCAAAGTTTTTCATTTTTTTTTTTAATTACAGCCAAAAAACATCGAAAGTTTACTTTTGCGCCACCTTGTACAAGTAAATATGGATATATTTTAAGTAAAAATGAGCTTTTATTTTAATATTTATCAAAATATTTTAATTTTGCTCCTACATTTCTTGTTCTAGTGGCCTGAGACACGTTAATGGCTCGGGGGGGAGTTTTTAATAACTTTAAAATTTTTTGACCAATTTCTGTGTTTTCTCCTTGTAAATGCATCTCAAAACTTCATAGGGTCTTAACCCCAACCGATTTAACTAACATTTTTTCAGTATGATTTATTTTACCAATGTTCACCAATTCGTTTATTAGGGGCCACCCTACATTACTGAGCAAGGTCTCCGAAAGGCAATAATAACCGTATTTTCAGGTTCCTTATGTTCGAAATACCTAAATTTTGCTATATTCATATATGAAAAATTAATAAACACATTTCAATAAATTTAAAATATTAGGGTCTTATTATATTTTTTCTTGGGCTTTATATTTATATTTTTTTTGGAAATTAATGCATTATGAAATAAAACCCAATTATTGCACAGAAAAAACTGAATTTTCACAAAAATCACAAAATCAAATCTTTTTTCTTATTAAAATATTAAAACTATTAATGAAACATTATTTGAAATTCCGCACAAGTATCAAACAATATTATTAGTGTTTATAAAAAACCGACTTTTTAAAAAACCGGTTTGGTTTGGCTATTTTTAGAAAACCGGTTAATCGACTTCGAAAAAACTGGCTAACCGACATTGAAGGGAATTATTTTAAAAGCTTACATTTTTATATATAGAAAACATAAAATATTCATTAAAGTATACATAGCTTTACAATTTGTAATTTTCAGGCATGTTTAATATTTAATAACTATAAATATGCAAAAGTGCTAAGTCCATTTTATTTGTAAAATTTTCAAAAAAGTTTTCAGTCAAATGGAATTGATTATAAATATGTTAATAAATATATAAAACTTGTTTTAATTATTGGTTTATTTATTAAAGTTAACCAAAAAATGTAAATCATAATTTTTTTAAATTAAATATTTGATAATTTTGAAATTTGTTATCACCTAGACTTTCTGATTTTAGAACGCTGTCTCTCCTGTAATATTTCTTAAAAGGAACTTAGCATGTTTGTATACTAAGCTAACGAAATGATTACTAAAATAAAAATACGCAAACGAAGTCAAATATATTGAAAGAAGAAATGTACATCAAATTCAATTTAACGTTTGGTAAAATCATCACCAAGTTGTTAAGCCTAAACTTCTAGAATTATGCGTAATTTAATTTTTAACACTTTCATTACGTGTAATGGATTCTGAAAAAGTTTTAAAGTTAACTCATCGTTCTCTACTATTAAGAATCATTGTAACTCTTAAATATTTTCATCGAAAGAGCTTTATATTGTATATCAGCAGCTTAGATTTCAAATTAGACCAAATGATTGTGTGTACAATGAATATAAAAATTTATCAAAACATGAGATTTATTGATTTTAGTCCTAAATTTTAAAAGCCGATTCACCGAGTGATATAAACCGCATAAACCGGTCAACCGAAAATCAATATTTTAAATTAACCGGCTCGCTAAAAACCGAAATTTCGAAGAAAAACCGGTTTTTCGGTTAACCGGTTGAATAGATATTAGTTTGATTTTAAATGTTTGGAAATCTCGACTCAGCTATTTTTACTATTTAAAAATCGATATGATCAAAATAAAATAAATATATGAAATAACGGAAATAACATGCTTTTTCTTGCAGAAAACATAACCTGTTTTCGAAAACTGAAATTAAGGAATATAGTAAACAAAAAATCACAGTAATTACATACATAGCTAGAGAAGTTCTAGATTTGCATCAACTTTGTCAGCCAAATAATAAATTTTTAATAAAAACTTATGTAAGTATTTAAAATAGATAAAACGAAAAAATTTTTTCATTTTGTGAAATCTTAATATATAAAATATTTGTTTTTAATATGTAAATAATATATAAATTCATAAAACTTATTATTTTTTAAACAATAAACTCACCTAAAATAAAATTTACATTACTTTACATTCGTATGTATGTTTTTATTACATTATTATTTTCAAATTAAATACCCGTACCGATTTCCGTTTTATTTACACTAGTTAGAGTATTGGCAACTCTTGTATGTTTACTTATTCAATTAAAAACAATGATTTTGTTTGTGTAAAAAACACTTCACTTATTATTTGCTCTGCTTTTACTATTTACTCTCATTTTCTCATTCCTGCGTTTTCCTTGTGCAAAAACAATAACATACAACAACGCATTTTAATGCACAGAATTACACGACTCCAACACACACAAACTCATGTTTAAAGGGCTTTTGTTTAGATTTTAAAGTTTAGATTCTAAACTTTAGAATCTAAACAAAAGCCCTTTACATGCTTTTTTTACAGTTTGTGTGTGTTTGAGTCGTGTGATTCTGTGCATTGAAATGTGTTGTTGTTGTTGCATGTTATTGTTTTTGCACAAGGAAAAAACAGTAATGAGAAAATGAGAGTAAAAAGTAAATAATCAAGGCGAATTCATATATATGAATTGCTTTTCATCCCATCTGTCAAAAAATACAAGTACGGCGAATTCAATATTAAACTGGAATTTAACAACAAACCAGTGTAAGTTTTATATTTATTGCTTTATTTCATGTGGAGGATGTTAAAATGTTCGATTAAGAGTTCAAACGCGTGGAGAAACAGAAGAAATTGAATATTAAACAATAGCAAAAAAGTGGAGCATCAAAAACACACAAACACAAATACACATATATATATGACGCGCACCAATATTAACACAAATTTTGACAGTTGAGATGAAACAGCTGACGATCAGCTGGGCTAACGAGTACACCTTATATAAATTCGCCTTGACACCAACCAAGGCGATTGAATTCGCCTTGACACCAACTTTGAAACAACGACGACAAACAAAAAACACCGCTAAATACAACAACAAAATTATTGCATACACAATTTTCGGAGAATGATAATTTATTTTCACCGATTGATTTTATTGTAATAAGAACTTTGCAATGATTTTTTTTTATAATTTTTAAAAACTATTGTATTAAATTATATTAAGACTTTAATACTTTAGGAATTTTGTTAAATTTACTACACTTTCACTATATTTACTGAGCTTTTAAAGACGGACGAATTTAAAACTAACGATTTTAGAAACGACCGTGTATGAACTAAAAAATGTTTGACAAACAGAGTAGAGTTGCCAGTGAAAATGGAATTATTTTTGATAGGTGGATTTTATTAAGATGATATCAATTTTAGGGCAAGGAGCCTTAGATGGAAGTGAGGGAACTGATGTAGAATTAGTAACGCGAGGACTAAATTGATGAAAGGTTTATAAAACATAATATCCATACAAAATTTGATAAATTTAAAAATTAATTATGAATAAGCCTTCTTTTAGATAATATGTGACAGGTCACTGAAAAGGTACTCATACACTCTTTGTTTGAGCATCACGCCTAAACGGCTGAACCGATTTTATTGAAATTTGGAACGTAGATAGATCCTTACTTGAAAGCGTCAATAGGCTATAACTTTTTTCAATACTTTTACCAAAAAGGGATACACAGGGGGAATATTATAAAATCCTTACATATTTTTTTTACTAAGACAGGGGTAGCGAAGCGCACCGGGTCAAGCTAGTATTATCTAAAATTGTTCTCTTGAAATCTCGAGTTTTTGGTCAAAATAATGTAGAGACGAGTCGTAGTTTTCAAAAACATAACTTTGTTGAAAAAAATCCAATTAAAACTAGTTTTTGTATATCATTTACAAGGGTATTTAATCGATTAACCTTTAATCGGTTAACCGATTAATTTTCGTCGATTAACTTTACGAATAATTTAGAATTACCGATTTTCAAATAAAACGATTAATTTGTGTCGATCAATCGACATTTCCTAAAACACACATATTTTATTTCTTAACTTATGGACATTCCATTGTGGCAATAGTATTTTGAAGCATAGCTCAAAAACAGAAACTAAGGAATTTGGAAATGACCTTTTTTCTAGAATGTTCGATGATGAATAATAGACGAAACTGAAAACATTACTTACACGAGTTTTTTATCAGAACTTAACGAAATTATTAAAAGTACATATACAAAATCTAAAAAATCCAAAAAGGACTTTACGGTATAATAAAGGATTTTATAAAAAAACTGAACAAAGAACTTAGAAATTGGATAGTCTTCCTGATGCCTTACTTTGGATTTTTCCAACATCTACAACCAGTAGGAGAGTTTTTTCCATGTCAAGGTTTATTAAAACTAAATAAAAATCGTTTAAAAGGAAATCTTTTAAATTGTATTATTTTATTAAAAGAGTATTTCAAAAGATTTCACTAAAATCCTAAAAAACTCACATGTGTATATAAAAGGGATCTCAAATGCCATATTTTTTTTATTTTATTTATTTTTTTTTTGAAATGCTTAAATAAGTACACAAAATTCATGGTATTATTTTCAATTTAAAATAGAAATTAATCGGTTAATCGAATAATTTAAAATTATCCGATTATTAACCGATTAAATATAAGCCCCGATCAATTATTCGATCGATTACACCAGAAAACCGAATAATTGAATACCGTATTATTTAACCATAGAAGCTAAAATGTAAAAATTTGTCTGATATGTATCTATAACCCATTATAAATAGGATGTTTTATTTTGATGGAGACCATTTCACGAAGTTTCGTGCAGTAAAGGGTTAATTTTTATAAAACTCGATATAAATTCGAATACGTATTATTAAATAGTTTTGGAATAAATTTTTTCATAATCACATAATTTTACAATATTTATACGTAGTCTATTTTATATGTTTCCAAAATTGCTTTGAACAGTATTTTTACTTCGGGTTAATATGGGTTTAAGATGTTCAAGTAAAAAATATCTTATATTTGTTAAAGTTACTAGCAACAAACTAATTTCATCCCTCTTACATTTTTAAAAATACATAGTTTGTTTATCCTTGAGGTGTTGAACAAATTTGACCCCAGATATAAATTTAAAATTAAGAACACGTACGTTACGCACACGAGAAATAAAATTTTAGCAAATTGTGACTAAAAGTTAAATTTGCTCGAAATCCCCCAATTTTAAATTCAGGTACAATTGTTAAAAATTTCGATTTTAATTCTCATTAACCTAGCCTTTACATATACAAGTAACAGTTCGAAAAACTCAACACATTCATACTACTATGAGTATGAATGTGTTGAGTTTTTTCGAACTGTTACTTGCATGTGTAAAGACTAGGTAAGAGGTTATTGAAATCGAAAACAAAATTTTTAATTTTATGAAATGTAAAATTTATTTGTTATCAAATTGTAATGGGTTATTAATTTTAGAAAATATTTATACTTAAACATCTATGAATAAATGAAAACAAAAACAATTTTTAATTGGAATTGTTTTCAAAATTTAATATTGCTACCATAGAGAATTATACATAGAGACACTCCGATTTTTCAAACAAAAATACAACAAATCATATGTCTTATACAACAACAAAATATATTGACTAGCATGTATTTTATTGTTGCAAGATTTAGGTTTTAGACAACAGACTTAGGTTTTTGACAATTACGTCTCTTTGTTACCCTATGGTTTCTACTTTGACCTAAAATTTTAAACTTCAAATAAAATGTGCAAGCTCTTAACGATATCCGGTTTCGCTAAAATTGTCAATACTTTAGCGAAAGTTTTACAGCTGGGAAGCATCGAAAATCTAAAAAAAAGCGAAAAAGAAAAAGATTCATCCTATTGTACACATTAGCTTCCAAATAAGGCCAATCCAAGGCAAACAAATTTAGCATAAATATTCTAATTTATAACTGGTTCTAGGTTGCAAATAAAGTCTACTAAGTACTCTTTTTTCAGCCTTAATAATTCGAAACTAATTAGCTAAATGTGTCCAACATAGGTATTGTATATTTTAATAACATTATTGCTACTGCATACTAGCAGGTGTAAACTTAACATATGATTTCTCATATAGTTCACAGTAATATAAAATGTTAATATAATAAAATTAATGTATATAATTACCAAATAATTTAAAATCTTTCTTAACTTCGTACTCATTAAATAACCAGTTAAGAAATTAAATTCATTAATACAATTCCTTGGCTTATAATTTACCCATAAACATCATTAATAAAACGCTTTTGTCTAATAACATCCCACTGTAATGGCAACTATGCTCTATTGACCAAATATAATTTAGTTTTCACGCAGTCGTTACTAAAATCTGTCGTTCTAAATTGTTGTCCGTCTTTAAGTGCTTATTAATTGTTGTTAAAGTGTTGTAAATCATACAAAATGTCTAAAAAATTAAACGTCTTAATATAATTTAATAAAATAGCTATACATAAATATAAAAATCAGTGTTAAAATCAAGTTTTTATTAAAAAAAAAATCAGAAAAACAAAATATTCTTGCAGAGCAATATTGTGTATGCCATAATTGCATTGTTATTGTATTTAACGGTGTTTAGTGGTTGTTGTTGTTGTTGCTCTAAACATAAACCCTTTACACATAAGTTTGTGTGGGTTAGTGTCGTGTGATGCAGTGCATTTGAAAGTGTTGTTGTTTGTGCATTATTTAGCAAAATCATCAATGAGAAAGAAAATAAGAGAAAAAAGTAAATATTAAAATCGTTTATGAATTCGCCTTGATCAAAGCAAAGAGAAAAATTAAGTTAATGTAGGAAATGAAGTATGTATGCTTTTGATATTGTTTACACAAACAAAATCTTTGTTTGTAGTTGATTATTAAAGAGTAGTAGAGTTGCCAATTGTGTAACAAGTGTAAATAAACGGTAATCGGTGCGGTCGTTTAATAAAGATAATAAGATAATAATTGAAATATGAAACAATATAGTGTTTATTAAAAAGGTGAGTTTCTAAGATAAACAATTTTATATTATTAAATTAATTTCTTAATAATCTTTAAATAAGTGAATACCTACATATTTTATTTGTATCACCAGCTTAGTGTGTAAATGTGCTAAGTTTTTTTTATTATGAAAATTGAGATATTGAATACAAAACAGTAGCATTAAATTCTAAATGCAATTAAAAAATTTGTGGAATTTTGACCAAATTTTTAGTTTTTGAAAAATTCTGGGACTGGGTATAATTTTAGAAATTATATAAAAATACAATGAGTGACAATACAATGGAAACTTTCATTCTTTTACCAAATATAAATGTAGATTTCTTAGATAAATTCAAAATTACTAGGTTTTCTATAAAAATATTGTAAATTTTAGAGTTTTCAAGTATTTAAGTTTAATAAAAATATATGTATAGAATGTTGTCAAATTCCTTTTTTATATTGGCAAAACAATGGAAACTTTTTAGCTAGCTAGAAAGAAGACTAAAACAAAAATATTCTGTAAGAAAACGATATAATATATATATTTTATATTGATAGTTTTTTTTATTAATTTGTTTCGCACAATAAGTTTTTTAAATAATTACTCACTATTGGCTAGAGCCACGATTTGCGAAAAGTTAAAAACTAAAGTAATGATCGCTTTTTTCAATCCCTTAGAAAACTTGTGGTTAATTGTATTGGTGTATGACTTTAAAATTAGAGATTTACAATAGATGGCGTATCTTTTGAAAGCAGTATTTGTTCTTAATAACTTATATGTCATTTTGAAGGGTACTTATCTGTCATTTATCTATATATATAAAAGTCAATGTGTGTTTGTATGTATATTTGTTTGTCTGTTTGTTTGTTTGGACTTTATAGACGGCTAAACGGCTGAACCGATTTTCATGAAATCTTCACAATGTCTTCCCGTATCTCTGGAAGGAACTATAGGCTACTTTTTATTTTGAAATTTTACGTGGACGATCTGCCACGCCCATTTATACAACATTACCTCCTATTTCAAGTCAAAAACAAAATGCGTATATTTCAAAAAGTATATCAGCTAGAGTTCCCAAATTTTGTACAACGAACTTTAGTTTCAATATAAATATTTTGGACAAAAATGGGCAGACCAGCAATAGTGGGCGTGGCACCTCCCATAATAAGTAAATACTAAAATCCTAATGTCAGGAAAACTATAACACCTAGAGTTCCTAATTTTTGTACAAGTAACTTTAGTTTCAATATAAATGTTTTGGACAAAAAGTTGGCGGACCAACTGAAGTGGGCGTGGTACCTCCCATATGAAGTATATACTAAAATCTGAATGTCAGGAAAACTATAACACCAAGAGTTCCCAAATTTTGTACAAGTAACTTTAGTTTCAATATGAATGTTATGAACAAAAAATGGGCGGAACAGCAAAAGTGGGCGTGGGACCTTCTATATGAAGTAAATACTAAAATCTGAATGTGAAGTAAACTATATGAGCTAGAGTTCCCAAATTTTGTACAAGTAACTTTAGTATCAATATGAATGTTTTGAACGAAAATGGGTGGACCACCGAAAGTGGGTGTGGCACCCCCCATACGTAGTAAATACTAAAATCTGAAATTCTAAGAAACTATAACAGCTAAAATTACCAAATTAAATACAAGTAACTTTAACTTCAATACAAATGTTTTTAACAAAAATGGGCGGACCAACTAAAGTGGGCGTGGTACCTCCCATATGAAGTAAATACTAAATGTGATGTAAACTATAAGAGCTAGAGTTCCTAAATTTTGTACAAGTAACTTTAGTTTCAATATGAATATTTTGGATAAAAACGGGCGGTTCAGCAATAGTGGGCGTGACACCACCCATATGAAGTAAATACTAATATCCTAATATCTGGGAAACTATAACAGCTAAAATACCCAAATTTAGAACAAGTTACATTAGTTTCAACATGAATATTTTGGCCAAAAATGGGTGGACCAGCAAAAGTGGGCGGGTCACCTCCCATATGTAGTAAATACTAAAATCTGCGTACCAAGGAAACAGCTAGAGTTTCCAATTTTTTTACAAGTAATTTTAGTTTCACTTGAAATATTTTGGACTAAAATGTGCGGACCAGCAAAAGAGGGAGTGGTGCCTCCTATATGAATTAAATACTAAAATTTCCATATCAGGGAAACTATACATGTTAGAGTTTCCAAATTATGTACAAGTTACTTTAGTTTCAATATGAATATTTTGGCCAAAAATAGGTGGACCAGCAAAAGTGGGAGTGGCACCTCCCATATGTAGTAAGTACTAAAATCTGCGTATGAAAGAGACTATAACAGATAGAGCTTACAAATTTTGTACAAGTAATTTAAGTTTCAGTAGAAATATTTTGGACGAAAATGAGCGGACCAGCAATTGTGGGCATGTCACCTCTTATATGCAGTAAATACTAAAATCTGCATATCAGGGAAAGTATACATGTTACAGTTTCCAAATTTTGTACAAGTAACTTTAGCTTCAATATGAATATTATGACCAGAAATAGGCGGACCAGCAAACTTGGGCGTGTCACTTCCCATATGTAGTATACACTAAAATCTGCGTATCAAGGAAACTATATCAGTTAGAGTTTCCAAATTTTGTACAAGTAATTTTAGTTTCAATAGAAATATTTTTGACAAAAAACTGCATATCTGGAAAACTATAACAGATATAGTCCTCATATTAAGTATCAATATGAATATTTTGGATTTTGAAGTAAGAAATAAATAGTTCATTAATTTATTATTTTTAAATTGTATATATTGACTGAATATATTATACATCAAAAAAATAGAATAAGAAATAATATTAAAGAAACAATGTATATTTTAATTACTAAATAAATATTTTTTTAAACCTTTACTTAATATGCATTTTACTTCGAGGGGGTAGCGAAGCGCACCGGGTATTAGCTAGTTCTATTATAAAGTAAACAAAAAAGCTTCAAAAATGTTGAATTTTGTACCAAAAAAGCGTCATTTTCGGAAAGTTTGTAAAATAATTAAATTTTCGCATATTATTTGTTTGGTGCATATAGGTATATATAGCAAAAAGATATTTGGCAATGTATTATTATTTAATCTTTTTTAGTATGTATTAAAATTTATGAATTTTTTATCTCAATAAAGTAAGAAATGTGTGTGACCAATATTTGTTGGGTTCCAGAATGAGGTATTTAACAATGTGGCTGTAAACTTTAAGTAATTTTTATAATTTTGAGTGAAATACATTTTGGCGAGCTTTTATCTTTTAATTGTGGTGCAATTAGCAATGCTTGTCGGGGTTTATTTGATTTGAAATTATAATTGAATATACGACATTGTTGAATTAAAATTTTTAAATGGTACTGAACCGAAAGATTGCGTCTTTAGATTGAAAGTACATATAAAGCATTTATTCGACAATTTTTATAATCGCAACTACGATTAAGAACAGCTCCGTTAATCGGGATTATCGATTAATCGCCGTTTCAGTATTTTTTTCACATTTTTATTAAAAAACTAGCTAATCCACCAAATTTTATTTATATTGAAATGTGTAAAAATAGTTTAAAGGAGAAAAAATTAACGTATTTTTGAATGCTAATTTGTATTTATATAGGTTAGGGGTATGTTTTATTTAGATTTTCAATTACAATGAATCTTAAGGTGACATGAAATAACGCCCAATAAGAAAATTAAATTAGTCCCAATAAAATTTAAAAATTTAAATTTGGCTTAATTTAAATTTTTTGGGGGGTTATTTAATTATATATACCCTTCAACACCATAGTGGTGAGGGTATATTGGGTTAGTGCTGATGTGTGTAAATATTGTCCTAACATCCGTATTGTTCTAAAGCAGGGGTGCCCAAAAGTTGCTTATGGAAGAGCAAACACCAATACATTTAAAGAAAAACAAATTTTTATGCAATTTTTTTTGTTGTAAAAACCAAAACCTACAAAGAATAAAGAAAAAAATACACACTTTTTTAAACAATACCATACGATAAACAAAAACAAAATCTACATTGATGATCGCTGTCGTCAATGTTTACCAGCAAAGCATACGAAAGTGTTGTTGCAGTGAAGACAGTGAGGATCGACAAAAAAACCAACAAGACAAAGTTGTTTGTGTATTTCATATTGCTAGTGCCTGAGTGTTCTATTGAGTATAGAAACACACAGCCTATAGCTAAGAGCATTTACAAAAACAAATGAGCACCAAGAGTATAGGGCTTGGGCATCATTGTTCTAAAGTATACCTGCAAACTGCTTCGGATCACTTTCTGAGTCGATTAAGCGATGTCCGTTCATTTCAACCTTGAAATCAAACTACATTTCGCAATCTAAAAGATAAATTCAGCACAAACTTTTATATTGCCTCAAGGACTAAGTCATTGCATTTGGTTAGAATCGGTTCATTATTACTCCTAGTCCCATACAACTGGCCTATATGAAAATAGTTAAGCTCTCATAAATATCTTAATTATATACCTGTACAAATCAAATCAAATTAATTATTAAGTATAGTTTAAATCACAGTAATTACATACATATATACAGAAGTTCTAGATTTGTAATAACTTGTCAAGCAAATAATAATTTTTTAAGTGGATAAAACGAAAACCATTTTCACTAAAAATTTCAAATATTTGTGTGTCATATGCATACAAAAACAAATGTTAACAAATTAAAATCTTGAGCAAATCAATTCAGTAAATAATCTATAAAAGCATAAAAGTTATTGTTATTTTTAAATAATAAACTCACCTGAAATAGAATTTACATTACTTTACATACGTATGTATGTATTTATTACATTATTATTTTAAAATTAAATACCCGAACCGATTTCCATTTTATTTACGCTAGTTATAGAAATGGCAACACTAGTATGCTTTTTTATTCAATTAAAAATATGTAATGGATTTTGACACTTCACTTTTTTTCCACAGCTTTTTACTCTCGTTTTCTCATTACTGCTTTTTCCAGAAACAATAACATACTACAACAACACATTTCATTGCACAGAATCACTTGACTCAAACACACCACACAAACTCATGTGTAAAGGGCTTTCGTTTAGAACAACGACAACAGCAACTACAAGGCGAATTCATATGAATTCGCCTTGCGCAACTAAACACCGCTAAATACAACAACATCAATACTATTGCATAGAAAATGTTTGACAAACAGAGTAGAGTTGCCAGTAAAGATGGAATTATTTTATATAGGAGGATTTTTAATTTAAGGGCTAATCAAAAGAGGATAACATTTATCCTCCATTATCATTATCAATGATGAAATTGATAAAAGGTTTATACAACAAAATTTGTTTAATAGACCTTTGATTAATTAAAACAATTAAGAAATGTCAAGCGCGAACACTGAGTATGAGCAAATCAGAGTAATGATTTTGAAATTTCGATATATTTTTTTCGTGAGTGATTTTCGGAAGTGAGCCTTATATGAGAGCTATTACGAATTATGGACCGATCAAATTAGGTCGCGTGATTTATTTCTATATAAGAAACTTCTTTCAGTTAAATTCAATTTGGATACCAAAATTTTTAAGCGCATTAAGCTTGTTAAAGTGATTTTCGGAATATACGGGAGCTATGGTCAATTAGGAATGGACCCACACAAAATTTGTAGATGTGATTTATTTTTATATAGATGTCTGGTTCCTTGAAATCCGCCAATTTCAAATCATTTACCACGCTAAAGCATTTAGGTACAACTGTTAAAAATTTCGATTTTAATGCTCATTTTGTGGTTACTAGAATCGAAATGTAAAACTTGGAATCTGGAATATGCCAATTGTAAGAGGTTATCGATGTCGGAAAATGTTTCCACTTAAACATCTATTGAAAACTATTTTTTATTGGATTCTTGTTTTTCTAAATAAATGTTTTTTTAATGTTGCTGCTAAGACCAAAAGTTTGATTCTTAAAATTTTGCAACCTCTTAACGTTATGCGGTTCTGTTCACAATTTTAGATATAGAAAGCATTGAACAAAAATATCCATCCTATTGGCCACATTAGCTTACAAATAAGGCAGGCGCGGATCCAGGTCTACTATTTTTTTTTCAGTTTTGTGGGGGGAAATTCCTATTTCACCCCCTCTGGATCCGAGCCTGACATAAGGAAAATCCAAATAAATTATTAGTAACAAATCACAAAAATTTAGCATAAATATTGTAATTTATAAATGGTTTTAGGTTGCATATAAAGTTTACTTAGTTATCTCAGTACAAAGTTTTAACATATTTAATTTTGTCAAGCCTTAAAATAATATTTCAATACCATTATTAATACGGGATACTCGTATCAGGTGTATACTCAATATGTGATTTCACAGTGATATAAAATAACAAGACAATAATATATATTTATATAATTACCAAATAGTTTCAATTAATTTTTAACTTCGTCCTAATTATATTACAGAATTTAAAATATAACAGAATACCAACTTTGTTAACTTATTTTTAACAGTTGTAAAATTTATTAATAATTTAATTCAAGGTGAAAGTACATAGTTATCATTAAAATACAGTTACTGAAATAACAGGAAATACCGTTACCGAAGTAATCGTTACCGTTAACCGTTTGCCGATTTGAATCGGTAGCCCACAGGCCTAACAATTTTCAGAATAACATTAACCCGAAATTTCACGATTTAATGAATTTCGAATTAGTGTAAAATTCTTACGGATTAAGATATCGTTGTAAATTAACAACTTGTCCGTACTTAAATACTAAAATTCCTGGCGTTATTTTTTCCGTTGAATATCTTATTAACTTTTGTTAAATTTAAAATAATATATTTTTATAATCTAGCCTTTGCGTTTATATAAATGTTTTGATAAATCTGGGCAAATTTTAATTTTACACGCATTTACGTTAAGTTTTCTTTCAGAAACATATACAAAATATATATAAGCCCGAATAACAGATATGGTCATTTCCAGCGAAAAGTTCACCCAGACCGAAAAATTGAAAAGTTATCAATTCATATGACACCTAATTTTATGATGATCGGTCCATAATTAGTCATAGCTCCCATATAACGCCAACTTCCCAAAATAATGTACAAAAATAAATAAATGAAATTAAAAAAAAAAAATGTTTCTCAGTGTAGTGTATTATATGGTCATGATTGACCGATCATATTTTCTTATATGTCTTCTTTTTATTATTTCTTAACCAAAAAATATAACAAATGGAAATTTAAATAACGTAACGTCATGTAACTTCACGTCTGATACTAAGCTAACAAATAAAAAACCAGGAAAGATTTTTAAATTTTATAATGTGGAAAATAAATTTATATTATTTAAAATCCTACTACAAAAGGTTTTATACAAAAAGTCTTGCCCAATTGGCAGAGATATGTAATTTTGTAATGCAAGTCAAACCACACTTCTGTTTTTGGTAACGTCATGCAATCGCATATTTTTGCTAATATCTTCGACACGACTCAAAAATACCTCAGCACTGACTACGTAAAATATCATTGAGATATCTCCCATCGTTCACCAGCTAACGAATAATTTCCAAAATAAAAAAATTCCAAACCACTGTTTAACATCATTAATAAAACCCTTTTCTCTAATAACATCCCACTGTAATGGCAACTCTGCTCTGTTGGTCAAATATAATTTAGTTTTCACGCGGTCGTTACTAAAATCTGTCGTTCTAAATTGTTGTCCGTCTTTAAGTGCTTATTAATTGTTGTTAAAGTGTTGTAAATCATATAAAATGCCTATAAAATTAAACGTTATAATGTAATTTAATAAAATAGCTACAGAAAATTATAAAAATCAGTGTTAAAATCTAGTTCTTATTAAAAAATCAGTAAGAAAAAATATTCTTGCAAAGCAAGATTGTGTATGCAATAATTGCATTGTTATTGTATTTAACGGTGTTTAGTGGTTGTTGTTGTTGCTCTAAACAAAAACCATTTACACATGAGTTTGTGTGGGTTAGTGTCGGGTGATGCAGTACATTTGAAAGTGTTGTTGTTTGTGCATTGTTTTGCCAAATCATCAATGAGAAAGAAAATAAGAGAAAAAAGTAAATATTAAAATCGTATATGAATTCGCCTTGCTCAAAGCAAAGAGAAAAAGTAAAGTTAATGTAGGAAGTTAATGATATTGTTTACACAAACAAAATCTTTGTTTTTATGTGGATTATTAAAGAGTAGTAGAGTTGCCAATTATGTAACAAGTGTAAAAAAAACGGTAATCGGTGCGGTCGTTTAATAAAGATAATAAATTAGTAAAATATGAAACAATATAGCGTTTAATTAAAAGGTGAGTTTCTAAGATAAACAATTTTATATTATTAAATTCATTTCTTAATAATCTTTTAATAAGTGAATACCTACATATTTTATTTATATCAACAGCTTAGTGTGTAAATGTGCTAAGTTTTTTTTATTAACATTTTATGTAAAATTGAGTTATTGAATACAAAACAGTAGCATTTAATTCTAAATGCAGTTAAAAAATTTGTGGAATTTTAACCAAATTTTTAGTTTTTGAAAAATTCTATGAAACATTTATCTGTTTTTGTTACAGATGGGACTGTGTATAATTTTATAAATTATATAAATATACAATGAGTGACAATACAATGGAAACTTTCATTCTTTTACCAAACATAAATGTAGATTTCTTATATAAATTCAACATTACTAGATTTTTTACTAAAATATAGTAAAATTCAGCGTTTTCAAGTATTACAGCCTTATGCATAAAAATTTACAAGAGCTTTATAAACCAATTATAAGCAAATTTTCATAAAGTTGTATTCATAAACGATTAATAGCTCAAAATACATTTGATAAACCTTTAATAAGTATACAAATTTTAAAGTTCGTTGGACCCTTCTTTAAACCTACTATAAAGTATTCTTTTTACATTTTATCTTGAAAAAAGGGAATTTTGAAGATAATTCTTTATAAATTTGCATTAATAGTCGATACTATTGCAATTGATAAACATAATTTTAACTCCGCTGGGAAATATGGTCCACTTTAATAATATAAGATTTTGTTCCATATTTCTCCGGCAGTGAACTACATGAGGTTCGCAAGTGAGTTTTATTGTCATTTTTGTAATTTATTGTTAACCTGTAACGGCATGTAGTAACTAAATGCGTAAACATTGTGGCAGAAGGTCCACACAATCTAATATATCCACTCCGGAATTAAAATTATGTGTTTCCTCATAGAAATTCATTAATTTTTGTTAAAATTTAACAAAATGACAATAAAAATAAATTAATAAAAGAAATTATAAAACAGTGATGTTTATTTTATCACAGAATATTCGTCATTCGAATACTTTTAATAATAATTGAACTAAAATATATAAAAACGTTTGTATATTAATGCATTTAAGCTTAATATAAATTTACTAGAATCAGATATACATTTTTTATCTAAAAATTAGTTTTTATCTTCAAAAATGTATTATTACTAAAAACAAACAATGAAAAAAAGAGAATTAACGAATATTTTATCCTAATTGCAAGCAACACTAACAACGAAAAATGGGAAATGACAGAGAAGCATTGCCAGCATAGACAAAAAACAGTACATTAGTTATTGTGCCTTTAACAAACGTTTATGAATACTATACTTTTATAAATGATTTTTAAAGCTGAAGTGTTTGTTAACAAATTTGTGTTTTAAATCTACAATAAGTTTTTTTTATGCATATAGCCGTTAATGTTTTAAAAAAATATATGTATAGAATGTGGTTATACTTCGTAGTATTGGCAAAACAATGGAAACTTTTTAGCTAGAAAGAAGACTAAAACAATTGTAATAAAACGATGTGAAATGTTAAACCGTTATTTCAATATTTATTTCATATTAATGATTTCTTTTATTAATTTTTTTTTTCGTACAATAAGTTTTCTAAATAGTGGCTAGAATCAAGATTTGCGAAATGTTAAATTATGATCCGAAATAAGAAAATCTTTTAATGCTGTATTGAAGCAAAAAACTTTCTATGATAAATATTCAATTAATAAATTAGTAGTTTTAAAAATTATAAAAAAAATTGTAGGGTAAGATACTGTAAAAACTCAATATTCGGGAGTAGGACCTCGTGAAGCAAGATAATTTAATAGCTAGTGTGTTTATGAATATCCCAAAAATTACTTCCCTGGTTGTAATCAAAAATTGGAAATTAGTTCACGAACTATTAGCCAATTTAATTAATTGTTATGTATCATACTGAAGAAAATATGCCCCTAGTACAATTTCGTAACAATATCTAAAATTGCTTACAATACGTAAACTAAAGGTCCTAGAGCGAAAACAGTGGAAATCTGTGATCACCAAAAATTGATTTTTATAACGAAAATTTCAAAATATCTAAAATTGCTTATAATTCGTAAACTAAAGGTCCTAGAGCGAAAACAGTGGAAATCTTTGACAACTCATATTTCCCACCAAAAATTGATTTTTATAACGAAACAATGCTTCAAATTAGACTGACTGACTAGTGCAAGCGCAGTCACTATTTATACACACTGCCATTTTCATCCGAGTTGCCTAGATTGTTCTTAACGGTCAAAACTCGTATGTTCGCATACTATAGCTTTCGATGTTACTGTTAGCAGCTTAAACATTTAGTGTTGCCATACATACAAACAATGCTAATAACCGCATGCTGTCAACAATGTTGATAAGTAGAAGCTTCTACTGATTGATGTGTTTATAAACATGATGAATGCTGCAGGCAGTCGTAACAAATCGCTATTGCAATTTCGTAACAATATTTTATTATTCGGTATTTAAGTGAAGAAAATGTCAATAGTTATAAACCCATTAATTTAAAGACTTTTCGTTCTATGTAGGTTCCAAATTTTGTTACGATATCTTTAATTTATTCTTTTTGGTTTTTTTTGAGCAATTAATTGAATATATAGAAAGGCCTTTATTGTATTGTTCACTAATATTTGTCGCGTGCTAAATCAAAAGGTTGTAAAGAAATTGATGCAAACGAATCAACATGACAGCTATCAACAGAAACCCACATTGTTAAACTTTAACTTAAATAAAGCTGATGGGAAAATGTGTCGCGTGCTAAATCATACTAAATTTTATAAATAAAATGAATGCAAATATGTCAATAGTTGTCATTATCAACGGAAAACCACATTATAGTTCTTTAGGTTAAAAAATCACTTTAAAAAAAATTATTTGCCAATTCGAAAATTAATTATACTTTTTTTGTAGCGTTCTTAATCACAATTATTATTTGCACTAAAAGTATCGAAAAATGGATAGAAAATACAATTTGTTCAAACTTCTTTATGTATTGAATGTACATATGTCGCGTTCTATTCCATGGTAATGCACATATATTTATACAAGGTGGCGCACAAGGAAACCTCCTATCAGAAAATGCTATAAATTTTGCGATTGGCCCCTAATCTCAGTTCTGTTTTGACATTTGTGTAGTAAACACATGCGAAATACACGTTAATAAACAATGTTACGATACACTGCTCCAGAACGCGGAATATTGCTGACTATTTATTTGACCAATAATCGGTCGGTGACTTTGGCACAACGTGAATTTCGTCGCAGATTTCCTGGCCGTCTAACGCCTACTGGTGAAACACTGCGACGTTTAGCCGCTCGCCTCGAAGAGACTGGCACAACACGAGATGCTGCCAGGCGTAGCAGACCCCGGAGTAGCCGTTCTGCAGAGAATATTGCTGCTGTAGCCGAGGATGTCATGGAAGCGCCGTCGACATCGACCAGGCGACGTGCCACGCAAATGGGTATCAGTCGACGGTCTTTACAGCGAATTTTGGTACAAGATTTGAAGATTTTTCCGTACAAAGTCCAGACGGTGCATCAGCTGTTAGCTCCTGACCGCCAATCGCGTCTAACATACGCTCTAGCCATCCTTAATCACCAAACGGTTACTGTGAATGGTGAGCGCTACAGAGCAATGATCAACGAGTTCTTTTTGCCGCAACTTGATGAATTGGGATTGGAAAATATGTGGTTCCAACAGGACGGTGCAACGGCACACACTGCACGTGCCACAACCGATATGCTGAAGGATGCATTTCCCGGGCGCCTAATCTCCCGTTTTGGCGATTTGCACTGGCCAGCAAGATCGCCAGATTTGACCGCTCCAGACTTCTTTTTGTGGGGCTTTTTGAAGTCGCAGGTTTATGTCAACAAGCCTCAGACTTTTGCAGCTCTTAAAGACAATATCCGTCAAGAATGTGAGGACCTATCGCAGGAAGTTTTGGCCAAAGTGATGGAAAATGCCATAAAAAGGGCTCAAATGACAATCAACTGTGGCGGCGGCCATTTACATGACATCATATTCTCGACTTGATGTAAAAAAAATTAAAAGACCAAATAAAAATAATCCACACGAAGAATCAAAGTTTCTCACTTTTTTTTTTAATTACAGCCAAAAGACATCGGAAGTTTACTTTTGCGCCAACTTGTATTAGCCCAATTCACAATCTTGTGCAAATGGTCCTGCATCATTGTATATGCATTGCATTTTTTACTTAACACAAACAATACAAATGCACAAAATTGTGAATACCGCTATTATGGTTTATTCTCAGTTTTATAAAGTGATCTATTGTATCTTTTTTGATAAGAAAATCAATAAATTATATATAAAATTTATTCCATTCTTAAACTTTCAATTAAGTTATGTATGTAACATCACCAGATGCATTGATACTTTTAGTAGAGTGTGTGTAGTACATGTATTTAAAAATACTTTAACAATAAAACTGTGCTACAACGAAACAATTTCTGGCTAAGCTATTAAGTGTCAATGGACTTCATCACCCTATTTTTGAAAATTTAAAAAATAAACCCAAATATGGAGAATTGTAAATTTTGTTTTGTAGCCTATTTAGTTCATAATTTTGTTTGAAATTACCATTGTTTGTATAAATATTTATTCTTAATGAAATCTTCACCTGATTCGATTCTAAAATACTAAAATTGTGGTAGGACCTGTTCAGAAATATTTTGTACCTCCCAAATTTGTGTGGTCTGGTGGGTGTATATATAAGATTTAACTCAACCAAATATAAAATTTTTACTTATTATTTTGTAGCATAGTGTAATTAAACAAAAAAAAAAGGAAAACCAGCAAAACTAAATCTCTTGGCAGAAAGTTATTTCGCTATTTTATCTAACAAAAACAATTACACCAACAACAATGTAAATGTTAGTTTATTGTTACAACAAGTTACATACTAGAAAAAAGAAAAATAAAACAAAGTATGAGTGAAAACGAACCAAACAAGAAAAGTACTTTTGAACAAAGTTTCTTTTCGATTCGGTTTGTAAATGCGCAACCAACAAAACGATAAATATAAAATGTTTAAGTTTTTTTTTTTTTTTTTGTTTTTAAAGACAGAAAACAAGAAACCGATGCAGTTGCGGTAAAGTAAATTGTTGAAATGATTTTAACACTATAAGGATATATATAGCAATAACATGTGCTGTATATTTACAAAAATATTTCTATTTGACCGATATTGCCCATTTTCAATACTAAACATTTCTGATAAACAGATAATGTTTTAGAAAAACTTCATTTCCCTAAGTTCTTCCCAGTAGACCCTATAAGGATATAAAAACAATAACATGTGCAACTGACAGACAAACGGAAAGACGGACGGTCTTAGAATTTTATAAGAGCCCATAATATATACACTTTTGCGATGAATATTCAATATACCCCCCCATCTTGTTGTTGGAGGGTATAAAAACAGAATCACTTACTGCTGCACAGTAGGCGGCGGGGTGCCCCGATAGTGTGGCAAGCCATTAATCTGTGAGTTCCGGGTTCGATTCCCGCCAGAGACTCTGGGAGTATCTGCAAACAAGCAAAAAACAGCAGTTTGTCATTTAAATTTGCAATTTTAGTCATGATTTTTATTCAAGATGATCCGCATAAAAGCAATAGTTATTGCCTTTATTATAGCTACTGCGAGTAGCTATAATATAAGCATTGTATTGCCTCCGTTCATTTCAATTGCATTAGACTGATAATTATTATTTTCTGGGAATAAAACATATTGATAAAATAGTTTAATTTCAAAATTTTTTTTTCAAACTTTTTTATTTCTGTAAAAATGTAATCTCTCTGCATTTAAGGGTTAGATTTAACCACAACATAATAAATGACTCAAAATTATAGACAATTTTAAATACTCACTCTTTAACAAATAACCAATAGCTCAATTGCACATACATATGCGTACAAGGAATATGGCCCAGTAGTTCTGGTTGACTGTCCCGCACAAACATATAATTTTGATAATTATAAGGCAATGCTCTGTATTTGGAGGGAGCAAAAGGGTCCTCTTTATTATAAGCTGCTGAAATTTGGCCAGACCATCATAGTGGAACCAGTACCGAAAGCAACTGATTCGTTTAAAATGAACATTGGTCGAAAAATGCCTAGAATATGTGGCCATCATAACAACGCTTGAGCACATGTTGCAATACCAGTTAAAAACTATTTAGAAAGAAGTGGTTGGTAAGTTTTCCTTCACCCACTTTATAGTCCAGACTTTGTTTCGATCAATGCAGAACACCATCTCTGGGATACAACTCATTTCAAAACAGAGTATCCAAAATTGGCTTGACTCGTTATTGGCCTCAAAAGATGAACAGTTATTTTAGCGCGGAATCCATATGTTAACAGAAAGATGGTAAAAGATTATAGCTAACAATGGTTAATACATTGAATAAATTTGTATTGTACAAGGTGGCGCAAAAGTAATCCTCCTATCAGAAAATGCTATACATTTTGCGATTGGCCCCTAATGTCAGTTCTGTTTTGACATTTGTGTAGTAAACACATGCGAAATACACGTTAATTAACAATGTTACGCTACACTGCTCCAGAACGCGGAATATTGCTAACTATTTATTTGACCAATAATCGGTCGGTGACTTTGGCACAACGTGAATTTCGTCGCAGATTTCCTGGCCGTCCAACGCCTACTGGTGAAACACTGCGACGTTTAGCCGCTCGCCTTTAAGAGACTGGCACAACACGAGATGCTGCCAGGCGTGGCAGACCCCGGAGTAGCCGTTCTGCAGAGAATATTGCTGCTGTAGCCGAGGATGTCATGGAAGCGCCGTCGACTTCGACCAGACGACGTGCCACGCAAATGGGTATCAGTCGACGGTCTTTACAGGGAATTTTGGTACAAAATTTGAAGATGTTTCCGTACAAAGTCCAGACGGTGCATCAGCTGTTTTTCATCAAAAATAAGGCCCATTTCCATCTTAGCGGGTACGTAAATAAGCAAAATTTACGCTTCAGGGGCACTGGAAATCCGGGTGTAACCCACGAAGAGCCATTACACCGGCTCAAAGTCACTGTATATTGTTTTCGCTGGACGAGTCATCGGACCTTTTTTCTTCGAAGACGTCGCGGGCCAAACGGTTACTGTGAATAGTGAGCGCTACAGAGCAATGATCAACGAGTTCTTTTTGCAGCAACTTGATGAATTGGGATTGGAAACATGTGGTTCAAACAGGATGGTGCAACGGCACACACTGCACGTGCCACAACCGATATGCTGAAGGATGCATTTCCCGGGAGCCTAATCTCCCGTTTTGGCGATTTGCACTGGCCAGCAAGATCGCCTGATTTGACCGCTCCAGACTTCTTTTTATGGGGCTTTTTGAAGTCGCGGGTTTATGTCAACAAGCCTCAGACTCTTGCAGCTCTTAAAGACAATATCCGTCAAGAATGTGAGGATCTATCGCCGGAAGTTTTGGCCAAAGTGATGGAAAATGCCATGAAAAGGGCTCAAATGACAATCAACTGTGGCGGCGGCCATTTACATGACATCATATTCTCGATTTAATGTAAAAAAAATTAAAAGACCAAATAAAAATAATCCGCAAGAAGAATCAAAGTTTTTCATTTTTTTTAATTACAGCCAAAAACATCAGAAGTTTACTTTTGCGTCACCTTGTACAAGGCCCACTTCCGAAAATTACTCATGAAAAAAGCACTTAGCAATACATACTTTGTAGTGAGTAAAATGGCTTATGACTAAAGTGAAATGAAAATATGAAATTTAAACAAACTACACTTCAAATTACAAAGGCACACAAAGTGACAATTAATTTTCCAATAGATTACTTCTGGTAAGTCAAATAACTTCTCTTTAAAGTGAAGTGCAAAAAAGTTCTTGATTACTTAGAGATACTAAAGAGGCAATTGACTTCATGCTAGATTACCTGGGGTATATAAAGTAACCACTTGCATGATAAATGACCCTTAAAAATGTATAATGGAGTCAGTCAATTATGCAGACTGAATACTGAAAATGACTGCGTAAAAGGGATTGACTATTTGTAAAACTGCTGGTATATACTCTTGAGAAAAACATTTATACCGAGTCACTTCACTAATACTCTGCGGATTAAATATGAAAAATGGCCGTGGCTGCGGTAGAGACAAACTAAAAAAAGAATAAAAAAAAACTTTAAATACTGCAAACATTTTTGTTTTATTTCACTCGATTTTGGTAACAAATAGATTTTTTTTGCTTAAAATGCACACATGTCTTCATATTTCTCTTGGCAATCGATTTTCACCAACACCACACAAATACAGTTAGTTGGCATTTACTGAGTTTTGCACAATTTTGTACGTAAGTATGTGCAAGTGATTTGTTTTTTTGCTTCACATTTTTAAATGAGAAAACATTTATATTCATAAATACACACAACGACAAGAATTATTCACACTTTTCCACAAAATCATGGTGGTGAAACACAGTCTAGCTATGCAAGCAAAGCATACGGGGGAAATCATAAAAGATATTTTAAAATCGGTACCAGATGCGGTCCTTTGTCCTATTTTTATCTCAAAAATTCCTAAAAAAATCTGTATTTTCTAAACGATTTTATTAAAACTTTCCATTTCTATCTGAGTTTAAGTTTTGAACTTGGAATGTAAGGGGGAAAGAGTCACAAGTATGAAAAGCGGAGTACCTCGCGTGTATGAAAAATTTAAAACGATCCAACTTTGTATAGATTCTAATAGTTAAAGAGGGCCGGCCTTTGTTGAAAATAATAGTAAGTATTTAAACGATTTCTAAGAATGACATCGTTTAGGAAAAATCCTTTTTTTTGTAACCACAAACATCATGTGTAGTCGTACTTGTACAAAAAGGGGACTTGTGAGCTCGCAACAAGAAAAACTGTTGAAAAAAAATCCTTGAAATCTTTGATATTTCATTTAATAGTTTTAAAAGCACACAATCACAGACTTATACTTTTACACTAGAATATAAATACACATATAGACATGCAATGGGTGATTCATTTAGAGGTTTTATCATCTTATTATACCCTTCACCATTTGTCATTCCGTTTGTAATTTCTAAATTTTTCATTTGTCATCCTATAAAGCGTAAATATTGTGAATCGTTATAGATAGCGGATTTGTTATAGCCATGTCCAACCATCCTTCTGTATGTTGAAATCAACTTGCTGTAGTTTCCAAATAACTTACATACGTGATTCATTCATCAACATATCCGCTATGGACCCGGTTCGGTTGCTAATTAAAATCGAGAAAAATGGACCACAAATGGCTGATATATAAGGAAAAAACCAGGACAACCTCTATTTTTAACCTATTTCTGATCTACTGGATTACTAAGTCATTAATATATACAATATGGATATTAAATGATAGATATTTCAAAGACCTTTGCAACGACGTATAAAACGTTATAGTAAGTTGGACCTACAATGAGTCAAAATCGGGAAAAATATTTGTTAACCCGAATTTTTTTCAAGCAAAAAAAAATTTTTTTTTTTTATTTATGGCCTCATTTTGTATCTTCAAACTAATTTTCGTTTGCGTTTCCGTTGGGAACGAAAAAATAAAAATTTGGTATTTTATAAAACGAAACGATATTTGCGTTACAAGTCAATTTTTTGATGTGGTACCAAGTTAGAAAACATCGTTTTTATGTCAACTTTCTGTCAAATAAATTAAATTATTTTTATTTATTTTCCAACAAATGAAATTTTTTGAAACAATTTTGAAATGTTTAATTGTTTTTTACATTTACTTTGTTATATTTTTTATGTACGAAAAGGAAAAACACATTCTCATAGAAATGTTTTTTCTTTGCAAATTTAAAAATCAATGAAAATTGTATTGAAACGAAAAAAAATTCTTAAAAATTGTGGAGTCTACCTTTTAGTTTTTAATTAAATAATTATTAGTTTATTAAGAATATTTATTAATAACACAAAAAGTAGATAAAAGTTTTTAAAAGACAAAAAAGAAGTAATATATTTCAATACAAAAATTTTACGCGTCACACACGTCTTTACTTTGCAACGATCGAACACAGACTAACTACCCTTGCAGGTTGGTTGCATAAACTCATCCCACAATTCGGCCATCCTGATGTGGATTCGTCTCGAATTCGTCATCACTCAAACTGGAACACCACGGCTTCATATACTCGGCACAGGTTGTAGTAGTTCTCGGACCATCAGTACCTCCAACTCGCTCTACGTTGTACGTGTCGTTCGGTTTCACGCCAGTAACTGCATACGGTCCCAAATATTTTGGTTTTAATTTAAGGCCGGGACCAAACTGAGTCCTTTTAATCGCCACTAAGTCCCCAATTTCATACTGTGTAGCCTTTTTTCGTCGCAAATTGTATGACTTACGGTTCTCCATCTGGATCTTCACCATCTGTTCTTTAGCACTTTGCCTGGTTTGATCTCTCTCGTCGTTGAACTTGGACACGATTTCGTCTTCAATCATCTTCTTTATCTGGCACTGCTCAGACGTACGCATTTGGACACCAATTAATAGTTCAAACGGCGTCGTGTTGATACTCCTAGAGTATGTAGAGTTAATTACTTGTTGTACCTTCCCGACATGCTTGTACCACTTAGTTGGATCGGATACACTTAACTTCGACAAAACGGAGATTATTACGGAATTGAGTCTTTCTACCTGCCCATTTGCTCGGGGTAGACCGGTGGTAATGAGATGATGTCTTATATTCTGAGCTTGACAATAATTCTTGAAGTCTTCGGAAGAAAACGCAGTACCCCTATCCGATATTATCTGCACTGGATTACCAAAGGTCATACTCTGAACCTCCAATTTCGCTATCACTTCGTTTGTAGTAGTGGATTTAGTCGGATACAACCAGCAGAATTTTGTGAAAGCGTCTATTACGGCTAGTATATGTTTATATTGTTTGGACGTTGACTCCAAAGGTCCTAGGTGATCTATGTGATATGTATGGAGAGGTACATCTACCTTATTGAGGGGATGAAGTTCGCCTTCCTGCTTTCCACGTTTCTTGTTGTTTATTATACACGGTATACAGTTCGAAATATGATATTCAATTTTCTCCTCCAATTTAGGAATATAATACTCACGCCTTATAAGCTCTTTCACTTTTTTCACCGCAAAATGCCCTTTCTCGTGAGCAAATCGAATAATTTCCCTTTGCATGCCTTTCGGAACTACGATGACTTCATAACCATCAACCAACTTGTACAAAACATCACCCTTCGTAAAATAGCCGTCATAATTTTCTCTATCTTTGAGGATGGAAAATATTACCTGTAGCTCTTCATCCTTCAGCTGTGCTTGTTTAATCATCGTCAGTGTGGAGTCTTCACCTATCATCATAACGGGATATCTGCTCAATGAGTCGACATGTTTCATTTGAGCTCCAACGCGATGTTCAACCTCGTAGTCATATTCCTGAAGGAGTAGAACCCACCTTGCGACCCTCGTACATAGATCTTTTTTTTCCAGCGTCTTTGTAAAGGCGTTACAATCAGTCACAATCTTAAAATGTATACCAAGAAGGTACACCCTAAACTTTTTTAGCGCCTCGATAACAGCCAATATTTCCAGCTCATAACTCGAGTACTTTCGCTCAGCATCCGTAGTTTTTCTGCTCATATAGTACACAGGATGTAGTTTTCCATCATTTGCTGATACCTGCATTAAAACTGCACCATAACCCTCAATCGACGCATCTGTGTGGACTTCGGTTTTACTGTCCTGATTAAAAATGCTAAGGACGGGCTTATTCACCAACATATTCTTTAATTCATTAAAGGCTGTCACTTGTGGATCCTTCATTTCGAATTTTGTATTAGACTTCGTCAGATCGCTTAACGGTTTTGCAATCAAGGAGAATTGGGGTATAAATTTTCGAAAATATCCAGCTAACCCTAGAAAGCTTTGTAGTTGCTTCATATTCTTCGGAATCGGGAACTTTAAAACAGCTTCGACTTTACCAGGTGACGGTGAAATCTGTTGATTTTCAATAACATGGCCTAAAAACTCAATTCTCGTCTCCAAAAATTTACATTTCCTTATATTTAATTCGAGGCCATAGTCCACGCAGAGCTTTATCACTTCTTCCAAATTCTTAACAGCTTCGTCCTCATTTTCGGCTGGAATAATAATATCATCCACATACGGTAAGGCAATGCCCTTACGAGTCAAGTCACGAAAAATTGTATTCACGAATCTTTGAAATACTGCCGGCGAATTTGACAGACCAAATGGTACCTTCGTGAATTGGTACTGTCCGTTGTGGGTAACGAAAGAAGTATACTTACGGCTTGCTTCTGCGACATTAACATGGAAGAACCCATTCTTAAGGTCAATGGAACTAAACACCTTGGCATTCTGGAGTCGATCAAGTTGATCTTCTATCAGTGGCAATGGATATCGATCCTTCACAATAACTTTGTTCACTCTTCTATAATCCACGCATAAACGTAAAGAGCCGTCACGTTTTTTCACCATAACGATAGGACTACTAAACTCTGATTCAGATGGCTCTACTACACCTTCTTGTAACCACTGGTCGACCTGGTCCTCAACTGCTTTTCTTTCCGCCAGGGGTAATCGTCTCGGACGTGAGAATATAGGAGATTCATCCTTTAAAACGATGGTCATCTCAACACTGGTAGTCTTACATTTTGCCGGCTGATAGTTCTCCACCATATCAAGAACCTTCCGTTTAGCAACTGGACTAGCACTAGCATTGATGTCAATTTCCTCGGGCATAATGTCAATTTTCATTACGGGAAATTCGTCATTACCGATAATTTTCCTAAAATGTAAACCGTCGCGACGAATGTCTATTTCCGCGTATTCACAAAAGTCTTCACCGATAATCACATCAATATCAATAAATTTAGACGACACTACCACGAAGTTCACATTGTAGGTCTCATTATCGATCCCGATATCGCATCGTAATTGTCCATTAGGTTTCGTCTTATTTTGGCCGAATCCAACGAGATGAAAATCAGCCTTTACAAGTTTCGCGCCGTTCAAATGTCCAAACACGACATCGCTCATTATGCTAAACTTGCTACCGGTATCGAACAGAGCAGTGTATTCGCGACCGCCGATATTTACACTTTTCGTCATTACCAAATTTTGCGATTTCAAAATACGAGTATTGGCCTCATTGTCCTTCGTTTTGTCAGGACAGTTTTTAGCAATATGGCCGAATTTATTGCAATGGAAACATTTTGTTCCCTTCTTTTTATCGGTACACTCTTTCGATTTGTGTCCTTTCGAACCGCAATTAAAACACATTAAATCACTTTTCGGCCTATTCTGATTCACATCACTATTGTCCTTACATTTATTTTCCGTTCTTTCCCGAATTGGTTTCTGTTCCACTTTCGACCGAAATTTTTCATAACATGCCAATTTTCTCTTAAAATCTTTCATATCACAAGCACCGTATAAAATCGATTTATTCACATTTAAGTCATTTATACCGTCAATAACGTATTGTATAATCGAATCGTCATCGATATTACCGCGCGACGCGTTTTCTTTCATATGAAGAAAATATTCTTGAACGGTTTCGCCTTTTCTCATTTTTCTTTCGGACAGCTGCTTATGGATCTGCGCACTATTAATAGTTGAACGAAACTCTCCGATCAAGGCTGCCTTAAGTTTTCTCCAAGACGTTATGCCACGCTCGCTTTGAACAAACAGTTTTGCCAAGCCACTTATAGACTTTTTGGCAAAAACATACATTTGGAATTCGTCCCAATTCATTATAGCGGCTGTTTCTTCGAATTCCTCCACCCAGGCATCGATAGGTAAGTCTCCTTTGCCATCAAACGTTCTTATCGAGTCCTCAATGTCTCGAAAACTCATTGCGAATCTTGAAACCTGTGGTCGTATCGCTCGCGTCGTCATTCTATTCACACTATTATTGTCTTCAACAGACAAAAAACTGTCGTCAACGTCGTTTACTTCTGTATTCTCGTTACGTTTTGTACATTCATGATGTTCTACAGCACACTTCATAACACCACCACATGCAACTTCTTCTTCATCGCAGCTTGCGTCGTCGTCGTCTTCGTCCTCGTCGTTGATTGCGTTGAGCAGAGCACCTTTCTTCAATTGCCGAAAAATATGTTGTGTCAAATCTCCGTCGTCATAATTAATACATAAAATGTTACAAATTGAAGTCAGTTCTGCTGACGTCAAGTTCTTATTCACGTATGCCACCTTCTTTTCATACGCCTCGTCTTTCTCGTCGTACAAAAAACCTTCAAACTCTCTCAAACGTTGGCGGTTTGAACGATCGCCCTCGTACTCAAATACAAATTTGTGCAAAGCCACTATGTTACGTTTCGTTGTGTGCCTTAAGTTCTCACGAACCTTGTCAAACATTCCCAAGCTTGCCATTGTATTATTTGTGCTGTTGCAACCAAATACAACTCACACTATTCACTATGCTCGTCTTATGTCTGTATTCTTCTTTCCTCTCATACACATACGTATATCAAACCTAACGTCTTTTTTTTTTTTTTTTTTTCTTTTTTGTGTTCCTCCTTGCCCTGTAGCAACAAGCACGCAATTTACGTCACATACAGCACTCAATATACACGACTCCAATACATACGCTTGCGCGAGCGTGTTCTTCTTTTTAAATTTTGCGTTCAACCAGCCTTTCCCCGAAAACACCGAATTACGTACAGTTCACACTATATCACAAAATCCCGGTTGAGCCCCCAAATTGTGGAGTCTACCTTTTAGTTTTTAATTAAATAATTATTAGTTTATTAAGAATATTTATTAATAACACAAAAAGTAGATAAAAGTTTTTAAAAGACAAAAAAGAAGTAATATATTTCAATACAAAAATTTTACGCGTCACACACGTCTTTACTTTGCAACGATCGAACACAGACTAACTACCCTTGCAGGTTGGTTGCATAAACTCATCCCACAAAATAGTAGTAGAAATACTATTTTTTTTAAATAGTAGTAGAAATACTACTTTTTTTAAAATAGTAGTAGAAATACTACTTTTTTAAAAATAGTAGTAGAAATATTACTTTTTTCAAATATTAGTAGAAATACTATTTTTTTTAAAAATAGTTGTTGAAATACTACTTTTTTAAAATAGTAGTAGAAATACTATTTTTTTTTAAAATAGTAATAGAAATACTACTTTTTTAAAAATAGTGGTAGAAATACTACTTTTTTAAAAATAGTAGTAGAAATACTACTTTTTTAAGAATAGTAGTAGAAATACTACTTTTTTTAAAAATAGTAGTAGAAATACTACTTTTTTCAAATATTAGTAGAAATACTACTTTTTTTAAAAATAGTAGTAGAAATACTACTTTTTTCAAATATTAGTAGAAATACTACTTTTTTTAAAAATAGTAGTAGAAATACTACTTTTTTAAAATAGTAGTAGAAATACTACTTTTTTTAAAAATAGTAGTAGAAATACTACTTTTTTAAAAATAGTAGTAGAAATACTACTTTTTTTAAAAATAGTAGTAGAAATACTACTTTTTTCAAACAGTTGTAGAAATATTACTTTTTTAAAAATAGTAGTAGAAATACTACTGTTCTGTTTTATAAAATTCAATTTTATATACAGAAACGAAAAATTTATTTTTCAAATTTTGAAAAAAAATAATTTTTTTTTACTTTGGTGGAAGGTATATAAGAGTCGGCACTGCCGAATATAGCTCTATGCGAAACCGCACTATGCGAAACCGCACACCGCAGCAACGTTTCCAAATTATTCAGCTGTACTGCAAATGAGAGTTCTGTAAGAAAAGTTTTTCGTGCAGTTCTAGCAGAAATTGCTGCTTTGAGAAATCAGTTCGTATTCCGGACCTGTCAACTGGTCCCCTTGATCGTGTGATATCACTCTTCTGGATTGTTTTCTTTAGGCTGATGTGAAGTCAAAAATCATAATACACGTGATAATGTTGGAAAGAATGAATTTCGATCATTTCGATTTGAAAAGTTTAAAAAGTATATTTCAGAGATTTTTCTTTCGGAACACATTCAGACATCCAATTCTATTTTTAATGTTTTATAAAACCAAGAGACCTCTAAAAGAATCTCCCTATATAAATATAGACACATGCACATAAGCACCTTCATTCACATTCATCTTTAAACTCGCATACTGAATGAATGATACTGACTGACTGACTGACACACAAAATACAATGAATAGAGCTGTTACATTCATAAGTAAACTATTATTGTTGAGATACATATTACGACAGTGTATAAAACCAAATACCAGTTGATATTCCGACCATTAAATATGCAACATTTAAGGGATTTTCACTATTATGCTCTCCTTCTGGTGTCGCTCTGTCAGCTGACAACTGACAGTGACAAGTCATTCAGTCAGTTTGGCTTATAAAGTATAGTTTTGCATAAGACTAGTCAATAAATTTGATTGTAATATTCTGCAGTTAGAAGGCATATACATATGTAGTTAGAACGTGTAGATAGATAACTGTTATTACAGATTGTTCACGAAATAAAGAATGGTTGTGTTTGGTTTGAAATTTTCATAGTTTCGCAGTTTTCATAGTTTTCTATTCTTGTTTTTGGGGGAAATTAATTTTTTTTTTTGTCATGTAGAAAGTAAATTATTTTAGCATATTGGATATTTTCTGATGTATCGTATACAATTAAAATATATTTAATAATTAGAATCTGTAAATCTCCAATTAATTCAATATTACCGTAGACACACTTTAGAGCAGCCCAAATACCATTCATCATTTCAATCATTGAGCAAATACTCTTAAAAGTTTTATTTTTATCTAAAGGGTATTTTTTTTATAGAGGCGGACAACTTTAAATTGAAATAAAACGATTATACACATTTGGATCATCTCAAATGCTCACTATGCGTCATCATCCGATGCGTATTACCGTCAAGAGTAAACTATCCGTAGTTTTTCGAGTTCATAGCTCTGCTGGAGGATTATGACCAGCATATAATATAATGCACGCATTGCCCGAAGAACAATGATTTTCAAAATAAATTTGAACAATCTGCAAACGCAAATTGTCAATCCAAACTAACCTCAAAATAACCAAAAAAACTGTCAAAAGTTTAAAATAAATAAAAATAGTTGTATAGTTCTTATAGTATTGTGTAGGAACTGTTAATATTTTTATAGTTACCCAGAAAATGCTTGGCAATAACTTACAATTACTGAAAAACATATTTTTCAATGAGTTTTTCATACCATCTGTATTACTAAGAAGTAGTTTGGTAAATCTGATATATAAATATAAATACATTGTTATACAAGGTGGCGCAAAAGTAATCCTCCTATCAGAAAATGGTATAAATTTTGCGATTGGCCCCTAATGTCAGTTCTGTTTTGACATTTGTGTTGTAAACACATGCGAAATACACGTTAATAAACAATGTTACGCTACACTGCTCCACAACGCGGAATATTGCTGACTATTTATTTGACCAATAATCGGTCGGCGACTTTGGCACAACGTGAATTTCGTCGCAGATTTCCTGGCGGTCCAATCGGACCTTTTTTTTCGAAGACGTCGCGGGCCAAACGGTTACTGTGAATGGTGAGCGCTACAGAGCAATGATCAACGAGTTCTTTTTGCCGCAACTCGATGAATTGGGATTGGAAAACATGTGGTTCCAACAGGACAGTGCAACGGCACACACTGCACGTGCCACAACCGATATGCTGAAGGATGCATTTCCCGGGCGCCTAATCTCACGTTTTGGCGATTTGCACTGGCCAGCAAGATCGCCTGATTTTACCGTAAAAAAATTAAAAGACCAAATAAAAATAATCCACAAGAAGAATCAAAGTTTTTCATTTTTTTCTTTTAATTACAGCCAAAAAACATCGGAAATTTACTTTTGCGCTACCTTGTATATTTTATATACACTATACCTATATAATCTTATTTCATTTCCACCAAAAGGTTTACCGAGACCAACAAATTAAGAGTTCGTGAAAACACTTTGTTTTATCATATTTTCATATGCAAACAATCAAATTTAACTAATCTAAAGAAATTTTAAATTTATTCATAACCCATTTCGAGATATTTGAATGAAAAGTCGTACAAGGAGTGGCTATTGTATTGTAAACAGTTAAATTCACCTCCGTAATCTCTAGACCAGTGAAACAACCCGAGCCAAAATTTTCGGCGGCTGCTGGCACCTTTTTTGATTTTTTTCGGCGGCGGCGCATAACTAAAACTGCGGCGGCTAGATTTTCGGCTTTAATCATCCTAATAACAAAATTTTATATTTTTTTTATTAAATTTTTCCTTTTGTTTTTAAATTAAGTTTCATAATTTTTCTCTCTTGTTTTTGTCGACCAAAATTTAGTCATATACAGTATTGGCCATAACTAAAGCACCCACTCAGTGAATTTTTTTCATATTATATTTTTTTTTTTGTATAAAAACTAAGTTTTAAATTTCAATTATGTATTATTTTCAATTGGTAATATACAAGGTGGCGCAAAAGTAAACTTCCGATGTTTTTTGGCTGTAATTAAAAAAAAAAAAATTAAAAACTTTGGTTCTTCTTGTGGATTATTTTTATTTGGTCTTTTAATTTTTTTTACATCAATTCGAGAATATGATGTCATCTAAATGGCCGCCGCCACAGTTGATTGTCATTTGAGCCCTTTTTATGGCATTTTCCATCACTTTTGCCAAAACTTCCGGCGATAGGTCCTCACATTCTTGACGGATATTGTCTTTAAGAGCTGCAAGAGTCTGAGGCTTGTTGACATAAACCCGCGACTTCAAAAAGCCCCACAAAAAGAAGTCTGGAGCGGTCAAATCAGGCGATCTTGCTGGCCAGTGCAAATCGCCAAAACGGGAGATTAGGCGCCCGGGAAATGCATCCTTCAGCATATCGGTTGTGGCACGTGCAGTGTGTGCCGTTGCACCGTCCTGTTGGAACCACATGTTTTCCAATCCCAATTCATCAAGTTGCGGCAAAAAGAACTCGTTGATCATTGCTCTGTAGCGCTCACCATTCACAGTAACCGTTTGGCCGGCGACGTCTTCGAAGAAAAAAGGTCCGATGACTCCTCCAGCGAAAACAGCACACCATACAGTGACTTTGAGCGGGTTTAATGGCTCTTCGTGGGTTACACGCGGATTTTCAGTGCCCCAGAAGCGTAAATTTTGCTTATTTACGTACCCGTAATAACCACTCATGATTATTTTTGATGAAAAATCATCTTCCTCTTGGTGATGATTAAGGATGGCTTGAGCGTATGTTAGACGCGATTGGCGGTCAGCAGCTAACAGCTGATGCACCGTCTGGACTTTGTACGGAAACATCTTCAAATCTTGTACCAAAATTCGCTGTAAAGACCGTCGACTGATACCCATTTGCGTGGCACGTCGTCTGGTCGATGTCGACGGCGCTTCCATGACATCCTCGGCTACAGCAGCAATATTCTCTGCAGAACGGCTACTCCGGGGTCTACCACGCCTGGCAGCATCTCGTGTTGTGGCAGTCTCTTCGAGGCGAGCGGCTAAACGTCGCAGTGTTTCACCAGTAGGCGTTGGACGGCCAGGAAATCTGCGACGAAATTCACATTGTGCCAAAGTCACCGACCGATTATTGGTCAAATAAATAGTCAGCAATATTCCGCTTTCTGGAGCAGTGTAGCGTAACATTGTTTATTAACGTGTATTTCGCATGTGTTTACGACACAAATGCCAATCCCAAATTTATAGCATTTTCTGATAGGAGGATTACTTTTGCGCCACCTTGTATTATTAATAAATTAACTGAAATTGATTGTTCTTCGCTTTAGGAAAGCTAAAATTTACTTGTGAAAATATCAAAGCTTAGACAAACACCAACAATAAACACTAATGCAAAAGCATTCTACAAAATACTATTAAAAGTAAACATATTTTGTTTTCATCTTAAATATATTATGACTACGCGTATATAAGCTTAGCATTTAATGGTTGTACATAATAATAATAATATGTTTACCTATTTATCATTCTTTAGTTGTTCGAAAAATAATTATGTTTCGGTTAATCATACTCATATTTATAATTGCGATGAAAATAAATACGTTTACACTAATTGAAATATTGTTGAAATTAAATAAAAATAACAATTATATGTGTAGACAACAATATATTGTTACAAAGAACAAAGTATAGTTGTCGTAACCATGCCGAACCCCGTTTTTATCCGTTTATCTTCTCGTATAGGACCTATCATGTTTAATCGTGCATGCAGTTAGATCGTCTTAGAATTTAATAAGGACTTAGAATTTAATAAGGACTTAGAATTTAATAATGAAATGTGCATCTACGACAAATTGCATGATAGTGAAATGAAAATTGTCATGATTTTACTATTTTTGTTTACACCACATCATTTTGCAGCAGTCTAATGATGTCTAACATACATGTCTGACATACATTTACTAAAATATAATAAATTCACTCATTCTGTAACCATGTTTTTATTCCATTTGTATTTAAATTCCATTCTATTGCTGTTCACCAATCAAGAAATTCGATTAAAAATATATGTGTATGTACGTACATATTGAATATTAAAAGGAAATTCAATTTCTAGCTGTGTGTGATCAAGTTATGTGTCTATTACAGGAGATGTTTATTACGTTTGTAAATTTCAAGGTAAATTATCAAATGATGAATTTATTGTGAAATATATGAAATACTATATTAAAGTAATATAAATTGCATTTAAATTCATAGCTTTTGTATCTTTTAAAACAAATAAACCTTAAATCTATTAAAGGTAGTTTTATTTTAATTGTGTACCATTATAATAAAGAAAATGTAATTTTGCTTTTATCCAGGAACTTTACTAAATTTCTTAATTTGTTTCCTCAGTAAATTATAATCGTATTTCTACCTTCATACCATCAAAAGACAAATGGTACCATAAACCGGATCATAGATGCCAAACATCAAATCATACCATTAGATGGCCAAAACATGTCATGTAATTTATTTATTTTCAAAATAGTATTTGCAATAATATAATATTGTTACGTTTTTACCTTTTAAAAATGGTGGTTTATTTCCATTTAATAAACCGTATTTTATGACAAATAAACGTGATCAGTAGTTTAAAAATTATAACAAATTTGTATTTACTTAAGAATACATTGGTAATACAGTTGATGTTAACTCTAACAGCGCCTACGATATTCTCACTCACTCTCTCACAACTGGATGTTACTAAGTATTTATATACACAGCGCCAACTTCTAGAAGTGTCATGAATATTCTTATGTTCAATTTCCACTTAAAGTTTCTAAACCTACCTTGTAACAACAGCATGTTATTAACATTGATGTACGGAAAACTCGTTCATTCATTTATTATAATTTACAAGGTGGCGCAAAAGTAATCTTCCGATGTTTTTTGGCTGTAATTAAAAAAAAACAATGAAAAACTTTGATTCTTCTTGTGGATTATTTTTATTTGGTCTTTTAATTTTTTTTACATCAAGTCGAGAATATAATGTCATGTAAATGGCCGCCGCCACAGTTGATTGTCATTTGAGCCCTTCTTATGGCATTTTCAATCACTTTGGCCAAAACTTCCGGCGATAGGTCCTCACATTCTTGACGGATATTGTCTTTAAGAGCTGCAAGAGTCTGAGGCTTGTTGACATAAACCCGCGACTTCAAAAAGCCCCACAAAAAGAAGTCTGGAGCGGTCAAATCAGGCGATCTTGCTGGCCAGTGGAAATCGCCAAAACGGGAGATTAGGCGGCCGGGAAATGCATCCTTCAGCATATCGGTTGTGGCACGTGCAGTGTGTGCCGTTGCACCTTCCTGTTGGAACCACATGTTTTCCAATCCCAATTCATCAAGTTGCGGCAAAACTCGTTGATCATTGCTCTGTAGCGCTCACCATTCACAGTAACCGTTTGGCCCGCGACGTCTTCGAAGAAAAAAGTTCCGATGACTCCTCCAGCGAAAACAGCACACCATACAGTGACTTTGAGCGGGTGTAATGGCTCTTCGTGGGTTACTCGCGGATTTTCAGTGCCCCAGAAGCGTAAATTTTGCTTATTTAAGTACCCGCTAAGATGGAAGTGGGCCCCATCACTCATGATTATTTTTGATGAAAAATCATCTTCCCCTTGGTGGTGATTAAGGATGGCTTGAGCGTATGTTAGACGCGATTGGCGGTCAGCAGCTAACAGCTGATGCACCGTCTGGACTTTGTACGGAAACATCTTCAAATCTTGTACCGAAATTCGCTGTAAAGACCGTCGACTGATACCCATTTGCGTCGCACGTCGTCTGGTCGATGTCGACGGCGCTTCCATGACATCCTCGGCTACAGCAGCAATATTCTCTGCAGAACGGCTACTCCGGGGTCTGCCACGCCTGGCAGCCAGTCTCTTCGAGGCGAGCGGCTAAACGTCACAGTGTTTCACCAGTAGGCGTTGGACGGCCAGGAAATCTGCGACGAAATTCACGTTGTGCCAAAGTCACCGACCGATTATTGGTCAAATAAATAGTCAGCAATATTCCGCGTTCTGAAGCAGTGTAGCATAACATTGTTTATTAACGTGTATTTCGAATGTGTTTACTACACAAATGTCAAAACAGAACTGACATTAGGGGCCAATCGCATTTTCTGATATGAGGATTACTTTTGCGCCACCTTGTATAATAATTCTACGTTTATTTGTTTATAAGATACAAAAAGGTAGTTAGGTGTTAACCGTGTCCACCCCCTCAATGTTAGAATTTCTAAAATCTAGCAAAGACCTGTCTGCTCTTTTTGCAAATAGAAGTAGTAGTTTGTAAGGCTATATCTTTTATTCGTTTATTTTCAATCAACATTTCCTGAAATCCTTTCTTAGTGGAACTTGTTGGCTAGAGAAACCCACCAGCATACCACTAGCATGCTATCAATTATATTCATAAACTTCTTTATTAAATAGTTATACTTCTAGTTAATAAATACTTATATAACTTATAACTTTATTTTCAACTACACATTTAGTTACAAAACTTAACTATGATTAAATCTAAACATTAATTAAGTGCTTAAGGCGGAAACATCAAACGACAGCGAAAACTTTAAATTACAAAAATACTGGGATTTTGAAAATAAGTATGCATGTAGTAACACGCGAACTTTAACGCACAAATTGTGGTGAGGAAACAAAGAAAAAACTAAATAGAAAGTAAACAAAAAACAACTTGCAACTGTGAATGCTTAACAAACATGCAACAGACTGAATTTGTGAAATAAATAAAGGATTACTACAGTGAAATTACAAAAAGTGATATCTAAAATTAGAAAACTACTGTTTTTAGACGTTGAACTATTTGATAAATTTTGTTTGGTACTCTACAGAAAGGGAAATTTAATGTTGACAATAATATCTCATTAGTTACGTATGTGAACACATCGAATTGACATTTAGAGAAGTATTATGAAGATTCCTTCGGCAAGTTAAACTGAATTCAGATATATTTCGTTAGAAATTAGCATTGGTTTGTCATATGGTACGTATGAGTAATATTTATATGTAATATTTTATATAGAATTTGCTTATCATTTCAAAACATTTTGCTTCAAAAAAGTTTAGTTTTTTTTTTAAATTAAATGTATCGATAACATTCATATTTTCATTGCATTTTCGATTTATAAGAGATTTCGTTATCGAAAGATTTTGTAACTTCACATACCCAGTAGTTACCGCTCCTGACAGCCATTTCCCAGCAGTTCTAGGATACTGTCCTGAACTAGTGATAACTAGTTACGTGACCAGTTACTATAACACGTGCATGTCCTAAGCAGAGGGTCCATTGACCCTTTTGGATAATTTAGAGACAAATGCACTACACAATTAACGTTTAAAGTGACTACTCTATAGACTACTTAGAGACACTTTGTCAGAGACAATTGTCTTTACGCTAGATTACATGGGATGTATAAAGTAACCAATTGACTTATCTCTCAGTTACAAATAGCACATACGTGTCAAATGACCCAAAATGTATAAATTTGACTCAGTCAAGTGATCAGATGTTAGTGACAATTGCTTAACTGCTGGGTTATTACGAGATGATAATTAAGGTTGGATTTTAATTTACATCACGATCAAAATATTGATGATTTTAAAAGGCAAGTCGGAAAATAGAAGCTCTAAAGATTATGACTTTAAACAAGTATTCATACCAAGATATTATCTATATAAATATATAAATGTCTTTGTAAGTTTGTTTGTTTGTTTGTTTGTTTATTTGTTTGTTTGAGCATCACGCCTAAACGGCTGAATCAATTTTATTGAAATTTGGAACGTAGATAGATCCTTACTTGGATCTATCTACTATAACTTTTTTCAATACTTGGACCAGAAAGGGGTAAAAAAGGGGAAAAACGGGTCAAATTGGTACCTTTAGTTTTTAAACAATAATTACTAAACGGCTGAACCGATTTTTACATCGACAGGGGTAGCGAAGCGCACCGGGTCAAGCTAGTAGTCAATATATCCATCGTTTTCTCAGAAGAACAATTATAATATTAAAATTTTTACTATTTAATTCCAGGTATAATTTAAAGAGCACGATTCGTAGTTAATTTTTGTATGTTTCTGTACTACTATTTTTTAAAAAGGTAGTATTTCTACTACTGTTTTTAAAAAAAAATAGTATTTCCACTACTATTTTAAAAAAGTAGTATTTCTACTACTATTTTTAAAAAAAGTAGTATTTCTACTACTATTTTAAAAAAGTAGTATTTCTACTACTATTTAAAAAAAAGTAGTATTTCTACTACTACTTTAAAAAAATTAGTATTTCTACTACTATTTTTTAAAAAAGTAGTATTTCTACTACTATTTTTAAAAAAAGTAGTATTTCTACTACTATTTTAAAAAAGTGGTATTTCTACTACTATTTTAAAAAAGTAGTATTTCTACTACTATATTTAAAAAAAAGTAGTATTTCTACTACTATTTTAAAAAAGTAGTATTTCTACTACTATTTTTAAAAAAAGTAGTATTTCTACTACTACTTTTTAAAAAAAGTAGTATTTCTACTACTATTTTTGAAAAAGTAGTATTTCTACTACTATTTTAAAAAAGTAGTATTTCTACTAGTATTTCTACTGCTATTTTTAAAAAAAGTAGTATTTCTACTAATATTTTAAAAAAGTAGTATTTCTACTACTATTTTTAAATAAAGTAGTATTTCTACTACTATAAAAAAAGTAGTATTTCTACTACTATAAAAAAAGTAGTATTTCTACTACTATAGAAAAAGTAGTATTTCTACTACTATTTTAAAAAAGTAGTATTTCTACTACTATTTTTAAAAATGTAGTATTTTTACTACTATTTTTTTTAAAATAGTAGTAGTAAGTGCATATTTTAAAAACCTTTAGGTCATATTTTGATTTTTTTGATGCATATTTTAGACGCATATTTTCCTATAATAAATGCAAGAAAATCCGCCCCCTTGTTATGAATTTATGAACCTTTTCCAGAAACCCTTTCATCAAGATTTTTATAGTGCTTTCTATCACTTTATTCGAACACTTAGTCCATCTGCGTTTAAAATCTACCAGAATTGTCGCTTGGCCATATGTTCTCGATCTCCAACAGCCTTATGCGTGAAGCCTCGTTGCGATGCAGGCAGAGGTGGCCATTATGTGAAGGTATATTGGCACAAAGTGCAGTATAGTGTTCAGGACCTCTGAAGGTCCAGTTCTTAGTGCATCAGTTATGTACCAATGCTGGCTGATCTCTGGACTTTGTATAGTTGGTCTTCGATATATTTCCTTTTAATTGCAGTCCACCATACAAGATATCCATAAGTAAGAATAGTACCGTACTATAGCCGTATACATACATTTAACAATGTTGGGAGCAAGTCCCCATTTTTTACCTACCATCTTATGACAGGCGTAGTAGGCCACCTTCATAATCCTATGTTGAGTATTCAGTTTCCATGATAATTTAGAATCCAGTATAGTACCTAGATATTTTGCATTATTTGACCTTACGGACCTTGGTTTTTTATTATTTATATCCATAAGGTGCCAGAGTATAGGATCGCAAATGAATATTATAGAAATTACTAATGAAATGACACATTTAACACTCCAGGTGAAGGGTATAGAACTCATAAAATAAAATCCTAAATTTATTTTACACGAAACACACAGTCAGCAAGGATTTAAGCATAAGAATAATGCAGTGATACGAACGAATATTTAAAACTTGTAGTAAGAAAAAGTAAATCTGCAAAGAAGGGTCACAAACGAAGAATAATACCAAAAAAAAAAAAATAAGTGAAAACAAAACACACGAATATGGCAAAAAGTACTTAATATGTAGTATAAGAACTGACCTATTAGCCGAATTTGTGGTATATTCCTAGAAATAACGGAAAAATAAGTAAATAAATAAATAAAACTTAACAGAAAATGAGCACGAGAGAGACTAAGGGAGAATTGCGAGAGTAGAGCGAGAAAAACTAGAGAGCAAATAAAGAAAATTGAAGTAGTATAAGAGTAAATTTTGTTGGTGTTTGTGTGTGTGTGGCTTGTGTTCAATTGTTTGGGAAAAATTGTGGAAAATTGTGTTTTTTATGTTTTACGCATGTTTTTGTTGGGATTTTCTTTTTCTACTTTTACTTCTTCTTGTTCTTATTTTTGGTGTATGACTGTTGCTTGTGCTTGTTCATTTTCTTGTTGTTTCTAAGAGTGTGTGAGTGTGTATTATTTTCTGTTTAATACACTCCAGCTGTTGCACATTTTGTTACAGCAAAAGTGTGTGTTAGATGAGCATGTAGTATGTAAATGTGTGTGTGTGAAAGTATGTTTGTATAGAGTATGTAATATCCAGCAGCTAGATTATTTGCCAAGGCAAACTATATTTGATGAGGTACCCATCCAGTATGAAACGAGTATTCACTGTGTTTGGTGGTGTCCGGTTTACTCAGTGAGAAAAAACTAAAAAGAAAAAAAAATCGAAATTAAAAAAATCCTTGTTTAAATTGAAACAAAATAAAAAGAATGAAAAATTTTAGTCTTTGAAAAAAGAAAAAAAAAAAAAAATAATTTTGTTTGAATAAATAATTTAAGGGCGATTTTATAAATTATTTTGAAAAAAATGTTAATAAAAAAGAAAAATTTATAAAAAAAATATATATATAACAAAATAAGATAATAATAAAAATTTTAAGAATAAATTTTACCTGTTTAATAAAATAAAAATTAAAAAAGTTTAATAAAAAATCTGTATTTAAAATAATTATATTTAAGAAATATTAAGAAAAATTAAAGTTTTTACAAAGTGTTAATTTGTTTAAGAGAAAAAAATCAGCTAAATCCACGTTTTAATTCAAAATTCCTTTTGGGTCCAGTTATTCTTTTATGTTTTTGTGAAAGTGTGAGTTTTATTATTTTTTTTTTAACAAAACAAGTCGAATAAAAAAAGCTGTTGTTTTTGTTGTATACTAGTTTGTCTCCACTACAACTACAACAACCATAAACAACCACAACTAGCTACAACGATAACGGTCACGTTAACGGTTTAACGGTGCGTATACGTGTTGTTTAACTTTCATTTTACATTTTTGTTGCTCTTGGTCTTGTTGTTGTTGGTTTTTTTTTGTTTGTTTTGTGTTTCCTCTTTCACTGTTTGCAATCGTTTCACTTTCATTTCGGTTCGATTCAGTTCAGTTCGGTTCGCTTCGCTTCGTGTCGCTGTTAACTTTTATTTTCGTAAATGATTCCCCAGCTTCTTCTTGTTCATCTACAAAAGCAGCATTAAAATAAATATAAAAAAAAATACAAAAAAAAACAACATAAATGTTTGTTTGTGTGTGTGTTGAAACATAAAAAAAGTGTGTGTATATATGTATGTATGTTTATGTGGATATTTTCAACGATTTTTATGGCTGTAAGGATTTTTACAACTACAAAATTTGAACGTGGAAAAATAGAATAAAAGGTATGTCTGTATGTATGTATATATGCTTTCACTTACACTTAAACATTCAACAATTTGCTGTATTTTTTTTTTCTTTGTAAAACTACACCACAAGTTTCAATTTAGTTTTCTTTCTTTTTTTTACACGTTCTATTTTTGTATTTATTTTATTATATATTATATTTTTTTTCATTTCAAAAAGTTTGTGTATTTAAGCTTAATTAAAGAGTAGCCCAGAGAATAATGAAACTGCATAAAATGTGAAAAATAAGTTTAGAATTGCATTTAGTTTATTTTTATGTATTTTTATTATACATGACTTATGTGTGTGTGTGTGTTTTAAATGTTTGTAGCTACTCGTATTGCTTTTTAATTATCGATATATCTTTGTGACATTTCTATTTTTAAGGTGCGCATTGTGTTTTACTTATTGTTCTCTGCTGGATACAAATTTGTGTCTACTTGAACTGACAGCTAGAATATTAGACAAAATCTTATTGACATTAAAGGAGTTAGTAATTTAAGAAACACATTTGTTTTACTTTGGATAAATTATAGCCTTCTTTGTAAGTGGTAATACCTTTTATACCGCTACAGTCCATTTAAGATTGCTATTTAAAATCGGTTTATGAATAGCTGAGAACCGCTACTACTCCGATTTTTTAATTGTTTTAATATTTCACTAAAGATATTCACAAATTTTTAAAATATATACCAGTAAATTTTGTCTGGGGTCTTTCATGTTCATGCCATATGGGTGCAGTTCTTATGCCTTATATACATTAAAAATTAAATCAAGTAAGAAAGTAAAGTCGGTCAATCCAGACCATATAATACCCTACACTAAGTAAATGAGAAAAAACATTTTTCTTTTAAAATTTCAATAATTTATTTTGGCGGATAATTTTCGGAAGAGGGCCTTACATGGGAGCTATGACTAATTATGGACCGAACACTATGAAATTATATTAAAGTTATTTCTGTTAAATTCTATATGTATACCAACATTATTAAGAGATTTATTCTCGTTTAACTGATTTTCGGAAGCGAGATTTATATGGAAGCTTTGACTAATTTTGGACCGATCATCACAAAATTAAGTGACTGAATTCCGTATATATAAAACTTATTTTGAGTGAAATTTGTGCAGATACCTATATAAATTAAACATTTATTATCGATAAAGTCCAATTTCGAGAGAAAATTTGTATGGCGGCTAGGTGAAATAATGGACCAATTTCAGTTAGTTAAAATAGGCATCGTCCTATTTTATCGAAATATCTTTAAAATTGCGACCTGTACTTTGCGCACAAGGTTTACATAAACAGCCAGACGGACCAACGAATGATCTTCCTCAAAAAAAGTGCAGAAACGTTAAATTTACCATCTTCTTTCACTTTTCATGAATAGCAATTTTTTTTACCCAGAATTTTTTTTTTCAGCAAAAAAATTTTTTTGTTTTGAATTTTTTTTTTCACAAATAAATTTAAAAAATTTTTAAAAATTAAAAAAAAAAAAATTTTCTCGAAAAAAGTTTTTTGTGTAAAAAATTCGGGTTAAAAAATATTTTTCCCGATTTTGACCAATTTTAGGTCCAACTTACTATAGCCTTATATACATCATTGCAATGAACTTTGAAATATCTATCATTAGATATCCATATTGTCTATATTGTAATCGAGATATAGATAAAAAAATAGGCCAAAAATAGAGGTTGTCTCGGATTTTTGCTCATATCTCCTTTATTTATGGACGGATTTTGCTGATTTTAAATAGGAAACTTTTCGATAGCATGTCTGACAGCATTATTGAGGATTTGGATCCCGAAGATATCTGGGGTCTTCAGAAAATTGATTTCAACAGACAGACGGACAGACAGACAAAACATTTATACTAAGCTTGTTTATATATTATTTCGTTAAAAAAGCAATAGAAACTACAAAACTATCATGATGGAAAAAAAAAATGTCGCGAGCGACATGTCCCGTGCGACAGTGATTAAAATTAATTTAAAAAAAGTATAACTATATTTTGCTTAAACTCAAAACTATTTTTAAGAGACATCAATGCATAACATTTTAAAATTAGTCGCATTGAAATATTGCCTCAGGTTTCGCTGAAATTGGCATTTGAATTGTGGCGTTTGAGTGCGATTGCCTCGGTTTTTTTAAATTATCTTGAAAATGAAAACTTGCCCAAAATCAACTTAGCATCAATTATGGGGCAAATTAAGAGCTATAAGCCTTTTGTTAAAATAAAAATTTAATTTAGTTTCACTTTTTTTTCACATGATGGAATTGCCCATATACATATTACATATTAAAAATTTTTAAAGAAATTGGAGATTTTGAGTTGCTTTTTTGGCAAATTATTTTTTAAAACCACAGCTGAATCACGTAGTTCAAATAGTGCTGTTGTCGGCTTATCATTTTCCAACGCCCTTTGTGTGCATATGTTTATCGATGTTTAACAATCGTCCACTTTAATTTTGTTTTCTTCATGACCACTATCGTATAAATCCTCCGATTTCATATCTGATAATTCCATTTGCTCCTTATTACTTTCCACATGAAATTCTTCTTGAATCCAGTTGTTTATGTCAGCATTCGTGAAAAGATGTTCCGTATCAATTTGAGCTAGTAGAAAGATCTTCGTTTTCTACCTGAATTAAATTTTGTAAATGGACACTGATATTTTATCCCAGGACGTAGCTAGAATCTAAACTGCATTTTTAAGATTGAAGTTTTTTAGTTTGAGCTCCAAATTTGTTCCCTTCTGGTCAAGCAATTTATAATTTAATTTGACCAAGTTGATAACTTTTTGATCTAATGGTTGAATAAGCGCAGTGCAATTGGATGGTAGATTCATTACTATAATTAAACCGTCATCACTTTTTAGTTCCTCAACAAAAAATAAAAACAAACAACTATAAAAATTAAAATAAACGAAATTATGCATGCATGTGTTTGATTTATAATTCCTATTCATTTCATCTCATTCCACATTGTAGAACAGAGGTGAGCAAAAGTAAATTTTATCACCAACACATTCAATTCTTTATTTTGTTCAGTGCACCTACAAACAAACAAATACAAAAACTGAAAAAATAAAGAAAAAGTCATACACCCGTACTCATGCGCTTTGTAGTTATCTCGTTGAGTGGACAACGACTACTAAATTGTAAGAGCATAAGAATACGTGTGATTTGATTTTGCACAATTGTGCTATGGGCTGCGGACCATTGTTGTAGAATGTTATTGTTGGGTGTGTGTGCTGTTTACGTATGATAGAGTTGCTCATATGAAAACTCATTATAAACAACTTTCTCTTTATATATACCCTTGTCTCTCATGGTGAAGGGTATAAAAACAAAAACAAAATACGCAAACCAATAACCAACACACATCCACACATACGCTTTGTTGTTTTGGGAATTTTCAGAGGTTGTCTCGGATTTTTGCTCATATCTTCGTTAATTATGAATGGATTTTGCTGATTTTAAATAGCAAACTTCTCGAAAGCATTTCTGACAGAATTATTGAAGATTTGGATCCCGAAGATAACTGGGGTCCTCAGAAAATTGATTTCAACAGACAGACAGACAGACAGACAGACAGACAGCCAGACAGACAGACAGACAGACAGACAGACAGACAGACAGACAGACAGACAGACAGACAGACAGACAGACAGACAGACAGACAGACAGACAGACAGACAGACAGACAGACAGACAGACAGACAGACAGACAGACAGACAGACAGACAGACAGACAGACAGACAGACAGACAGACAGACAGACAGACAGACAGACAGACAGACAGACAGACAGACAGACAGACAGACAGACAGACAGACAGACAGACAGACAGACAGACAGACAGACAGACAGACAGACAGACAGACAGACAGACAGACAGACAGACAGACAGACAGACAGACAGACAGACAGACAGACAGACAGACAGACAGACAGACAGACAGACAGACAGACAGACAGACAGACAGACAGACAGACAGACAGACAGACAGACAGACAGACAGACAGACAGACAGACAGACAGACAGACAGACAGACAGACAGACAGACAGACAGACAGACAGACAGACAGACAGACAGACAGACAGACAGACAGACAGACAGACAGACAGACATATAAGTTATTAAAAACAAAAAACCGCGTTAAAAAAATACGCCGTCTATTGTAAATCACGCGTTTGTAAATTTCTATTTTGTAGAATAGTATAATTTGCACTTTAATTTTTGATATTATTCTTGTACTTATTCTCTATTTAAATTAGAAAACTATTTCTTTTTTTTTTATCAAAGTATCGCTGCACAAACATAATTTGAATAGAAAATTTAAATTGTGCAATAAGCGATTTCTAAGATAAATATTGCATTTATTTCCTCTTTGTAAAAAAATGCTTTTATTGCAAGAATTTTGTTTCTTTTTTCATTTTCTACATTAAATTTTCGCCCAATCTGCTTTAGGCCATTTGATATGACAAACCTTGGCCAACTTATCGTTAGTCAACGAAGGAAAACGCAAAAAAAAAACTAATAGTGTTTGTATGAGTGTTAAGGGTGTAAGCAATTTTTTTTGCTCAAGGATGAAACGAATTTAAGGCTTACTTTTAAGTTTTAAAATTGTAATGCCAAAAATATGCTATTCCTTGTTATTATTAGTTTTTTAAGATTTAAATTAAAGATATATTTTATTGGTGAATGAAGTTCGTACCAGGGCAGAAAATGTATAATAATGTCTGCCAAGTGTCTAAATTATTATTATTTTTTTTTAAAGTATTGTTTAAATTTTAAACCTGTATCTGTACATTTATGAATATTTCAAAATATTCACACATTTATTTATGCTAGCGTCCAGAGACCTCACAAAAATGATTATTTTTATGCTTTCAGTTTTATTTGCTTTTTTACAAAGTTCATTTTTGCAAATGAAATAATAAAAAAAAGCCTCAAATGTTTCCTTTAAATTAGATAAGTGCTACACGGTAATATTTTCATTTACTATTTTTTTCTTGTTTATTTTTTTCATTTCTTTTATGATTTTCTGTCTTTTATTATTCTTTCTTTTATTATTGTTTATGTTTGAAACAGCAAATTACCTTTAACTGTTTTCATTCTGCTTCTCCAGTGTCCGCTACTCGAAACTGAAGATTATTCTTATTCATATCTTGTTTGTTTGTCTTGCTGAAATTGTATTTTTTTTATTTTGCTTTGAAATTTTTGTGGCTGTTTTTCATTTTTTTTTTTAATAGAAATTTCATCTCCAAAGAAGTAGATTAGAACTATGGGACAAAATAGATAATATATAGGATTTGTTGTCGAAATTTCCCATGACCATTTCAAATATATGTGGCTAAATTTCGTAGATGGAGCGTTAAATTTTCTCCTTGAATTTACGATTGATGGCTTTTTGGTAGATCATTGACTTCAAGTCCCATAAAAAGAAGTCCAATGCGGTTAAATCACACGATCTTCGCAGACGATCTTCACAGAGAGTTCACTATCAGAAAATGGCTCATACTGTATTTGAATTGTTTAACTAGCTGAATGTCATGCTATATCGTCTTATTGAAATGTTGACAACCTCATTATCATGCAATTGATGCAGAAAGAATTCAGATATCATGTCGCGATATCGAGAAGCAGTAATAGTCACTGCTTAATCAGCTTCATTGTCGAAGATGTATGGTATAACTATGAATTAATAAAGCAGTAAATAATTGTTTCTTCAATCTAAAAAAATCTCAATATCAGGCAAATGACGTAATCAGTAGTTCCCTCCTCCTATATTTGTCAACCCTTTGGGTCGGAGAAAAAACATGTAAACATAATCTATGAGCATTATTATTATGATAATATTTACAATTGTAGACCAAATAAATTATGATCATTATAAGTATCATAAAATATCATATTATGATAAAATACAGTCGTAGAATTACTCCATACTATGATCCAAATCAATCATATTATGATCCAATGAAATCATATCATTAATAGTTATTTTTTTTAATACAAAATTTAATTTAAATAGGTTTTTGTTTTAGGGCCATTATTACAACTTATCTTTATGTTCGTAATAGTAAAAGGTAACTTTAAGTAATAGATTAAGTTAGCTTTAAAGCCACTTTTTACTATCATGAACATAAAGGCAAGTTGTAATAATGGCCCCTAATGTGCTAAATTCCCAATTTAAATATTGTTATAGTTGTCGTAACCCAGCCGAATCATGTTTTTCTCTACGTAGTGGCTAGTTCTTAAAGCAGTAAAGTACATTACGTAGAGTGAAAAATATTTTTTAACACGATTTTTTTTCTTTACCAAAAATTGTTTTTTGTCATAATTTTTTCACTAATAAGTTTAAAAAAACAAATTTGGAAAAAAAATTCAAAAAAGGAATTTCGATTTTTTTTTTTTTAAATTTTGAAAAACTTTTTTTTTTAATTCTGTTTATTTAAAAATACTTAAAATTTGTATTTTCAATAATTTAATGAAGGGTATATAAGATTCGGCACATCCTATTATAGCTCTCTTACAATTGTAATTAACGGTAGAATGTCTCACTAAATATTTTTAAGAAGACTGTCCTTCTTTGACCAGATTGGTAGTGATTAAAACACAACTCAGGGAACACATAACCACAATGTTGACAGTAAAAATCCTGAAAATGAGTTCATTATATATATGTATATTATCATCGTCTATATCATCGTCAATTTTTGTGAAGACCCCAAATAACTTACAAACTTGATTTATACATCAATAAATCGGGAATTCTTCTGGCTCGGTTGCTATTTTAAATCGAGAAAATCGGACAACAAATGGCTGAGATATAAGTAGTAAACAATATAGTCAATATGGATATTAGGGTGACAGCCGATTTTTTTTTTTTAGATTTCAAAGAGTGCCGGTTGGAATATTGTGAAACTAGGTCTAAAAGATAAGTACTGAAAATTTGAGCCAAATCGGACAACCATTTCGGGACGCGCATCGAGGTCAAAGGTCAGATATATGCAAAATTTTACTATTTATATGAAATTAATTTGTAAAACTCCTTAACTTTCTGCATTATATTACATATATATGTAGATTTATTTATATTAATGAAAATTACAGTCAAAAAAATCTTTTTCAGATTAAACCAATAACTCCTTTGGGTCAAATTGTCCCACAAACTGTACTATCGTTAAAATTCTGAAAAAATTCAAATTTTTCAGTTTTTGTAAAAATGATGTTACTAAATAATTATTTTTCAAATCGAATGCATAAGAATCGAAATGTGTACGTAATTTTCGTTCAAATGAGATATAAAAGACAAAAATTGGTTAAAAAATGTTAAAGTTATTAAAAATTCCCCAGACCATTAATGTGTCTCAGGCCACTTGAACAAGAAATGTAGGAACATAATTAACATATTTTAAGAAATATTAAAATAAAAGCTAATTTTTACTTAAAACATATCCGTATTTATATTTTTATGAGTTTTTGTCTTTGTAGAATACCGTTATCCTATTCGGAGGGATGGCCAAAAAAAAAATATTTTTTTCATAGCAGTTTCGAATCTCCATTTTCAGATTTTTTAAAAATTTTGTTAAAAAAATTTCAGAATTTTTTGATCATCACATTGGGATTTATTGAGATCATAATAGAGAATTAAAATATGAAAAAATTATATCAATACCTCTTACAGTTTTTCCGTACCTACGATTTAAATTTTGTGATTTTTGGGAAAATATATTTTTTTGGCCATATTTTGGCGAATGAAAGCAATTTCCTTACTGTTACGAATTTTAAGTAAAACCTATACAGAATCTTATAGTACAGATCATTCTTAATATACTCTGAAAGTTTTACTGAAATCGGACAACTTTAACCCTTAAATAGTGAAGTTCAAAGATAAAATTTAGCAATATTTGGAATTTCTAAATGAAAGATAGCGAAATATTATACAGTTTTGGACCAATTTTAATGAAACTTGCGAAAAATATACCTTAAGGTCTAAAATATACAATAACAGTGCAAAAATGGATATTAACCCTTAAAAGCACTTGGGGTCAAAATGACTCTCAATTTTACTGTGGTTTTCGTGATTTTAAAAGTTGAGTGTAATTTTTTTTAATTTTAATTTTAACAATATTCCATACAGCTGATTGTCACTCTAATGGATATCTAATGATAGATATTTCAAAGTCCATTGCAACAATCTATATAAAGCTATAGTAATTTGGACCTACTATGGGTCAAAATCGGGAAAAATATTTCTTAACCCGAATTTTGTTTTAATAAAAAAAATTTGTTTGTCATAAATTTTTTTCACTAGTAAATTTAAACAAAAATAAAAAATTTAAAAAAAAAAATTTTGAAAAAAAAATTTTGAAAAAAATTAAAAAAAAACTGTTTAAAAAAAAAAAATTGGAAAAATATTATTTTTTAAATATTGAAAAACAGTTTTGAAAAAAAAAAATTATTTTGTTTTCCTAAAAATACTTAAAATTTTTATTTTAAAGTATAATTTGGTGATGGGTATATAAGATTCGGCACAGCCGTATATAGCTCTCCTACTTGTTTTTTTATTAAAAAGAAAAGCCAGAACAATTAGGTTTATACCTCTGATAAATTTATTTCAACATTAAATTAAAGGTTTATCGATATAAAAATAAAATGGGTTACTATATTTTGATATCCACTATGCGATTTGAGAATTTTTGCCCTAAACTTGAATTTTACATAAAAAATAGGCGTTTTTTGGATGGACGTGAACCCCTCGGTATCAACAATTTTAAAATTCTTTTTATTTTAGAATACTTGATGTAAAGTTAGGTTTTCAAAAAGTATAAATTCCTTATATATCTTCTTAGAATTTTTTTGAGATAACTTAAAAAGAAAAAAAGTAATTTTAGCAACAAAATTATAATTTTTTAAATTCAAATGCATATAACTTTGGAGTCAGTCATTATTTTTAAACAGTACTTTTTTGTTTGACACATAAATTTGTTGTTAGTCCAACAAAGAAAAAATAGAGAACATCGGGGAATATTTGGATCCGCTGTTATCAAAAAACTGAAGTAGGGTGGGTAAAAATGTAGAAAATTTAATTTTCAAATGCGAATATCTCCTAAGCTTTATGTGATAATTGCCAGCTCCGACAAGATTTTTTGTAGTGCTATATGAAATCGGAACACAAACGAAGAAATATGATCGTTTTAAAAATGTAATATACTCGAGGGATCCTATTTTGAGGACCCTGACAGCGCCCCTGGTGAATCCATGAGGTCCAAATTCAAAACTTAAACTCGATAACACTTTCTCTATACGCATGTAAAATTTCATTCAAACCGGTCTAACAGTTTAGAAGTAACAGATTTATTTCCCACAATTTTTTTTCTATACCACTGTGCATTGGCTTAATTTTAACAAAACAATTTAAAATATTGGGATTTAAAAATGTGGGATTTGCAATGGCGTATCTTTTGAACTTGGTTACATATCCGTCACTTATTCTCACTTAGTTATTGAACATTATAGTGTAAAAAACAAAGTTTTTTTGCTTCAAAAATGTAGAATTTTGTGCCAACAAAGGGGTATTTGCGGGAAGTTTTGCTTTACTTCTTTAATTTGAAGATAAGTGCCGCTGTAGCACACCGATTGCTTACCAAAGCTTATGATGAATGTGTTCCGTCGGTTTCAACGTGCGAGATATGGTTTGTGAGGTTTAGAAGTGGTGATTTTGTCACGGAATACAAATATCGCCCAGGCCAGCCAAAAAAGTTTGAAGACCAAGAATTAGAAGCATTACTCCATGAAGATTATTGTTAAACTCAACAAAAGCTCGCATAATCATTGGGAGCTACTCCAGCAGGAAGTTCAAAACGCTTACGACCAGCAGGATTCATCCAAAAGCAAGCAAATTGGGAACCATGTGAATTGAAGCTGAGAGACCTTGAAACAGAGAGACTTTTGGCTCGTGATCCATATGATGCCAGAAAGATGGGAAAAGCTTATAGCAAACAATGGCCTATACTTTGAGTAAATTTATGATGTACAAATGTTTCAAAATAAAAGCTAAAAATTTGAGAAAATCTCGCATTTTTAAGTCTCACACCCAATTTTAAATATTGGCAAATTTGGATGAAACTTTCAAAAGTATTTCAATTAAGGAAATTATGCCTTTTATGCCATTGGGACCCAAAATGAATCGAAAAACATTTTTTACAATTTTGATGCAGGCTGCTAAGTAGAAGACTTTGGAAAAATGTTTCAGCATTTTTAGGGTAATAATTTGAATATTAAAGATTTTTGACATTTATATTTTGTTATTAAACCAACTCATCTTTGATTACGAAAAGAAATGTTCAATAAAAATACATAATTGTATATTCTGAGTTATGAAATTGTGTGAAATTTTCCCACTGTGCCACATTCAAATAAGACTAAGAAAACTTTGTTGTTTTTTAATTTTCAACCTGGTTTATGGTTTTTTGTTTAAAATTAACCGTTTACATAGCTTGATGTTGTTGTTTTTTTTTTTATTCTTTCTTGGTTTAAAGTTCTCTGCCACTCACAGAACCAACCACCCCTCTCTCCAAAAAACAACAATGTGTACTTTTAACCACTAGTTGGTGTGTTTGTTGTAGGTACATTTTACATATGTATGTATGTATGTAAGTGGTACGTGAATGTCAAATTATGTAGGTGTGTGCAAGAAAACGAACAAAAAAAGAAAAACAAACTTGAGGGAAAGGAGGAAATGTGTGTGTTTGTATTTCACTAAGTGAATTAGATGTTTTTGAATGCGAATGAGTGTTTATTTGAGTGAATGTAAGAGTGCGTGTGTTTATGCGTTTGTATGTGAGTGATTGGGGATGTGAATGTACAAGTGTGTTCATTTTCATTTAATGTTAAATTCAAGATATTCTTAAGGCAGCAAGTGTACATTACATAGTAGTAGAGTGGCCCTTATTTTGCACTTTTTAAGTTTTCGATGCTCCCAAGTCTCAAAATGTTCTTGGTCATCTAAAAACCGAATACTGAAAGTTTTAGCAAAATTGGATAACGTTTAGAGGTTGCACATTTTAATTGATTTTTCGTGTTTTCTATCCATATCAGGAAATCTCTCTGCTATCCCTTCGAATTAAAAAAAAATTAGACTTCATTAGGACCTGAAGTGCAATTTTTATTATAGTATGCTGAATTTAAACATGCAAGGTCTTCGGAGATTATTAGAAAGCTATGGAAATAAGCAATTACTCCATTAAGTTTGTTTTTAAACTCAACAAGAGCCAAATCTTTGGGAGCTACAGGATTCTTCCAAAAGCAGGAAAAATATGTACCATACGAATTGAGGACGAGATACCTTGAAAGAAGATTTTGCCTTGAATGATCATTAATTCCGATGACAAATGGATCCACTACGATAGCCCCAAGCGTAAGAGATCATATGTGAATCGACACCAAAGCCAAATATCCATGGCGCTAAGGTAATGCTCTTTAATTGGTGGGTCCAGAATAGTCCTATCTACTATGAGTTGCTTAAATCTGACCAAACCATCACAGGCAACCTGTATCGAGCACAACTATTTCGTTTGCAGCGTATATATTCCATCATGACTACTCTCAGCTACGCTGGGAAGTTTTGCCTCACCCGCCTTATAGTCCAGACCATGCAACGTCCGATAAGCATTTGTTTTAATCGATGCAGAAGGCTCCCTCTGGCATAAGCTTAACTTTGGAACAGAATATCCGATATAGGCTTGATTCGTTATTGAAACAGTTAAATAAGGGCCATCTTAATAAACATACAAAGTAATGCAAATTTGTTCAAATATATTTATATTTTTGTAAAAAAAAATTAGAAGTATAGTGAAGTTGAAGCTATAAAAATAAACACTCAAACATACAGTTCCAAAAAAATACTTATACATACATATTTAATTTCATATACAAATCAACGGTCCTGCCAGGAAATATTTGCCGTTTTTTTTTTATTTTTTTGAAAGTTTGGCTTATATATGAAATGAAATAAAAGCAAAAAACAAACATCTTTTGAATATTAAAAATCGATAATGTATACTTTGTTGCACGCGTGTAAGCTTTTTGTAGGAAGTTAACTTAAAGACTTAAATAATCATGCGGAAGATAAATAATTTAAATTTTCCATGTGAGAAGTTACAGTGACAGCAAACGTGAAATATAAATTGCATTATCAATTTGAAGTTAATGCTCTAAAATGGCTGTTTGCTACAGTCATCATGTTTGCATCAGTAGACATTTCTACTTATAAACAATGTTAGATAACATGCTGTTATTAACATTGTTTATAAGTTTATAAGCATTAACTGTGAATTAGCTTTAAATGCTCTAGGCATAGATAAATCTACATAGATTGGAAGCTCTCCTGTCAAAGACCTAACTCAGTTGTTAAAAACATAAGTGTTGAGAATGTATTAGTAAAAAAAAAACTATGTGAAAACAAAAACCTCACTCGTATAAGGAGTGAGATCGAAAAAGTCTTAACATACATAAATGTTAATAAAAAAGAAACCACTAAACCTACAGTTTTTATTTTTTTATTTTTTAATTTTATTGAAAAGTATTATTTTTATAGTTCTAATCAATAGTGATGAATTTATGAACCTTTTCCAGAAACCCTTCCATTAAGGTTTTTATATTGCTTTCTGTCACTTTGTTCGAACAGGTAGTCCATCTCCGTTTAAACACTTTTGGACACCTTTTTAGTGCTCTTCAATTCTATTTTAACCAGAGCCCAATACTTCTCCACTGGCCTTAGCTCCTGGCAGTTGGGGAGATTTGCCGCTCTTGGTAAAAATACCACATTATTGTTCTTTTACCACTTAGCATAGTAACAGGATGCCAAAACAGGACAAAAATAAGTGGACACATCAAGAAGTCTTTTGAATGGAAGCATCCTTTTTTGTAAATATTCCTTGATGTAAACTTCGGTGTTAATAAAGGCCTTTGTAACAAATGTTTGGCTTTTTTACCGCAACTGCATATTGCTTGCCATGCCAAGATCTTATTGGGAAAATTTTCTGCTTTTGGATCCTAAACATTCCCTCGAGCAGCAGCAATATAAAGATATTGACCCGAAAGCTGCGAAAACATTTCCAGAACATACGTTTCGTCATACATTATGCAGAAGGTATATTTATATCCTTCACCTTCGTGAGAATCGTATATATAAGTTTGTCATTCTGTTTGTAATTTCCACAATATAATTTTCCGACCCTATAAAGTATATATATTCTGGATCCTTATAGATAGCGGAGTTGATAAAGCCATGTCCGTCTGTCTGTCTGTTGAAATCAATTTTCTGAAAACCCCAAATAACTTACAAACTTGATTCATACATCAATATACCGAGAATTCTTCCGGCTCGGTGGCTATTTAAAATCGAAAAAATCGGACCACAAATGGCTGAGATATAAGGAAAAAACCGGGCCAACCTCGATTTTTGGCCTATTTTTGATCTATATCTGGATTACTAAGTAATTAATATAGACAATATGGATAACTAATGATGGATATTTCAAAGTCCATTGCAACGATCTATATGAGGCTGTAGTAATTTGAACCTACAATGGGTCAAAATCGGAAAAAATATTTTTTAGCAAGAATATTTTTTAACAAAAAAATTTTTTTTCATAAATTTCTTTCAATAGTAAATAAAAAAAAAATTTTAAAAAATTAAAAAAAACTATTTCGAAAAAATAATTTTGAAAACAATTTTGAAAAAAAATTTTTTTTTTAATTTTGAATAAAAAAATTTATTTTGTTTATTTAAACATATTTGAAATTTTTATTTTAAAGTATAATTTGGTGAAGGGTATATAAGATTAAGGTAAACAAAAAAAAATTTTTTTTTTCAAAATTAAAAAAAAAAAAAATTTTTTTTCAAAATTAAAAAAAAAAAATTTTTTTTTTCAAAATTATTTTCAAAATTATTTTTTGAATTTTTTTCCATTTTTTTTTTTAACTTACTAGTGAAAAAAATTTATGAAAAAAAAATTTTTTTTGTTAAAAAAAATTCGTGTTAAAAAATATTTTTTCCCGATTTTGACCCATTGTAGGCTCTCCTACTTGTTTTTGTATAAAATTCGACTTCAATTTCCGTGCTCTGTCTTTGGCCTCTAAATTTTCAGCTGAGTTCCTGTCAGAAACTTTTTGAGCCTTATATGTTTTTAAACCTGCATTAGCTTTAACTTTTCGTACTAAGCTAACCGGACTGCTTTCTTACCGGATGTGTTGGGAGCTCTTTTGAAAATGCTTTCTATTTTTTTGGCTTAATAAACATCATGTGAACCATTCCTTCTACCTTAACCAGGTTTTCTATTAACGGACAAGTTCTCCCTTTACTATTTAATAACATTGGAATCAGTTTGATGGCAGATCTGTGATTGTGTGGCCAACTTTTTGTAGGACCAAGTTGGGTTTTGTTGAAAATATTTCATAATATTTCATATATTATGAAATATTTCATATTTCATTTCACTTATTTTAATCAGATTAACAACAAATGATGATAATTGACATTAAACATAATAACTGACATACTTTTGAAAGGCAACTTGATAAATAAAAAATCAAATAATACTTGGGTTAAAAGTTTTAAGGAAAAACTTGAATTAAGGTTTTTTCGATCTTACTCTTTATGTGAGTATTTTGAGTAATTTTTTTTCTTTGAGTTTTTTCTAGTTTCCGTTTTATGTGTATTTCTCTATGGCTCTATGTGATCATTGTTAAAATAGAACATTCTAGTTTTTCCGTTATTTTATTCATGAAACTTCTAGCAGATGGCGCTGTGTATGTAAATAGTAACAGCGAGTTGTGAGTGAATCAGTGTATCGTAGGCGCTGTTATAGTTAGCATCAACTGTATTACCAGTTTAAAGTGTGTGTATTAAAAGTTAGTGCTTATTTAAACTGTTCTGTAGATTTTAATAAATAATGAGTTGTTAAAAATTACTACTGGTCGCAAACCACCATTTTTAAAAGGTAAAACGTAACTATATGTATAAACAAAAATTGGTTTCATAGAAAGGTATTTTGATGCCATTTCATGGCTATTTTAAATTTCTATAATACAAATGTTCTTGTTACAGCTGGAAGCTGAATGTTCTTATCTCTTAAATGCTTTTTAGAATTGTTCACCTCCCTTCAATTACCGATTACTTTCACATCTTCATTACCCATTTCCTTACATACTTTTGCAAATGTTTTCCCTCTTGAAATAGATAAATTTTGTACACAAAATATATACCTATCACATTTCTAAATCAAACACAATAATTTACTTTATCTTTTACCATGACATTTTTTTCACTACTTTACCTTTTCCTACACACTTATTATAAATAAGTATTTGATAAGAAAATGTGAAAATCGAAAAACATTTCACAGGAAATGACATACTTAATCTACTACTCCCCGGGTATGAAAACGTATTTAAAGTAAATTAATTTCAAATCACAAACTTTGTGTAGGCGTATGAAATACATTGACAGTGCTAAAACACACACACAAACGATAATTATATATGAGCACTTCAAGTGGCTTATAAGATGCCAACAAAATTTGTTCAAAAGTTTTAGCTGGAGGTGTTTTATTTAGTAAATATAAATTAGAAAATAAAATAATAGAAAACACAATCATACCCATGATTCAAAACAGAAGAAATATTTCACGCAATTCTTAGCTCACACCTCAACTCTGTCTGGCTAACTTTTATATTTCTAATTAAGAAAATTGAAAAAAGAATTTTGAGTAGAAGCAAAAAATGTACCACTAAGCTGAATTCTTGGGGATTCATACTAATTTCACGATTAAAAGGAAAAAAGTACCATTAAGTTTTTCAACTACAAGTACCTACGAATACAATGGAGAAAAGACATGTTTATTTCTTGTTTCATTAAAATAGAAAATAAAATAATTTGCCTTCTACTGATTCTATCCTTAACCATGAAAATGGTTAAATATCATATATGTCTCCACAAGCATTAGTTTAGAAAGAATCCAAAAATTACCACTAAAAAAACTACCTATTTTCTATTTTTCTTTTGGCTTTAATTTTCAAAAACAATTTTTTAATAATTTACTAAATATTACTAAGTAGAACGCTATGGTTCCTTTTGAACTGAAATCACCATCAATTTATTTCTCTTTCATCTTTTGCTCATAACAACTAAATATAACCATTTGAGCATAAAAAAACCCCTTTTTATTAACCACAAAATAAGCTTTCTCAAACATTTAACCATCATGTACATACATAAATGTTAATATTTGTCAATTTACATGAATGCTAATTTAAGCCACAATTTAGAAGGTTTTACAAACTGTCAATTTTGATTTTAATCTCAGCAGTAGCAGTACAAACTCACAACCCAGCACATACACACACACAAAGATTTTATGATATCCAGAAAATATTCTTGTGCAAAAAAAGAGTCAAACAGAAAAAGAAAAATCCATTTAAACTCATTTGACTATGAATTTGAATTTAAAAGCTTTAATACACATACACAAAAGACCTGGAATCGGTTTAATGAAAGAAACAAAAGAAGCCAAGTTAAGTAATGAACACACAGAGCAAAAAGGAAGGATTGTCAGGAAAAAAAAAAAACAGACAACTTATAAAATCATAAACTGTGTCGTCGTTTGTAGAAGTGTGTTGTATGAGTAGGAAACAAGAGAAACAAACAAAGCATACACAGCGACAATAAAGAGTAAAACAAGAAGTAAAAGTTGTAAAATGAAATTTATTTATTATTTGTTAGTGGTAATGCAGCTCTTTTAGATATTATTGTTTTTTTTTTTAAAAAATATATAAGTCAATTGGTTACTTTACATATCCCAGGTAATGTAACGTATTAGCAATTGTCACCAATTTAAGAATAAGAGTGTAATACTTTTAAATTAGTATGGTATGTGTTAATATTCTGTGTTCCCAAATTGTTTGATTTTGTTTTATGTTCTAATGTCGCGTTCTTGTATCTAAATCATCGTTTGTCATTACTACAATCAAGTGACTGAAATTTTTAATTCATATCTAAATATTTTATTCAGATTTTCAAAGTGTGTCTCTTTCGCTATCGTAAACTTTAACATAAACAAATGTTTTTATTATTTTAACATGCATATTTATATGTGTATTTAGAACGTGTGCCGAGAGCAGAAGGGAAGCAATACAATGCTGTATTTGGGAAAAATTAAAAGTGGTCCGAATAGCGAATAGCAGCGCGATTGAAAAGAAAAATTATACGAATTTACACCAAAATGATAACTAGTTGGTTTTTGTGAAAAATCAAATTTCAAAACCAACACGCTTATACCTTATCCCTTTATTGAGTTTTATAAAAGCTCAATATTATGAGAAGACAGATTTACATGTTGTATTTTTAGTGGTTCTTATTTTCAATAAAACAAAGTTAAAAGTAGTTTTTGATTTGTATGTAAGTATTTCCAAGCAATTTTAGTAGTTTTTCTAATCAAAACCATATAAAGGCAGAAACTACTAGTTTTGAGTTGGTGGAAGCAGCATATATAAATAATAAATACGAAGATTTTGTTCAAATTACTTAAGGCAAAGATGACGGAAAATATGTCGCGTGCTAAATCATATTAAAGCTTGTAAAGTAAAACAGATTTTAATATGAAAACTATCAATGGAAAGACTATTATAGTCTACTAAATTTTAGATTTTTTTTTTATATGCAATCGAAAACGAATTCTACTAATTGTCGCGTTGTTGATCGCATATTTATTGCTTATATAATGGAAACATAATGACAAACCCTATCTAAAATGCTATTAAAAATGGAAATACTAAATTTACTTCAAATATGCACAATCGTCGCGTTCTTGACCGTTGTAAGAAGAATCCATACTACACTTTAACCAATACAGAACTATATTAGTGAGTGTCGAATCTTATAAAACCTTCACCAAATTATATTTAAAACAAAAATTGTAAATATTTTTAGGTTAACCAAATTAAAAAAATTTTTTTTTGTTAATTTTAGTGCAATTTTTTTTCTCAAAATTTTTATTTTTAAATTTGTTCATTATTTTTTTTTTAATTTAGTTTTGAAAAAAATTTTTGAACCCAAAATTTTTTAGCTGAACAAAAATTCGAGGTAAAAAATCTTTTTCCCTTAATCATATTAAAGCTTGTAAAATAAAACAAATTTTAACACAAAAACTATCAATTATATTCTACTAAATTTTAGATTTTTTTATATGCAATCAAAAACGAATTCTACTAATTGTCGCGTTGTTGAACGCATATTTATGTATTGGAAACATAATGACAAACCCTATCTAAAATGCTACTAAAAATGGAAACACTAAATTTACTTCAAATATGCACAAATGTCGCGTTCTTGACCGTTGTAATCAGAATATAGGGATCATTATTTGTTTACAAGAATCCATGCTACACTTTAACCAGTAACAGAGCTATATATTCGTGAGTGTCGAATCTTATAAAACCTTCACCAAATTATATTTAAAACAAAAATTGTAAATATATTTAGGTTAACCAAATTAAAAAAATTTTTTTTTGTTAATTTTAGTGCAATTTTTTTTCTCAAAATTTTTATTTTTAAATTTGTTTAATACTTTTTTTTAAATTTATTTTTGAAAACAATTTTAGAACCAAAAATTTTTTAGCTGAAAAAAAAAAATTCGAGGTAAAAAATATTTTTCCCTAAATCATATTAAAGCTTGTAAAATAAAACAAATTTTAATATAAAAACTATCAATTATATTCTACTAAATTTTAGATTTTTATTATATGCAATCGAAAACGAATTCTACTAATTGTCGCGTTGTTGATCGCTTATATATTGAAAACAAAATGACAAACCCTATCTAAAATGCTATTAAAAATGGAAACACTAAATTTACTTCAAATATGCACAAATGTCGCGTTCTTGACCGTTGTAATCAGAATATAGCGATCATTATTTGTTTACAAGAATCCATACTACACTTTAACCAGTAACAGAGCTATATATTCGTGAGTGTCGAATCTTATAAAACCTTCACCAAATTATATTTAAAATAAAAATGATAAATATTTTTAAGTTAACAAAATTAAAAAAAAAAAAATAAATTTATTCGTGAAACAAATTTTAGTTCAATTTTTTTTCTCAAAATTTTTATTTTTAAATTTGTTTAATATTTTTTTTTTAAATTTATTTTTGAAAAAAATTTGAGAACCAAAAGTTTTTTAGCTGAAAAAAAAATTCGATGTAAAAAATATTTTTCCCGATTTTGACCAATTCTAGGTCCGACTTATATACGCCATTGCAAAGGTCTTTGAAATATCTATTATTAGATATCCATTGTCTATATTAATGACTTAGCAATCCAGATATAGATCAAGGTCGTCCTGGTTTGTTTCCTTATATCTCAGCCATTTGTGGACTTATTATGTATATTTTAACTAGCAACCGAGCCCAAAGAATTCCCGATATATTGATGTATGAATCATGTATGTAAGTTTGGTGGGTACGGAAAGGTGATTTCAACATACAGACGGACATGGCTATACCGACTTCGATATCCATATCGATCCAGAATATATATACTTTGTGAGGTCGCAAATGAAAAATGTAGAAATTACAAACGAAATGACAAACAGATATATACCCTTGCCACTCATGGTGAAGGGTATAAAAAGTAGTTATTTTAACTATTTACAAGAAGTAACCTATTGGAAAGTCAATTGTCAATTTGTAATCTATGTAGGGTCAGTTGATTTTCGTCACATATTAAAATAACTAGTCACGTAGCTTATTCTGATAGTTAAACACACTAGTTCAGGACAGCCACCCAAAATGTTGGGTTCTTCAACTCCCACACAACTAATGTCTATTACTTGGCTGACTCCAATTTATGTATTTTGGGTAATTTGACACGCATGTGCTCTTTGTAATGCAGAAAGAAATCAAATTATTACTTTATACAGTCGATGTATTCCAACTTGACGTTAATTGTCACTGTACTTTATAAAGTGTTCTTATTTTACCCACCTGAAGTCATCTATTGGAGAGTCACTGTCACTTAGTGTCAATTTGTAATCTGAAGTACAGTACCCAGCTGATAAGAAGCACTCTATATATCTCTTATAGACAGTAATTGTCACTACTATCTGATCACCTGTATATTTTGGGTCATTTGACATGTTTGTGCTCTTTGTAGTGCAGAAAGAAGTGAATACATCTCTTTATACATCCCAGGTTATCTAGTGTGATGTCAGTTGTCACTTAAGTGTCTCTAAGTAATCTAGAGTGTAGTCACTTTAAACGTTTGTAGTGTTCTGCACTTTTTTGGGAGGAATTCGTAGAAACTGGTTTTATGGGAATTGTGTTGATATATTTTCTTTTTGCGTAAGTATACCGACATCCCATGTAACTATGAAGTCAATCGTCACTTTCGTGTCTCTAAGTAACCAAGAATGTCCTATAACCGATTCTTCATACAATTTTCCAATAGGTTGCTTCTGGAGGGTAAAATTACTACTTTATATAGTGCTGGACAAAAAAGCTTAAAGTGACTATACTCAATATTACTTAGGGACAGTAGAGTGCCAATTGTCTTCACGTTAGATTACCCGAGATATATAAAGTTACCAAATGAATGCTTTTTACAATACAAAAAGCACATACGTGTCGAATGACCCAAAAATATATAAATTGGTGTCAGCCAAGTAATTAGATATTAATAGCAATTACTGTCTAAAAGCTGTCGTAAAATCGATACAAAAATCTAGTATGCACTGAACAGTGTATGTGACTGTCAATATACATCATTTCGAGGAGTTAAGGTCATGCTGATTTTAATATTTTTTTGCACTTCAACACTGGCCTTTTTATATTTACAATCACAGGTAGGTCTTTTTATACTTTAAGTTTAGCTTCAATTGAGGTATTTTATACTTTTATTTTAGCTTCAATCTTATGTCTTTTTATACTTTTATTTTAGCTACAATCGTAGGTCTTTTTATACTTTAATTTTAGCTTCAATCTTATGTCTTTTTATACTTTTATTTTAGCTTCAATCGTAGGTCTTTTTATACTTTAATTTTAGCTTCAATTGAGGTCTTTTATACTTTTATTTTAGCTTCAATCTTATGTCTTTTTATACTTTTATTTTAACTTCAATCGTAGGTCTTTTTATACTTTAATTTTAGCTTCAATCGTAGGTCTTTTTATACTTTAATTTTAACTTCAATCGTAGGTCTTTTTATACTTTTATTTGAGCATTAATCTTATGTCTTTTTATACTTTAATTTTAGCTTCCATCGTAGGGATTTTTGTACTTTAATTTAAGCTTCAATTGAGGTCTTTTATACTTTTATTTGAGCTTCAATCTTATGTCTTTCTTTTTATACTTTAAATTTAGCTTCAATCGTAGGTCTTTTTATACTTTAATTTTAACTTCAATTGAGGTCTTTTATACTTTAATTTTAGCTTCAATCGTAGGTCTTTTTATACTTTAATTTAAGCTTCAATTGAGGTCTTTTATACTTTTATTTGAGCTTCAATCTTGTGTCTTTTTATACTTTAATTGTAGCTTCAATCATAGGTCTTTTTATACTTTAATTTTAGCTTCAATCGTAGGTCTTTTTATACTTTAATTTTAGATTCAATCGTAGGTTTTTTTGTACTTTAATTTTAGCTTCAATCGTAGGTCTTTTTATACTTTAATTTTAGCTTCAATTGAGATATTTTATACTTTTATTTTAGCTTCAATCGTGGGTCTTTTTATACTTTAATTTTAGCTTCAATTGAGGTCTTTTATACTTTAATTTTAGCTTCAATCGTGGGTCTTTTTATACTTTAATTTTAGCTTCAATTGAGGTATTTTATACTTTTATTTTAGCTTCAATCGTAGGTCTTTTTATAATTTAATTGTAGCTTCAATCATGGGTCTTTTTATACTTTAATTTTAGCTTAAATCGTAGGTCTTTTTATACTTTAATTTTAGCTTCAATCGTAGGTCTTTTTGTACTTCAATTTTAGCTTCAATCGTAATTCTTTTTATACCTTAATTTTAGCTTCAATCGTAGGTCTTTTTATACCTTAATTTTAGCTTCAATCGTAGGTCTTTTTATACTCCAATTTTAACATCATGTTGAAATAACTAACCATGTAGCTATTTATGTAGCTAGTGATGACCCTAAAATCACTAGTTCAGGACAGTCACCCAGAGCTACTGGGAAATGCATAATCAAAGACAAAACATACACATATCAAAAAAACAGACTACATTCCTATAGAGCGAAAAAAAAACTTGACGAGATTCATTTGTTATTTTACGTTTCAATAGCGTCCAACTGTCGTGACAGTGGGATCAAATTATTGTTAATTTTATTTATGTGAGTGGTTTATGTTTTATGCAGACAAATTCGTGATGGAATTACTAAGTAAACCCAGCAGGGATCAATGCTGGAGATATCATTCGACCATACTAGATACATCTAAAATTAGTATGGTTAATCACTGATATAAGCATTACTGGTACTCAATGTCGCGATATGACAACAGACTTTTTTATACCTAAATTAGATAATATTGATGTGAACGATATGTGGTTTCAACATGCAATATTTCAACAAATTCATTTACATCTTGATGTTATTGAATGTATATAGCCATGAGATATCTCAGTAGATCATTAAGATTATACCCAGGAATTTATGCTTTTTGACAGTCAGGGCTTGGCATTTGCAGAAAAGGTAGAAAATCGTTTCCTCTTTTTCCCTATTCATACAGCTACGACACTGATCATTAAAAGGGAGTCAAAGGCGATTTGCATGCTTTCCTAGCGTCCAGTGCCTCGTTAATACTGCCAGTAACCTTGATATATCCTTTCTATTACGCGTTATCAGTTGCATAGTAAGTGTTTCGTTAAAAAAGGGCCACATTAACTTGCCCACCCTACATTTATCTAAGTTACGCCATCTATTCTCCTTGTTATCCGAAGATAATATCTTTACTACTCTGATAGGTCTCATAGTATTATTATTTCATAAGTTTTATACTTTTTAGCATCTAAATTGTAATACTATGTCAACCACTGTGCGCTAGCTACTTCTTGTTGCTCTCTCTCTCTCTGGTTTAAATATCTCACTCACATGGTCCTTGTGTGTGAGTATGTATATTGCCATACAATACATTCAATACTTAATTTAGCGATGTTATCAATACCTTGTTGTTGTGAGTGTGAGTGGGTGCATTTGTTGTTTTCAATCTCCTTGTTTCTCAACTACTCCGTTTCCGGTAAGTGATGTCGGGTAATCAATATGAAATCCGTAACTATGATACAATGAAAAACAACAGATGATGTTGATTTAAGAAAATAACAACAACAAGAACTACGATAAAAAAAATAAAGGATAACAAAATGATGGACCCTTTTAAGGGTTTGTATTACATTTGAAGTCAATGGTTTTTATGAAATGATAGAAAGATATTGGGACAGCTTAATGTTTGTATTTGCTGTGTTAACAGATGCTGGATTTTACAAAGGAAAGAGAGACAAAAAAAAAGAAATAAAATGAAATGAACCCCTATCGAAAAAGTGCAAAAACAAAATCAATTTGTTAACATTGACTTTTATGTTCTGTTGCCAATAACTTTTATTACACTTTCTCTCTTTTTTTTTATTTTACTTAGTTATTTGTTATCTTAAGGTACAACACCATAACATTCCATTACAAAAGTGGTTTGTTTGATTGGTTTAACATGGTGATGAAACAAATTTTTATGAATATGTTTTTTGCTAGTGGAGCCACCTTAATCCTAATATATGCACACCCTGTTTATCTTAAATATAAATATCTTGTTTGATTATTTTATTGTTTCCAAATAAATCAATATTTTTGTTTTGTATTTTACTTGGATAAACAATTGTTAAAGAAACATTTAAATTTAGCTAGCTGCATTTGTTGTTTGAAATTTTTGTGTTTATCTTTGCAAATATTTCACGTTATTATGTATACAGTAGATGGTCAAGTAGTTTGAAAGAAATTATAAATATATTTTATATTTTTTAACAGTTCTGAAAAGAAACACAAAAATATATTTTATTTAAGTACTTTCTATAACTTCACGATTTCCATTCTACTAGAGCGTATACGTATTTTAAATAATTATTTATATTACGTATACGACACCGCGAACTATAAACGATCTTTCAACAACCAATACACAGGGCACAAGATCGCCTTTTTTACACCCAAATAGTCAGTTCAAAGACTGCTATGGCTTCATGCTTTGTCTACTAGGGCTTAATAGTAAATATGATTGAATAACTCTAGGATACTTGGTGTAGAAAAAATATATTACAAAATTATTTTTAAAATTTTCACTTCTATGTGATAGTAATATGGAAATTAACTTGGCCAAATAACACTAGGGGTGAGTAAAGTGGCTAGTCATATAATACCAATATAACTAAACTTTCAAAATGACTGCAACTTGGACTGGCAATGTACAGCAAAATGATAAAACACACAGCAATATATATTTTTTATTGAATAAATTGAAATCAACCATAGAGAAACATATAGCGGAAACTAGAAAAAAACTCAAAAAAAAAAAATTACTCAAAATAATCACACATACGAGTGTTGTTTTAGTTTTCACATATCTTTTTTCAACTAATACATTCTCACCACTTAGGTTTCTGACAACTAAGTTAGGTCTTTGACAGAAGAGTTTCCTAAATGACAATTGATTGTCCAATAGATTATTTCTGTAGGGTAAAATAACTACTTTCTAAAGTGCAGTACAAACATGTTTAAAGTGACTACACTCTACATTATTTGGAGACAGTAAAGTGGCAATTGTCTTCACACTAGAATAGTTGGGATGCATAAATTAACCAAATGACTGCTATTTACAGTACAAGGAGCACATAAGTGTCGAATGACCGAAAAATATATAAATTGGACAGTGAACAGTGTATGTGACTGTCAATATACATCATTCCGACGAGTTAAGGTCATGTTGATTGGAATCTTTTTTTTGTACTTCAACGCTGGCCTTTTTATACTTATAATCACAGGTATATATACTCGAGTTTCAGCTTCAATCGTAGGTCTTTTTATACTTTAATGTTAGGTCTCTTTCTACTCCTGTCTTAGTAGGTTTTTTATATTTAAATTTTAGCTTCAATCGTAGGACTTTTTACACTTTAATTTTAGCTTCAATCGTAATTTTAGCCTACTAGTGGGCCTTTTTGTACTCCAATTTAAGTAGGTCTTTCTATAGTTAAATTTTATAGTCAGCCGTAAGTCTTCTTATATTTCAATCGTAAGTCTTCTTTTACTCCAATTCTATCCTCAATCGTAAGGCTTTTTATAGTCCAATTTTATAGTCAATCGTATGTACTTTCGTACTCTAGTTTTAGCATCTATCGTAGTTCTTTTTATATTCCAATTTTAGCTTCAATCGTAGGTCTTTTTAAAGTTAAATTTTATATTCAATCGTAAGTCTTCTTATATTTCATTCGTAAGTCTTGTTTTATTCAAATTCTATCTTCAATCGTAATTCTTTTCATAAACCAATTTTATATTCAATCGTAAGTACTTTCAAACTCCAATTCTATCATCAATTGTAGGTCGTTATACTCCAATTTTAGCCTCAATTGTAGGTATTTTTAATCGCACGTACTTTCACCATTAGTGGCAAGGGTAATATATAAATTTGTCATTCCGTTTGTAATTTCCACATTTTTCATTTGCGACCCCGCAAAGTATATATATATTCTGGATCGTTATATGCAGATAGCGAAGTCGATATAGCCATGTCCGTCTGTATGTTGAAATCAACTTTCCGAAGCCCACAAATAACTTACAAACATTATTGATTCTTCCAGTGCGGTCGCTATTTAAAATCGGTCCACAAATAGCTGAGATATAAAAACCGAGAAAGCCTCGATTTTTGGCCTATTTTTGATCTGTATCTGGATAACTAAGTCATTAATATAGACAATATGGATATGTAATGATCGATATTTCAAAGGCTATAGTAATTTGGACCTACAATGGGTCAAAATCAGGAAAAATATTTTTCAAACCGAATTTTTTTTTTAACAAAAAAATTTTTTTTCTTATTTTTTTTTTTGAATTAATAAATTAAAAAAAAAAAAAGAATTAAAAACAAACAATTTAAAAATTTCGACATTGTTTAAAAATTAAAATGGCTGAGATATAAGGAAAAAACCGGGACAACCTCGATTTTTGCCCTATTTTTGATCTATATCTGGATTACTAAGTAGTTTATATAGACAATATGGATATCTACTGATGGATATTTCAAAATCCATTGTCAAAATCGAATTTTTTTTTTAACAAAAAAATATTTTTGTCGTAAATTTTTTTCACTAGTTAATTAAAAAAAAAAAAATTTAAAAAAAAAAAATTTTAAAAAAACTAATTTTCCAAAAAAATATTAAAATTTTGAAAATTTTTTTTTTAAATTTTGAAATTTTTTTTTTTAAATTTTGAAAAATTATTTTGAAAAAAAAAAAAAATTAATTTTGTTTACCTAAAAATATTTAACATTTTTATTTTAAAGTATAATTTGGTGAAGGGTATATAAGTTTCGGCACAGCCGCATATAGCTCTCTTACTTATTTATGAATCTTAAAAAGGTTTAGAAAGTTCCCGAAATCTATTTTATTGTGGCATTAGTTATTTTACGAACTCGAATATTTTCAAAACCAATTTTTGAATTTTACATTATTTTATAAAGAAAAATTCCGTGAAGATTACAATGTATATTTTATCATAATATTTTTAGTTCTTTTAAAGCAGGAGGAAATCTTTACACAAATTGATCAGTTGGCTTCTGGTTTCAACAATGTTAGTCATTCATCTAAGAAATAAGCACTAGAATATTTATAGCTACAGCCACGTGTCCCTGAGTGACAATTATTTGTCCCTTTATTAAAAACAAATGAAACATTAAAAAGCAGTGTTCGACACTTATAGCTACCAGAGGCAGCTCTGTAATTTACCTGCAAACTACACGAATGGTAACGAAGACAATCAATGGCTGCTCAGAATACAAGAGAGAACGAAAGTACATAACATGTTCTCTTAATGCCAACCACTATTTTAAAGCCTTCAAAGTTAAGCAAAACTAAGCAAGATTTCCATGTTTATACTTGTATGTTATTACTTGTAGTCTACTTCAAGGTACATATACTTATAATTTTACAACTTGACCAAACTCAAATTATGTTTTTCTGTTTTCTTTTTTTTTTTTTTGCCTGGCGACCATGTTGTACAACATCATTATTAACAAATGTTTTCGGTCATGGTTTTAAGTTACAGCTAAATGAAAAACTTTGATGCTTTTAAGAGCAATGACGTAGTAGATTTTCCTTTTCTTTTTGAGCTAAAATCTTTCCTTGTTGAAATCTTTGCAGACTCATTTTCGGTTTGTTTAATTTTCTTTAAAATTTTGTGGATGTAGTTGTTTTATGGCTGTAGGTTTTCATTTTCATTTCATTTTCTCAGATGTTGTATACTTTTAAGTAAATAAACATAAATTCAGTTGTATACGAAACCTGCAGCTCTTGGAACTAGTTCATCAATGTTGGGTCATTTGACGTCCTCTGTACAACTATTTACTATTGAAATTACTAGTGAACAAGGGGTGATTGGTTGCATGAATAAGAATACTTTGATTTATCTTTTGGATGAAAGCAGCATGTACTTTGCCTAAACTAAAAAATAAACTGGGAACAATTGCCACCTTTAAGTTTGCAGGGAAACTACCGAAAATTGTGTTTGTTTGTGTTAAGCCACACACAAACACTCATACATCTATAAAATTTTACTCATGGCACAATAAACATATCCATTTTCATTTCTACCTTTAAAACTCAAAGCAGCAAGAAAGAAACAATTGATGAATTTTCCTTTCAATCTCTCCATTTTTGGACCTTGAGTACGTTTTCGTTTTGCTTCTTATTCATGTGAACTATATGCCATAAATTATGTTTTATTTAAAAAAAAAAAAAACCATTGTCAAACATGAAGAGAAAACCAGCACCAAAAATAAAATAAAAACTGAAAATTCTGTACAGTAAAATCTGTGAAAATTGTTTAAGTTTCCAAAAAAGGTTGTTTTTTTTTTTTTTTTTAAGGGAATTATATTGTTCATCAAACGAATGTGTGCAGTTGGAAAGAGACCCTTAAAAAAAAGGTTGTGTTTATTTTCAGCTAAAATTAGATTTTGCTTTAACTTAATACAACATTTCTCAAAATATTTGCTCTAGTGAGGAAAGCCGGAAAAAAACATTTCAAATAATTACACATACGTATAATGTTTTCATATAATTTTTATAACCTCCACCACAACTGGTGCTGAAGGTTACTGTCTAATACTGAGAAATATTTGTCTGAAATCCCACAAATTATATTTATACTTGAGCCTTAAGAAATTCTAAGTCAGTGTGGCTCTATGTTCGTCTCTCGGTATGTGTAAAACACGCTCTCGTCCAATATGCACACACTAAATTAATGAGATTTCTTCCAAAATGTTTACCATTGTCCTAAGCAGTTTAGCATTAAAAATTAACAAAATCTCTTCAGCAGAAAATAAATTTATGCACCCAAATGTGAGACAAACTTGCAAAAAATTTTATGTATTTTCCACAAAATAATTTCGAAATGGTTTTTTCATATTTCTTCCAAGAAACAGCTTTAATTTTTGATATCAAATGAAAGGCCTCTCAATGGCTCATAAAATGTAAAAACCCTGAAGGAAACCTGTAGACAAGTGTCTCCAAGTCACCAGTTTTCTCGACTATTTTGATGGCTTTTTGCAGAGATCAGCAATGAATAATTTTTTTGCTATTCATACGCACTTATGAAATTATAAGTATAAGTGAGTAGCCATCATTGAAATTAAACTACTCTGACGTACTCATACTCATACTCACAATAACATTGATTTATAAGTATGCGTAGCATTTAATATGAATCCGATGTCGACATCATACTCCTACGAATTCAAATCTGTTTTGTTCATAAATAACCTAAGCCTGACTTATAATTTTAGGAAAATATTCATGATACTTACTATTGATTCAACTCACTCGCATCATGCTTGTTTTTTTGTGTAATTAAACAGAATTCGGCAACACACAACCTCATAATGAGTATTTTATTGTTCGTATTCGAATCATACCTATTTTGCATCGTCTATACAAATTGAGTTAAGTAGAGTCGAAATAAACAACGTTAAGTATGAGTATCACCTCAAACTTTACGAGTGGATATGAGTCTCGACAACATTGTATTAAATATAAATGCGTATAAGTACAAGCAATTTTGAGTCATGATTCAACTCTACTCACTTTTTCACTACTCACTGCTGATCTCTGGCTTTTTGGTGACATTTTCAACGAAACTCTTACTTTTTAAGATTTGTCTTTGATGAGGAAAAAAAAAGAAATGAAGAACATGAATTTAAAGACGACTCGTTCAAATGTTATGAACTCGTACCTTTTTATACCCTTTACCTTCGTGAGAAGGGTATATATAAGTTTGTCATTCTGTTTGTAATTTCCACAATATAATTTTCCGACCCTATAAAGTATACTATATATTCTGGATCCTTATAGATAGCGGAGTCGATTAAGCCATGTCTGTCTGTTGAAATCAATTTTCTGAAGACCCCAGATATCTTAGGGATTCAAATCTTCAATAATTCTGTCAGACATGCTCTCGAGAAATTTCCTATTTAAAATCAGCAAAATCCATCCATAAATAACGGAGATATGAGCAAAATTCAGATACAGCCTCTATTTTTGGCCTGTTTTTAATCTATATCTCGATTACTAAGTCATAAATATAGACAATATGGATATCTAATGATAGATATTTCAAAGTAAGTTGGACCTACAATGGCTCAAAATCGGGAAAAATATTTTTTAACCCGAATTTTTTTTTTCACAAAAAAATTTTTTTCTCATAAATTTTTTTCACTAATAAATTTAAAAAAAAAAATTTTTTTTTGAAAATTGGAAAAAACTTTTAAAAAACAACTTCGAAAAAAAATTTTTTTTTTAAAAATTAAAAAAAAAAAAAATTTAAATTTTATTTTAAAGTATATTTGTATAATTTGGTGAAGGATATATGAGATTCGGCACAGCCGAATATAGCTCTCTTACTTGTTGTTCTACTTCAGAAAAGTACCAAAAGTGTGGACTACTTAGTATTAACTAAAATGTACTAATGAGTCTCTGTCCACATATTGTCCCAAAAGAAGTACCTAGTCAATAGTACTATCATCAGTAGTAGACTTCCAATGATACGCACATGTTAAAATTCTATAGTAAATATCATTGTCTGGGGTATAATAAGTCACTAGTACTGGTAACTGTGTCAATAGTAAGTCAGTACAGTTTCACTATTAACATTTCCTGCAGGGCATATACATATCCATACTTAAACTAAGCGGATTTTTAGAAATCCGTCTGTATGTTGAACTCAACTTACAAACTTACAAACATGATTCATACATCAATATATCGGAAATTCTTCCGGCTCGGTTGCTATTTAAAATCGACACAATCATACCACAAATGGCTGAGATAAAAGGAAAAAAACCATGACAACCTTATTTATGATCTATATCTGGATTACTAAGGCATTAACATAGACAATATGGATATCCAATAATAATGCAACAGCGTATATAAGTGCAACGTAAGTTAAGTTAAAATCGGAAAAAATTTTTTTCTTAAATTTTTTATAAATTTCCTATTGATAGTAATTTACCGAAAATTTGCTATTCATAAAAGAAATTTAGTCCTTAAATTTACAATTTAAAGGAAATTTTCCCTAAATTTTTTACATTATAGGAAATTTTCTCCAAATTGGCTATAAAATAATGGGTGTATGATTTAAAATTGCGGATATTTTCATATTTTTAGCTTTTATTTTGAAACATTTGTATTGGTTATTCCCATATTTCTGGCAACATATGGATTCCGAGCAAAAAAACTGTTCATCTTTTGAGGCATCGATTGAAATAAATACTAGTAAGGAGCGGCAATGTCTAGACTATAAGCAAAACCTAACAACTACTGCATTCTAAATATTTTTTAACAGAAATTGTAACATGTGGCCGAGAGTTGTTATGATGGAATATTACGGTTTAATGTCTGACCACATATTCTGGCCGTTTTTCGGCTTAGGCTCGCTTCAAACGAAGCACTTGCGTTCGGTACTGGTTCCATGTGATGGAACATTACATCGCCATGAATATTTGGTTTTGGTGTCGATTCGGCTAATCTTCTTCAAAGTTCTCTCGGCTTCAATTCGTATGGTACACAATTTCCGGGCTTTTGGATGAATCCGTGATGCTTAAGTAGCTCCTAAAGATTTTGCAAGCTCTTGTTGAGTTTGACAACGAACTTAATAGAGTAATGCCTTCTATTCTTGGTCTTCAAACTTTTTATGCTGGCCTGGGCAATCTTTTTCTTCCGTATCAAAAGTAACTTCTGGAACGCACAAACTAACTCTCGTACATTGAAACCATTGGAACATATCCACCATAAGCTTTGGTGAGCAGTCAGTGTGCTCCAGCGAAACTTTTTTTTTTTAAATAAAATAAGTAAAGCAAAACTTGATACAAAATTTGACATTTTCGAGGCAAAAAAAATAACTTTGTTATATGTTATGTTCAATAACTTATTGAGAATAAATAACAGATATGTACCCTTCAAAATGACATATAATTTATTAAAAACAAAAAACGCGTTTTTTCAGTTAAGCGCCCAATTTTTTTTTTCTTTATTTGACCAGCACTTAGGGGATGACCTCTACTCATGTAAAGCATTGTGTTGGAACTGGGAAAATTGTTTATGGGAGGGAGGGTAGAGGGGGTGTTGTTTGTGGACATTTGATTTGAATTTTCCTATATTGAAAGTGACTGGAAAGACTTCAGGAGTAAGCTTATTTCACATACGGACAGTACGGCTAAAGAACGAATTTTCCCTGTAATATGTTGTGCGATCCACTGTCCAGTCGATAACGAATTAATGAGCCCTTGCCGAAGAACGTGTGTTGCGTAAGAAACTACGGGTTTCGGGAACAAGTTCCCTAATTTCAGCATAGCACATACCATTGTAGTATCGGTAGAACAGTGAAACACAACCCACTTTGCGACAATGTTCCAGTGAGTCAATAGAGCTGGATACCCTACTGTCACCGATAAGCACCTTCGCCCTCTCCTGTAAACGGTCGAGTAACTCCAAAATAGATTTTGAAGCACCGGCCCACACATGAGAGTTGTATTCGATTTTCGGTCGGATATAAGTAGACACTCAAAAAATGTGTTTTGTCCAGCGGACATCGCACTAAATACTCATGCCTAGAACATCAAGAGCTTCTGATTCCTTAATATTTACACCACCCTTAAAAACAGATAGAGCTACATGATCTGTTGTGCGCTTGTGTGTTAACATACAACATTGAGTCTTGCGTGCATTGAAATCGACTCTATTCGCACAACCCCATTCAGAGTTTGTCACAAGATCTTGGTTAAGCGTATCATTCATGTTTTGCCTCATTTCCCCAATCTCCGACAGGCTTGGTCTATAGCATATGAATGGCAAATGTTACTGTCATCTGCAAAAGAGTAAATAGGGTTGGAAGTTTGACGTAGTTTACACTAAATTAGCTATTTCTATTAGATTTTTACAACATTTTTATTTTCCATTATAAGTATTTGGTATTCATAGTAAATGTACCAAGGCTTTACTATTCCTACTAAACTTACCATAAATGTACTTTTCGTAGTAAATACATTTCAATATATTTTCCATTTAGCAACATATTTCGATACATTTTCAGTTTAGTAAAGAATACATTTACTGTTTATTAAAGAAGACTTTCCAAAAGTAAATTTCCAGCAGTTTTACATTTAGTCAATGTATAATATAGTCAATAATTTGCTCTAATGTCTAATTACTTGGATGGCTTCAATTTAGTTATAATAAGGACCCATCTCCGTTTAAAATCTACCACACTTTTGGACACCTTTTATGTGCTCTTCAATTCTCTTTAAACAAGAGCCCAATATCTCTCCACTGGCCTTATCTCCAGGCAGTTTGGTGAATTTTCCTCTCTTGGTACAAATACCACATTATTATTCTTTTACCACTCAAGACCTTTCTTACCATAGTTACAGGGTGCCAAATAAGGCCAAAGTATGTTTTTGAACCTGGATTGGCTTTTACTTTTCTTACCAAATAGTCCGAACACTGAGCTAACCGGGCTGCTTTTCTACCGGATGTTTTGGGAGCTCTTTTGAAAATGCTTTCTATTTTGTTGGCTTAATAAACATCATGTGAACCATTCCTTCTACCTGAACCAGGTTTTCTATCAACGGTCAAGTTCTCCCGGTACTGTTGAATAACATTGGAAACAGTTTGACGGCAGACCTTTGATTGTTTGACCAACTTTTTGTAGGACCAAGTTGTGTTTTGTTGAAAATATTTAATAATTTTAGTATGCACTTATTTCTGGTCACTCATTTTAATCAGATTAACAACAAATGAATATAATTGACATTAAACATAATAACTGACATGCTTTACAAAGGTAACTTGATCAAAAAGTTAAAAGTTTTAATGAAAAACGTGTGTTAAGAATTTTTCGATCTCAGTCCTTAGCATTTACAATGAGTGGCAAGGGTATATATAAGTTTGTCGTTCCGTTTGTAATTTCTACATTTTTCATTTGTGACCCCACAAAGGTTGTATGTTCTGGATCGTTATAGATAGCTTAGTCGATATAGCCATGCAAATCTGTCCGTCTGTATGTTGAAATCAACTTTCCGTAACCCCCAAATAACTTACATACATGATTCATACATCAATATATCCGCTATAGAAACGGTTCGGTTGCTATTTAAAATCGAGAAAATCGGCCCACAAATGGCTAAGATATAAGGAAAAAATTAGGACAAACTCGATTTTTTACCTATTTTTAATCTAAATCTGGATTAATGTCATTAATATAGACAATATGGATATATAGTGATAGGAATTATATAATGCTATAGTAAGACGAACCTACAATGGATCAAAATCGGGAAAAATATTTTTTAACCCGAATTATTTTTGACCAAAAAAATTTTTTTGTCGTATATTTTTTTCACTAATAAATTAAAAAATAAAGATTTAAAAAAAATTGGAAAAAACTTAAAAAAAAATCTATAAAAAAAATGTTTATAAAAATTTGTATTTTAAAGTATAATTTGGTGAAAGGCATAATATAACCCGTTCACTTGTTTGTAGATCATTGGACACGCACGTATGTGCTTTTTATAATGCAACATTTAGTCTGTTGGTCACTTTATACATCCCAGGTAATCTAGCCTGAAGTCAAATGTCATTTTAGTGTCTCTAAGTAATGTATAGTGTCAGCTTAAGCCTTGTTTGTACTGCACTTCAGATATTAGTTATTTTATCGACCAGAAATAATCTATTGGACAGTCAGTTGTCCCTTTGTAATCTGAAAGGTAGTGTGTTTAAGTTTTTTTTATTTTTTTTTTCACTTTTGGGATAACCAATTATACTTACTACGGTACATATATTTTGTAGGCTGTAATATCATTTGACTGTCTCTTGTTAGATTAAGCTTTAGTCATTTTGAAAGTTTAATTATATTTATATTTAAGGACTAGCTACTTTACTCACCACCAGTATTATCTGACCACGTCAATTTCTATATTACTCTCTCTTAAGACTGATTTTGTAAATAATTTTGTATTATCCTTTAGAGACAGTATCTTACAGTCATTGTTGACTTCCCCTTTTATACAAATTTCTTCTGCACCCATTCAATATGAATTTAATATTATATCAGTCGTTAATGTTGCTTTTAATATTTATTATTTATTGTTTAAAACTTGGAATGAATGTAAAATGTAATTAAGAAAAAAAAAAAAAAAAATACCAAAAAAGATAAAATATAAACACACATACAAATTGACCTGAATTTTTATTTTTCAGCCTAAAAGGCTGAAATAAATTGTCGTTCGCTCTCAAGGATGTAACTCCATTTTAGAGCTACTTAGTATATTTTGAAAAAAAAGGTCATATTGAAAATAAATAAATAATATTGCTACAGAAAATTAATGAAGGTGAAAAATATTTACACGTGCTCGTGTAACACTCCAGCGATTTAATAATGTTGTTTTAATTGTGGTCAAAGTCATCTAAATTAAAGTCATCTCAGCGAAGAAGATAAATTAGTAATTAGTGCGAAATTAGAATGAAAATTGAGTTTTTGTTTTTACAAACGTTTAAAGGTCTTATTCATAATCAATTTTTAAATTTATTAGAGGTTTATAAAATAAATTTTGTATGGAAATTTTGTTTTAAAAACCTGTAATAAATTTAAAAATTGATTATGAATAAGGGCTTAAGGCTTTAGTAAATTTCCCATAAGGGATTTATTTGTAATAATCTATAAGGAAATCTACAAACAAACAACCACAATCACAGCTGCAATAAACAAATAGAACAAGGCGTTTTAATTCTATGGCGACAGCGATTTTACAACAGGTACAACATTTACAAAACCATATGCAATTCCTTTTTGTATAGAAAGTAATTGTCACTAAAGTCTGATCACTTGGCTGACTTCACTTTATATATTTAGGGTAATTTGAGACATACGTGCTCTTTGTAGTACATAGAGAACTCAATTGGTTACTTTATACATCCCATGTAATCTAGCGTGAAGTCAATTGTCATTTATGTGTCTCCAAGTAACCAAGAGTGTAATCACATTAAACGTTTATTTTGTACTGCACATTTTGTGCAGTTGCTTAAATTACTGATATCCCATTTAACCTAGTATGAAGCCAATTGTTACTTTAGTGTCTCCAAGTAACCAAGAGTGTAGTCACTTTAAACGTTAATTTTGTATTGCTCTTTAGAAAGTAGTTATTTTACCCAAGGTTATTTACCCATGGAATCTATGGAAGAGTTTTCGGATAAAGGAGGGGGTTTGTTTACAAGAAATCGGTTATTAGACTAACTATTTCAGGTCAATTAGCACCTGTGCATGTTAATAAAGGGTTTCCAACAAGAGGTGTTATTTTGAATCTCACTTTTGAAGCCTTTATTCTTTGAAAAGTAGAAACTATGCCCTTAGCAAAAATGAAACGATACACGCTTCAACAACGCATTGAAATTATTAAAATTCACTATAAAAATGGTGAAAATCTTGCAGTCACAGTTCGCAATACTAAAGCATTTTTGGGTCGTCGTGAAGCACCTTGTCGGACAGCAATACAGAAATTGGTGGAAAAATTCGAGCTGTTGGGACAAGTTAGTGATGTGAAGAATAAAACTCGTGCACGTAGCTCAAGAACAACTGAGAATATTGCAGGTGTAGCCTGCAATAGACAAACCTAGGTTTGTCTATTCCTCGTCGATCTTTGGAATTGGATATTCCACCGTATTTTTGATGATATTGATCTGGACAACGTTTACTTTCAATAAGACGGCGCTAAGTGCTACACAAGCAATGAAACCATTGCTCTTTTACGGGAAAAGTTTCCGAACCGTGTTATCTCTCGAAGAGGTGATCACAATTGGCCACCGAGATCTTGTGATTTAACACCTTGCGACTTCTTCATTTGGGGCCACGTGAAAGATAAGGTCTACGCCAACAGCCCAGCGTCGATTCAAGACATCAAAGATACAATTCGTTAGGCTATCGAGGTCATAGGGCAGCCACTTTGCGAATTGGTTATGGAAAATTTCATGAAAAGTTTATGGTGTTATACACCGAATTACTAACCTACATTTATTTTCATTCCATACGACATGTGGAGGAGGATTTAAAAACATTGCTAGCTTAATGATGCTAAAGTTGTTTTATTTATTTAAAAATTTTGAAAATCAATAAAATGAAAATTGGGATAAAACTTAACGACGACATCTCTGTTGACAGGCAGCACGGGTACACCAACGATTGTTGTTGCCAGCACAACCCAAGTAAGGCATTTCACGACACTGTCGGGAACGAGCATCGTAATACCACATAGTGCGGGGGGTACAACGGGGACCACGACGACCCACATTACGAGCACCAGTACAAGAAGGATTACCTGGAAAGGCAGCAATATTTAGAAAATAATAAATTAACAAAAAATTAAAGAGAACTTACGTGGTCTGCCCACACATCTTTGGGCCGAGGTATAGGCCACCAAAGCCACCAATAATAATGATAAAATGTGTAAGAATTTCATATTGATTTTAATGTATAATTAACTGAACCGATAAGTGTCAAGTTGTTTATGTTTCAATTTCCCAAATAGCTGCAGTATTTATAAGAAAAAATAAAGGGAGTTTGGTAATCCAGTTTAATTGTTAAAACTCATATCATAACATCTGCTATAATTTTATTTAACTACAATTACGTATTTGTTTCTTTAAGAAACACCTGTTGTTTTCTAAAAAATAATTATGTCAATATTGAAAAACATACTCTGTTTTAACAATTGGTTTATTTGCTTTAATAATTGTATTTGTTTTAAACAAATGTTTGTGGGAAAATGTGTTAAATTTTTTATAAAAAGATTAAAAAAATTATTTCAGCTCAGAAATATGTTTTAAAATTATGTTGACTAAATCCTAATACAAGGATTGACTGAATATAAATAACATCAATACTTAATAAAACATTTGAAAAAATATTGCAAAATCAATCACTTATTAGGGAGTTAAGTCCTCAGTCTATATTCAAAACCTCTATCTTAGATAACACAAGTTTTCCAAAGAGCAAAACTACTGTTTAATTCACTTATCTAAAAGAAATATCGAATGTATTCCATCAATTCATTTGAATCCGCATATTTTTAAGACTGCTACTAACTTTAAGATAAAGCGTGTTTTTAAACCTGATAGAACTAAATATAGAATAGAATAACACAAAAAAGTTAAATATTATCAAAATACAATTTGATTCGAAAGATCAACACATGGCATTAACATTTGAAAATGATATCGGGCATATGCTGATCCGCCGTTGTTCTTGACGCGCCACTTTTTTGAGCATTACTGGCCGTATGCCACGCATTACACGAACAATGAAAAAGAGATAACATGTTTTTAAACGCCCCTATAAATAATCCCTCAAATAATACCAATATTAGAATAAAGCGAAAAAGAAAACACTGACCAAGTCACTTAAAGGAGATTGTAGGCATGTCTGTGTCTTCCTAAAGGTTTTATGTTGGAAAACATCTCTGAGAATTAGAAAAAAGGGTACAAATTTGCTTAAATACATGGGGATTATCAAATTATACAAAATGTTTAGTCCTGAATGTAATTTGAACGATTCGAAACAAAAGCATTTGATTGCATATTCAAAAATACTTTGGCGTTCATTAAATATTAAGTTAATTCCTCGAGAATGAGATAAAATGTGTTTTTAATGCAATGGTAAATATCCGGGATAAGATAAACCCTAGTAGGGTAGAAGGAAGACCATTCGCCATAGTGGCACATCTGCCCACACCGCTTAATTTGAAAACAGAGTAATTGATTTTGTAACATTTCCAATTTTTGTTTTCGTTTATCGATCATATAACATCCCTCAAAGTTTTACAGTTTCATTTATTATATAATCGGAGACAAACGTGATTAACTGTCTTTCTTAAAGTTACCGATATATTTTGCTGTTAGTATTTTTTGTGCAAACTTTTTTAATTTTAGTGATTTAAAAAATAAAATTTGTTGGTGCCAGAACATCAATACTATTGAACAATAAGGGAAAATACTGGATTTGATAAATTAATGCACTGATCTCCTTCTGAGGCTCATCCGCCAGAAACCTGGTGGATTAGTTGCGCCCGATATTGTTCAATGGTGGCGAAAACAAACTCATCTTCCAGGAAGGTGCCGATCAACTACAAGATATTTATTTGATGTTGATATGTCACATTACAATGTAATTTAAAGTAATGAACAAATTAAAAAAAAAAATACCTTTCATGATACCCACAAAAGACTTCCTCTTGATTTATTTTATATATTTTGTTTGTTCAGTTATGTGAAACTAAAATAATTTTGCCTTATTTTTTTGTTTAATGAGTTTAATTATTGGAAGTATGACTTAAAAATTCTGGATTTACAATAGATGGAATATCTGCCATGTTGAAGGGTACATATCTGTAAACAAAAAAGTCTTTTTTGCTTCAAAAATGTCGAATTTTGTGCCAACAAAGCGTCAAATGCGCGAAGTTTTGATTTACTTCTTTAATTTGAAAAAAGTGCCGCTGAAGCACACCGATGAGTCACCAAAGCTTATGGTGAATGTGTTTCAACGGGCGAGAGATGGTTTGCTTGGTTCAGAAGTGGTGATTTTGACAAGGAAGACAAAAATCGCCCCGGCTAGCCAAAGAAGTTTGAAGACCAATAATTACAGGCATTACCTTATGTAGACTGTTGTCATACTCAACAAGAGCTTGCAAAATCATTGGGAGCTACTCAAGCTCAAATCAAAACATTTGAGATTAGCAGAATTCCTCCGAATTGAAGCTGAGAGACCTTGAACGTCGATTTTGCATGTCCGAGACTATGCTTGAAAGCTATAAAAGGAAATCATTTTAAGCATTATTTGCGTTGAAAAATGGATCTATAACGACAACCCGAAACGTAAGAGATCGTATGTGAAGCCCAGCCAACCAGTCAAATCGACACTAAAGCCAAATATTCATGGCGCTGAGGCAATGCTCTGTATTTGGTGGGAGAATAAGGGCCCTATCTATTATGAGCTGCTGAAATCTGGACATACCATCACGGGGAACCAGTACCAAATGCAATTGATTCGTTTGAAGGGAGCATTAGCCGAAAAACGATCAAAATATGCTGCCAGACATGAAACCGTAATATTACATCATAACAACGCTAGGCCACGTGTTGCAATACTTGTTAAAACCTGTTTGGAAAGAACTGGTTGGGAAGTTTTGTCTCACGAGCCTTAAAGTCCAGACCATGTCCCGGCCGTCAATTATTTGTTTCGATCGATGCAGAACGCTCTCTCTGGGATACGCTTCACTTTGGAACAGAGTATCCGATATTGGCTTTATTCGGTTTTGACCTTAGAATCCATATGTTGCAAGGAAGATGGGAAAAGGTCATTGCTAACAATGGCCAATACTTTGAATAAATTTATATTGTACAATTGTTTCAAAATTAAAGCTATAAAGCTATAAATTTGAAAAATCCTGTATTTTTAAGTCACACAGCCACTATAAAAACAATTTTTTTTATTTCTAATCTAATATCATAAATATCACTTGAACTAAAAGAGATAACTTACATATGTATACATGTTTTCTGTAGATCTCCTTAAAGACTATTTATATTTTATGTTTCAGTTCATTCGGATCATATTTGGTTTTTTGATTTTGTTTTAAATGTCAGACACGGGGTGAGGTTTTATTTTGATAATTAAACTTTTATATCTTTGGTACCCACACTGGAATTTTCCAGCAAAAATATTCATAGAATATTTTAATCCTTAAATGTCTTTTTTGAAAGGACTTTTTTGAATTTTTTTGAAATAAGGGTCAAATTGACCCCTAAACATAGGAGATAGAGGGTAAAGATCTTCCACAAAAGTGATCCCCATAAAATTCCACAATATAACTCTGGCAATAAGAATTCTCTCAGACATTAACTTACAACCTTTTTTTTCAGTTACTATAATGCTACCTTCAACAAGAAAATTAAAATTTTAAACCACTGTAAAAGAAATCAGACAAGCTGGACTATAAGTTTATTCTACAAGAATTATCTACTCAACATGCCCTTTCAGAATTATAGGGTCGCTGTTCTGTTTCAATCAAAAAGTCTCAATTTGTTGGACAGTAATTTATTAACCAAATTTAAAATTAGGTTGAAACTAGCAAGGTGATGAGAAAATTAATGGAGCTTTTTTAAAGTGAACCCTCTAATTTCAAAAAACATACAACCTCTCGTATGAGTTGTATGAAATGCTATTATAAATAAAAAAAAACTACAGTAATATTAATTAGTCCATTCTGTCTTAAAATTCTTATGAATACACATCTTTTAAGAATCATAGGTGGAAATATTATCTATGTTGTAACATATTTTTGTAAAGAAAAGATCTTTACATACAAATTATGCAACACATTATGAATCGAACAATTATGTGACCATGTTTCTAAAGTTTGTCCTCAATTTGTTAAACAACTTCTTTATAAACTCATAGTTGTACTATGAGAAAAACACACAAACAAAGAAATTGATAAACAGTTGTTTATTTTGAAAATTTTGAATACAGTTTTAAGTCATATGTTTACTAGACCTGACAAACTCTTTCACTTTGTATGAAAATATTACAAAAGTAGGTATTATGTAAAAAACGATTAAATAAGGAAACATGTTTAAAAGATTTTTTCAACAAATATTTGTTTCAGATAAATACAATAAAACACTTGATTAAATATTGTTATCGAATTGTTTTGAATCAAACATTGACTTTATTTATGGTTTAAACCAGATGTTTGTTGGAAACAATATTCGTCTATATACTCGTATTTACAAAAATATATTGTTAAGAATTAAAGAATGGTTTTAAACAAAAGACTCTTAGATATGAAATCTCTTCGTTTTTCATATAAATAATCCAACAATTTGCAATATTAAATCATAAACAACTTAACTGTACATTGACTAATTGTTCACATAAATCAAAATGAAATTCTTACACATTTTATCATTGTTATTGGTGGCTTTGGTGGCCTATACCTCGGCCCAAAGATGTGTGGGTAGACCACGTAAGTTTTCTTTAATTTTTTTTGTTAATTTATTAATTTCTAAATATTGCTCCCTTTCCAGGTAATCCTTCTTGTACTGGTGCTCGTAATGTGGGTCGTCGTGGTCCCCGTTGTACCCCCCGCACCATGTGGTATTACGATGCTCGTTCCCGACAATGTCGTGAAATGCCTTACTTGGGTTGTGCTGGCAACAACAATCGTTGGTGTACCCGTGCTGCCTGTCAACAGAGATGTCGTCGTTAAGTCGTTTATCCCATTGGCGTCTTTTGATTTGTTCGTTTATGGTTAATAAAATAAAATAATTGTTGCAAATAATCATTTAAAAAAAAAATTTATTTAAAAAGTGAGGGCTTGTTTCAGAAACACATAGGAAAAACAATTTTAAGAGTTTTGTATGAAATTCTCTCGATTATGAAATAATTTTTGGGGTTTTTTCATACTAAAATGTTTGTTTGTGTTTCTGCATCTGGCTCTGAGTTTAAAAACTATAGAGAATGCGAAAGGTTTTGCTTTATGTGCTTTCTCTGTAAAACGATATATATAATTGTACATCTAACCAAATATTTCCATAATCCTTTTGTTGTGCCTCCTATTTTTAAATTTAAATAAAACAAAGTGTGTGTGAGAATATCATCGACATTTTTTTATTCGTTTGAAAGGCCTATTGATGCCATTATGAATGGAATATAACATAATCCAAATGTCCCACCGCGGTTTTGGCAAGGGCGATATGTATCCGAAATGTCAAGTTTTCCATGACTACTAGCACAATAAATCAGGCTGATGTTGACCGATGCATGGGTTATGTTGGCTTTAAGGGCCTCTGTGGTTTGTGCCTTATTACGACTTAAAAAAACCCCAAAAAATTAGTCTAATGGGGTTCAAATTGCACGATCTCGGTTACCAGTTCACATCACCTCCATGTGAGATGACCATGCCCTCAAAACGCTAGTGCTGAATGTCCCAATTCTTTACAAGCAAAATTATACTTTTCAATCTTTCATAATTATTTTACCTTCAAATTTATAAAGTTTTCAATTGATCTAAGTTCACAAAGTAGTTTTTACGTGTTTAGATCAGTGAGTCTTAGGCTTTGAGAGAAAAATATGTTGAAATGTAATCATTATTAAGGGCCTGTTTCAATAAATGCGAACGAACATTTTCTTTTTTATTTTATATTGAAAACATCAAATAAACTTGAAAATTTTTTGTTGTAAACAATAAAATGTTCATTTCGAGCTTCAATCATCACTAATCAGTTTTGAAACAACCTGTGGATCCATAAGTTTATCTCAAGGCTTCAAAGTGTTCAAATGTTCAATCTTATAAGGATATCAATTTAAATACCACCCAACTATAAGGATGCAACTTGTATATTCCGTATAGATATCTAATATACTCTTCTTTTCTTTCTTGAAGAAATACAATCAAATCCTTAAACAAAACATTTTTAAAAAATGACTTAAAATTTGCAAAAATTAATTTTATTGTTTAAAAAGATAAGACATTCGGCATAAACACTTAACGGCGACGACATCTCTGCTCACAGGCGGCACGGGTACACCAACGATTGTTGTTGCCACCCGCAACCCAAGTAAAGTATTTGATGGCATTGTCTTAAACGGGCACTGTAATGCCACATGGTACGGGCTGTACAACCGCGACCACCGACGTCCCCCCATCGTGAGCACCCACACAAGAAGGATTACCTACAAAAGAAATACATTTAACAATTAAGAGAAAATGTTATAATCTTAAGTTTAATAATGAAAACTTACGTGGTCTGCCCGCACAGCTTGGGCCGATGTATAAGCCGCCAAAGCAACCAGTAATAAAGATAAAATGTTTAAGAATTTCATTTGATTGATTTAAGTGATTAATAATGGATTGTTAAATTGTTAATAACTTAACATTATAGATTGTTAAAGTATATGGGGCATTTCACGTCAAGTGAACCAACTTTTGAAATCGATGTCTTCCGATCGGGATGAAATTTGCACCAATGTTAGTTCTATTGGATAGTAATTCGGACACAATTTTTCAACAAGATCGGTCAAGAACTCTCCGAGTTATAGGAGGTCAAAATTTGACATTTTTGGCCAAACAGGTGTTTTTTATTATCCATATAACTTATTACCTATTGTTCTTAGCAAAATGTGTCCCAAATAGTTTAGATAGCTATTTATGCAATCTTTGGAAAAAAAAAATTAAAAAAAAATTAATAAAATATTTTTGACTTTTTTAAAAAAAATCAAAAATATTTTTGGACTTTTTTTTCAAAATGGGCCCTTTTTATTTTTTTTTTTTCATTTTTTTTAAGAAAGCTTAGGTTCTTTTCCTAAGCGACCTATATGGTCGCTTAGTGGGATGCGAGTGGGATATCTATCAAAAAAAATATTTTGTAACTCAAGATATGAAATTTTTTGACTTTTATTTGCAAAAATCAAAAACTTTGTTGACTTTTTTTAAAAAAATGGACCCATTTTTTATATTTTTTTTTTTTGCTCAGAAGAAAGCTTATGTGTTTTTCTTTAAAAACCTTTTTTGGTCGCTTAGTGGGATGCGAGTGGGGATATCTATCAAAAAAATGTTTTGTAAACTCAAGACATAAAATTTTTTTACTTTTTTTTTTTGCAAAATCAAAAAACTTTTTTGACTTTTCTTCCAAAATGGGACCCTTTTTTTATTCTTTATTTTTTTTCTCAAAAGAAAGCTTAGGTTTTTTCCTTTAAAAACCTTTAATGGTCGCTTAGTGGGGATGCGAGTGGGATAACTAATAAAATAAATGTTTTGTACTCAAGACAAAGGTTTTTAAATTGATTTTTTTCATAGTTTTCATATTTCAAACCTTAAAAAAAAACCACTACAACTGACCGATAATAGCCACTGGAGGGGTGCAATGTGAGGCCGGACCGCTATTAATTTTCCGCCCCCAAAATTTGTCTGAGTTTTGCATCTTGCGGCTTTTTTATTCAATCCTATAGGTAGGTTTTCAGCGCAATAATTTATATTCGAGATTGATTTTTGGAAGTTGGATCTTATATGGGAGCTATGTCAAATTATGGACGATCATCATGAAATTAGGTGGTGTTATTAATGTCTATATGAAAGTTATTTATGTTGCATTTTATGTGTATACCAACTTTTTTAGGAGATTTATGCTCGTTAAAGTGATTATCGGAAGCAGGTCTTATATGGGAGCTATGACTAATTATGGACGGATCATAATAAAATTTGGTGACATGAATTCCGTATATATAAAACTTATTTGGAGAAAAACTTGTGTAGATACCTATATAAATTAAACATTTGTGACCGATAAAGTCCACTTTCAGGAGGACATTTGTATGGGGGCTAAGTGAAATAATGGACCCGATTTCAGCCAGTTTCAGTAGGCCTTGGTTCTTGGGCCGAACAAATTATATGTACCAAATTTTATCGAAATATCTTCAAAATTGCGACCTGTACTCTGCGCACAAGGTTTACATGGACAACCAGCCAGCCAGACGGACGGACGGACATCGTTTAGTCGACTCAGAAAGCGATTCTGAGTCGATCGGTATACTTTAAGGTGGGCTAGACTAATATTTTTGGGTATTACAAACATCTGCAAAAATTTAATATACCCTCGCCCCACTATGGTGGTGTAGGGTATAAAAAGTGATTTTTATTCCTGAGGTTAACATATTATGGGTATTACAGTATCGAGGCTATGAAATTTTAGTTAGGTTGTTACATACCATCGGAAAGGCTAATGTGTCTAGTTTCTCCGCGTAAGTTTAATTTTTAAGGTTTACACACAAATATGAAAAAAATCAAAATAGTGCATATCCTAAAAATTAAAAAACCTTTGTCTTGAGTTACAAAATATTTATTTTGATAGATATCCCACTCGCATCCCACTAAGCGATCAAAAAGGTTTTAAAGGAAAAGACCTAAGCTTTCTTTTGAGAAAAAAAATAATTAAAAAAAGGCTCCATTTTGGAAAAAAAAAAGTCAAAAAAGTTTTTGATTTTGCAAAAAAAAAGTAAAAAATTTTATGTCTTGAGTTACAAAACATTTTTTTGATAGATATCCCACTCGCATCCCACTAAGCGACAAAAAAGGTGTTAAAGGAAAACACATAAGCTTTCTTCTGAGCAAAAAAAAAAAAAATTAAAAAAATGGGTCCATTTTTTTAAAAAAAGTCAACAAAGTTTTTGATTTTGCAAAAAAAAGTCAAAAAATTTCATATCTTGAGTTACAAAATATTTTTTTTGATAGATATCCCACTCGCATCCCACTAAGCGACCATATAGGTCGCTTAGGAAAAGACCTAAGCTTTCTTAAAAAAAATAAAAAAAAAATATAAAAAGGGCCCATTTTGAAAAAAAAGTCAAAAATGTTTTTGATTTTTTTAAAAAGAAGTCAAAAATATTTTATTTATATTTTTTAATTTTTTTTTTCGGAAGATTGCATAAATAGCTATCTAAACTATTTGGGACACATTTTGCTAAGAACAATAGGTAATAAGTTATATGGATAAGAAAAAACACCTGTTTGGCCAAAATGTCAAATTTTGACCTCCTATAACTCAGAGAGTTCTTGACCGATCTTGTTGAAAAATTGTGTCCGAATTACTATCCAATAGAACTAACATTGGTGCAAATTTCATCCCGATCGGAAGACATCGATTTCAAAAGTTGGTTCACTTGACGTGAAATGCCCCATATATTTATATCGAAATGGAAGTGTTTCTCTTTTTTTAAATTGAAGTTTTATTTGTTTAAAAGATAAACGATTTTATTTTGTTTGAAACAAAAACCACATGTTTATTTCAAAAAACATGTGTGTTCTTAAATAGTTTCAATAGCTAAAAGCATCAGTGATGTTAACTTTTTTGATTGTATTTCCGTACAGCCCTAAAAAAATTACCGTTTTTTGGGTAAAATTACCGTATACACAGTCTTGAACAAAAGTAATTATATTTTCTTACAATTTTGTGAAAATGAGCGAATTCACTTAATTGTGAATAAATTCGAGAAGAATACCTCGATTTTTATGATCGACATCATATTTTATTCCTATTACTTGTGGCTTTGCGATAAAGCCATAAATCTGAACAATTTCTGTCGTTTTCTATTTTTCATGATTTTTTTTTTAAACAAAAAAAAATTCTATTTCCTCATAATATATTTTTTGCTTCAATTTGTTATTATAACTCCGAAACTACTGAGCCGATTGAAACGCAATATATATGTGAAAATTTGTACATAGCATAGGGAAAATGTTTTCAAAATTCAATCAATCGAAAGAAGAACATTAACTACTCAATTGTATGTATATTAAACAAAAAACTAAAATTTTGTGAAAATGAGCGAATTCACTTAATTGTGAATAAATTCGAAAAGAATCCTTCGATTTTTATAATCAATATCTCATTTTGTTCCTATAATATGTGGCTTTGCGATGAAGCCATAAAAAAAAAAAATTGCTATTTTCACGTAAAAATTATATTTTTTGCTTAAATATTATAACTCCGAAACTACTGAGGCGATTGAAACGCAATATATAAGAGGATTAAAGGTTATGTAAATCTCAACTTTTCCTTGATCCTTTTTGCGATATCATTAATTTTATTTAAAATTATTTTTTTTAAATCTATGAATAGAATTGAAAACTTTTAGCATTTTTGTAGTGTATAGTATATAGTGCTTAGTCAAGCTTTTTTTTTTTTGCAGTTGACACATTATGAAAATATAACTTTTGGGCTTAAAATGCTTAAAAATTGAAACTTTTTCAAATTACCGTACAAATGTAGAAATTACCTGCCTACCGTTCGGATGTCTAAATTACCGTACAATACGGTAATTACCGTACGGTTAACATCACTGAAAAGCATATCGAAGACAACATACTTATTTGAGCAAGTGTTTTATTAGGTGAAATATAAAAAACTCCAAAAATAAATTTAGCAGCTAAAACTCTTATATACGATATATCATACATAATCATAAGTTATTTGGAGTCTTCGCAAATTTGATTTCAACAAACAAGCGAGCACAATAGGAACTATAGACAAGCCTGGAGCGCGGGTATATATAAGTTTGTCATTCCGTTTGTAATTTCCACAATATAATTTTCTGATCCTATAAAGTATATATATTCTGGATCCTTATAGATAGCGGAGTCGATTAAGCCATGTCCATCTGTCTGTATGTTGTAATCAACTTTCTGAAGACCCCAGATATCTTCGGGATCCAAATCTTCAATAATTATGCAAAAATCCGAGACAACCCATATTTTTGATCTATATCTCGCTTATTAAATCATAAATATACACAATATGGATATCTAATGATAGATATTTCAAAGTCCATTGCAACGATGTATATAAGGCTACTGTAAGTTGGAACTACAATGGGTCAAAATTGGGAAAATTTTTTTTAAACCGAACTTCTTTTTACAAAAACAATTTTTTTGTCATAAAATTTGTTCACTAATAAATTAAAAAAAATTTTAAATTAAAAAATTGCAAAAAACAATTTTGAAAAAAAAAAAAATTTTAAAATAAAAAAAATCTTTTTTTTTTTTAAATTTTATTTTAAAGTAGTATAATTTGGGTCAGCAGACCCGAATATAGCTCTCTTACTTGTTTAAACTAGCTCTCAATGAAGCAGGTTCTGGTCGCTTATTGAAAAAATACACCAATACATTCAAATTTCAAAACGCTCTCATTTGAAGCTTTTGATTTTAATCTATATGGATCCAAAATATACAATACATATATACTACAAGAGATCGCAAACTTTGTAAGCCTTTCCACTCAAATGCGGTTTTGGGAATACAAAGTATAAAAAAACCCGCTATAACGAACTTGGTTACATGAGATTCAACAGCGTCCAATGCATTCCAAAAAATTCACTGTTTGGTTTGGATTTTCGTTGAGAATGATATTGGCCAGAGTATAGGCCAGCGTCTTGGTCTTGATATAGACACCAACGACATGTGGTTTCAACATGAAGTTGCTACGTGCCACAGTGCTCATGCTACATTGTACATTCTGCACTAGCGATTTGAGGGCATGGTCATTTCATATGGAGTTGGTGTGAACTGGCCACAGAGATCGTGCGATATAACTGCGTTATACTTTTTCTTGAGGGGTTTTCTTAAGTCACAAATATATGTGAATAATCTACGAAGCACTGCGGCTCTCACAGACAACTTATCACATGCCATCGACAAAATTCAGCCTGATTTATGAGCTAGAGTAATGGAAAACTGGACATTTCGGATACACATCGCCCAGCAAAGCCGCGGTGGATATTTGGATCATGTTATATTCCATTCATAATGTCATCAATAGTCCTTTTAAAACGAATAAAAAATGTCGATGATATCTCACACACACTTTGTTTTATTTAAATTTAAAAATAGGAGGCACAACAAAAGGATTATGGAAATATTTGGTTAGATGTACAATTATATATATCGTTTTACAGAGAAAGCACATAAAGCAAAACCTTTCGCATTCTCTATAGTTTCAATTTCTATTAGTAAATTCTAAGTACTCAATCAACTTAAACTCAGAGCCAGATGCAGAAACACAAACAAACATTTTAGTATGAAAAAACCCCAAAAATTATTTCATAATCGAGAGAATTTCTTACAAAACTTTTAAAATTGTTTTTCGGTTGTGTTTCTGAAACAAGCCCTCATTTTTTAAATAAAACATTTTTTTTTAATTATTATTTGCAACAATTATTTTATTTAATTAAACATAAACGATAAAATCAAAAGACTTCAATGGGATAAACGACTTAACGACGACATCTCTGTTGACAGGCAGCACGGGTACACCAACGATTGTTGTTGCCAGCACAACCCAAGTAAGGCATTTCACGACATTGTCGAGAACGAGCATCGTAATACCACATGGTGCGGGGGGTACAACGGGGACCACGACGACCCACATTACGAGCACCAGTACAAGAAGGATTACCTGGAAAAGGAGTAATATTTAGAAATTAATAAATTAACAAAAAATTAAAGAAAACTTACGTGGTCTGCCCACACATCTTTGGGCCGAGGTATAGGCCACCAAAGCCACCAATAATAATGATAAAATGTGTAAGAATTTCATTTTGATTTAAGTGAACAATTAATCAATGTAGGGTTAAATTGTTTATGATTTAATATTGCAAATTGTTGGATTATTTATATGAAAAACGAAGAGATTTCATATCTAAGAGTCTTTTGTTTAAAACCATTCTTTAATTCTTAACAATATATTTTTGTAAATACGAGTATATAGACGAATATTGTTTCCAACAAACATCTGGTTTAAACCATAAATAAAGTCAATGTTTGATTCAAAACAATTCGATAACAATATTTAATCAAGTGTTTTATTGTATTTATCTGAAACAAATATTTGTTGAAAAAATCTTTTAAACATGTTTCCTTATTTAATCGTTTTTTTACATAATACCTACTTTTGTAATATTTTCATACAAAGTGAAAGAGTTTGTCAGGTCTGGCAAATACACATGGCTTCAAACTGTATTCAAAATTTTCAAAATAAACAACTGTTTATCAATTTCTTTGTTTGTGTGTTTTTTTCATAGTACAACTATGAGTTTATAAAGAAGTTGTTTAACAAATTGAGGACAAACTTTAGAAACATGGTCACATAATTGTTCGATTCATAATCTGTTGCATAATTTGTATGTAAAAATATTTTCTTTACAAACATTTGTTACAAAATAGATAATATTTGTATCTATGATTCTTAAAAGATGTGTATTCATACGAATTTTAAGACGGAATGGACAAATTGATATTACTGTAGTTTTTTTTATAATAGCATTTCATACAACTCATACGAGAGGTTGTATGTTTTTTGAAATTAGTGGGTTCACTTTAAAAAAGCTCCATTAATTTTCTCATCACCTTGCTAGTTTCAACCTAATTTTAAATTTGGTTAATAAATTACTGTCCAACAAATTGAGACTTTTTGATTGAAACAGAACAGCGACCCTATAATTCTGAAAGGGCATGTTGAGTAGATAATTCTTGTAGAATAAACTTATAGTCCAGCTTGTCTGATTTCTTTTACAGTGGTTTAAAATTTTAATTTTCTTGTTGAAGGTAGCATTATAGTAACTGAAAAAAAAGGTTGTAAGTTAATGTCTGAGAGAATTCTTATTGCCAGAGTTATATTGTCGAATTTTATGGGTATCACTTTTGTGAAAGATTTTAACCCTCTATCTCCTATGTTTAGGGGTCAATTTGACTCTTATTTCGAGAAAATCAAAAAAGTCCTTTCAAAAAGGACATTTAAGTATTAAAATATTCTACGAATATTTTTGCCGGAAAATTCCAGTGTGGGTACCAAAGATATAAAAGTTTTATTAGCAAAATAAAACCTCAAAAAAAATAAAACCAAAAAACAAAATCAAAAAATCAAATATGATTCGAATGAACTGAAATATCAAATATAAATAGTCTTTAAGGAGATCTACAGAAAACATGTATACATATATAAGTTATCTCTTTTAGTTCAAGTGATATTTATGATATTAGATTAGAAGTAAAATTGTTTTTATAGTGGCTGTATGACTTAAAAATACAGGATTTTTTCAAATGTTTAGCTTTTATTTTGAAACTTTTGTACAATATAAATTTATTCAAAGTATTGGCCATTGTTAGATATGACTTCTTTCCATCTTCCTGGCAACATATGGATTCTAAGGTCAAAACCGAATAAAGCCAATATCGGATACTCTGTTCCAAAGTGAAGCGTATCCCAGAGAGAGCGTTCTGCATCGATCGAAACAAATAATTGACGGCCGGGACATGGTCTGGACTTTAAGGCTCGTGAGACAAAACTTCCCAACCAGTTCTTTCCAAACAGGTTTTAACAAGTATTGCAACACGTGGCCTAGCGTTGTTATGATGTAATATTACGGTTTCATGTCTGGCAGCATATTTTGATCGTTTTTCGGCTAATGATCCCTTTAAACGAATCAATTGCATTTGGTACTGGTTCCCCGTGATGGTATGTCCAGATTTCAGCAGCTCATAATAGATAGGGCCCTTATTCTCCCACCAAATACAGAGCATTGCCTCAGCGCCATGAATATTTGGCTTTAGTGTCGATTTGACTGGTTGGCTGGGCTTCACATACGATCTCTTACGTTTCGGGTTGTCGTTATAGATCCATTTTTCAACGCAAATAATGCTTAAAATGATTTCCTTTTATAGCTTTCAAGCATAGTCTCGGACACGCAAAATCGACCTTCAAGGTCTCTCAGCTTCTATGCAGAGGAATTCTGCTGCTCTCAAACGTTTTGAAATTGCTGCTTGAGTAGCTTCCAATGATTTTGCAAGCTCTTGTTAATATGACAACAGTCTACATGGGGTAATGCCAGGGGTAATGCTAGTTACTGGTCTTCAAACTTTTTTTGGCTAGCATGGGCGATTTTTGTCTTCCTTGTTAAAATCACCACTTCTGAACCAAGCAAACCATCTCAACCATCGCACGTTGAAACCTTTGAAACACATTCACCATAAGCTTTGGCACTTTTTTCAAATTAAAGAAGTAAAGCAAAACTTCGCCCATTTGACGCTTTGTTGGCACAAAATTCGACATTTTTGAAGCAAAAAAGACTTTTTTGTTTACAGATATGTACCCTTCAACATGGCAGATATTCCATCTATTGTAAATCCAGAATTTTTAAGTCATATTTCCAATAATTAAATTCTTTAAACAAAAAAATAAGGCAAAATTGTTTTAGTTTCACATAACTGAACAAACAAAATGTATAAAATAAATCAAGAGGAAGTCTTTTGTGGGTATCATTAAAAGTATTTTTTTTTAAATTGTTCATTACTTTAAATTACATTGTAATGTGTCATATCAACAACAAATAAATATCTTGTAGTTGATCGGCACGTTCCTGGAAGATGAGCTCGTTTTCGCCACCATTGAACAATATCGGGCGCAACCAACCCACCAGGTTTCTGGCGGATGAGCCTCAGAAGGAGGTCAGTGCATTAATTTATCAAATCCAGTATTTTCCCTTATTTTTCAATATTATTGATGTTCCAGCACCAACAAATTTTATTTTTTAAATCACTAAAATTAAAAAAGTTTGCACAAAGAATACTAACCGCAAAATATATCGGTAACTTTAAGAAAGACAGTTAATCACGTTTGTCTCCGATTATATAAAAAATGAAACTGTAAAACTTTGAGGGATGGTATATGATCGATAATCAAAAACAAAAGTTGGAAATGTTACAAAATCAATTACTCTGTTTTCAAATTAAGCGGTGTTGGCAGATGTGCCACTATGGCGAATGGTCTTCCTTCTACCCTACTAGGGTTTATCATTTCCCGTATATTTACCATTGCATTAAAAACACATTTTATCTCATTCTCGAGGAATTAACTTAATATTTAATTAACGCCAAAGTATTTTTGAATATGCAATCAAATGCTTTTGCCTCAAATCGTTGAAATTACATTCAGGACGAAAATTTTGTTTAATTTGATAATTCCCATGTATTTAAGCAAATTTGTACCCTTTTTTCTAATTCTCAGAGATGTTTTCCCACATAAAACCTCTAGGAAGACACAGACATGCCTATAATCTCCGCTAAGTGACTTGGGCAGTGTTTTCTTTTTCGCTTTATTCTAATATTGATATTATTTTGGGGATTATTTATAGGTGCGTTTTAAAACATGTTATCTCTTTTTCATTGTTCGTGTTATTCGAGGCATACGGCCAGTAATGCTCAAAAAAGTGGCGCGTCAAGAACAACGGCGGATCAGCATATGCTCGATATCATTTTCAAATGTTAATGCCATGTGTTGATCTTGTAAATCAAAAAATACTTTAATTAAAATTTAATTTTGTGTGTTATTTTTGCAATTTCAAGTTCTATCAGATTTTAAAAACAGCCTTTATCTTAAAGTTAGTAGCAGTCTTAAAAATATGCGGATTCAAATGAATTGATGGAATACATTCGATATTTCTTTTAGATAAGTGAATTAAACCGTAGTTTTGCTCTTTGGAAAACTTGTGTTATCTAAGATATAGATTTTGAATATAGACTGAGTGTCTAACTCCCTAATAAGTGTTTGATTTTGCAACATTTTTTCAAATGTTTTATTAAGTATTGATGTTATTTATATTCAGTCACTCCTTGTATAAGGATTTAGTCAACATAATTTTGAAACATATTTCTGAGCTAAAGTAATTGTTTTAATCTTTTTATAAAAAATTTAACAGTATTTCCCACAAACATTTGTTTAAAACAAATACAATTATTAAAGCAAATAAAACAATTATTAAAACAGAGTTTTGTTTTTCAATATTGACATAATTATTTTTTAGAAAACAACAGGTGTTTTTTAAAGAAACAAATACGTAATTGTAGTTAAATAAAACTATAGCAGATGTTATGATATGAGTTTAAACAATTAAACTGGATTACCAAACTCCCTTTATATTTTCATATAAATACTGCCGCTATCTGTCAAATTTAAACATAAACAACTTGACACTTATCGGTTCAGTTAATTATACATTAAAATCAATATGAAATTCTTACACATTTTATCATTATTATTGGTGGCTTTGGTGGCCTATACCTCGGCCCAAAGATGTGTGGGCAGACCACGTAAGTTTTATATTCTTTAATTTAATTAAATTTGTTGTTAATTTTTACATATTGCTGCCTTTCCAGGTAATCCTTCTTGTACTGGTGCTCGTAATGTGGGTCGCCGTGGTCCCCGTTGTACCCCCCGCACCATGTGGTATTATGATGCTCGTTCCCGACAATGTCGTGAAATGCCTTACTTGGGTTGTGCTGGCAACAACAATCGTTGGTGTACCCGTGCTGCCTGTCAACAGAGATGTCGTCGTTAAGTTTTTATCCAATTGGAAAGTTTAATTTTGAAAGTAAATAAAATAATTGTTGCAAATATTAAGAAAATACTTTTTTATTGTGGGTTGGTGTAAAGATTTATACATCTTTAGAATCTTTACAAATTGTTGGGTTAATCCATATATCCACATGGCGCAAAAGTAATCCTCCTATCAGAAAATGCTATAAATTTTGCGATTGGCCCCTAAAGTCAGTTCTGTTTTGACATTTGTGTAGTAAACACATGCGAAATACACGTTAATAGACAATGTTACGCTACACTGCTCCAGAATGCGGAATATTGCTGACTATTTATTTGACCAATAATCGGCAAAATTTATAGCATTTTCCGATAGGAGGATTACTTTTGCGCCACCTTGTATTAAAAAATGTCTTTGTAGGATTGCTTATTTGTTTGTCTAGCAATCACGCCTTAGCCATTTTGATAGAAATTTGGAACGTCGATAGATTATTAATTGGAAGCATTAATAGGCTATATATTTTTCAATACTTGTGCTATGAAGGGATAAAATGGTACCTTCAGTTCTTAAACAATCAAGTCTAAACTGCTGAATTGATTTGATTGAAATCTGGAACATAAATAGATCATTAATTGGAAAATAGGGGAGGATATTACGCTTTTGTGCTGATGTTAGTAAAGCCTAAAAATATTTGTCGAACACCCACCTTAAAATATACCGTTCAAATCACTTTCTGAGTCGATTAAATGATGTCCGTTCGAAATAGGTCTTTGTGTTAATTTTATGATGATCGACCTAGAATTAGTCATAGCTCTCATATAAGGCCTACTTCCGAAATCACTTTAAGGAGCATAAATCTCATAAAGATGTTGGTATCCAAATAGAATTCAACAGAAATAAGTATCATATAGACATCCGACCTAATTTCACGACATCGCTCCATAACACGAAAATAAATTATTGAAATTTTTAAAGGAAATTTTTTTATGGTCGGGCGATGGCCAGCCAAATAAGTTTGACGACCAAGAATTGGAGGCATTACTCCGTGAATATTGTTGTAAAACTTAACAAAAGCTTGCAAAATTATTGGGAGCTACTCAATCAGTAATTTCAAAGCGTTTGCGAGCAGCTGGATTCATCCAAAACCAGGGAAATTGGGTACCAAACGAAATGAAGCTGAGAGAACTTGAAAGTCGATTTTGCATGTCCGAAACTTATAAATAAAAATCTTTTTTGCACCGAATCAGTACTTGCGATGAAAAATGGATCCATAGCGATAACCCGAAGCTTAATGTATCGTATGTGAAGTCAGGCCAACCAACCGAATCGACCCCAAAGCCAACTATCCATGGCGTTAAGGTAATGCTCTATATTTGGTGGGACTTAAATGGTTCTATCTTTTAAGAGCTGCTAAAATCTGACCAGACTATTACAGGGAACCTGTACCGACGGCAGCTGATTCGTTTAAGGCGAGCATTAGCCGAAAACGCCCAGAATATGCGGCCAGACATGAAACCATAATATTCCATCATGACAACGCTCGGCCACATGTTGCAGTACCTGTTAAAAACTATTTAGAATGAAGTGGTTGGGAAGTTTTGCCTCATGACTACTATTTGTTTCGATCGATGCGCCCTCTGGGCCTCAAAAGATGAGCAATTCTTTTAGCTCGAAATCCATATGTGGCCAAAAAGATGGGAAAGGCCATAGCTAAAATAAATAATATTGTACAAATATTTCAAAAAAAAAAGCTAAAAAATTTAAAAAATGCTGCATTTTTTTAATGTTACAAAATATTTTATTTTTTTTTGCAAATCTTGTAAATATATTTGTTTGTTTTATTTTAAGAAAATATCAGTTTTAAGATAAAATTAAAATCCATGTAATTTACATAAAATATTTTCATTACTAATCCAATCAACTAAGTTATGCCAAATTCGCTTAACTGATAATAATAATATAACAGGCCTGGAAAATATCCAAAAAACTCTAATTTGATAAAACCAAATTAACGACGACGACAGCTTCGATCACAAGCAGCCCTGGTACACCAAAGATTGTTGTTGCCACCGCAACCCAAATAACGCATTTCACGACACTGTCGAATACGAGCGTCGTAATGCCACATGGTACGGGGGATACAACCGTGACCACCACGACCCACATCGCGAGCTCCAAAACAAGTAGGATTACCTGGAAAATAAAGAATATATTTAGAAATGAATAAACTAAGTAGGTAGAAATTTAATTAAATTAAAGAAAAGAAAACTCACATCTTTGCGCCGAGCTATAGGCCACCAAAGCCACCAATAATAAAGTTAAAATGTGTAAGAATTTCATTTTATTTTCAGCGAACAAGTAGTTTATGGTTAAATCTTTTATGCGCTTTTATATCAGCAGGGAGGACATTAACATATCCGGCATGCTGAGAGTATTTATTTTAAATTCATTGTTTAATTCTTCAAAAGCGTTTTTTTATTATTTAATACTCACGTGTATTAAATAATAAAAAATATCCATAATAAAAACGCTTTTGAAGACGTCGGGTATTGTTTCCGACAAACATCTGGTTGAAACCGTCAATGTTTGATTCCAAACAAATCGATAACAGTATTATGGCAAGTGTTTTATTGTATTTAAAATCTTTCGAAATTTTACCTTAACAGTTTTTAACACATAGATAATCTAACTCAATTGTAAAAAACCTATGTGCTGTTAATGTATTACTAAGAAAATCTATGTGAAGACAAAACCCACGCTCGTATGTGTGATTATTTTTAGTATGTTTTTTAGTTTGAGTTTTTTTCCTAGTTTCCACTCTATGTGTATTGCTCTATGCTTTAACCAAAGTATAACAAGTAGTCCGACTCTTGACAACAGTACCTAACTCTAAACATGTGTTCGTGAAAAAGTACCTAACTCTAAACATGTGTTAGTAACAAAAATGTATATGTTTTGGTGCCTTTTTAAATTTCACCAGATACACCAGACGGAAAAGAATCCGGTATTTTACTATACAAAAAATATAAAAAAGTAATACAAATTTGAGAACATTTTTGAATTCATATGTGGTATAATGTATGGTTTTCCAATCATTGTTTTAATAAAGAAAATTTCGAATCTTTAGAACGTGCATGACTGTTTTAAAAGACACTGGGTTAAAGAAGCTTCCATAATCCCGATGCAACAGCGCAGCAATATATGCGCAGAGCGCACGCAAAATTTTAAGTTTATGTATTTTAATAATTCGAAATTTTTCACTTTACTATTTAATTTTATTCATATTTTTTTGAAGATTTGCAAAAATCGTTTTTGTGGGTGAAGTTTTTATTCCAAAATGGCGCGAAACATTTTATTTTCCTAAATAACACAACATTCGCCATAACATATAACAGGAACAAATTTGATACATGGGGTATACTTATACTTATTGGGACATTATACATGACTAAGCTTTGATATTTTAACCATTATGGTTTTATTTGTATAACATCTTTAACCTAGCTAAAGCTTTCGAGAAAAAATGTCCCTCTATACGTTTTATTACTATTTAAATTTACTATGCATAAATTTGGTATGTACAGTAAAAAATTCACCATTAAATTTACCATGGATTTTACTATGTATAGGATTTTTGCCACGAACATAGTAAATATACTACGGATATAGTAACTTTACTACAATTTACAACGGCATAGCAAATTTACCACAAACATAGTAAATTTACCACGAACATAGTAAATTTACTACACCCGTGGTAGAGTTACTATGCATAGTAAATTTACCACGAACGTAGTAAATTTACTACACCCGTGGTAGAGTTACTATGCATAGTAAATTTACCACGAACATAGTAAATTTACTACACCCGTGGTAGAGTTACTATGCATAGTAAATCTACCACGAACATAGTAAATTTACCACAAACATAGTAAATTTACTACACCCGTGGTAGAGTTACTATGCATAGTAAATTTACCACGAACATGGTAAATTTACCACGAACGTAGTAAATTTACTACACCTGTGGTAGAGTTACTATGCATAGTAAATCTACCACGAACATAGTATATTTACCACGAACATAGTAAATTTACTACGGATATAGTAATTTTACCACATCCGTGGTAGATTTACTATGCATTGTAAATTTACCACGAAAATAGTTAACTTACCACGAACATAGTAAATTTACTACACCCGTGGTAGAGTTACTATGCATAGTAAATTTACCACGAACATGGTAAATTTACCACGAACGTAGTAAATTTACTACACCCGTGGTAGAGTTACTATGCATAGTAAATTTACCACGAACATAGTAAATTTACTACACCTGTGGTAGAGTTACTATGCATAGCAAATCTACCACGAACATAGTAAAATTACCACGAACATAGTATATTTACCACGAACATAGTAAATTTACTACGGATATAGTAATTTTACCAAATCCGTGGTAGATTTACTATGCATGGTAAATTTACCACGAACATAGTAAATTTACTACACCCGTGGTAGAGTTACTATGCCTAGTAAATATACCACGAACATAGTAAATTTACCACGAACATAGTATATTTACCACGAACATAGTAAATTTACTACGGATAAAGTAATTTTACTACATCCGTGGTAGATTTACTATGCATAGTAAATTTACCACGAAAATGGTAAATTTACCATGAACATAGTATATTTACCACGGACATAGTAAATTTACTACGGATATAATAATTTTATCACATCCATGGTAGATTTACTATGCATTGTAAATTTACCACGAAAATAGTAAACTTACCACGAACATAGTAATTTTACTACACCCGTGGTAGAGTTACTATGCATAGTAAATTTACCACAAACAAAGCAAATTTACTACACCCGTGATAGAGTTACTATGCATAGTAAATTTACCACGAAAATAGTAAACTTACCACGAACATAGTAAATTTACTACACCCGTGGTAGATTTACTATGCATAGTAAATTTACCACGAACATAGTAAATTTACCACGAACATAGTATATTTACCATGAACATAGTTAATATACTACACCGGTGGTAGAGTTACTATGCGTAGTAAATTTACCACGAACATAGCAAATTTACTACATAGTCGAGTTTTAGTTATTATAGTTTGTAAATTTTTATTGAAAACAACTTTTCTAATTGTTCATTGCTCAAATCAGATAATTTTAAACGTTTGTTCACTCGATTAGCCATTTCTTAAAATGTTATGTAAAAAATTGCAAATCAAAGCAAAGAAAACCGAGCAACATTTTGCTATATGAGGGAAAAACTGCAATGAAGGCAGAATAGTGTAACTTAAAGAGTAACTTACCTTCTTTTACATAAATCTTTACTCCAATATATAAAATATAAGTGTAGTTTTTAAGACAAAACAAAAATATGATTCCTATCGGAAAACTTTTAAACACTTTAATCAACGTTTGATAACACTTCATGGACTTCCCATATTGTTTTGATTGTTAATTTACTTAATAATTTACTCAATACTAAATATTAATATTGATTTTTGGCATAAATAGGTAATTCATAATAAGTTTCAAGATATGAATTTTACTACTTAGTTACTATGGGAGGTGCCACGCCCAGTATTGATAGTCCATCCATTCTTGTCCTAAGTAATAATGTTGATGGTAAAATAACCGAACAAAATTGATGGACTCTATATGTTATTGTGTCCTGTATATTCGATTTTTTTAAATTAATATCATATGGTCTTGAATCGCCGCTGGTCCGTTGGCGTAGACCTTATCTTTCACGTGACCCCAAAGGAAGAAGTTGCAAGGTGGTCTATCACAAGATCTCGGTGGCCAATTGATTAACTGAACTTTATAAGCCTTAATACCCAAGTATTTATGCAAAATACGGTGTAATGACGTTTGTGGAATGCCAAATTCCAAAGAAAAACGAGGAATGGATAAACTTGGGTTTTCAACACTTTGGGCTACAGCAGCAATATTCTCAGTTTTTCTTGAGCGTCGTACACGGGCTTTATTCTTCACATCACTAACTTGTACCAACAGCTCGATTTTCGTCCACCAATTTCTGTATTGCGGTCCGAGAAAGTGCTTCACGACGACCCAAAAATGCTTTAGTTTTTTCTCCATTTTTGTAGTGAATTTTAATCATTTCAAGGCGTTGTTGAAGCGTGTATCATTCCAATTTTAGTAATGCCATTTCAAAGAATAAAAGCTTCAAAAGTGACAGCTACCGAAATACCGGGTAATACCAAATAACACCTTTTGTAGGAAAACCCTTTAATTACTTGGATTATTATTTTAAATATTGATTTTTAGTATTGAGGTCATTTGCTTTTAGAGCAAGCATTATAAAACAATTGATATATGTATGTATAAACAATAATGAACTTTTTATTCAAATTTTATTGGTATTAATATTCTTAACAGATTTTTCCGCAAACATTTGTTTAAAACAAATACAATTACCTAAATAAGTAAATTTGGAAACAGCTGTTTAAATATGTTTTATTTTGTATTAACATATTTTTATAAAAGAACACACGTGTTTCTTAAACAAAAATCGAATAAATTACAATTAAGCTTAACTGGGTTTCAAAATTATTTTAAGTTTTCATATAAATACTAGCGCAAATTGACAAATTGCTATATCAACAACTTGATACTTATCGGTTCAGTTAATTATTCGCAAACATTAAAATGAAATTCTTACACATTTTATCATTATTATTGGTGGCTTTGGTGGCCTATACCTCGGCCCAAAGATGTCCGGGCAGACCACGTAAGTTTTCCTTAATTTATTGTTAATTTATTAATTTTTAAATATTGTTTTTTTTTCCAGGTAATCCCTCTTGTTTTGGAATTCGTCTTGACGGTCGTGGTGGTCCCCGTTGTACCGCCCGAAATATGTGGTATTTCGATCCTCGTGCCCGACAATGTCGTGAAATGCGTTACTTGGGCTGTGGTGGCAATAGAAATCGTTGGTGTGACCGTGCTTCCTGTGAACGGGGATGCCGTCGTTAAGTTTTTATTGCTATCTATTGGAATGTATCGATTATCTGAATTTTTAAATTAATAAAATAACTTCATTATATTATGCAAAGTTTTGTTTTTTATTGTAAATAATTAACCATTAAAAAAATGTTAAAATTATTAATTATAGTGGGATGATCGGGTTTGATCAAGCTGGATCTTGATCAAAGTGATCATGAAAAATTATAAAAATAACGAGGAAAGTTCTGATTTCACTTTCGTATTTAAAATAATAATGGAAGTGTTAATAACTCTATATATTCTTTATTATTCTCGCCAAATTTAAGTAAATTTACTCAGATTTGACTTCGCACCTTAGAGGTGACAGGGTCAAAAAAAATTGTATGCAAATTTGGATTCCAAAATACTAAAACTTAAAAAATGATCAAGGAAAATTAAAAGTTGACCTAATTTTTATCACTTTAATTCTTTCATTTAATAAAACCCTGTACAGAAAATCTAAAAATTTTAGAATTTATTTCTTTTTTTTAACAAATTTCTATATTTCAATTAATCAAAATCATATAATTTGTTTTGTTCTTTATCTTTACAGCTCAACGACAACTTTTAGCCAATTAAAATACTGTGAATAATTGCAAATCAATTAAATATTCATTAGATAATAAATTAAAACAAAAATACAAAAGAAAAAAAAAACTATAAATATAAATATACCAACAAAAACCCAACTACAACTAAATTTTCAATAATAATAAAAAAAGAAATTAGTTTTTTTTTGCATACAATAAAAAAAAAACCCAAATCGTTTAACATAAATTTGTAGTGTTCAGGTCAATAAGCTTAAATTTATTATGAGCAATTATTAAATAATAAAATTTTGAGTCATTATTCAATTTAATAATACAATAACAAACATAATATAAACGAGTAGTGGTAAAAAATTATTTATAAAAGCGTAAATAAATAAATAAAATAACAATTTAGCAAAAAGTTTTTACAAATAAATTTAAAAAAAAAAAATTAATTCAAATTAATATTCAATTATTAATACTAAAAATATAAATTACCAAAAAAAAAAAAATATATAATTAACATCATAAAATTAATTATGTTCTTTACTAAAAAATTAATTAAAAATTAAATTTTGAAAAAAAAATTAAAAAATAAAGTTAGTTGTGAAATTAAAAATAAAGAAAACTTTAAAACTTATTTAATATTTATAAAAAATAAAACAAAAGTAAATTTTGTGAGTAAAATTATAAGCAATAAATAATTGTAAGATTATAAATTAAAACAGAGAAACGTTACAAACCTAAGGATGCCAGCAGTTCTGGCATTTAGGGTAACCTCCATATCAAATACTAAACTCTGGATTACAAAGGGACACTTACTGATAATTGAGCCTACAATAAATTATTTTTAATGGATAAAAAAACTACTTTTTTAACTCTATAATGCTTAAGCATGCCTCAAGGCACTCATCGCAAAAATGTCAATAAATGCAAATATTACTGATTTTTCATTTCAAAAACTCTTGTAACAGCTTCTAAAAAACGTACTTAAATATTTTAATAAGCCTTGAATGTTCTTAAAAGCTCTCTTCTTTCTTATTTAATGCACTTTTTACAAACTAAGTGCATTAACAACCAAAAAAAGGGATAAAGTGTTTTAAAGTTTCCCGATTGCAATCATATTTTTTTACCCTTCACTATGAGTGGCAAGGGTTTGTAATTTCTACATTTTTCATTTGCGACCCCACGAAGTGTATATATTCTGGATCGTTATAGATAGCGAAGTCGATATAGCCATGTCCGTCAGTCCGTCTGTATGTTGAAATCAACTTTCCGTAGCCCCCAAACAACTTACAAACATAATTGATACACCAATATATATGGAATTCTTCCAGCTCCATCCCTATTTAAAATCGACTGAGATATATATGACTGAGATATAAGGAAAAAACCGGGTCAACCTCGATTTTTGGCCTATTTTTTTTATCTATATCTGGATTACTAAGTCATTAATATTGACAATATGTATATGTAATGATAGATATTCCAAAGTCCATTGCAACGATGTATATAAGGCTATAGTAATTTGGACCTACAATGGGTCAAAATCGGGCAAAATATTTTTTAACCCGAATTTTTTATTTTACCAAATAAATTTTTTTTTTGTCATAAATTTGTTCACTAATAAATTTTAAAATAAAATTTTAAAAAAATTAAAAAATTTGGAAAAAAAATTCTAAAAAAAATTTCCGAAAATAATTTTGTAAAAAAAATTTTTCAGAACAATATAGCTAAATTTTATTTTGCTTTCTTTGCTTTGGTTTGCAATTGTTTACATAACATTTTAAGAAATTAATAATCGAATGAACAAATGTTTAAAATTATCTGATTTGAGTGATGAACAATTAGAAAAGTTGTTTTCAATAAAAATTTACAAACTATACTAACTAAAACCCGACTATGTTTCAATCTCTAAACCCTTAAGGGTGCTTTAAGGCACTCATTTAGTTTTTCCCACCTGGCAGGTAAACTAGAGTTTCCAAAAAACCGAAGAATTTTAAAACCGCGGTTTCGGTTTTAAAAAATTGAAAACCGATCGGTTTCGGTTCGGTTTTGTGATAATTTATTAACTATTAAATCAGTTGATAATATAGGAACTGGTACTTTTTCTTTCAATATATTAAATATAATGATACCAAAAATGGAGAACTAAACCAAACTAAGGAGTACTTTTTCGTTCTTCAAAATGAATTTTCTATAATATTGAACCTAGAACTTCAAAGTAGTGAAATTTCAAACTTGACAGTGGTTTAAGTGTGGAAAATTTTTAGTTTTTCTTCTAATGGTACTTTTTATTATATTAAATTATTTTACTTATATGTATACAAATAGTTGGCTGATATGCTTCTGAGTAAAGAAAGAATCATGGATAGAGGGCATAATGATATTGAGGTAACAGAAACTATTATTGAAATTTCTATAATAATGATCCTATAAGCAGGATATTAAACACACATGATCCTGACTGATTTAGAATATAAAAAAAGGAATTGCAGGTACTTTTTCGAACTAGTAGTACTTTTTGAATATTTTATAACGACGGACCTGGAATCGCCTAAATATGTTTTCCTGAATTAGTATTAATTTACAAAGTGAGACTTAATAGTACTATTTCTTTATTCCAATTGAGTTGGCGAAGTGCACCGGTCAGCTAGTACTCCATATTTTTATCGGATATTTTAAATAACTAAGACTTTGTTACAAAAATTTTGCATCATCTGAAGCAACTATTGTAATACAATTTAAAAAATTTAAACAAACCTTAAGATACTTTTACCGATCTGTGTTTAGAGATATTGGATGAATAATAGGATGAAAAAGTTTGTTTCTCATTTCTAAATTTTGAATTTTTCTTGTGAAACAAGATTAAAAGTGAAAACCGAAGAATAATTGTCGGTTTCGGTTTTAGGCCTTGAAAAACCGCGGTTTCGGTTTCGGTTAAAACCGAATTGGAAACTCTAAGGTAAACCATTGAATGTACAAACTTTTAAATGTTGTTTTTGAAATCAGATGCCCAAATTTACCATAAACAAATGATAGCAAACGTTTTTAGCCATTTTTTTAGGAAGTGGCATTAGAGGGTCACCAAAGTGACAATTGACTTCACGCTAGATTACCTGGGAGCTATAAAGTAAACTATTTATTACTGTTTGCTGGACCTTATTTTGCAGTTTTTGATTTGCCTATGCTTACAATGTCCATGATTGTCCTCCGTCATTTGGAAATTTCACCAAAGCCTTTAGAAGTTGCACACTTTATTTGACTAAATTTTTGAAGTAACAGAGCTATATTCGGCTGTGCGGAATCTTATATACCCTCACAAAATTATAACAAAATCTAAAAAAAAAATTTCTTTTGTAAATTTTTTTCTTTAGTTTATTTGCGAAACAATTGTATTGATAAATTTTTTATTTTTTTTTAATTTTTTTGTAAAAAAAATTTTTTGAAATTTATTTTATGAAAAAAATGTTGTACCAAAAAAATTTTTTTGGTAAAAAAAAAGTCGGGGTAAAAAATATTTTTCCCGATTTTGACCAATTGTAGGTCCAACTTACTTTGGCCTTATATTTTTAAAATTTATTTGTGAGAAAAATTTTATAACAAAAAATTTTTTTTTGTGAAAAATAAAAAAAATTATGGTAGAACATGATTCCCGATTCTGACCCATTGAAGATCTCACTTACTTTGGCCTTATATACGCCGTTGCCAAGATCTTTGAAATATCTATATTAGGATATCCATATTGTCTATATTAATGACTTAGTAATCCATATATAGATCAAAAATAGGTACAAATCGAAATTGTCTTTTCCTTATATCTCAGCCATTTGTGGGCCGATTATTTATATTTTAAATAGCAACCGAGGCGGAAGAATTCTCGATATATTAATGCATGAATCATGTATGTAAGTTATTTGGGGGCTGCGGAAAGTTGATTTCAACATAGAGACGGACAAATGGCTGAGATATATGGAAAAAACCAGAACAACCCTTATTTTTGACCTATTTTTTATCTATATCTGGTTAAATTATGTCATTAATATAGACAATATGGATATCCAATAATAGATATTTCAAAGATCTTTTCAACGGGGTATGTATGGCTAAATTAAGTCGGACCTACAATTGGTCAAAATAGGGAAAAATGTTTTCTACCCCGAATTTTTTTTTCACCAACAAAATTTTTTTTATATAATTTTTTTCATAAATAAGTTAAACATTTTTTTTTTTTTTAATACAAAAAAAAAAAAAATTTAAAAAAAAATTTTTCATTCAAAAATTCAATTTTTTTCGATAATAAATTAAAAAAAAATTTTAAATTTTATTTACTTAAAAATATTTTTATTTTTTTTTATAGTATAATTTGGGTATATAAGATTCAGCACAGTCAAATATAGCTCTTTTATTTGTTTCGGTGTTCTTCGAAAGAGTTGTTCGACTTCTTTTGCCTTACTAATATCTGTTAGACCGTTTTTTCTTCCTGATACAGGGTTTCTTTCAAGACTTCAAAGACTTCCTTATACTGTTCAATGGCTTTGGCAACAGTATGACGATGAACCTTCAAATCTTTTGCTATTTTGTTGAAGGGGCATATTGGGTTTTTTTTTAATCAGAAATAACTTGACTATCCAGTGTTCCTTTTTTAGCAAAGCTAAAATTTAACTTTACCCTGCTAGAAACGCCTTTATCTGATAGGAGCTTCTGAATCATAATTTTCATATTCCAAAAATTTAATTCTAAAAGCCCATTCTTTTGTCCTTTTTCCAAATCAAAAACGTATTTAACTATTATGTTCTAACATTATTTGATCCTAGCTAAGTTACATCGAGAAGTGCAGCTATGCATCTCCAAACCATATACAAATATGGGAAGACATAAATTAGTTCGTCCTTTGATATAATGCAACTATTTTAGTAACAAAAATTAAATTTATGGTCAATACGAAAACCAAAGGTTGTAAAAGTACCCCCACCATTTTGTAATATATTTTGCTGACAGCTTGCTCCCCCTGAAAAGAACATTTCAAAGGATTAAGGTCAAAGAAATTTTCCCGAGATATGCTTTAAACATAATCCAATACTTATTACTAATTATGATACGACACAGTTCAAATGTATGCGCAATTTTTTGAGCTCACTTCCCAGCAGTTATAGGAGACAGTCCCGAACTAGTGATTTTACCCATTATTTAGGGTGGAAACTAGTTACTTCAATAGCTAAGTGACTAGTTATTTTAACACGTGCATGTCCTAAGTAGGGGTTCAATTGACTTTTTTCGACTACAATGAGACTGTCTAATAGCTGGTCCAAAGTAGTCAACGCATTGGACTCACATACTGGTTAAATAGCGTCAATTAGCTTACTAGCTACCTAACTGGTAACTTGATCAGCTACATAACTAGTTATTTTAACATATACGGGTGCTAATTGACCTCAAATAGTCAGCTAAAAAGACATACTCCCCAATGGATTGCTTCTGGTGGGTAAAATAACTACTGTACAAGTGCAGTACAAGATAAACGTTTTAGTGACTTCACTATAGGTTACTAAGAGACACTAAAGTGACTATAGACTTCATGCTATATTACATGGGATATCAGTATACTTAAGCCAAAATAAAAATTAACTGTATGAGAATTATATCAATACAATTTGTATAAAACCAGTTTGGTTACTCCCAAAACGTTTAAAGTGACTATACTCCAGATTACTTAAGGACACTTAAAAGACAATTGTCTTCTCGCTAGATTACCTGGGATGTATGAAGTAACCAATTGTCTTCTCTCTGCACTACAAAGAGCACATATGGGTCAAATGACCAACATATATAAATTGGAGTCAGCCAAGTGATAAGACATTTGTGACGATTACTGTCTAAAAGGGATACATTGACTGCTTGTTTAACTGCTGGGTTTCTTTTAAGCGGCTCATCTTTAACAATAATTATGTCTTATAAATGCGCAACAGAAGCAATAACAGTTTTTAAGTCTTGGTTATTGTTTGAGATGAGCCTCCCTTACATTACTGTTTCTTTGCTGCATTTTTGTAAGCTTTTACAGCTTTATAGATGCATTATATTGTTACGTTTTAACCTTTTTAAAACGTTGCTTTATTTCCTTTAAATTGCAAATAAAAGCAGTTTAAGTAGTTTAAAATTGTAACAACTCTTTATTTATTTGAAATGTACAACAACTACAGTTTAAATAGTCACTCAATGTCTTTATACACGTATAGCAATTCGCAGAAATGCACACACACTTTATATATGCACAAACTTAAATGTACAAGGCAGTTGGTGTTAGTTCTAACAGCGCCTATGATCAACTCACTCACGACTGCAACCTCTGCCACAATTTATACACACGCCATCTTTCGGGAATCTTCTACAGTGCTCTTAACGGACAAACTAGTTTGTTTGAATTCTAGAGCTTTCGATGTCAGTGTTAGCAGTTTAAACATTTTGTGTTGCCATACTTATAAACAATGCTAAAAACCGAATGCTATCAACATTGTTGATAATTAGAAGCTTCTACTGATGGACGTGTTTATAAACATGATGATTGCTGCATACAGTCGTTACAGACCGTTAAATTCAAATCGCTATTGCAAATTCGTAGCAGTATTGCTTCAGTGCATATCAATAGCATCCGAATTATTTTCTGTTGGGAGCTAAGACATATTAAAGTGAATTTCCTTTAAAATTTTAACTGAATTATGATGCCCCAAAAAAAATATTTTTATAATTAACACTTTTTCTTTAAATTTTCCAATAAATTTCCAAAAAATTGCCCCTCACATTTCCAATAATAACATACTAATTGGCTAAATTTATGAGATTTCTTTGTATCGTTTCTCTTGTTTGATCTATTGCCTTCATAAATCGTGCAAATAAAATCTGTTTCAAAAAGATCTGTGTTTATATATGCTTTGTGTTTAATAAATTTCGTCTAGCAAATTAATTTTTGGAAAAAAAAAATTAAGCAACAAAGAAAAAAAAAATACCAAAATAATCAAAATAATAATTGTTTGCTGTGAAAAAGTGAAAAACAAAAACGTGTGTTTATTTGTTTGTAATACAAATACCATTCCATTCACCTCATATAAATTGTTCGCAACATCAGCTAAAATAAATAAATAACCACCACCACCCGCAATTAATTGGAATTTGTGTAAACAACAACAAATTATTAACAACAGCAACATTCATAAGCAGCAGCAACAACATTTTACCAGATGCAAATGCAGCCATAAATTCCTTTACGAGCAACAATTTTTTTAAAACAAGGTAAGACAGACAAGTGATAATGTTCTTTTTTTTGAATTTCATATTCCCTTTTTCCTTTTTCTCTATACTAAAATAAGAAAAAAAAAAAACCTAACTAATGTAACACTCTAAAGGATTTTAGCTAATTATACTTTCACAAATAATCTGTGTTATTTTTAGTTCTGAGAACAACTACTGCAATGCAGATAAATCTACACCATTTCCAATTGTAGCTAAGAAATTTCCATTTGTATTTCAGAATTTTGATTTTATACTTAAAAGGTTTTTATTTGTATTTCAGAGTTCACCAATTGTTTTTCAGAAATTTCCCTTGGTATTGCTGAAATACAAGTGGAAATGGTGTAGCTTTTTTTTTGACATGAAGTCTTATGAGAAATATGTTTTTCGTTTTGCAACAGATTACTTTGAGTTATTATGATTTATTATAAATTCTCATACTCAGATGTCGCGTGGCAAATACTTAGTAGAATTAAAAAAAAACCAGCGAGAAAGTATAGTCGGTCAAGCCCGACCATATGATACCTAACACTGAGAAGATGATTATAAACAGTTTTCTTTTAAAATTTATATGAGAGCTATTACTAATTATGGACCTATAACCATAAAATTAGATGGCATGTCTTCTGTTTATATGAAACTTAATTGTATTGAATTTTATTTGAATACCAAAATTTTTAAGAAATCTATACTCGTTAAAATACCAACATTTTTATAAGATTTATGCTAGTTATTGTGATTTTCGGTAGAGGGCCTTTTATGGGAGCTATGAAGCTAAAAATTGTATTAAGGACTGAGATCGAAAAATTTTTAACATACATATATGTTAATAAAATTGAAACCACTAATCTTACAGTTTTTAATCTTTTTTTATTTGATTGAAATTATTGTTACAATTTACAAAAAAAAAAAAAATATATATATTTTTATAGTTCTAATCACTAGTGATGAAATTTTTAACCTTTTTCGAAAACCCTTCCATTATGGTTTTTATAGTGATTTATGTCACTTTGTTCGAACAGGTTGTCCATCTGCATTTAAAATCTACCACACTTTTGGACACCTTTTTTGTGCTTTTCAATTCTCTTTTAACAAGAGCTCAATATCTCTCCACTGGACTCAGCTCCAGGCAGTTTGGACAAATTGTCTCTCTTGGTACAAATACCACATTATTGGTCTTGTACCACTAAAGACCTTTCTTATCATAGTGACAGGATGCCCAGTCAGGCCAAAAATAAGTGGACACATTAAGAAGTCTTATGAATGGAAGCATCCTTTTTTTGTAAACAAATGTTTGGCTTTTTTGCCGCAACTGTATATTGCTTGCCATGCTAAGAACATTTTGGGAGATTGTGTCTGCTTTTGGGTCCTAGACTTTTCTTCAACATTCCCTCGAGCATCTGCAACATAAAAAAATTGACCCAGAAGCTGCGAAAAAATGTCCATACCTACATTTCGTCATCCATTATGCAGCAGGTATATTTTTTCTATAAAATTTGACTTCAATTTGCGTGCTCTGTTTTTGGCCTCTAAATTTTTAGCAGAGTTCCTGTTAGGAACTTTTTGAGCCTTGTATGCTTTAAAATCTGCATTGGCTTTAACTTTTCGTACCAAATAGTTCGAGCACCGAGCTAACCGGGCTGCTTTCCTACCGGATATGTTGGGAGCTCTTTTGAAAATGCTTTCTATTTTTTTGTTGACTTTAGAAACATCATGTGGACCATTCTTTCTACCTGAACCAGGTTTTGTATCAACGGACAAGTTCTCCCGGTACTGTTTAAAAACATTGAAAAAAGTTTGATGGCAAACATTTGATTGTGTGGCTAACTTTTGGTAGAACCAAGTTGGGTTTTGGTTGAAAATATTTAATAATTTTAGTACGCACTTTTTTCTGGTCACTCAGTTTAATCAGATTAACAACAAATTAACATAATTGACATTAAACATAATATCTGACATGCTTTACAAAGGTAACTTGATAAAAAAAATAAAATTAATTAATTCAAGGTGGCGCAAAAGTAATCCTCCTATCAGCAAATGCTATAAATTTTCCGATTGGCCCCTAATGTCAGTTCTGTTTTGACATTTGTGTAGTAAACACATCCGAAATACACGTTAATCATCAATGTTACGCTACATTGCTCCAATACGCGGAATATTGCTGACTATTTATTTGACCAATAATCGGTCGGTGACTTTGGCACAACGTGAATTTCGTCGCAGATTTCCTGGCCGTCCAACGCCTACTGGTGAAACACTGCGACGTTTAGCCGCTCGCCTCGAAGAGACTGGCACAACACGAGATGCTGCCAGGCGTGGCAGACCCCGGAGTAGCCGTTCTGCAGAGAATATTGCTGCTGTAGCCGAGGATGTCATGGAAGCGCCGTCGACATCGACCAGACGACGTGCCACGCAAATGGGTATCAGTCGACGGTCTTTACCGGGAATTTTGGTACTAGATTTGAAGATGTTTCTGTACAAAGTCCAGACGGTGCATCAGCTGTTAGCTGCTGACCGCCAATCGCGTCTAACATACGCTTAAGCCATCATGAGTGATGAGGCCCATTTCCATCTTAGCGGGTACGTAAATAAGCAAAATTTACGCTTCTGGGGCACTTAAAATCCGCGTGTATCCCACAAAGAGCCATTACACCCGCTCAAAGTCACTGTATGGTGTGCTGTTTTCGCTGGAGGAGTCATCGGACCTTTTTTCTTCGAAGACATCGCGGGCCAAACGGTTACTGTGAATGGTGAGCGCTACAGAGCAATGATCAACGAGTTCTTTTTGCCGCAACTTGATGAATTGGGATTGGAAAACATGTGGTTCCAACAGGACAGTGCAACGGCACACACTGCACGTGTCACAACCGATATGCTGAAGGATGCATTTCCCGGGCGCCTAATCTCCCGTTTTGGCGATTTGCACTGGCCAGCAAGATTGCCTGATTTGACCGCTCCAGACTTCCATTTGTAGGGCTTTTTGAAGTCGCGGTTTTATGTTAACAAGCCTCAGACTCTTGCAGCTCTTAAAGACAATATCCGTCAAGAATGTGAGGACCTATCGCCGGAAGTTTTGACCAAAGTGATGAAAAATGCCATAAAAAGGGCTCAAATGACAATCAACTCTGGCGGCGGCCATTTACATGACATCATATTCTCGACTTGATGTAAAAAAAATTAAAAGACCAAATAAAAATAATCCACAAGAAGAATCAAAGTTTTTCATTTTTTTTTTTTAATTACAGCCAAAAAACATCGGAAGTTTACTTTTGCGCCACCTTGTACTTGGGTTGTTTTAATGATAAACGTGTGTTAAGAATTTTACGATCTCAGTCCTTAGCTTTTGATAGGAAAGTCCGGTGTGGCATTATTTTCCAAAGCTGTCCCGATTCGTCTGTATTGAAGACTTTGTCAGGAGTGTATGATTTGGCAGCAATAATATCAGTAAATTGTTCGGGATAGTCATTAGAAACATCTATATCAGCAGAGGCTTGTTTTACTTTTAATTATAGATGATGTAAGGAATTTCTTTGATTAAATATTTCAAATCAACCATGACTTGACGAAAACGATATCTTCTTGCCGTTGATGACGTTGATGGTAGCTGATCATTAAGTTTTTCAAGTGGGTGAAGTTAGCTACGGAAGTTAGCTCCGTTTTTTAACATTACCTATGTTAATGTATAAACTAACATACTTCTTACTCAAAGACTGTTAAGTTAACAGAGCTGCTTTATTTTGCACTCAGTAAACATTTTATGATTAAAAACCAACAAAAAAAATTCAGCTTTAATAAATAATAAATTTTATTTTTTTAATTTAAAAAATAAAAAAAAAAATTAAATTTATTTATGAACAATCGTTGATGCCTTTGCTTGTAGATTATTATCACCTCTTGATAATTTTCAGAATTATGAAATTGTGAATTTTGTCATATAAGGAATTTTGGATATCCGAAAAATTGGCCAAAAATGGAAAGGTGCTCCTTATCTAACTAATGGGGTCGAAAGCCATGTATTCATAGATTTCAGAACTGTATAGCATATATTCAGAATCAGTATAGCATTTTTGCAATAGCATTTTCAAAATTATGAAATTGTGAATTTTGTCACATAAGGAATTTTGGATATCCGAAAAATTGGCCAAAAATGGAAAGGTGCTCCTTATCTAACTAATGGGGTCGAAAGCCATGTACTCATAGATTTCAGAACTGTATAGCATAGATAAGGAGCACCTTTCCATTTTTGGCCAATTTTTCGGATATCCAAAATTCCTTATATGACAAAATTCACAATTTTGAAAATGCTATTGCAAAAATGCTATACTGATTCTGAATATATGCTATATAGTTCTGAAATCTATGAATACATGGCTTTCGACCCCATTAGTTAGATAAGGAGCACCTTTCCATTTTTGGCCAATTTTTCGGATATCCAAAATTCCTTATGTGACAAAATTCACAATTTCATAATTTTGAAAATGCTATTGCAAAAATGCTATACTGATTCTGAATATATGCTATACAGTTCTGAAATCTATGAATACATGGCTTTCGACCCCATTAGTTAGATAAGGAGCACCTTTCCATTTTTGGCCAATTTTTCGGATATCCAAAATTCCTTATATGACAAAATTCACAATTTCATAATTTTGAAAATGCTATTGCAAAAATGCTATACTGATTCTGAATATATGCTTTACAGTTCTGAAATCTATGAATACATGGCTTTCGACCCCATTAGTTAGATAAGGAGCACCTTTCCATTTTTGGCCAATTTTTCGGATATCCAAAATTCCTTATATGACAAAATTCACAATTTCATAATTTTGAAAATGCTATTGCAAAAATGCTATACTGATTCTGAATATATGCTATACAGTTCTGAAATCTATGAATACATGGCTTTCGACCCCATTAGTTAGATAAGGAGCACCTTTCCATTTTTGGCCAATTTTTCGGATATCCAAAATTCCTTATATGAAAAAATTCACAATTTCATAATTTTGAAAATTATCAAGAGGTGATAATAATCTACAAGCAAAGGCATCAACGATTGTTCATAAATAAATTTAATTTTTTTTTTTTATTTTTTAAATTAAAAAAATAAAATTTATTATTTATTAAAGCTGAATTTTTTTTGTTGGTTTTTAATCAAAAAATGTTTACTGAGTGCAAAATAAAGCAGCTCTGTTAACTTAACAGTCTTTGAGTAAGAGGTATGTTAGTTTATACATTAACATAGGTAATGTTAAAAAACGGAGCTAACTTCCGTAGCTAACTTCACCCACTTAAGTTTTTCATAAATCCGCAAAGCTTTATGGTATCAATTAGGATTTGCTTTTGAGTTTGATTTTCTATCCAGATCATTAGTGGCTTTTCCATATTTTCAATTGTATTCAGGCTCATTTTGGTTCCAGCTGCTACACTTTTCCCTATTATTTTTTAATTTTTTTTTAGATAACTATTTTTGAGAATTGCGCAGGATATATTTGCTGAAAAAAAATAGTTTTGGCAAAAATATTAAAAAAAAAATCGTGTTAATTGAGGTAATTCCACATCCCTCGATATAAACGAAAACCAAAAAAGTCCTGTAAAAGTGAAATCGTGTAAAAAAAGTTTCATGTAAATCGAGAGATAGGTGTATTTTCAAATAGCGCAATCGTATGGGGGCTAGGAGAAATAATGAACCGATTCTAACCTAATTCAATAATCTTCATCCTTTGGGGCAATAGAAAAGCTTGTACCAAATTATCTTTGAAATTACGACCTGTAGTTTGATTACAAGGTTTACATGGTCGTACGGACGGACAGACAGACGGACATCGCTTAATCTACTCAGAAAGTGATCCTCAGCAGATTGGTATACTTTAAGATGGGTGCTGGGACAATATTTTTGCACGTTACAAACATCAGCACTAACCCAATATACCCTACCCACTATGGTGGTGTAGGGTATAAATACATACAGATTTTCGCAATGGAACATTTTTAAGGATTAATGCAACAACGACTCCAGTTTATTCTCGGTTGTGCAAATTAAGCCCCTACAGAACATTAAGGTGGTCCCTTTTTGATTTTCAAGGCTCCCAATATCGAAGATTGTTCTCCATCATTTAAGAACTTAACGCTGAAAATTTTATCTAAATCGAATACATTTAAAAACAAGTTAACAACAAGTTTAAAAATTTTTGATATTTCAATTATCCATATATATAAAATATAAAGTTTTCCAACAAGAGGTGTTATTTTGGTATTCAAAGAAAAATGGCATTTTTTGAGATAAATGATCGGATGTTTATTTCATAATAAAGAGGAAGGTATGCCGTTAATAATGAAAAACAACATCAGCCAAATGGCCACCACGACCATCCATACAGTACCATAACCTTTTCATGAAAGTTTCCATAACCAAATCGTAAAGTGACTGCCCTTTGTCCTCGATAGCCTCACGAATTCTATCTTTGAGGTCTTGAATCGACGCTGGGCTGTTGGCATAGACCTTATCTTTCACGTGGCCCCAAAGGAAGAAGGCCAATTGTGATCACCTCTTCGAGAGATAACACGGTTCGGAAACTTTTCCCGTAAAAAAGCAATGGTTTCGTTGCTTGTGTGGCACGTAGTGCCGTCTTGTTGAAAGTAAACGTTGTCCAGATCAATATCATCGTTGGATGACCATAAGATACGGTGTAATGACGTTTGTGGAATGCCCAATTCCAAAGAACGACGAGGACAAACCTGGGCTTTCTTCAACACTTTGGGCTACAGCAGCAATATTATCAGTTGTACTTGAGCGACGTGCTCGGGTTTTATTCTTCACATCACTAACTTGTCTCAACAACTCGAATTTTTCCACTAATTTTTGTATTGCGGTGCGACAAGGTGCTTCACGACGACCCAAAAAAAGTTTTAGTTTTGCGAACTGTAACTGCAAGGTTTTCACTGTTTTTGTAGTAAATTTTAATAATTTCAATGTGTTGTTGCAGCGTGTATCGTTCCATTTTTAGTAATAGTGTAGTTTCTTATTGTCAAATGTCAAAGAATAAAAGCTTCAAAAGTGACAACTACTGAAATACTGTGTGATTCACAAAAACGCCTCTTGTTGGAAAACCCTTTATAAATATTTTCTGACATTGATAACCCATTATATTTGTGAATGATTTAAAAATGCGGGATTTTTTTTTTTAATGTTTAGCTTATATTTTGAACCATTTGTACAATATAAATTTATTCAAAGTATTGGCCATTGTTAGCTGTGAACTTTTGCCATCTTTCTGGCAACATACGGATTGGGAGCCCAAAAAACTGCTCTTCTTTTGAGGCCAAGAATGAATCAAGCCAATTTCGGATACTCTGTTGTGAAGTGAAGCGTATCCCAGAGAGAAATTGTTCATCATAGTAGTCGGACGGGGCAAGGTCTGGACTATAAGGCGAGTGAGGCAAAACTTCCCAACCACTTCTTTCTATATAGTTTTTAAAAAGTATGTCAACATGTGGTCTAGCGTTGTGATGATGCAATATTACGCTTTCATATCTGGCCGCATTTAGACCAATGCTTACTTCAAACAAATCAGTTGCGTTTGGTGTAGGTTCCCTGCGATTGTCTGGCCAGATTTCAGCAGCTCATAATAGATAGGACCCTTTTGGTCCCACCAAACACATAACATTTCCTTAGCGCCAGAGATATTTGACTCTTAAGCTTCGGGTTATCGTAGTGAATCCATTTTTCATCGCAAGTAATACTTCGATGCCAAAACAATTTTCTTTTATAGCATTCAAGCATCATTTTGGACATGCGAAATCGTCTTTGAAAGTCCTTCGGCTTCAATTCGTTTGGTACCTAATTTTCTTGCTTTTGGATGAATCCTTTTGCTCGCAAACGTTTTGAAATTGCTGATTGTGTAGCTTGCAATGAGTTTGCAAGCCTTTGTTGCCTTTGACTGCAATCTTCATGTTGTAATTCCCCCAACTCTTTTTTTTCCAACTTTGTTGGCAGGCCTGGGTGATCTTTGTCTTCCGTGTCAAAATCACCACTTCTAAATCAAACAAACCATAAGCTTTGGTGAGCAGTCGGTGTGCTTCAGCGGCACTTTTGTTTTTCAAATTAAAGATGTAAAGCAAAACTTCCCGCAGATGACGCTTTATTGGTACGATCGAAGCCAAAAAAAAATATGCTGTTTACACTACAATGTTCAATAACTAAGTGAGGATAAATGACAGATATTTACCCTTCATAATGACATAGAAGTTTTAAAAAACAAAATCCGTGTTCAAGAGATACACCATCTATTGCAAATCCCGCATTTTTAAGTCATACGCCCAATAGATTGTTCAGTATTTGCTTTTTGAATGCCGGAGAATAATGTAGATAATTTTAGGAGCATCGAAAATCCAAAATGTGCTAAATAAGGGCCACCTTAATATAAATTGTATAAGTTGCAATAGGGATTGTTTGTAATTTTGATTTCCTAGAATTATTTTGTAATGGTATATAAAGTATTTCTCTTAAAAGTTTCCAGGAAAACATTGAACCTTGCAAATACCTTTGACACACAAGTTAAGAATAATAATCTTATCCAGCTAAAATGTCACTTACTGAAGAATCAAAATTAACATTTTATCAAACGAAGTAAAGATTGGAAAGAAGACATGACCAAAGAGACTGCAATAAGTATTAAACGTTTTGCTCCACAATAGAGATTGTGGGAACCAAACTTAATTTTCGGGGGGTAATCTGAAAAGCCTATTCTCGTGAGCTGGTTTAATGTTTATCTATAATACTAAATACATAAAGGGTGTCGTTTTAAGCCCGATAGAACTGGCATAAAAGTAAATTTTAATCAAACAATTCTTTTTATTCAAAAGATCAATACATGTCTTTAACATATGAAAATCATGTAGGGTTTATGGCCTCCGCGGCCATCGACGAAGCGTATGTTGGACATCCAATTTTGGGCCAATTTTTCGAGTATTGCTGGCTGTATGTCATGTATAACACGAACAATGTGGGCCTCCAAAGCGTCAATTGTTGCTGGTTTATCAACATAAACCAGTGACTTCTCGTGGCCCTACATGAAGTTATCCAGAGGTGTCAAATCGCACGATCTTGGATAGCAATTGACAGATCCGTTTCTCGAAATCAAGTTATCACAAAATTCTGATTTCAATAAATCGATGGTTGTGGTCGCCGTTTGGCATATAGCTCCACCCTGTTGAAATTACATCTCGCCCGGCTAAATGTCATCCATATTTTCAAACAAAAAATCATTGATCATGGTGTGGAAATTATCTCCATTGACCGTATCGAGATCTTCGGCTTTATTTTTAAATAAATTAGCTCTGAGGTGCCACCAGCGTGTTAATCGCATTAAACAGTGAATTTTTCTGGGTGTAATAGAGTCTGTAGGGTCTGTTGAGAATTGGTCTCACTACATATCTGGCTACTTGGTTTATTAACAAACCCGTTAAGCCAAAAATGAGTTTCATCGCTGAACACAATTTTGCGATAAAACAGTAGTAGTCTCTAAGATGTGCGATTGAGTGATTTTTGGTAACGTTGTTCAAGCGTCAATCTATTCACGATAATTTGCCAGAGTAAATGTTAAAAAGTGAGCACAGTATGGTAGTTCGTAACTTCTATCTGGCTTATAAAAACCCCCTTTATTTCCCAATGTTAATAGGGAATATGTAAGTTAAACTAAACAGAATTATCTGCAACCAAAGCAATAGATACAAATGTTGTTTAATATTTATTGCCATAGAATATAACTATTTAGTTATTGATAAATTTGTGTTTATTGTTAATGTAGCAATAACTATTATCATGAGGCTTTTAATTTCTTTGTAATTGAACTTAGTTTAAATAGGACATCATTCATTAGCTATATATAAATTATTACTCTCTCATGTTTTTAGACAATGAAGTACAAACAAAATATTGTTTGTTAATTTATATTTAGTTATAGTACATAATTGTAGTTTAAATCACATTTTGTTATTTTCTGTTATTTGAAGTTCGATATACATTAGGGTGGCCCTAAGATTAGACGTTTTTTTCGATATAACTAAAATTGTTCTATTTCCTCTAAAACACAAGTGTAGAAAATTAGATATTTGAACTTGTCGGCTTTCGAGTTAATTTAGATTTAAGTTCTGAACATTGTAGTGTTTTTCGTTAGATAATTCATGATAATACTAGAAGATGGCACTGTGTATATAAATAGTTACAGCGCTGTTAGACTTAACATCAACAGTATTACCAGTGTATTCTTCTTGTAAATTATAAACTGTGTTTTTAAAGTGAGTTTATTTAAAAAGAGTGATTGTTTAATTTTTTTAGTAAATTTAAATAAATACTGAGTTGTTACAATTTCAAAACTATGTATTGATTGTTTTTATTTGCAATTAAAAGAATACGGTTTATTTAAAGGAAATAAACCACTTTTTTTTTTGATCTTACATAAAATTGAATAGTTAATGTTCTTCTTTCGATTGATTGAATTTTGAAAACATTTTCCCTATGATATGTACAAATTTACACATATATATTGCGTTTCAGTCGGCTCAGTAGTTTTGGAGTTATAATAACAAATTGAAGCAAAAAATATATTTTTTACTTGAAAATAGCAAATTTTTTTGTTTTAAAAAAATCATGAAAAATCGAAAAAGGCAGAAACTGTTCAGGTTTATTACTTTATCGTAATGCCACATACAATAGCTACAAAATAAGATTTCGATCATAAAAATCGATATATTCTTTTTGAATTTATTTACAATTAAGTGAATTCGCTCATTTTCACAAAATATTAGTTTCTTGTTAAATCTTACATAAAATTGATTAGTTAATGTTTATCTTTCTATTAATGGAACTTTGAAAACATTTTCCGCATGCTATGTACAAATTTTTAAGTATATATTGCGTTTCAATCGGCTCAGTAGTTTCGGAGTTATAATAACAAATTGAAGCAAAAAAATTATTTTTTACATGAAAATAGCAATTTTTTTGTTTTAAAAAAATCATAAAAAATCGAAAACGGCAGAAAGTGTTCAGATTTATTACTATATTGCAAAGCCACATGTAATACAAAGAAAATGATGTATCGATCACAAAAATCGATATATTCTTTTTGAATTTATTTACAATTAAGTGAATTCGCTCATTTTCACAAAATATTAGTTTCTTGTTTGATCTTACATAAAATTGAGCAGTTAATGTTCTTCTTTCTATTAATTGAACTTTGAAAACATTTTCCTTATGCTATGTACAAATATGCATATATATATTGCGTTTCAATTGGCTCAGTAGTTTCGGAGTATAATAACAAATTGAAGCAAAAAATACATTTTATACATGAAAAAAGCAATTTTTTTTGTTTTCAAAAAACTTTTTGCAGAAACTTTTTAAATTTATTGTTTTATTGCAAAGCCACATGTAATGGCAACAAAATGAGATATCGATCATAAAAATCGATGGATTCTTTTTGAATTTATTCACAATTAAGTGAATTCGCTCATTTTCACAAAATTTTAGTTTTTTGTTTGATCTTACATAAAATTGTTTAGTTAATGTTCATCTTTCTATTAATTGAACTTTGAAAACATTTTCCTTATGCTATGTACAAATTTTCACATATATATTGCGTTTCAATCGGCTCAGTAGTTTCGGAGTTATAATAACAAATTGTAGTAAAAAATATATTTTTTATGTGAAAATATAATTTTTTTTTGTTTTAAAAAAATCATAAAAAATCGAAAACGTTAAAAACTTTTTCGATTTGTTACTTTATCGCAAAGCCACATGTAATAGGAACAAAATGAAATATCGATCATAAAAATCGATGGATTATCTTCAAATTTATTTACAATTAAGTGAATTCGCTCATTTTTACAAAATTTTAGTTTTTGTTTGATCATACATAAAATTGATTAGTTAATGTTCATCTTTCTATTAATTGAACTTTGAAAACATTTTCCTTATGCTATGTACAAATTTGCACATATATATTGCGTTTCAATTGGCTCAATAGTTTCGGAGTTATAATAACAAATTGAAGTAAAAAAAAAAATTTTTTACATAAAAATAATAATTTTTTTTGTTTTAAAAAAATCATGAAAAATCGAAAACGGCAGAAATTGTTCAGATTTTATACTTTGTTGCAAAGCCACATATAATAGCAAAAAATTGAGATATCGATCATAAAAATCGATGCATTCTTTTCGAATTTATTTACAATTAAGTGAATTCGCTCATTTTCACAAAATGTTAGTTTTTTGTTTGATCTTACATAGAATTGATTAGTTAATGTTCTTCTTTCGAATGATTGAATTTTGAAAACATTTTACAAATTTTTTTTGCATATTTACAAATTTTCAAATATATATTGCGTTTCAATCGGCTCAGTAGTTTTGGAGTTATAATAACAAGTTGAAGCAAAAAATATTTTTTTTACGTGAGAATAGAAAATTTTTTTGTTTTAAAAAAATCATGAAAAATCGAAAACAGCAGAAATTATTAAAATTTATTATTTTATTGCAAAGCCACATATAATGGCAACAAAATGAGATATCGATCTATGGATTCTTTTTGAATTTATTCACAATTAACTGAATTCGCTCATTTTCACAAAATTTTAGTTTTTTGTTTGATTTTACATAAAATTGAGTAGTTAATGTTCATCTTTCTATTAATTGAACTTTGAAAACATTTTCCTTATGCTATGTACAAATTTTCACATATATATTGCTTTTCAATCGGCTGAGTAGTTTCGGAGTTATAATAACAAATTGCAGCAAAAAATATATTTTTTACGTGAAAATATAAAATTTTTTTGTTTTCAAAAAATCATAAAAAATCGAAAACGGCAGAAAGTGTTCAGATTTATTGCTTTAATGCAAAGCCACATGTAGTAGCAACAAAATGAGATATCGGTCATAAAAATCGATGGATTATTTTCAAATTTATTCACAATTAAGTGAATTCGCTCATTTTCACAAAATTTTAGTTCTTTGTTTGATTTTACATAAAATTGAGTAGTTAATGTTCATCTTTCTATTAATTGAACTTTGAAAACATTTTCCGCATGCTATGTACAAATTTTTAAGTATATATTGCGTTTCAATCGGCTCAGTAGTTTCGGAGTTATAATAACAAATTGAAGCAAAAAAATTATTTTTTACATGAAAATAGCAATTTTTTTGTTTTAAAAAAATCATGAAAAATCGAAAACGCCAGAAATTGTTAAAATTTATTGCTTTATTGCAAGGCCACATGTAATAGCTACAAAGTGACATAACGATCATAAAAATCGATGTATTATTTTCAAATTTATTCACAATTAAGTGAATTTGCTTATTTTCACAAAATTTTAGTTTTTTGTTTGATCTTACATTAAATTGAGTAGTTAATCTTCTTCTTTCTATTAATTGAACTTTGAAAATATTTTCCTTATGCTATGTACAAATTTTTACATATATATAGCGTTTCAATCGGCTCAGTAGTTTCGGAGTTATAATAACAAATTGAAGCAAAAAATATATTTTGTACGAGAAAATATAAAATTTTTTTGTTTTCAAAAAATCATAAAAAATCGAAAACGGCAGAAATTGTTCAGGTCTATTGCTTTATTGCAAAGCCACATGTAATAGCTACAAAGTGACATAACGATCATAAAAATCGATGGATTATTTTCAAATTTATTCACAATTAACTGAATTCGCTCATTTTCACTAAATTTTAGTTTTTTGTTTGATTTTACATAAAATTGAATAGTTAGTGTTCTTCTTTCGATTGATTGAATTTTGAAAACATTTTTCTTATGCTATGTACAAATTATCACATATATATTTCGTTTCAGTCGGCTCAATAGTTTCGGAGTTATAATAAAAAATTAAAGCAAAAAATATATTTTTACGTAAATTTTTTTAATTTGTTTGTTTTAAAAAAATCATGAAAAATCGAAAACGGCAGAAATTGTTCAGGTTTATTGCTTTATTACAAAGCCACATGTAATACAAACAAAATGAGATATCGATCATAAAAATCGATGGATTCTTTTCAAATTTATTCACAATTAAGTGAATTCGCTCATTTTCACAAAATTTTAGTTTTTTGAATTTATTCACAATTGAGAACTTACAAAAGCGGTTATCAGTAAAAATGGAATTAGAGGTTAGTGACCACTGGTTTTTGTACTTTAGATATGATATAAAGAAGTTCAGCAATAAAAACATATTCCCAAAATATGTTTAACTAATTGATGATTATTATTAGTTTGTGTAAATGTCTATTAATTAAGATATTATCAGACAAATTCTTAGTAATGATGACTGTTTGATCAAATTTACAAGACATAAACAGGGTTTTATTGGTCAGTTGTAAAAGCAACGCAAATATTAATTGTATCTACCTTCAGGCATTCACAAATAAACTCTTAGTTACCAAGAATTTTGCATTTTTCTATATAATTTTTGCATTATAAACAAAAACAATTTAATGACCAATATTTCCGCATTTAAACATAAACAAAGTTTTTCTTTTTTCGCTCTTTAATTTTTGTTGTTTGGTTGGTTTAAATAAACAAGTAATTTACACTACAATTAAATGAGGAATTAAGGCACTTTAAATATTTTAATTTGAATTGGTAATTGTTTCTGGGTAAATTTTAACTTCCGGCAACAAATGGTTTGTTTATTCGTTTGTTGTCTGCTGGTTTGTCAATGTTGATTTTTGGCTGGTGAGGTTTTTTTGTATGGTTGTTTGTCAAATGCAGTTGCTTGGTCACAAAGTTATATCCATAAAATGTGGAAATTATTTGTGTTTTTAAAACATAAATAGCAGGAGAATAAATTTAGAAGAAAAATTCTACTAAAGACCTGATCAAATATTTCAATATTTTTCTTAAGCCGAAAAATAAAAGATTTTCATACAAACATTTCAAAATTGTTTTACGGCAGTGTAAAACATAAATACAAACAATTAAAACATTATTTGCAACAATTATTTTAATTTAATTAACATAAATGAAAAAATCAAAAGACGCCAATGAGATAAAAACTTAACGACGACATCTCTGTTGACAGGCAGCCCGGGTACACCAACGATTGTTGTTGCCAGCACAACCCAAATAACGCATTTCACGACATTGTCGGGAACGGGCGTCGTAATACCACATGTTTCGAGGGGTACAGCGGGGACCACGACGACCCGCATTACGAGCACCAGTACAAGAAGGATTACCTGAAAAGGGAGCAATATTTAAAAATTAACAAAAAAATTTAATTAAAGTAAAGAATATAAAACTTACGTGGACTGCCCACACATCTTTGGGCCGAGGTATAGGCCACCAAAGCTACCAGCAATAAAGTGAAAATCTGTAAAAATTTCATTGTTATAAATTAAACTGATTAACACAAGATAGTTAAATGGTTTGTAATTAAATTCATCCAGTTGCAGTAGTATTTATATAGAAAATAAGTCAGATTTTTGTTTGCTTAAGTTTAAAGGGTTTTTTCCAACAGCTGCAGTTTCCCATAAAACTGTTAACCAAACCTTTTCAATAATGTTAAACAATAGTTTTTTATAGCGTATGTAACTTTAGACACCAGTATTTTACTTTTTATAATTGTTAAGACAGACATATGGGGAAAATCTTTCGTTTGTAAGACATTTTCACAAAAGTTGCTATTTTTATAGGAAATTTTCAAATTACATTTTTAACCAGATTTTTTTTTCACCAAAAGTTTTTTTTCGCTAAATATTAAAAAAAAAAAAATTTTAAAATTAAAAAAAAAAATAAAAAAAGTTTTACATAAATACTTAAAAAAAAATTCGAAAAATATTTTTTTCCAAAAAATGAAAAAAAAACAACTGGAAAAAAAATAAATTTTGTTTACCTAAAATTTCCTAAAAATTTTTATTTTGAAGTATAGTTTGGTGAAGGGTATATAAGAATATATCTCTCTTACTTGTTTTTAAATGAAATTTGTTATTTTTATAGGAAGTTTACCCAAATTTTTTTATTTTCATAAAAAAAAAAAAATAAAAAAAGTTCTATTATTTTTAGGAATTTTTCACATTTGCTATTTGTTTTTTTTTTTGGAAGTTTTTACTCATTTTTTTTCTTTATTGGGATACTAAATTGAATAACTAATTAACGAAAAATAGAATGGGTGCCATTTTAATTAGTTCGTAAACGTGTCTCTTATTAATGTGTTTAGATTAAAACAAGTTCGGTTATAGCATTTATTATACCCATCACCATGTGTGGCAAGGGAATATATACGTTTGTAATATCTACATTTTTCATTTACGACCCCACAAAGTATATATATTTTGGATCGTTATATACAGTAAAGTCGATATAGCCATGTCCGTTGAAATCAACTTTCCATAGCTCCCAAATAACTTACAAACATAATTGATACATCAATATATTCTTCCGGCTCGGTCGCTATTTAAAATCGAGAAAATCGGCCCGCAAATGGCTGAGATATAAGGAAAAAATGGGACAACCTCGATTTTTGGCCTATTTTTGATCTATATCTCGATTACTAAGTATTTCAAAGTCCATTGCAACGATTTATATAAGGCTTTAGTAATTTGGACCTACAATTGGTCAAAATCGTTAAAATTATTTTTTAATCCGAAATTTTTTTTTACCGCAAACAATTTTTTTTATAATTTTATTTTCACTAATAAATTTTAAAAAAAAATTTAGGAAAAATTTAAAAAAATTTTTGAAAAAAATTGAATACAATTTTGAAAAAAAACAATTTTTTTTTTTATTTTTGAAAACAATTTGAAAAAAAAAAATTTAAATTTTGAAAAAAAAAAAATTAATTTTGTTTACCTAAAAATATTTAAAATTTTTATTTTAAAGTATAATTTTGTGAAGGACATATAAGATTCGGCACAGCCGATTATAGCCCTCTCACTTGTATTTTATTGTCTTTGAAAATTGACAGTTTTATTTTGATACTGTGTTCAAGAACCAAAGTCTTTTTAAGTGTAAAACTGATTTTTTAAATTTTATGTTGGGATATGGCTTGGTAAGTGCATTTCTGTTATAAAAAGTTATAAAACCATTATTTATGTTTCGTTTATTGATATGTAGTCCATAAACATGAGTATGTGGAACGAACATATGCACTTTACGACCAAAATTCCATTGTAAAGCTTGTCAGTTATTATGTTAATGTCAATTATGTTCATTTGTTGTTAATCTGATCAAAATGAGTGACCAGAATAAAGTGCGTACTAAAATTATTAAATATTTTCAACCAAAACCCAACTTGGTCCTACAAAAAGTTGGCCAAACAATCAAATGTCTGCTATCAAACTTTTTCCAATGTTATTAAACAGTACCTGGAGAACTTGTCCGTTGATATAAAACCTGGTTCAGGTAGAAGGAGTGGTAAACATGATGTTTCTAAAGCCAAAAAAAATAGAAAGCATTTCCAAAAGAGCTCCCAACACCTCCGGTAGGAAAACAACCCGGTTAGGTCAGTACTCGGACTATTTGATACGAAAGGTTAAAGCCAATGAAGCATACAATGCTCAAAAGTTCCTGACAGGAACTCTGTTAAAAATTTAGAGGCCAAAGACAGAGCACGAAAATTGAAGTAAAATTTTATAAAAATATATACCTGCTGCATAATGAATGACGAAATGTACGTATGGACAATTTTTCGCAGCTTCTGGGTCAATTTTTTTATGTTGCTGATGCTGGAGGGAATGTTGAAGAAAAGTTTAGGACCCAAAAGCAGACAAAATTTCCCAAACAGTTCTTGGTATGGCAAGCAATATGCAGTTGCGGCAAAGAAACCAAACATTTGTTACAAAGGGCTCTATAAATACCGAAATTTACATCAAGGAATGTTTACAAAAAAGGATGCTTCCATTCATAAGACTTCTTAATGTGTACACTTATCTTTGGCCTGATATGGCATCTGTCACTGTCGTAAGAAAGGTGTCCAAAAAAGTGACATAAAGCACTATAAAAACCATAATGGAAGGGTTTTCGAAAAAGGTTCAAAATTTTACCATTTGTGATCAGAACTATAAAAATATTTTTTTTTTTTTTGTAAATTGTAACAATAATTTTAATCAAATAAAAAATAATTCAAAACTGTAAGTTTAGTGGTTTCCTTGTTATTAACATATATGAATGTTAAAAATTTTCGATCTCAGTCCTTAAGTGCTCGTTAAAATGATTATCTGGCCAGATCCAGTGTTTCCAATCGCCTCAAATGATATCAACTTCCTGGCAAGGAGAATATTTTTGACAGATAGTTGAAACTGTAGAGTTTGATCTCCTCGTGTATTTTGGGTACATTACGATCCCTATGGATATTACTATTGCGAATATACCATGGGGCACCTGTTATTTTCCTTAACAGTGCTGACTGCTTTTTTTTGCAATTTTTCAATAAATGGCAGATATATACACTTAAAAATTACTTAACTTAAACCTAAGTTATTCAAAACTTAAATGTTTGTATAGGAAGTTATCCCAAATATTAAATTTTTTTTGCAAATTTTCCAAAAAATTTGAATTATTATTGGAATTTATACAAAATTGTTATTTCTATAGAACATTTTCCCCAAGTTTGATATATGTAAAAGAAAACTTTTAAACATTTTAAATTTTTCTAGGTAAATTTCACAAGATTTGCTATTTTTAATATGAAATTTACCCAAAATTTGATATTTTTTATAAAAAATTTTCAACAAAAAATTTTTCTTTTTATAGAAAACAAAATCATCAAGTTGTAAAGTAGCGTAAGATTCATATATGAAGATTTGTGTAAATAGTAGTTCACCCATCAACCATTTAACATTTTGTTAAATAAATTCTAAAAATTCAAGAACGTCTCTTTAGGATTTTGTTAGGAAGACATTAGAAAATGAAAGCTGGAAGGATTTTTATAATTTGATATTCTTTTAGAAAGGAAATTCTTTATAGATTTAGAATTCTTCTGCCAAATATAGTATTTCTTACTGCGAAATATAAAATTGCTTAGCTATTTGTTTGCCAAATGAATTTTCAAACTTCAGAGCCTATGAGGCCCGGATTAACATTATCGGATTTGAGTACTCAAATTTCCAGCCAAGTGACACATGCACTCCTCAAAATAAAAAAAACGGAAGAAATAATAGTCGGTCAAGCCCGACCATATAATACTGTAAACTGAGTAAGTAAATGAGCAAAAATATTTTTCTTTGAAAATTTCAATAATTTGTTATTCGTGTGTGAGCTTAGAAAGTAGGCTTTATATGGGAGCTATGACAAATTGTGGACTGCTGGGCATGACAATAGGTCACTTGATTTATTTCTATATGAAACCTCTTTCTGTTAAATTTTATTTGGATACCAACAGTTTTAAGAGATTTATGCTCGTTAAAGTGATTTTCGGAAGTAGGCCTTATATGGGAGCTTGATCAATTATTATGGAACAATTATCATCAAATTAGGTCATGTGATTTATTTCTATATGAAAATGATCGTTAATGTGATTTTCGTAAGTGGGCCTTGTATGGGAGATATGATCAATTATGGACCGATGGCCATGAATTTTGTTCCGTTGATTTCCATATATATGAAACTTATTTGTGGGACTATGTACACAACTATGACTGAAATTAAAACTAGGCTATATAAAGAACTCGTAGTGAAGCTTAAATTTTAAAAGTGTCCAATTTGTATATCTTTATTTAATTTCAATTTAGCTCATATTTGCTTAATAACAAAATCTTAATTACTTATGTGCATTTATTATCTCCAATCTGGATTGATTTGTTAAAATAAACATAATTTAGAAAATTAAAAACAAAAAAATATTTGTTTTCCCACAAATGTTTGTTTTAAACAAAAAACACTTGTGTTTACATAATGATTGTTAAATATACAATTTATTTAAATCTAATATATTCATACATACTTATATATCTGTATTATCGTATGATACATACAGATATTAACAAAACAATTTAAAATAAACAACAATTTTTTTTAAGAACATATTCAAAAAATAACGTTGTTCTTTCTTTAATATAAACTGATACTTTTTTTCCTTATAAATGCAATCAATGGAATTAAAATATTGACCATTTTTTAAATTTGTTTTAAACAATTCAATTAATACAATTATGCAATTTTTGCACGTTTTCACTTTACTACTGGCAGCTTTGGTGGCCTATACCTCTGCCCAAGGATGTCTTTGATTCTTTTGATTTGTGTAATTGAAGTATATAGTATATATGGTGGTTATTTTCTTTCCCTGGTAATGCTTCCTGTCGTGGTGGACGCAATGTAGGTCGTGGTGGTCGCGCTTGTATACCCACAAACATGTGGTATTACGATGCTCGTTTAAGGCAATGTCGTCAAATGCGTTACTTGGGCTATGGTGGCAACACCAATCGTTGGTGTACTCGTGTCGCCCGTGCTCGGAATTGTGGTCGTCGCTAGAGTATCGAAATATTTGAAAAAATAAAAACATTTCGTTTAAAATTCCCAAAAAAAAAAATAAAAACCTTTTTATTAACTGTCTACTTCCAAATAAGCAGTTATATAACAGCTAATAAATAAGTCATTATACGTCTACTTATTAATAATGTAGTATTCATTGAAAAGTAAGTTATTCAGTTATTGCAAGGCATTGCCAAATATTTCGAAGATTCTTATGATATAAATTAGTGACTAACTAGGACAAATTCCCATTCTGGTGTAAAAGAAATGTAAATTTGTTTAGACGATTTTTAAACTTTTTAAAATTTTGTTTAACAAATTCTAAACTATAGATGACAACTAGACAGGTAACTGAGAGCCAAAAAAAAAAACGTATTGCCGTGTATTTTGTTATTGTGTCAGCTCTCTTTTCCTTCTATGTGTTTATATATTAAGATTCCGTTATAGGCAACTGCGAAATATAATATTAAATTAGCAACGTGTTTGATAAAAAAATCACACTTCCAAACTTCAGAGCCTTTCAGGCACGGATTTACATTATCACGTTTGACTCAAATTTTCAGCGTTGCAGTGCCACACGCACTCCTCAATATTCCAAAAACAAATAAAAATAAAATCAACAAGTAAGAAAGTGTGAGTAAATGAGCCAAAACATTTTTCTTGGGAAATTTCAATAGTTTGTTATTCGTGACTGATCTCCGGAAGTAGACCTTATATGGGAGCTATGATCAATTATGGACCTATCACCATAACAATAGTTCGCCTGTTTTATATCTATAGGAAACTTCTTTCTATTAACTCTTTGCGGTTTAATGGTCACTTTTCTAACCACCTTTTCTAGAATCTTTAAAGTATGGCATTTTTCTAAACAATGAATTTTTTTGAAGTAAAACTTTGTTATCAGGGTGCTATGGTTAAATTAATGTATTAATTTGAAAATATTGTAAACCATTGTTATTCTAGGGCGTTTTCCCAGATTCAATAAAAAAAGCTCAGAGTGTTTATTGTTCATCTAATTCAGTGTTATTTTGTTATTTAGTGTTTGTTTGGTTGTTTTGTGCTTATAAAGTAATATTTTATATTATACTCTTTGATAAATAACATTAGTAATAGAGTGGTTAGATTATTAACCACAGTAACTGAAATAGGTTTTATATAATGTGTTTCTCTACATAATGTTATGTTATTTTGTAAGGATGCCTAGAGTACTCACATTCAAATGGTGAAAGTGTCTGTTGTCTTGAATCCGAAAAAGAAGAGAATTATGAGAAGCAAACCGATTTGATGGTATTCGGTGACATATTTTTGGAGCTCCAGACAAAATTTAATGGTGATTTTGATTCGAATGATGATATACCTCTATGAAATGTGGCTAATACTTCTGTTAGTGACTTATCTACAATTTTGAAAAAATAATAATTTAAAAAAAAAAAAAATTTGTTCGAAATAGTTTTTTTTTCAAAATTTTTTAATTTTTTATTTTTTTAAATTTACTAGTGAAAAAAAAAAAAATATACGACAAAAAATTAAAAAATCGGTTTAAAAAATATTTTTCCCGATTTTGACCCACTGTAGGTCCAGATTACTGTAGCTTTATATAGATCGTTACAATGTGCTTTGAAATATCTATCATTAGATATCCATATTGTCTATATTAATGACTTAGTAATCTAGATATAGATCAAAAATAGGCCATACATCGAGGTTGACCCGGTTTTTTCCTTATATCTCAGCCATTTGTGGGCCAAAATATTCACCAAAATATGGCCAAAAAAATACTTTTTCCCGAAAATCACAAAATTTAAATCGTAGAGGTATTGACATAATTTTTTCATATTTTTATTCTCTATTATGATCTCAATAAATCCCAATGTGATGATCAAAAAATTCTGAAATATGTTTAACAAAATTTTTAAAAATTTGAAAAAAAAATCAATTTTTTTGGCCATCCCTACGAATAGGTTAACGGTATTTTACAAAGACAAAGACTCATGCAAATGTAAATACGGATATGTTTTAAGGAAAAATTTGCTTTTATTTTAATATTTCTCAAAATATGTTAATTTTGTTCCTACATTTCTTGTTCAAGTAGCCTGAGACACGTGAATGGTCTGGGGAATTTTTAATAACTTTAACATTTGTAAACCAATTTTTGCCTTTCATATCTCATTAGAACGATAATTACGTACACATTTCGATTCTTTTGCATTCGATTCCAAAAATTATTATTTAGTAGCTAAATTTTTACAAAAACTGAAAAATTTGCATTTTTTCGAATTTTAGCTATAATACAGTTTGTGGGTCAATTTGACCCAAAGGAGATATAGGTTTAATGTCAAAAATATTGTTTTTACTGTAATTTTCATTAATATAAATAAATCTACATATTTCTGTAACAAAATGCTGAAAGTTAAGGAGTTTTACAAATTTATTTCATATAAATAGTAAAATTTTGCATATATCTGATCTTTGACCTCGATGCGCGTCCCGAAATCATTGTCCGATTTGGCTCAAATTTTCAGCACATAACTTTTAGACCTAGTGTAACAATATTCCACCCGGCATTCTTTGAAATCTAAAAAAAAAAAATCGGCTGTCACGCTAATATACATATGAGTCTGTCATTACAATTGTAATTTCTACATTTTTCATTTGCGACCCAATAAAGTATATATATTCTGGATCGTTATAAATAGCGAAGTCGATATAGCCATGTCCGACTGTCCGTCTGTATGTTGAAATCAACTTACCGTAGCCTCCAAAAAACTTAAATACATGATTCATACATCAATATATCGGGAATTCTTTCGGCTATTTAAAATCGATAAAATCGGCCCACAAATGGCTGAGATATAAGGAAAAAACCGGGACAACCTCGACTTTTGGTTTATTCTTGATCTCTATCTGGATTACTAAGTCATTAATATAGACAATATGGTTATGTAATGATAGATATTTCAAAGTCCATTGCAACGATTTATATATGGCTATAATAAGTTGGACCTACAAAGGGTCAAAATCGAGAAAAATATTTTTAACCCGAATTTTTTTTGAGGAAGAAAATTTTTTTTATCACTAATAATATAAAAAAAAATTTTTAATTAAAAAAAAATTTGAAAATTACAAAAAGAAAACTTTGAAAAAGCAATTTCGAAAATTTTTTTTTTTTTTAATTTTATTTTGGAGTATAATTTGGTGAAGGGTTATAAGATTCGGCACAGCCGAATATAGCTCTCTTACTTGTTTTTAATGCCAACCGCCATGGTGGTTAATAAACTAACCACCCCATTCTATAAAAACAAATGAGGCTCATAACAAATGAGCCTTAATTAAAGTAAAAATGCATTAAATGTAAAAATACACATAAAAGCGTAGCTGAAAGAGTTAAATTTGTTTAGATATTGACAGTTTTAAGAGATTAATGCTCGCTAAAGTGATTTTCGGAAGTAGACCTTATATGGGAGCTTGATCAATTATTGTGAAACAATTATCATCAAATTAAGTCATGTGATTTATTTCTATATGAAAATGATCGTTAAATGGAGCTATGTATGGAGCTATGACCAAATATTTGTGCTTGGCAGCCAACAGTTTAGAGTTAGTAAAAATAATAATGATTGACTGTCACAGTTCGAAAGTCCAGTGTAAATTATCTATAAAATAATGAAGCTCCTTTTCATCTTGTATCGAAGCTTGATTATTGAAGCTCAAAGTTGCCTGTATAATGAATTAAGAATAATGCTAAAATGGTTTTTATCCATAAGTATGATTGAAATTTAAGCAAAGAACTCGTGCTTAAGCTTCAATTTTAAAAGTGTTCAATTTGTATCTCTTAATTTAATTTCCATTTAGCTCATATTTGCTTAATAACAAAATCTTAATTACGTATGTGCATTTATTTTCTCTAACCTAGATTGATTTGTTAAAATAAACCTAATTTAGAAGATTAAAAATAAAAAAAATATTTGTTTTCCCACAAATGTTTGTTTAAAAAAAAAAATTATATATTCATTAAAGTATTCAACAAAAAAACACTTGTGTTTACATAATGATTGTTAAATATACAATTTATTTAAATCTAATATATTCATACATATATATCTGTATTATCGTATTAAACATACAGATATTAACAAAACAATTTAAAATAAACAACATGTTTTTTAAGAACTTTTTCAATTATAATTTGTAAACAAAAAATCAGGTTGTTCTTCCTTTAATATAAACTGATACTTTTTTTCCTTATAAATACCAGTGCAATCAATTGAAATAAAACATTAACAATTTATTAAATTTGTTTTAAACAATTCAATTAATATAATTATGCAATTTTTGCACCTTTTCACTTTACTACTGGCGGCTTTGGTGGCTTACACCTCAGCCCAATGTCTGGGTAAGTTTTGATGCTTTTGATTTGTGAAATTGATGTATGTGTATGTAGTACATACACTTATATGGTGGTTATTTTCTTTCCCAGGTAATGCTTCCTGTCGTGGTGGACTCAATGTGGGTCATGGTGGTCGCGGTTGTATATCCATAACCATGTGGTACTTCGATACTCGTTTTAGACAATGTCGTCAAATGCGTTACTTGGGCTGTGGTGGCAACAGGAATCGTTGGTGTACTCGTATTGCCTGTGTACGAAATTGTGGTGGTCGTTAGAATAACGAAATATTTCTAAAAAAAATAAAGACATTTCATTTAAAATTGCAAAAAAAAAAACTTTTTATTAAATGTCTACTTCCAAATAAGCAGTTATATAACAGCTTATAAATAAATCATAATACGTCTACTTCTTAATAATGTAGTAGTCATTGAAAAGTATGTTATTCAGTTATTGCTAGGTATTGCCAAATATTTACTAGCTATCTTTCGAAGATTCATATGATATGAATTAGTGACTTACTAGGATAAACTTTACTCATTGCCATCTGGTTTAAGAAAAGGTAAATTTCTTTATAACATTTTTAAACATTTTAAAATTAGATGACAACTAGATAGGTAAATGATAGCCAAAAACCTAACTCTGTTGTAAAAATCAATTCATGAGAATGTATTGCCGTGTATATTGTTATTCTGTCTTCCGTATGTGTGAAAACAGAGTAATTTTATTTAATTTTTTTCATTGACATTTTTCTCTCCTTCACTTCTATGTGTTTTTTCTTTAAAATCTACGTTTCATTAGTTTTTATATAAGATCGAAAGAGATAAAATCAGACTTTAAGTTCTGAAATAATTATTGATTTTGTTATTCCGTTTGTAACACATCGAAATATTCATCGCAGACCCACAAAAGTATATACAATGTGGCGCAAAAGTAATCCTCCTATCAGAAAATGCTATAAATTTTGCGATTGGCCCCTAATGTCATTTCTGTTTTGAAATTTGTGTAGTAAACACATGCGAAATACACGTTAATAAACAATGTTACGCTACACTGCTCCAGAACGCGGAATATTGCTGACTATTTATTTGACCAATAATCGGTCGGTGACTTTGGTACAACGTGAATTTCGTCGCAGATTTCCCGGCCGTCCAACGCCTACTGGTGAAACACTATGACGTTTAGCCGCTCGCCACGAAGAGACTGGCACAACACGAGATGCTGCCAGACGTGGCAGACCCCGGAGTAGCCGTTCTACAGAGAATATTGCTGCTGTAATCGAGGATGTCATGGAAGCGCCGTCGACATCGACCAGACGACGTGCCACGCAAATGGGTATCAGTCGACGGTCTTTACAGCGAATTTTGGTACAAGATTTGAAGATGTTTCCGTACAAAGTCCAGACGGTTCATCAGCTGTTAGCTGCTGACCGCCAATCGCGTCTAACATACGCTCAAGCCATTCTTAATCACCACCAAGAGGAAGATGATTTTTCATCAAAAATAATCATGAGTGATGAGGCCCATTTCTATCTCAGCGGGTACGTAAATAAGCAAAATTTACGCTTCTGTGGCACTGAAAATCCGCGTGTAACCCACGAAGAGCCATTACACCCGCTCAAAGTCACTGTATGGTGTGCTGTTTTCGCTGGAGGAGTCATCAGAACTTTTTTCTTCGAAGACGTCTCGGGCCAAACGGTTACTGTGAATGGTGAGCGCTACAGAGCAATGATCAACGAGTTCTTTTTGCCGCAACTTGATGAATTGGGATTGGAAAACATGTGGTTCCAACAGGACGGTGCAGCATTTCCCGGGCGCCTAATCTCCCGTTTTGGCGATTTGCACTGGCCAGCAAGATCGCCTGATTTGACCGCTCCAGACTTCTTTTTGTGGGGCTTTTTGAAGTCGCGGGTTTATGTCAACAATCCTCAGACTCCTGCAGCTCTTAAAGACAATATCCGTCAAGAATGTGAGGACCTATCGCCGGAAGTTTTCGCCAAAGTGATGGAAAATTTGTAAATTTGTTTATACCATTTGGTTTGTTTGGTTTTGAAAATGGGCAATGATTTCACCTAGGCCCCATACAAATGTCCCACCGGAATACTGTTTGAACAGTTATAAATATGTTGATTATCCGGCAATCCTGATAAAATTTTGCAAACATTTTATCTAAGACTCTGAAATTACATTGTAAAGTATGGCGAAAATCGAGCAACATTCGTTCCTAGTATCCATACAAGGTCTAGCCTAAACAAGTAAGAGTGATATATTCGGCTATGCCAAATCTTATATACCCTTCACCTTTGTTGTGGATGCATTAACTGCCCACTTTCAGTGTATAGCATCCTAAACATATCAAGAAAACTTTTAAAAATTTTACATTCAATTGCTGACAAACAGATTATATTGTAGAAGTTACAAACGAAATGACAATCTTATATATACCCTTCTCACGAAGGTGAAGGGTATAAAAACAAAAACGCCAAACGAAACAAAACACCAAAAAAACAAAAACAAAATACGCAAAGCAATGAAGCCAACACACATCCAAACATACGTTTTGTTGCTTCTTTATCAAAGCATGCAATAAATTGTCTTTTTTTTGAATGAAATTTTCAGAGGTTGTCTCGGATTTTTGCTCATGTCTCCGTTATTTATGGACGGATTTTGCTGATTTTAAATAGGAAACTTCTTGAAAGCATGTCTGACAGAATTATTGAAGATTTGGATCCCGAAGATACCTGGGGTCTTCAGAAAATTGATTTCAATAGACAGACAGACAGACAGACGGACATGGCTTAATCGACTCCGCTATCTATAAAGATCCAGAATATATATACTTTATAGGGTCGGAAAACTATATTGTGGAAATTACAAACGGAATGACAAACTTATATATACCCTTTTCACGAAGGTGAAGGGGGTATTGTCACATATTGATGGTGGCACTGGCGATAGTTTTACTTTAGGTATTTTGTATGCAACACTTACATTTGTGTTTAACATATTTTTGTACTGAGTTTTAACATTTGCTTTCAAACATCCATAAATATCCATGTATACATTTTAGCACATTTTAGCACATTTAAAATTATAAATATTTTAGTGCTTAAGACAACTACTAAAAATTCTGCTTTACCTTAAAAGAAATTACCAGAAACCTTGCTAAAACTTGCTGTTTCAGAATAACTTTAAACTGCTTTGGAAAATCAAAATCTTTAGGGAATTACACACAATATGCTACTTATTTTATAAACCCACTATACTAAAACACATTCCATCCCTCTCTCTCTCTCTCTGTCTCTTGTTATAGGAATCTGCAAAAATAAATCCTTTTTCAAAACGCACACGAAAACTTAAGATATTTTACTTAGTTTAAACATAATTTCCTAGATTTTGAAACCATTAATCATTTCGTATGTCATACTTTAGTTAAGTTGGGTGGCTGGTTTTTTTTTTATTTCTTGTTTGTCATAAGTGTGTGTATATTTTAAATAGAGCTCAAAAGTTTTTGAAATAAAATTTAAAAAGTTTTTTTTTTTTTTTTTTTGAAACGAAAACTTTAATAATGGTTATTTAAGCAAACTAAAAGGATAAATAATGAAAATGTGAGTTTGTGGCATAAATGTTTAATTTAATTTTTATGAGCCTCACGTATGAATATTAATGTCCAACCAATTAGTCAGCTTTAGGCATGACAAAAATATTAATAATGATTATTAAAGTTTAATTATAGGAAAAAATATAAAAACACATGCATCATTATTCATAAACGATTGTTGAAGTTAAACATAGACTTATTAGATAGATGTATTTATATGCAATTCGTTGGGAAAACCAATTTTATATTTAAATAATGTCAAATTTTAAACTAAATTATTGAATAAGTTTAATGAATGAATTTATATTTTTAATGAATTAATTTTATTATAAATTTGGCTTTAAATCAAAAAGTCTTATGAACGATTTCAACGGAACTTCATAAATTTAATGAAATAATTTCATATTTATGAAACAATTTCTTTAATTTAATGAAATAACTTCATTAATTTAATACAATAATTTAAATTAATGAAATAATTTAATGAAATAATCTCAATAATTTAATGAAATTATTTTATTAAATTAATGATAAATTCATTAAAACTTAAAAAAAATTTAAATTTAGTCATTAAATTAATGAAATCATTTCATTAAATTAATGAAATTGTTTCATTTAATTAATGAAATTGTTTCATTAAATTAATGAAATTGTTTCATAAAAATTATGGAACTATTTCATTAAATTTATAAAATTATTTCCTAATATTAATGACTTTTTGAAATAATTTCATAAATTCAATGAAATAATTTCATAAATTTAATGAAATATGGAACTATTTCATTAAATTTATAAAATTATTTCCTAATATTAATGACTTTTTGAAATAATTTCATAAATTCAATGAAATAATTTCATAAATTTAATGAAATAATTTCATAAATTCAATGAGATAATTTAATTAATTTAATGAAATAATCTCATTAATTTAATGAAATTATTTCATTAAATCCATGATAAATTCATTCAAATAAAATCATTAAATTAATGAAGTTGTTTCATCAAATTAATGAAATTGTTTCATTAAATTAACGAAATTGTTTCATAAAAATTATGAAATTATTTCATTAAATTTATGAAATTATTTCCTAATATTTATGATTTTTTACCATATTTTTTTACGGAACGTTGAAATTGTTCACTTTAATGAAATAGTTTCATTAATTTCATAAATTAATGAAATAATTTTATAATTTTTATGAAAAAATTTCTTTAATCTAATGAAATAATTTCATTAATTTAATGAAATAATTTAATTAATTTAATGAAATGATTTTAAGTAATAAAATAATTTAATGCAATAATCTCATTCATCTAATGAAATTATTTCATTAAATTAATTATAAATTTATAAAAAAATAATTAAAACTTAAAAAAAAGTTGTTTCATTTCATAAATTTAATGAAATTATTTGATAATTTTTATGAAACAATTTCTTTAAATTAATGAAAAAATTTCATTAATTTAATAAAATAATTACATTAATTTAATGAAATAACTTCATTAATTTAATGTATTAATTTCATTCAAATAAATTCATTAAAATAATTAAAACTTAAAAAAGAAAAATTTAAATTTAATCATTAAATTAATGAAATTATTTGATTAAATTAATGAAATTGTTTCATTAAATTAATGAAATTGTTTCATTAAATTAATGAAATTGTTTCATTAAACTAATGAATAATGAATGGAAATTGTTCATAATTTAAGTTTCATTAATTTCATAATTTAATGAAATAGTTTCATTAGTTTCATAAATTTAATGAATTAATTTCATTAATTTAATGTATTAATTTCATTAATTTAATGAAGTAATTATATTAATTTAATTAAATAATCTGTTCAATTTAATGATTAAATTTCAATTTTTTTTTGAAAAGTTTTAATTATTTTGATGAATGTATTGGATGTATGAATTAAAAATTTTTCAAACTTTTAGCTTTTATTTTGAAACATTTGTACAATATAAATCTATTCAAAGTATTGTTCATTGTTAGTTATGACCTTTTCCGATCTTTCTGGCAACATATGGATTCCGAACCAAAAGAACCGCTCATATTTTGAGGCCAAGAACGAATCAAGTCAATATCGGATACTCTGTTCCAAAGTGAAGCTTATCCCAGAGCGAGCATCGATTGAAACAAATAGTAGTCGGACGTGGCAATGTCTGGACTATAAGCAAAACTTCCCAACCTCTTCTTTCTAAATTGTTTTTAACAGGTGTTGCAACTTGCAACATGTTGCAGGGTTGTCGTGATGGAATATTACAGTTTCATATCTGACCGTATATTCTGGGCATTTTTCGGCCAATGCTCGCTTCAAACGAGTCAGTTGTGTTCGGTACAGGTACAGATCGTCTGGCCATATTTCAGCAGCTCATAATAGATACGACCTTTTTGGTACCGCCAAATACAGAGCATAACCTTAGCGCCACGGATATTTGTCAATTATGCTGGTTGGCCGGGCTTCACATACGATCTCTTATGCTTCGGGTTATCATAATGTATCCATTTTTCATAAAAAGTAATGATTCAGTGCAAAAGTGATTTTCTTTTATAGTGTTCAGGCAGCATTTCAAGGTTGCTCAGCTTCAATTCGTATGGCACCCAATATCCCTGCTTTTGGATGAATTCTGCTGCTCGCAAATGTTTTGAAACTGCTGCTTGAGTAGCTCTATTGAATTGATCCTTAAAGAATTTCGAAAGCTTTGTATAATTCTTTGAGACAAATAATAAAATTCTTCAAGGACAACAAATAAAATAATTATAGATCAATTCAACAGTTTTTATGCACTACTGAAAAACTTACACTTAAGTTGTTTTGTCAAAAGTCCACATATATAATATCTTATGATTCTCAGTGCTCATGTGTTAAAAATATCTATCTATTCCTTAAACAAATTACATTAAATATTTTTAAAATTTTTTTTTTAAAAATTTAATTAATATTTCTTCCTTTGTTAAATAAAAACTTGAATTAAAAAAAAAACTTTTAAAATAATATTCTTTGTTTTAGTTGGAATTTTATTTTTGCCCAAAATAATAGAGTAAAAACCACAAGACGTGCAGATGTATAGCACGAACAAGTAAAACAGCAAACATTATTCTACAATTCAAATAGTTTATATTTCTTACAGCACGAGTATTTTAACTATTATATTTTTTTATCTTTTGCCTTTTATTTTATTGTATTTAAAAGTTGAAAACTTAGAAATCAACTTGCACTTGCATACAAATGAAAATGTTGTCTACATTTCCGTTTCCAAGTTGAATACATTTTCTGTGTGTGTGTGTTCTTATACGCTCAGTTCTCTTTTTTTGTACAAATACACATTTATTATAAAGTGGCAGCTTTTGTTAAAGTGCTACTAGTTTTTTTTTTTTCTCATTCATTTTCTATGCTTCTGTTTTACTAGAAAATTTCTAAAAAGTAAAAAAATTTTACATAAAAAATAAAGTGGGGAATAAAAATTTCTAAATGTGTCAGTTTTGCAAAATGCGATTGTATGTTAGTAAAAATACCACAAAAAAATTATAAAAAAAATTGCCTTGTAATGTGTACGAGACAGATGAAAAGAAGCAAACAATTTACAGTTAAACCATTATATGTATGTCCTGTATCAGTAGTTGGCACAAAGAGACTACAAAACAGAACTTCTTCTGCTCATATTTTTATACCCTTCAGCATGAGTGGCATTCCGTTTGTAATTTTTACATTTTTCATTTGCGACAACACAAAGTATATATATATTGGATCGTTATAGATAGCGAAGTCGATTTAGCCATGTCCGCCTGTATGTTGAAATCAACTTTCCGTAGCCCCCAAATAACTTACAAACATAATTTATACATCAATATACCAGGAATTCTTTCGGCAAGGTCGCTATATAAAATCGAGAAAATGGCTGAGATATAACGAAAAAACCGGGACAACCTCGATTTTTGGTCTATTTTTGATCTATATCTGGATTACTAAGTCATTAATATAGACAATATGGATATCTAATGATAGATATTTCAAAGTCCATTGCAACGATGTATATAAGGCTATAGTCATTTGGACCTACAATGGGTCAAAATCGGGAAAAATATTTTTAAATCCGAATTTTTTTTTTTTACATAAAAAATTTGAAAAAAATGGAAAAAAATTAAAACAAAAAATTTAAAAAAATTTTAAATTTTGAAAAACAATTTAGAAAATTTTTTTTTTTAAATTTTGAAAAAAAAATTTTAATTTTGTTTACCTAAAAATATTTAAAATTTTTATTTTAAAATATAATTTGGTGAAGGGTATATAAAATTCGGCACAGTCGAATATAGCGCTCTTACTTGTTTTAATATATATTCAATATCACTTTTGTTTGTTCAGTGACAGGCTTATCACTCTTAAGAATTTGTTATTAAATTTAGGGTTTTTGATAGACTTTTCGGGGAGAGCAATGATTTCTTAAAAACATTTCTTAAAAATATGTTAAAAACTACATCTTTTAATTTTTCACTAGCTTAACTTTAAGATTTTTAATGACATTTGTTGTGTATAAATTTAAATGGCTGAGCACTTTCGGTTCTAGGTCACTTTAAGTGCCGACCACAGCCTTGCATAAATTAATGTGTCTTACATACCCAATAAGCTTTTTAAATGGAATACATTTGTAGCTTTTTATGCCCTTCAACACGAATGGCAAGGGTATATACAGTGCAAGCTCAGTATTCGCGACTAATAAATAACCTTATCTCGAAAACTGAATTTTCGCTAAAAAAGGACCCAACATTTTAGTGAACAGTTTTAAAGAAATTGGAGATTTTGAGTTGTTTTTTTGGCAAATTATTTTTCTAAAACAACAGCTGAATCACGTGGTTCATATAGTGCTGTTGTCGGCTTATCATTTTCCAAAGCCCATTGTATGCATATGTTTATCGATCTTAAACAATCGTCTTCTTTAATTTTGTTTTCTTCATGACCTCTATCGTATAATTCCTCCGATTCCATATCTGATAATTCCATTTGCTCCTCACTACTTTCCACAGGAAATTCTTCTTGAATCCAGTTGTTTATGTCAGCATTCGTGAAAAGATGTTCCGTATCAATTTGAGCTACAAGTGTATCAATAGTAGAATTATATTTTGTAAAAAATTTAAGGGCATGTTATTCTCTTCACTCCATTTAGTACCGAATTTCAGCAAGGCGTTCCAGGATTTTCGTTTATTTAAATTAATATCTGTTACACGGTCACTTTACGATCTTCTTTATTGTAAATTATGATAATGAAGATGATATCATAATTACCTGGAAAAACTATATTATAAGGACGATACCATATATGATAGATACTATCAACCAGATGATATCGTTTCGGTAATACTTATCTTTTGGTTTATTGGGTTGTGATATATCTACAAGCAGCTACTTTTGCTAATGATACCACAGTAATTATTTCCATTACAAAACGTAACGCGGTAATCACCACCTGTTTTTTCTGTTCACATTTCTAAAAAAAAAATATGCCTTGACTTTCAAGAAAACAATTGCATATGTTAGAAATGCAGCAAATGTGTAGGTAAAACGTAAAAGTAATTGATGAACAAATTTTATTTTAATGACCTTGAATAAGAATTTAAAGATATTATAAAATTGGCAATTCGTAAGAACTGTGCACAAAGTGAAGATGAAGTGGATGGTGTCCAAAGAACATTATTGAATTTTCGTTTTACTTATATGCATTGATGTTGAAAACTTTTACTGTAAAATTGTTTTAAAAGCTTCTATCATCCACTAATAACGAACTCTTTGGCTGATATTCCGATAATTGTAACGAACCTCAGCTTGATTCCGGGTCTGAAACAAGTTTTCTCTGCCTATCCCTCCTCACTGCTAACTCCTATCCAGCAAAACGAATGTAATTCACATTTGACAACATTGTGTTTCAACCCACTAATATCGTGGATATTATCTGGCAAATTCCTTCTACATTACTCCTTAAAATTGCTCCTCACTTCCTGTTTGTAGGAAGCTTTGCTGGATATTATCTGTATTATTCCCTAAGTATATTGTACTTATTGTAAACCAGAGCAATACACAACTATTGCACGTCTTAACACCTTGATGTCACATACCAGAAGATACCCCAACTGCAGTAATATAGCCCTTTTATAATTTGCTTCGTTTTGTAGATGTAACTGTGTCGCATTATCTCTCTCTCTCTTTAAAACAATTCCATTGTTTTATCTTCCCCCATGATTCCATTTATCTATCTCAGATCTCTCTCACTTGCCAATCTAGTGGCATACTATCCTGACCTTAGTTTCTTCTCATCCTTGTTTCCACAAAATCCTAATAAATTTTCTAATTACATTACTCTCTTCTCTTTTTTTATAATATTAGTATTGGAGTAAAGAAATGTGAGAAATCAAATAATTTGATTTCCCACAGTTTAGAAAGAATGTCGAAGAACTAGCAGATCGCTGGAAAATAGTCTCATGTTCTTCCTCACTCTGTAACATCGCACAGTGTGGCATAATCAAAAATTTTTGGAAATAAATCTGGCATTTTGACAAGTCATCTGTAAAACAGTTGATTGTTATGGCCCTGTATTCATGCGCTTTTGAGAGTACGACTTTCAAATATCTCGCCATCCCAGAGCTACATTCCGTTTGAACTTTCATCCACTGAAAGTGACAGGAAAGACTTCAGTGGGAAGTTTGTTTCACATACGGGACTACGGCTAAAGAACGAATTTTCCCTGTAGTATGATGTGCGGTCCACTGGTCAATCGACTATAAAGAGATGAGTCCTTTATGAAAAACATGTATTACGTAAAAATCTACGGGTATCAGGATCAAATTCCCTAATTTCATTAGAACACATTTTTTTTTTAAAAGTAGTATTTCTACTACTATTTTAAAAAAGTAGTATTTCTACTACATATTTAAAAAAAATAGTATATCTACTACTATTTTTAAAAAAATAGTATATCTACTACTATTTTTAAAAAAGTAGTTTTTCTACTACTATTTTTAAAAAAAAGTAGTATTTCTACTACTATTTTAAAAATTTAGTATTCTACTACTTTTTTTAAAAAAGGTAGTATTTCTACTTCTTTTTTAGAAAAGAAGTATATCTACTACATTTTTTAAAAGAAGTAATATTTCTACTACTATTTTTAAAAAAATAGTTTTTTACTACTATTTTTAAAAAAAGTAGTATTTCTACTACTATTTTTTTAAAACAATAGTATTTCTACTACTATTTTAAAAAAGTAGTATTTCTACTACTATTTTTTAGAAAAGTAGTATTTCTACTACTATTTTAAAAAGATTGTATTTTTACTACTATTTTAAAAAAGTTGTATTTCTACTACTATTTTTAAAAAATTGTGGTATTTCTACTAAGATTTTTTAAAAAAATAGTATTTCTACTACTATTTTTAAAAAAAAGTATTTCTACTACTATTTAAAAAAAATAGTATTTCTACTATTATTTTTAAAAACAGTAGTATTTTTACTACTATTTTTTAAAAAAGTAGTATTTCTACTACTATTTTAAAAAAGTTGTATTTTTACTACTATTTTAAAAAAGTTGTATTTCTACTACTATTTTTAAAAAATAGTGTTATTACTAATACGATTTTTAAAAGAAATAGTATTTCTACTATTATTTTTAAAAAAAGTAGTATTTCTACTACTATTTAAAAAAAAGGTAGTATTTCTACTACTATGTTTAAAAAAAGTAGTTTTTCTACTACTATTTTTTAAAAAAAGTAGTATTTCTACTACTATTTTTAAAAAAAGTAGTATTTCTACTACTATTTTTAAAAAAAGTAGTTTTTCTACTACTATTTAAAAAAAAGTAGTATTTCTACTACTATTTTAAAAATGTAGTATTTCTGCTACTATTTTAAAAAAGTAGTATTTCTACTACTATTTTAAAAAAATAGTGTTTCTATGAAAAAAGCCTCAAGTTTGTTTAATTTCCTTCTCCAAGTATGAACGGATCTTCGTCTTCTTCTGCTCCCATGAGGCTTTCACTCAGTTTCATACTGGATGAAAAAATACTTAAGTTTATTTAAGTTTCTTCTGCAATATTTCTTTTCACTTTCATACTGAAATTAGTAGCCCAAAGAAAGCTAACCTATTCGCACTACCTCATTCAGAGATTGTTACAAGGTCCAAATTAAGGGAATCATTCATGTCTTGCCTCATTGCCCCAATCTCCGACAAGCTTGGTCTATAACTGAATGAATATAATTGGAAAATGTTGTTATCATCTGCAAAAGATTAGAAAGAGCTGGAAGTTTAACGTAAGAGGTCGTTTAGAGAAATAAGGAATAGAGTAGGAGAAAGGACTATTGAAAACTTTGCGACATCTCCGTTTGTTGTTCGCTATATATTTGAAGATCACCATGGTGTTTCCCCTTTCCCTCTATATAAAAAGAGTATGCACGTTCCAACAGTTACCTCGTTGAGAAAATATTGAATCATGTGTAGCATATATTTATAAAAGTTCCAATTAACTGCATTGACACCTATATTCCACGATGGGAGGCTGTGTTTCAAAGGATATTTCATTTGCAATCATTAGAAAATGATAACAAAAAATGCATAATTTTTGTCCTATTGCAAATGAATCCCCAGCTCATAACAAACATCCCATAAAGGTAATAGTAGCAGTATTAGTAGAATAACGTATATATTTATGCTGATGGCCATGATAATATGCTACTATTTATTTGTGTGTTTTTTACGTTTCTTTTGCTCAGCGTACGCATACAGTTTATTTATTTAGCTTTAAGAGAAAGAAGGTCATACCCTTGAAGACTTAAGTTAACATTGCACACAAGCATTATACAAACACTCACACACACACAGATACATTTTTACCAACACATAAACACATGTACAGTGCCTTACCATACAATGATGATATATGTTGTGGTACTAAAAACTAAACTAAACTAACACATGCATAGTGACACAAAAACACAGAACCAGATAATGATACCTCTACCCTTAGATATGCATGTGCTTTTCTTATACTGCTATTTAAATTTTCCTCCAAAAAAGAAAAAAAAAAAATTAAAATAAAACGGGTAGAGAGAGAAAATGTTGATACTTTAACATGCAAAAACACATACATATTTACATAAACATTAGGATGGTCCTAGTTATATGCTCCAAGAAAGAAAATATAGATTACTATATTTTAAGATTATCTAAACACATTTTTGTCCCTTGAACCATTTCAGCAATGGCTGATCCTAAAACAAAAATCCATTTATTTTATTTGTAAATATCGTTAACTTCTTTTGGTATCGACCTATTTAGTACGCATACGTATGAGTATTTTTAATTGCTTTTTGTGCTGGTCATAAACCGTAATCTATGGATGTAACTATGTGTGTGTTTATAGCACAATTTAATACTGCAATGCATGGAACATTATCCGCATTGTATAGGTACAATGTATACATATTATGGATTCTTTTAACTCATTTTCCGTTGGTGTAAAACATGCTCAGGTTTAAAATACACAACAGAAATTAATGAGATTCACTGGAAAATGTTTACTGTTGTCCTAGGCAGTTTGGTATTGAAAATCAGCAAAATTGGTTTTAGAGTAAAAAAGTTATGGAGCAAAATGTGAGACAACCTCAAACAATTTGTATATATTTTCCTAAAACAATTTGCCACATACATTAGTTGTTTGTTGAAGCTATTTACACTTACACTAGCATCAATAACATACTCTGATTGTATGGGTATGAATGCGCTTAACTTATATACCTAACTAGTGATTTTACCGGCGAAAGGTAATGCAGAGGTTAGCAATTGCTAAAGTGCTCATAATTTAACATTATTAAAACCACCATAAATCGTATTTATAAATTTCTTTTCTACAATTACTACCTTTAAAACTGCACAGTACACAAGTATGTAAATGTACAAGTATTTTTTGTTTTTACATTTGTTGATGTTTACATTGTATCTAAAAATGAGAAACTACATTAAAAGTTGCTAACATTTGCTTTGAGTTTAAAGTAAAAATATTTGTTGAAAATTATAAAAATGCAAAAAAGAAAAATATGTACATGTTTCTGAACTCAAGTCATGGTAATAACGATGATGGTGATAATCTCAGTGAAGTAGATGTTTTTTTCTTTTTTTCTTCTTTTAACAAGAAAAAACACTAGAAATAATGGTCAAGTTACGTATTTATACATTGTACAACTTGTTAAGTTTAAAAGTCATACCAAATTGATGTTTTTCTTTCGTTTTGTTTAAAGTTTTTCTGGTTGAAAAGTTTGCTTTATGTCTCTTTATGGCCCAGTGTTGTGAAAATATAGGAATGTCTTTGAAATAATTGGCAAGTGAGCACAATTTAGGGGTAAAAAACTTTGTTTTTTTTTTTTGGCAATTATGAGTTTTTGTACATTTTTGATGTCATTATCACGTTTTTTTTTTAGGTTGGAAGAATATTTTAATCTAAAATTTTTTAGATAAGATGTTCATGAAAACTCTGCTGTATGAAACCTTAACATGTAAAAATATATTTAGAATGCTCAGATATATTGGGTGCCTGACTTAAAAATGCGGTATTTTTTCAAATTTTTAGCTTTTATTTTGAAACATTTGTACAATATAAATTTAATCAAAGTATTGGCCATTGTTAGCTATGACGTGTTTCCATCTTTCTGGCAACATATAGATTCCGAGCCAAAAGATCTGCTCATCTTTTGAGGCCAAGAACGAATCAAGCCAATATCGGAATCAAGAGCCTTCTGTTTCGATCAAAATAAGTAGTAGTCGTACTGGGCCATGGTCTGGACTATAAAGCAAGTAAAGCAAATCTTCCCTACCACTTCATTGTAAATAGTTTTTGACAGGTTTTGCAACATTTGGCCGAGTGTTATCTTGGTGGAATATTACCGTTTCATGTCTGGACGCATATTCTGGGCGATTTTCAGCGAATGCTCGCTTCAAACATTTCAGTTGTGTTTGGTGTAGATTCATTGTGGTCGTTCAGTCCGATTTCAGCAGCTCATAATATATAGGACCCTTTTTGCTCCCACCAAATACAGAGAATCAACTTAGCGCCATGGATGTTTGGCTTTTGTTTTGAAACTGTAGCTTGAGTAGCTTCCAATGATTGTGCAAGCTCTTGTTGAGTTTGACAATAATCTTAATGGAGTAATATCAACCAATTCTTGATCTTCAAACTTTTTAGATGGCCTGGGTGATCTTTGTCTTCCGTGTCAAAATCACCACCTCTGAAATGCACAAACAATTTGTCGCAGATTGAAACCGATGAAACACATTCACCATTAGATTTGGTGAGTAATCGGAGTTCTTCAGCTCCACTTTTTATACCCTTCACCATCGTGAGAAAAGTATATCTGTCTGTCTGTCTGTCTGTCTGTCTGTCTGTCTGTCTGTCTGTCTGTCTGTCTGTCTGTCTGTCTGTCTGTCTGTCTGTCTGTCTGTCTGTCTGTCTGTCTGTCTGTCTGTCTGTCTGTCTGTCTGTCTGTCTGTCTGTCTGTCTGTCTGTCTGTCTGTCTGTCTGTCTGTCTGTCTGTCTGTCTGTCTGTCTGTCTGTCTGTCTGTCTGTCTGTCTGTCTGTCTGTCTGTCTGTCTGTCTGTCTGTCTGTCTGTCTGTCTGTCTGTCTGTCTGTCTGTCTGTCTGTCTGTCTGTCTGTCTGTCTGTCTGTCTGTCTGTCTGTCTGTCTGTCTGTCTGTCTGTCTGTCTGTCTGTCTGTCTGTCTGTCTGTCTGTCTGTCTGTCTGTCTGTCTGTCTGTCTGTCTGTCTGTCTGTCTGTCTGTCTGTCTGTCTGTCTGTCTGTCTGTCTGTCTGTCTGTCTGTCTGTCTGTCTGTCTGTCTGTCTGTCTGTCTGTCTGTCTGTCTGTCTGTCTGTCTGTCTGTCTGTCTGTCTGTCTGTCTGTCTGTCTGTCTGTCTGTCTGTCTGTCTGTCTGTCTGTCTGTCTGTATGTCTGTATGTCTGTCTGTCTGTCTGTCTGTCTGTCTGTCTGTCTGTCTGTCTGTCTGTCTGTCTGTCTGTCTGTCTGTCTGTCTGTGCGTCTGTCTGTGTGTCTGTGTGTCTGTATGTCTGTCTGTTTGTCTGTCTGTCTGTCTGTCTGTCTGTCTGTCTGTCTGTCTGTCTGTCTGTCTGTCTGTCTGTCTGTCTGTCTGTCTGTCTGTCTGTCTGTCTGTCTGTCTGTCTGTCTGTCTGTCTGTCTGTCTGTCTGTCTGTCTGTCTGTCTGTCTGTCTGTCTGTCTGTCTGTCTGTCTGTCTGTCTGTCTGTCTGTCTGTCTGTCTGTCTGTCTGTCTGTCTGTCTGTCTGTCTGTCTGTCTGTCTGTCTGTCTGTCTGTCTGTCTGTCTGTCTGTCTGCCTCTCTGGCTGTCTGTTGAAACCAATTTTCTGAAGACTCCAGATATCTTCGGGATCCACATCTTAAATAATTCTGTCAGACACGCTTTAGAGAAGTTTCCTATTTAAAGTCACCAAAATCCGATACAAGCTCTGAAAATTTCATAAAAAAACAATTTATTGCATTCTTTGACAAAAAGCAACAAAACGTAGGTTTGGATGTGTGTTGGTTTCATTGCTTTGCGTATTTTGTTTTTTCGTTTGTAACTTCTACAATATAATCTGTTCGTCAGCAATTAAATGTAAAATTTTTAATCGTTTTCTTGATATATTTAGGATGCTATACGCTGAAAATGGGCAATTAATGCATCCACAACAAAGGTGAAGGGTATATAAGATTCGGCATAGCCGAATATAGCACTCTTAATTGTTTCCATATAAAGCAGTAAAGCAAAACTTTTTGTTGGCACAAAATTCGTTGTTGTTTACACTATAATGTCCAATAACTAAGTAAGAATAAATGACAGATATGTACCCTTTAAAATTACATATAAGTTATTAAAAACAAGAACCACGTTCAAAAGATATGCCATCTATTGTAAATCCCCCATTTTTATGTCATACACTAAGTATTTCACAGCAATTTTTAGTCTACTTTATCTGTATATTTAGTGTAGGCCAAACATATCTTCTACACAAATCCAAGCATTTGAAATTATCACTTATTTCCAGTTCTTGAAGATTTTTCACTATTATTTATGGATCAACATTTTCTAAATCTGACACTTTCTTATCAATATCATCCACTCTGCTGTTAATACCTTTTCTCATCTGTGGCTCTAGAAGATTTTCGTAATTTTGCTTTTATTTCAGCTAGGAGTTTCTCGTTGTTGACTTGAAATTCAGCTAACAATTTCTAGTTGCTTAATCTAGAAGTTTATGGAACATCAGCAAGAAGTTTCTCATTGTTGGCTCTAGAAGTTTCTTGAACTTCTCTAGAATTTTTTTTGAATTTCAGCTTTAACTTCAGCTAATAGTTTTTCGTTGTTGGTTCTAGAAGATTCGCTGGCTTCTTTGAATTTTATTTCCATTTCTTCCATCATAGTTAGCACGCATTGTGCTTAAAGGTTCAATTAGTCGTGTCTTGTGATATCGCCATATCACATTGCAAGCTTGGTTCGAACAGCTGTTTTATATGGTTAAGGTTATGGCACGTCTAAATAAACCTTAAAAACATGCTGATTTTTATTGCATACCACCGTTTCTTCTTTTTTATAGTCAAATTCATAAGATTCGATGTCAATGTCAGGCCGCATAAATTCATCTATGAGTCTTTTCCGCCTTATTACCTGCTGTTGGTAGCTCCATCTTACTCAATTCTCTCTTGAGTTGTTCCACTTTTAGTTCTTTAAACTTCATGAATGCTTCTTATTTTGAAATCCCAATTCTGACAACAATTTTTACGTTTTTACCTTTTAAAAATGGTGATTAATTTCTCTTAAAATTTTAAGAGAAATTAATCACCATTTTAAAAGGTAAAAACGTAAAAATAAGGTTTATAAATTTGTAACAACTCTTTATTTATTAAAGTTTACAAACAAAAAGTCTCTCTACTTTAAAAACACACTGGTAATATGGCTGATGTTGACAATAGCAGCACCCACGATACACTGAATCACTTACATTTCGCTGTTATTATTTACATATACAGTGCCATCACCTAGAAGTTTCATGAATAATCTAACGCAAAAAAAAACCCCAATGTTTTATTTCCACAATGATTACCTAGAGCTTTTAAAACTGCTTCACAGTTAACATTGTCATTCTTATAAACAATGTTTAAAGCGTTGTTTATAAGATAAGTAGAAGTTTCTACTGATGGAAATTTGTTGTCGGCTCAATTAGCTACCGTTGCCTGTAAAAGGTTAATTTCCATTTGATGAACCATATTCAGCCCATTGCAATAAATACTTTAATGAATTTTCATTTCAATCCACCAATACAGAGAGATACATATTAAGAATTTTAGTAGCTTTTAGCAATTAAACAAATCCATTAAAAAAGTATAACACAATTTTGTGAATTTTAATGTTATTTGCTAACAAAGGCAAAATTCTCTTTAACTTTTCAAAAAAAAAAAAAAAAAAAAATGGGGAAATAAAGAAAAATAAAGCTTAAAATACAGATTAAGATAGCAAACTTTTTATGGCACATACTGTGGGAGTTGTTATCTTAAAAAGAAAATAACAAATATAAACTGGCAGACATTTTACCATTTCCATGGTGCAAGGCAGATGCCACTGACACCACCACTGCAGGGATGGCTAACAAAATATATTTCAAGTGGTTTTCAAGAAAAAAAAAAAAACAAAGTGGAAGGAAAAGAAAAACAAACTCATCAACATAGACACCACTTTACAACAAGAAATTGTTTTGTAAGCAACATTTTTTTTTTCAACAAGGAAAAAGATACTCAAAAATTGCAACCTTACAAAAACAAGCAAGAGTTTTATATTCAGCTGTAACGAATCTTATAAAACCTTCACCAAAATATGTTTTAAGATAAATAAAAGGAATATTACGAAAACAAATTTTGGTAAGAAAATGTTTGATGAAAAACAAGTAAGAGTGCTTTATTCGGATATGCCGAATCTTACATACCCTTCACCTTTGTTGTGGGTGAATTTACAAAGAAAACTTTTAAAAATTTTACATTTAATTGCTGACGAACAGACTATATTGTAGAAGTTACAAACGAAATGACAATCTTATATATACCCTTCTCACGAAGGTGAAGGGTATAAAAACAACAACGCCAAACGAAATAAAACACCAGAAATAAAAAACAAAATACGCAAAGCAATAAAACCAACACACATCCAAACATACGTTTTGTTGCTTTTTTGTCAAAGCATGCAAAAAATTGTCTTTTTTTGATGAAATTTTCATAGGTTGTCTCGGATTTTTGCTTATATCTCCGTTATTTATGGACGGATTTTGCTGATTTGAAATAGGAAACTTCTCGAAAGTATGTCTGACAGAATTATTAAAGATTTGGATCCCGAAGATATCTGGGGTCTTCAAAAAATTGATTTCAACAGACAGACAGACGGACATGGCTTAATCGACTTCGTTATCTATAAGGATCCAGAATATATATTCTTTAAAGGGTCGGAAAATTATATTGTGGAAATTACAAATGGAATGACAAACTTATATATGCCCTTCTCACGAAGGTGAAGGGTATACAAATTGTGAAAAATCGAGGTACTCTCGGTTTTTTGCTTTTATCTAAGCCATTTGTGGGCTGATTTTCTCGATTTTAAATAGCAATCTAAATTGGACAATAGCGGATATAGCCACCATGTATAAAAGTTATTTGGTGGCCTCGGAAAGTTGCTTTCAACAGACATGACAATATCGACTCCGCTATATATAACGATCTGGAATATACATATGTATATACCTTATGGTGTGTCAAACGAAAAATGTGGAAATTACAAACGGAATGACAAACACGGAATGAAACACTCACTCATGATGAAGGGTATAAAAATGTAGAAGAAAAAAAATGATAATGTTTGTTTCATATTTGTTTGTCATGTTGGCACATTAAATTTCAAGCATGAGCGATAAACTGTAAGAGCTTTCGAAAGGCAAAACGAAAAGATAGAACATCAAAATACTTGAAATTTGTTTCTGTGTTGTGCTTAAAAAATGTGTAGATGAAAAATCTATGGTTGTTGCTGTTATTTAAATTTCTCGTTTAAGGGAAATTGCAAGAAAAAGTTTTATTTCTAAGATGTGCATATGATGTGCTGAGTTTGCACTTGCAGATGACACTGATTACGAAAACGATAATAAGCTAGATAATAATAGCAAAGTTATAAATAAAAGTAAAATATATAAAGGCAGATAAAACCAAACAAAAGTACTTGCATATTAATTACCTGAAAGCTAATATGTTTTATTGCATGAAACTTGTATGGATGAAAATTGCAGAATTTTCGTTATTTTTCATGTAAAACTAATCATTATTAGGCAAATAAATCAGATTTAATATAAATTTCACTAAATTATTTTCAAATAGTTTCCCTTTATTAATAAAAAAATTAAATAAAGTTATTGCTAAAAAAATCAAATTTTTAGAAAGAAAAAAAAAAGAAAAAAACTAAACTGATGGACTAATTTTAAACAATTTAGAGCAACATTATACCCAAACTTAAATATTTAAATGCGACATCTCTGCTCACATACAGCCCGGGTGCACCAACGATTACTGTTGCCACGACAACCCAAATAGCGCATTTGTATGCATTGTCTGGTAGCAGCGTTATAATACCAAACGTTTTGGGGTCTACAACGGCGACCACGACGACCTACATCACGACCACCAGTACACAAAGGAACACCTGAAAAATAAATAATCATTATTAACAATATACCACTCATGTGAAATATAAGAAAATTAATAAAATCAACTTACGTGGAGCGCCGCGACATGTTTGGGCCGAGCAACAAGTCACCAAAGCCACCAGCAGAAAAGACAAAATGTATAAAAATTTCATTTAAAGTTTGCTGTAAATTGTACAGTAGCAACTGCTGTTTATGATTTTTAAATATTTTGCATTCTTATTTATATAAAAAATTCACAAATCTTGATATTTTGATATTTTATATTCATAATCCATTTTAAAATCTAGAAAAGGTTTATAAAACAAAATTTCCATAAAAAATCTGTTTTATAAACAAATAAGAGAGCTATATTCGGCTGGGCTGAATCTTATATACCCTTCACCAAATTATACTTTAAAATACAAATTTGTAATATTTTTAGGTAAAAATATTTTATTTTATTTATTTTTTTTCAAAATTGATTTTCAAAATTTTGAAAAATTTTTTTCCATTTTTTTTTTTTTAAATTTATTAGTGAAAAAAAATTTATAACAAACACATTTTAAATATTTGTAGGTATTGATTTTCAAAATTTTAAAAAATTAATTCTTTTTTCAATATTTTTTTTTTATTTTTTAAATTTATTAGTGAAAAAAAATTTATAACAAACACATTTTAAATATTTGTAGGTAACAATATTGAAAAAAATTTTTTTGTTCAAAACTGATTTTCAAAATTTAAAAAAAAAAATTTTTTTTTCAATATTTTTTTTTTTTTAATTTTTTAAATTTATTAGAAAAAAAAATTTATAAAATAAATAAAATTTATTTTTTTGTTAAAAAAAAATTCGGGTTAAAAAATATTTTTTCCGATTTTGACCCATTGTAGGTACAAATTAGTATAGCCTATAGTTGCAATGGACTTTGAAATATCTATCATTAGATATCCATATTTTCTATATTAATGACTTAGTAATCCAGATATATGTATGTAGATCAAAAATAGGCCAAAAATCGAGGTTGTCCTGGTTTTTTCCTTATATCTCATCCATTTGTGGGCCGATTTTCTCGATTTTAATTAGCAACAGAGCCGGATGAACTCCCGATATACTGATGTATCAATCATGTTTGGTGGAAAGTTGATTTCAACATACAAACGGACATAGCTATATCGACTTCGCTACCATAGCAAATGAAAAATGTAGAAATTACAAACGGAATGACAAACTTATATATACCCATGAGTGGCAATCTATGATAGATATTTAAAAGTCCATTGCAACGATGTATATAGGCTATAGTAATTTGGACCTACAATGGGTCAAAATCGGGAAAATTATTTTTTAACCCGAATATTTTTTTTTATCACAAAAAATTTTTTTTTATAATTTTTTTTTTTTTCACTAATAAATTTAAAAAACAAGTTTTAAAATATTAAAAAAAAAAATAAAAAAGTTTCAAAACAATTTAAAATTTTTTTTTAAATTTTGAAAAAAATTTGAAAAATTTTTTTTTTTTAATTTTGAAAGAGAATTAAAAAAAAATAAATTTAATTTTGTTTACCTAAAAATATTTAAGATTTTTATTTTAAAGTATAATTTGGTGAAGGGTATATAAGATTCGGCACAGCTGAATATAGCTCTCTTACTAGTTTTGATATAAAATTCTTTTAAAACAAATGTATCGTAAAGTTTAATAATCTTTTTTAACATATTACTGGTTTATTTACGTAGAAAATTAAAAATAATTTTTTATTCGGTACATTGACTGAAATAAAATAAAAAAACCTTTGTTGAATTTTCAATTATTGTTACAAAAACACATGTTAGTTAAAACAATTAACTTCTTATGGAAAGTATTTGGTAATTTCTTTAACAATATTTTTTGTTTAAAGAGTTCTTAAACTCGGAAACATGTACAATTTAAAGTATTCTACATAATTCACTATTAAACGTCTTTGTATTTCTGAAAATGTCAAAAGATCAAACGTTATCACAATTTCAATGTAGCTAAAGTTTCTCAATAACAATTTAACAAAAACCTGCAGACACCCTACAAATTTTTCTATTAGTTTTGTCAAATATCAGCAGAACAAGATCAAGTCAATAGTATTGAAAGATTGATAACATTTTTGTGCTATAACAGGCTTGTCTTCAAACTAATAGAATAAAAGCGAAGTTTTGGTAATACAAATATTAAGATTCTCGCAATTATAGCTCTCAAGATATTTAAAAATAACTATTTACTTTTTATGGGAGTTGCCACACCCCCTATTTGATTCCTCCCATTTTTGGTTAAACTTCATTGAATTGACCAAATACATTTCAAAATAACATTTTCTTCTTTTCTCCCAAAAAATTTAAACAAATAGCCATAAATTTATACATATTTTTTTTTGGGGAATTTATATAATACTCCTTTTTTTAATAAATACACAACTAAATGTGATGTAGCGCGAATGTACATGATGTATTGTACATACTATTACATTACATGAACATGTTTTATGGACACAATAAAATTTACAAATGAAATCTATATTTTACAATTGTCCAAGGACACGAAACACAGATATTTATAACTACCAATAACAAAACTGGTATTAAACAAAAACTAAACTAAAACTTTAATTATTTTATTTAAGTTTTATTTTTTTTTTGTTTTTGCTTTGTTCAAACGTACTCTCTAACACGATAGACTTGATGAACAAGTGCAAAAAAAATATATTGAAAAAAAATGAAATTTTACATTTTATTTGTGACACGTTTTGAAGCTACATTTACATGTACATGACGTCAATAAATAAACTAGATATTTTATTGATCGGCAAGTAATACAAACAAAAAATATTATTTATTAATTGACAAAATATATGAGGAAAATCAAAAAATTGCCTGAATTACAGCATGAGTGTAATCCGTGTGTAATTTCTATATTTTTCACTTGCGACCCCACAAAGTATATATATTCTGGATCGGTATAAAAGGCTTTCCAACAAGATGTGTTATTTTGGTATTCAAGGAAAAATTACATTTGTTGAGATAAATGATCGGATGTTTATTTCATAATAAAGGGGAAGGTATGCCGTTAATAATGAACAACAACATCAGCCAAATGGCCACCATGACCACGCTTACAGGACCACATCCTTTTCATGAAATTTTCCATAACCAAATCGCAAAGTGGCTGTCCTATGTCCTCGATAGCCTCATGAATTCTATCTTTGAGGTCTTGAATCGACGCTGGGCTATTGGCGTAGACCTTATCATTCACGTGGCCCCAAAGGAAGAAGTCTCAAGGTGTTAAATCACAAGATCTCGGTAGCCAATGAGCGACGTGCACGGGTTTTACTCTTCACATCACTAACTTGTCCCAACAGCTCGAATTTTTCCACCAATTTCTGTATTGCGGTCCGACAAGGTGCTTTACGACGACCCAAAAATGCTTTAGTTTTGCGAACTGTAACTGCAAGATTTTCACCATTTTTTGTAGTGAATTTTATAAATTTCAATGCGTTGTTGTAGTGTGTATAGTTCCATTTTTAGTGATAGCTTAGTTTCTACTTGTCAAATATCAAAGAATAAAAGCTTCAAAAGTGACAGCTACCGAAATACGGGGTGATTCAAAATAACACCTCTTGTTGGAAAACCCTTTAGATTGTGAAGTCGATATAGCCATGTCCGTCTGTATGTTGAAATCAACTTTCCGTAGCCCCTAAATAACTTACAAACATGATTGATACAATATATAGGGAATTCTCCCGACTCGGTTGCTATTTAAAATCGGCTTACATATATAAGGAAAGGAACCGATTTTTGGCCTCTTTTTGATCTATATTTTTTGGATTACTAAGTCATTAATATAGACAGTAAGGTTATATATGTAAGGTTATAGTATTTTGGACATACAATGGGTAAAAATCGGGAAAAATATTTTTTAACACGAATTTTTTTTTACCAAAAAAATTTGTCATACTTTTTTTGCACTAATTAATTAAAAAAAAAAATAATTTTGAAAAAAAAAATTTTTTTTGAAAACAATTTTGAAATTTTTTTTTTTAAATTTTGAAAAACAATTAAAAAATTTTTTTTTACCAAAAAAAATGTGTCATACTTTTTTTACACTAATTAATTTAAAAAAAATAAATTTTTTAAAAATTTTCAAAATAATTTTGAAAAAATTTTTTTTCAAAATAAAAAAATTTTTAAAAATTTTTTTATTTTTTTAAAATTTTGAAAAACAGTTAAACAATTTTTTTCAATTTTGTTTTGCATGTCCCTGTCCATACTGTGAAACATTTGTTGCAAAACATTTGGGTTTGTTTGTGAAAGGGGAATGGAAAAGGGATCTTTGTTTCATGTACATAAAGTTTTTGTTTAGTATGTCATCACAAATTAGTCGGAAATTTTAAATTATTCGAACAGTTAAGCGATTGAATACCCTAGTGGACACTTATGGAGTTTCAAAAGAGAATTTAAACATGTTTTGCAGCAAATGTTTCACAGTGTGTAGCGGGACCATGTGACAAGCTCTTGGTTCGAAGGGCATAAAATACAAGTATTTTTCTTAACATTTTCAGTAAAACTGAGAATTTTTCTTAAATTTCTAATAGAATTACTAAAAAATGTCTGTTGAATTGTTTAAAAAGTTGTATACTATCAAATTCTACACCCCATTTAGCATAATTTTCAACGCATCTTTAGTTCAGTTTATAAGTACTTATGTATTTAGTTTTCGTAAAAGGAGTTGGCGCAGTTTATGATTTTGCTTTTAGTTAAAGCTTTTTTATATTTCATTTACTTATGGCAACCTACTTAAATGGCTATTTTCCATATTATTTCAATTTAATTGCAGTCACTCCAACACCCATTCCAACTAAATACGGACTGCTACAATAAAAACATTAAAACAAGTTTATTGCCTTTATAGCTCAAGTAGAAAATTGCGTTATTTTTGTTTTACGATACAATATAATATCTCTTATACTATTTAATAAATCAATAATTTAACAATAATAACAACAAAAAAAATTATAATGATATAAAAATTTCCCTTTCCAATGTTGCAGTCAAATTCATAATTTTGCTAAATTTTTAATGAGTTTTTGCCTGAACAACTACAATAAAACAAAAATCCAATAAATGATGATTTATTGTCAAGTAAAAAAAAGTGAAATTATTGAAATTATTACTTGAAAGAATGATTGATTGAATACAATATAGAAAACGATTAAATTGCATGGTTTGTTTGCGTAATTAAATTTGATAGCTTATATTTTCGTTTTAATAAACCATTTTCATTTTTAAGGAGACTTCACTTTACTAAAATAAAATACGTCAAAATTTAGTATACAACTCACTAAATATTTTAATTAGAGAAAGAAATATATAAGTTAGAATAAACTTAAAATTATATATAAAAAACCAGGGCGGTGGGTCTTTCATGGTGTTGGCTGCATGTCAGATGCAGGAGCTGGCATTCTTGAGTTCATTGCAAGTACAATGAACAGCCGAGACTACTTACAAATTTCTAAGGACAATTTGAAAGTAAGTGCTGACATTTTAGGTCTTCTAACTCAAATTTTGTATTTAATCTAATGATTCTATTTTTTTGGTTCTAGCCACAAAGAATATGGTTTGAAATAAACAAATGATTCCCATCACAGAAAATACTAAATAGACTAAATCAGTTTGTGGAACTAGTAACCCTACCCAATACCGATCTAAATATTTATTGTATGATCACAAATATTTAATTAAACTTTTAACAAATTAATATACGATTGTAGATATGGACTTTATCAAAGGTTTATTAAAGAAATTTTGTATTTATAAATTTAAAAATAGATTTTGAATAAGAGTTATTAAATATAATTAATTGAATACGATTTTCTGCTATTTATAATTACCAACCGTAAGTTAAAATCACTCAGTCGCCACAATGTCGCTCCGTAAACCACAACTCAATCTAATTGCAATTTTAATAACGTTGATATTTTTTCTAAGTCCTGTGTCACTGTACTACAAATTTACAAACGTCCAGTGTGAGGATCATGACTTGAAATTTTCCCACTTTCAAACATTCAATCTAAAGGTGGTGGACCGTGGTGTAGTGGCTATGAATATTCATGTAAATTTATTCCAAACTCCGGTGACCAATGTCTCAGTAAGCTGTTTTGTAGTTTTTTTTTTAATATTAATTTATTTATAAATAAATATTTTTTTAAGGTGAATATTGCCTTTTACAAACGTGCCAATGGTTATCGTCCATTCTTGTGGAATATTACCGAAGATATGTGTTTGTTCTTCGGTCGTCGTAATCGTTATCCAGTTTTGAAATTTATTTTCAACTTATTTTTGCAACACTCAAATATAAATCATACTTGTCCATATAATGTAAGCAATTTGAGTTTTGCTTTTTTTATTATTCGATTTACCGATGAAGCCTTTGAGAAAATAATAACATGTATTTTATTTTTGATAGAATGATATCATTGTCAAGGAATTAACTTTTGATGAGAAAGGCTTTCAAATAGCTCCATTTCCAGTTGGTCAATATTTACTTAAGCTAAATGTGTACGCCTCTAATGATTTAAAAGCGACAGTATCGGCATATTTTCTTATTACAGAGTGACATTTTTGTGATTCAGCAATTATGATTTGACTGCATATCTGTTTAATTAAAAATTACAGTAAATCTTAAAAAAAAATTCGTGTTTGTTTATAATTTCCTTCAAATTTTACGCAGGAGAGACATAGTTGGAGCCAGGAGATTTTCAGGGGAATTCATAGGAATATTCTGTTATAAATTCGCTGGATATTTTGGGAACTTCTTTAACATTTTATTTTTAAAGTTACTGTTTTAGTGGGTTTTCTACTACTATTTTTAAAAAAGGCAGTATTTCTACTACTATTTTAAAAAAGTATTATTTCTACTACTATTTTTAAAAAAAGTAGTATTTCTACTACTATTTTTAAAAAAGTAGTATTTCTACTACTATTTTTTAAAAAAGTAGTATTTCTACTACTATTTTTAAAAAAGTAGTATTTCTACTACTATTTTTTAAAAAAGTATTTCTATTACTATTTTAAAAAAGTAGTATTTCTACTACTATTTTAAAAAAGTAGTATTTCTACTACTATTTTTAAAAAAAGTAGTATTTCTACTACTATTTTAAAAAAGTAGTATTTCTACTACTATTTTTAAAAAAAGTAGTACTTGTACTACTATTTATAAAAAAAGTAGTATTTCTACTACTATTTTAAAAAAGTAGTATTTCTACTACTATTTTTAAAAAAAGTAGTATTTCTACTACTAATATTTTTTTAAAAAAGTAGTATTTTTACTACTATTTTTAAAAAAAGTAGTATTTCTACTACTATTTTTAAAAAAAGTAGTATTTCTACTACTATTTTTTTAAAAAAAGTAGTATTTCTACTACTATTTTTAAAAAAAGTACTATTTCTACTACTATTTTAAAAAAGTAGTATTTCTACTACTATTTTTAAAAAAGTAGTTTTTCTACTACTATTTTTTTAAAAAAGTAGTATTTCTACTACTATTTTTAAAAAAAGTACTATTTCTACTACTATTTTAAAAAAGTAGTATTTCTACTACTATTTTTAAAAAAAGTAGTATATTTTTCCCGACTTTGTCCCATTGTAGGTCCAAATTACTATAGCCTTACATACGCAGTTGCAAAGGTCTTTAAAATATCTATTATTGGATATCCATATAGTCTATATTAATGACTTTCTTACTAATCCAGATATAGATAAAAAATAGGCCAAAAATCGAGGTTGTCCCAGTCTTTTCCCTATATCTCAGCCATTTGTGGGCCGATTTTCTCGATTTTAAATAGCGACCGAGCCGGAGGAATTCTCGATATATTGATGTAGCAGTTATGTTTGTAGATTATTTGAGGGCTACGGAAAGTTGCTTTCAACATACAGACGGACATGGCTACATCGACTCCACTATCTATAACGATCCAGAATATATATACTTTGTGGGGTCGCAAACAAAAAATGTAAAAATTACAAACGGAATGACAAACTTAAGTATATATACCCTTGAAAGGTATAAACAAATAAAATTCGGGTTCAAAAATATTTTTCCCGATTTTGACCCATTGTAGGTCCAAATTACTATAGCTTTATGTAGATCGTAGTATTGGACTTTGAAATATCTATCATTAGATGTCCATATTGTCTATATTAAGTAATCCAGATATAGATAAAAAATATACCAAAAATTGAGGTTGGCCCGGTTTTTTCCTAATATCTCAGCCATTTGTGGGCAAATTTTCTCGATTTTAAATAACATTCGAGCCGGAAGAATTTCCGATATATAGATGTATGAATGAAATTAGTTCAGAAAATTGATTTGAACAGACAGACAGATTGACATGGCTTAATCGACTCCGCTATCTATAAGGATCCAGAATATATATATTCGTTATATGGTCGGAAAATTATATTCTCACGAATTTGAAGGGTATAATAAAATATACCCCATCACAAATAATTAAATAAACGTTTAAAAATTTAATACTCGATTGTAGATATGGACTTGGAATTTAATAATTTTAAAAGCATACTAGTGTTATTAAATATAATTAATTGAATACGATTATCTGCTATTTATAGTTACCAACCGTAAGTTAAAATCACTCAGTCTCTACAATGTCGCTCCGCAAACCACAACTCCATCTAATTGCAATTTTAGTAACGTTGATATTTTTTCTAAACCCTGCGTCAATGTACTACAAATTTACAAACGTCCAGTGTGAGGATCATGACTTGAAATTTTCCCACTTTCAAACATGCAATCTAAAGGTGGTGGGCCGTGGTGTAGTGTCTTTGAATATTCATGTGAATTTATTCAAAACTCCGGTAACAGATTCGTCAGTAAGTGTTTCGTTTATCTTTAATAACATTTAGTAAATTTATAATTGTGTGTGTGTTTTTTTTAGATAAATATAGGTGTGTATAAACGTGCCAATGGTTATCGTCCATTCTTGTGGAATATCACCGAAGATCTGTGTTTGTTCTTCGGTCGTCGTAATCGTTATCCAGTTTTGAAATTTATTTTCAGCTTATTTTTGCAATACTCAAATCTAAATCATACTTGTCCATATAATGTAAGCAAATTCAATTTTAATTTTTATACGATTTACTACAAATAATAATAATATCTTCCAATTTTTTTTAGGAGGATATCATTGTCAAGGATTTAATTTTAGATGACAAAGGCTTTCAAATCGCCCCATTTCCAGTTGGCCAATATTTACTTAAGCTAAAGGTGTTCGCCTATAATGATTTAAAAGCGACAGTATCGGCATATTTCCATATTACAGAGTGACATTTTTGAGGTTCTGCAATTATGATTTCACTGAAAATTTGTTTTATTTTTCATTTGTGAATTTTCTATGGCTGTAATATAAAAATTATAGGTTTTAGCTCCTTTTTGCCCTTGTTCATTATCACTTTGGTGGTGCTTTCTTTCGTTTGACAAACGTTAATTAAAGTTATTAATAAACAGTTTTATCATTTGTATCAGCAATCTACGAAGGACAATCTTATAATCAGTTATGACCTGCTTTTATTTTCTTACGTATTTCCGTTGTTATTACTATTATTTAGTTTGTATCTGGTTTTGTTTAAGGTCAAGAGTGGACAATTTATGGTTTGTAAAATGCAGATAGCAGCACCCTGTACAAGTTTCAGTTGTTTGCTGTGTGTGTGAGTGTTCAAAAGGCCACGAATAATATTTTAGTTTATATTTTTTTCATTCTTTCTATTACTTGAACTTAAAGCAAGTTTTTTTTTTTATATTTATTTCTTGCCTTTGCTTTTTATAGATACATATAAGTACGTGTAGAGTAGTTGCCCTGGCAATGAGGCAATAATGAAACATTATAAATATTTTATTATTTTTAAGGGAAAAAAGACTTGGGAAATTTTATAAATTTTTAATACATATTTATGTTTTATCTAAAACTCAAATGAAGTATATTCTGCATCGTTATAGATAGCAGAGTCGATATATCAATGTTCGTCTGTATGTTGAAATCAACTTCCCGTAGCCCCCAAATAGCCATCATACATGATTCATACATCAATATATCAGCTATAGTTCCGGTTCAGTTGCTATTTAAAATGGAGAAAATCGGCCCACAAATGGCTGAGATATAGGCAAAAAACCACGACTACCTCGATTACCTATTTTTGATCTACATCTTGATAACTAAGTCATTCATATAGACAATATGGATATCTAATGATAGATATTTAAAAGACCTTTTAAACAACGTATATACCATTATAGTAGTCAGGGCCTACAATGGGTAAAATCGAAAAAGATATATTTAACTGAATTTTTTTTTCACAAAAAAATATTTTTTACCATAAAATTTTGTTTCACCATTACAATTTTTTAGCAAATATTTTTAAAATTAAGCAAAAAAAAAAATTTTTTTTAATTTAAAAAAATAAACATTTTCAATCTTTATTTTAAAGTATACTTTGCTGAAGGGTATATAAGATTCGGCACAGCCGAATATAGCTCTGTTACTTATTTCATTTTGAAAACAAAAATTAAAAAATATTTTGAAAAATAATTTTGAACTTTTTTTTAAATTTTGAAAAACAATTTTGAAAAAAATTTTATTTTTAATGAAAATCATGCAGTCACAGTTCGCAAAACTAAAGCATTTTTGGGTCGTCGTGAAGCACCTTGTCGGACCGCAATACAGAAAAATTCGAGCTGTTGGGACAAGCTAGTGATGTGAAGAATAAAACCTGTGCACGTCGCTCAAGAACAACTGGTAATATTGCTGCTGTAGCCCAAAGTGTTGAAGAAAACCCAGGTTTGTCCATTCCTCTTCGTTCTTTGGAATTGGGCATTCCACAAACGTCATTACACCGTATCTTATGGTCGGAGTTGGATGATATTGATCTGGACAACGTTTACTTTCAACAAGACGGCGCTACGTGCCACAAGAGCAACGAAACCATTGCTCTTTTACGGGAAAATTGATTTCTCGAAGAGGTGATCACAATTGGCCATCTAGATCTTGTGATTTAACACCTTGCGACTTCTTTCTTTGCCAACAGCCTAGAGTCGATTCAAGACCTAAAAGAGAGAATTCGTGAGGCTATCGAGGACATAGGGCAGCCAGTTTGCGATTTGGTTATGGAAAATTTCATGAAAAGGATATGGTCCTGTAAGCGTGGTAATGGTGGCCATTTGGCTGATGTTGTTTTTCATTATTAACGGCTTACGTTAATCTCTATTATGAAATAAACATCCGTTCATTTATCTCAAAAAATTCAATTTTTCTTTGAATACCAAAATAACACCTCTTATTGGAAAACCCTGTTGAACCCTGTCAAAAATAGGTAAAAAATCGATATTGTACCGGTTTTTTCCCTATTTTTGATCTATATCTGGATTACTATGTCATTAATATATACAATATGGATAGCTAATGATAGATATTTCAAAGCAATGCAACGATGTATATAAGGCTATAGTAATTTCGACCTACAATGGGTCAAAATCGGGAACAATTTTTTTTAATCCGATTTTTTAAAAAAAAAATTTTTTTTTATACATTTTTTAACCAATAAATTTAAAAAAAAAAGTTTTAAAAATTAAAAAAAAATTGGAAAAATATGAAAAAAAATGTTTAATTTTTTTTTTTTTAAATTTTAAAAAAAATTTTAATTTTGTTTACCATAAAATATTTGTATTTTAAAGTATAATTTGGTGAAGGGTATATAAGATTCGGCACAGCCGAATATAGCTCTCTTACTTATTTCTTCTTGAAAACAAAAATTAAAAAATATTTTGAAAAAAAATTTTGAAATTTTTTTTTTTAAATTTTGAAAATCAATTTTGAAAAAAAAAAAAATTTTTTTTTAATTTTGTTTACCCAAAAGTATGTAAAATTTTTATTTTAAAGTATAATATGGTGAAGGGTATTTAAGATTCGGCACAGCCGAATATAGCTCTCTTACTTATTTCTTCTTGAAATACTTACTCTCTCTTTCTCACTCTAGTCATTAGTTACGTGTTGGCGAAATGCTGTTAACAAATGTCCTGTGTATCCTTTTAGTGACATTTGTATTTTGGTTTTACTCTTTAGTTTCAGTAAGTGGCAATTTTGTATGCATTTTTGCTTGTGCCCCACAGTTTTATAAGTGGTCAATGTAGCCCTATTAAACACGTAGTTTTCACTTATGGCTAATTACTTGGATGTCTCTATTTAAGGCAAATACAAGTCAATTGGTTACTTAATGTATACTAGGTAATTTAGGCTGATGGCAATTTTCACTTTAGTGGTTCCAAGTAATCTATAGAGTAGTCAATTTAAACTTTTTTTGTACTAAACTTTACAATGTAGTTATTTTTCTCTCTCTAGGGATAGTCAATGGAAAAGTCAATTGTACTTTGTAATCTGAAGTGTGGTGTGTTTATTATTTTCATTCAAGTAAAAATCCCTAGTTCGGTACAGTCCTCCTGAACTGCTGGGATGTTTATGTGTAGTTGTACAAGTGTTAAAAGTTCAGGACTTAAAATGTTTTTTATTTTATTTGACCTTTTTTTGAGCACATTAGTGCACTTTTTGTTTTCGACAAATTGTTTTAAAAATAGCAAAAACATGTAAAAAAAATTAAATGCACCATATTAGTCTTTTGTTTAAAGTTCAAGAAAATGCAATAAAAAAGCTAAATAATGTTTTTATCAATTAAGGAAATTAATTTCCTTTTATAAGCAAATAAAATGGTAAATATTTAAGGCAACACATATATGAACAATTTTCAACAATAAATGAAGAGATTTTATTTAAAAAAAAAGAACTAAATAAAAAACCACTTTAAATGAAAGCACTTTTTCAGCATAAACATTTCTACCTACAAGTTTATGGGGTGTGAGGTGTTAGAAGAAAGAATCTATTTAGAAAACAAAAGTGGGCGAATCTTAGGCACATCAATCTAAAGGTCGTGTTTGCTGGAGAAAAATAATAAATATTGGAAAAAACACATAAAATAAAAGACTTATCGATCAAAAGGCATCCGAATGATATAAAAAATCAATTTTATTAACTTTTGATGAATGTGGCCTTAAATAAATAAATATGTACATCAAATTAAATAAACAAGAAAAAAAGAAATGTTCTTTCTTTCACATGGAAGCTCGTGTACGTGTGCTGCATGAATTGCAGCATAAACAATATATGAAAAAACGTATACAATTTGTTATAAAAGGAAAATAATATTTATATATACATATGTATGTTCTATTATTGTTTATACAGTTGTTCTAGTATTGTTTAAATAAGACTGTAATGTTTATTTATATTATTTGTTTGTACTTTTTTTGCCTACAAATGTTCATATAAAAAGAATTAAATATTAGGGCAGTATTAAATATGCTTAAGTAGGGTTCAAGAGGAATTTGCAGAACAATAATTTTACAGTTGGAAGCAGGGATATGTTAACAATTTTCAGAAAAAACTAAATACTTTCAATGACATTTTTCTCTTTAGCATTTATTGTTTAATTATTTATATGATTGCACATATCTTATGAAATCTATCCATTAATAACAAATTAATACAGATATGTTGAAAGAGGCCATTTTTCAGTTAATTTCAAGCATATTTTAATGTCGCGTTCTTGTAGCAAAATCATGCATTGTTATCAAAACTCCCCGATCGTTCTAATCAAGTTGCTAAAAATTTTAATTTAAATCAAAATTTAGTGTCTGTTCAGCATATTGTTTTATTTTGATTTTTAAATAATGTCGCGTTCGTAAGTGTAAATTAAAAAAAAAAATTTTTGATTTTCATTTGATTTTGTTCATGTTTTAATGTTGCGTTCTTGTTACTTAATCATAGTTTGTTATCAGTACTTCGCGATTGGTTAAGAATTGGAAATTAAAATTTTAAAAATCTACTGCATGTAATAATCACACTAATTACTTTATTTTGATTCTTAAAGTGTGTCGCGTTCGCTATCTGTGATGTTTACATTTTTTCAATTACAAATGTTTTTATTATTTATTATTTACAACAGATGGCGAATCTTTTAAACGCGGATTTTGTTTTTGATAACTTATATTTCATTTTGAAGAGTACATATCTGTTATTTATTTCCAATTAGTTATTGAACATTGTAGTGTAAACAACAACGTTTTTTTTGCGGAAAATATTGCTTTACTTCTTTAATATTAAAAAATTGCTGCTGAAGCACAACGATTGTCCACGAAGTTTATAGTAAATGTTTTCTCTCGGTTTCAACGTGCGAGAGATGCTTTGTGCGGTTCAGAAGTGGTAATTTTGACCACAGAAGACAAAGATCGCCAACGCCAGCCAAACAAATTATAAGGCAAGGAATTGGAGGCATTACTCTATGATTATTGTAGTCAAATTCAACAAATTCTTGCAAAATCATTGGGATCTACTCAATCAGCAATTTCAAAACGTTTGCAAGCAGCAGGATTTATTAAAGCTGGGAAACTGGGTACCATACAAATTGAAGCTGAGAAACCTTTAAAGACGATTTTGTATATCTGAAATGCTGCTCGAACGCTATAAAAGAAAATCATTTTTGCGATGAAAAATGTATCCATTTATGGAAGTGTAAGATATCGTATGTGAAGCTCGGCCAACTTGCTGAATCTACACCAAAGCCAAATATATATGGCGCTCAGATAATTCTCAGTATTTGGTGTTAGCGAAAGGGTTCTGTCTATTATGAGCTGGTGAAATCTGATCAGACCATCACAGAGAGCCTATACCGAACGCATCTGGTTAGTTTTATGCGAACATTGACCGAAAATCGCCCAGAATATGTGACCAGACATGAAACCATAATATTCCATAATGACAACGCTCGGCCACATGCTGCAATACCTGCCAAAAACTATTTGGAATGAAGTGGTTGGGAAGTTTTGTCTCACCCGCTTTATAGTCCAGACCGTGCCCCGTCCGACTACTATTTGTTTCTATCGATGCTGAACGCTCTTTCAGGGATACGCTTTACTTTGGAACAGAGTATCCGATATTGACTAGATTTATGCTTGACATCAAAAGATGAGCAGTTCCTTTGGCTCGAAATGGATATGTTGCCAGAAAGATGGGAAAAGCTCATAGCTAACAATGGTCAATACCTTGAATAATTTTATATTGTACAAATGTTCCAAAATAAAAGCTAAACATTTTAAAAAATATCACATTTTTAAGTCATACGCCCAATAATAATCACTCTAAGCATTTTGTATTGATTGTTAAGTGTGACAGTGTCACGTTCGCTATCTGTAAAGTGAAATTTTTGTCAAAAACAAAAGGTTTTATTATTTTAACATGCATATACATTTAGGTAGATGGGTAGGGTACTTGGGAGAAATAAAAAGATATACAGTGCAAGCTTGGTATTCGCGACTAATTAAAAACCAGAACTGTCGCGAAAACAGAACACAAAATTGTATTGAAAAAAATTTATGTTATTTTTAAAATTAGAATGCTTTTTATTGATATACATATTATTTTTTAAAACAACAGCTGAATCATGTAGTTCATATAGTGCTGTTGTCGGCTTATCATTTTCCAAAGTCCATTGTATGCATATATTTATCGATGTTAAACAATCGTCCACTATAATTTTGTTTTCTTCATGACCACTATCATATTAATCTTCCGATTCCATATCTGATAATTCCATTTGCTCTTCATTACTTTCCACATGAAATTCTTCTTGAATCCAGTCAATTCGAGCTACAAGTGTACCAATAGCAGAAAGATCTTCGTTTTCTTCTTGAATTATATTTGGTCAAAAATTTAAGGGCATGTTATCCTCTTCACTCCATTCAGTACCGAATTCGAGCAAGGCGTTCTATGATTTTCGGATATTGGACACTGATATTTTATCCCAGGATGTAGCTAGAATCTGAACTGCATTTTTGAGATTGAAGTTTTTTAGTTCGAGCACCAAATTTGTTCCCTTCTGGTCAAGCAAGTGGGTGAGCAGTTGTTTTTTATAATTTAATTTGACCAAGTTTATAACGTTTTGATCTAACGGTTGAATAAGCGCAGTGCAATTGGGTGGTAGATTCATTGGTATAATTAAACCGTCATCACTTTTTAGTACCTCAACTGGGTGACAAGTCGCGTTATCTAAAAGCAAAACTGCTTTTTCCGGCAGAGCTTTTGAAGCTAAAAATTCTCGGACCTGCAAAATGTTTACTTATGAACAAGTTACTTTTACTATTTCATTGGTGAACATTAACTTACGTGGGTAACAAATTCGTGATGGAACCCCTCCTTGAATATAAATGTTGTCATCCAGGCTCGTGGGTTTTTCGATTTTCCAACAACTAACAATTTCAGTTTGTCTGTGCCATTCGCATTTGACCAGGGCAAATAAGTTATTCGTTCTTTACATATTTTTCTTCCGGACGCTGTTTTCTCATTATATGTGACATGAGTGTGATTCGGAAGCATCCTATAATATAAACCAGATTCGTCAGCATTGTAGATTTGGTGCTCATCAACATAATCCTTAAACTCTTTCACTAATGGATCAATAAGTTAAGGTTTCGAAGACAATTTCTCGCCCATAATTTTTAAAAATATAATTTAATTTCTTCAACCATCCTTCAATGCCATTAAAACCTGAATTGGTTTGATAATTTTTTTAAAACAAATGACTGGCTTTTTTTCGTAAAATTGCTGCTAATATTGAATCATCTTTTTTCTCTTTATTTTAGAAACCACTTATATAGCATTTTTTCCATTCTTGGGTACTCAGCTTTCTTAAAGGTGCAACGTTTGCCACGGCCACTTTCTGTTGTACGTATGAACTTTTTTATTGAATTTTCTTGCTTTATAATACGGTAAATCGAACACTTATGTACCTTGTAATTCACGAAATTGAATTTATGGAATCTTCACTTAAATTTTTTTTTTTAAAATCTCAAAAATTGAAGATCAAAATCATCCAAAAGACGGGGATTTCCCTTTTTTTGTTATAGACATTGTAATCAAATTTAAAACAAACAGATAAAAGTCGCGAAAATATAACCTGTTTTTCGTAAACTGTCGCATTTACAAACGGAATGACAAACTCATATATACCCTTGCCACTCATTGTGAAGGTTATAAAAATGGATCAAGAAAACAATTTTTTTTCATACTAATGTCGCGTTCTTGAGCACGTATATTTCCATATCTAGGATTTAATGAAGAAAAAAATAATCTGTTCTAAAAACGTTTATATAATTTGCTTACATTTAACAATACCTCCAATTGGATCTCAGATAAAATGTGTAGCGTGCTAAATCATATTAAAGGTTATAAAAAAAAACCGATTGCAACAATAAACAGAAGGTCACATTATTATAATTTAGTTAGAAAAAAATTTTCCACTTTAAATGGTTGTGCATTTTTCTAGATGCATTTGAAAATGAGTTATATTTCTTGTCACGTTCTTAATGCTATGTTTACTAAAAATGCCGTGGAAACAACATACTACTAAAACCATATCTAGAATATATATAATTTTTTAAGATTTCTATACTTATTTTGTTCAAATGTCGCGTTCCTGATCAAATATTTTAAAAATCTGCAAATATCGATTTTTTCAAATATTTGTGCTGATATTCCATGAGCAGCACCCTAATTAACCTAACATTTATACGCTTTTATATGAATGTAGGTACTTTTGCTTAAATTTCTTACAAAAAAAAAAATGATTAAGACAATTCTCAGGAAATTTAATATTTTGTATTTAATTAAATGCCAGTAAAGTGGTTTTCACAATATACAAGTAAAAAAACAAGCAGGATACGACTGGCAGCAATATATTTATTGTAAATAACAACACAGAGTCATTTGAGATCCAAACACACATGAAATCAAAACCAAAAATAATAATTGTGATTTTGTGGTGACCTCCGAAAAATTTTCATTAAATTGTTTCATATTTCAACTATACCAAGAGAGTTTTGAAGTGGTCAAGCAGTGTTTTAATGAAAAAAAGTTTATGGTCTTAGAGGACTGTGTTTGGTATTAGTACATTGATTATTTCTGGGGCAAAGGCTGTTATAAACAGCCTTCATTTAATGACATATTATTTCAAGGAAGGAATGTACTTGATATTTGCTCATCAATTGGAAATTGAGTTTTGTAGATTTGAAAACTAGCTCAAATCAATAACACTGAAAACAAGAAATTGTATACTGAATGGGAATTGATAATATCGAGCCAATTCTATTTCAGTTTTAATTTATCATAAATATTGGCTTTTATTTTGAAACATTTGTACAATATAAGTTTATTCAAAGTATTGGCTGTTGCTAGCTATGAACTTTTCCCATCTTTCTGGCAGCATATGGATTCCGAGCCAAAAGAACTGCTCATCTTTTGAGGCCAAAAACGAATAAAGAGAGAGCGAGCAATAGTAGTCGGACGGGACAAGGTCTTTACTATAAGGTGGGTGAGGCAAAACTTTCCGTATCAAAATCACAATTTCTAAGTAGTACAAACCATCTCTCGCACATTTCAACCGATTAAACTTCGTAAAATACAACCAACGATTTTTTAAGATTTACTGTAATTTTTTTTATTACAGCCAAAGAAAATTCACAAATGAAAAATAAAACAAATTGGCAGTGAAATCATAATTGCAGAACCACAAAAATATCACTCTGTAATATAGAAATATGCCGATACTGTCGCTTTTAAATCATTATAGGCGAACACCTTTAGCTTAAGTAAATATTGGCCAACTGGAAATGGGGCCATTTGAAAGACTTTGTCATCTAAAATTAAATCCTTGACAATGATATCATCCTATCAAAAATAAGAAGATATTATTATTATTTGTAGTAAATCGTATAAAAAAAACAAAATTCAAATTGCTTACTTTATATGGACAACTATGATTTAGAGTGGAGTATTGCAAAAATAAATTGAAAATAAATTTCAAAACTGGATAACGATTACGACGACCGAAAAACAAACAAAGATCTTCGGTAATATTCCATAAAAATGGACGATAACCATTGGCACGTTTATAGACACCTATATTTATCTAAAAAAAACACACAATCATAAATTTACTAAATGTTATTAAAGATAAACGAAACACTTACTGATGAATTTGTTACCGGAGTTTTGAATAAATTCACATGAATATTCAAAGCCACTACACCACGGCGCACCACCTTTAGATTACATGTTTGAAAGTGGGAAAATTTCAAGTCATGATCCTCACACTGGACGTTTGTAAATTTGTAGTACATTGACACAGGGCTTAGAAAAGATATCAACGTTATTAAAATTGCAATTAGATTGAGTTGTGGTTTGCGGAGCGACATTGTAGAGACTGAGTAATTTTAACTTACGGTTGGTAACTATTAATAGCAGATAATCGTATTCAATTAATTATATTTAATAACTCTTGTATGTTATTAAAATTATTATACAAAATCTATTTTTAAATTTTTTAAAAGGTTTATAAAACATAATTTCCATAAAAAAAATTTGTTTAATAAACCTTTGATAAAGTCCATATCTACAATCGAATATTAATTTATTAAAAGTTTAATTAAATATTTGTGAGCATACAATGAATATTGAGATCGGTATTGAGTAATTTAACAAACATATTTCGTCTTAATGACCCAATTATTATGTGATGGAAATCATTAGAGTGGCTGACTTTGTCAACTCAGTTTGCAATTCAACACTGCAAGGCATAGCGTTTATAAACTAAATAGATTTTGTTTTGGCAATGTCGCAAGTTCATTATTGCATGACAATACTTTTCAATGCGCAACATTTGTCAAATTTGAGCCTTGTTATCCCCTTCACCATGAGTGGCCAGGGTATATATAAGTTTGTCATTCCGTTTGTAATTTCTACATTTTTCATTTGCGACCCCACAAAGTGGGGTAGATAGCGAAGTCGATATACCCATGTCCGTCTGTCCGTCAGTATGTTGAAATCAACTTTCCGTAGCCCCCGAATAACTTACAAACATAATTGATACATCAATATATCAATATATGGCTGAGATATAAGGAAAAAACCGGGATAACCTCGATTTTTGGCCAATTTTTGATCTATATCTGGATTACTAAGTCATTAATTTAGACAATATGGATATCTAATGATAGATATTTCAAAGTCCATTGCAACGATGTATATAAGGCTATAGTAATTTGGACTTATAATGGGTCAAAATCGGGAAAAATATTTTTTAACCCGAATTTTTTTTTTTACCAAAAAAAAGTTTTTTTCATAAATTTTTTTCACTAATAAATTTAAAAATTTTTTTTTAAAAATTCAAAAAAAAATTTTAAAAAAATTCAAAAAAAAAAATTTTAAAAAAATTAAATCAAAGCAATTTCGAAAAAAATTAAAACAATTTTCAAAAAAAATTTTTTTTTAAATTTTCGAAAATTTTTTTAAATTTTGAAAAAAAAAAAAAATTTAATTTTGTTTACCTCATATTGGGTTCCAGATATTGAATGAATATATAAGTACTACACCTTTATTACTTTAAATTATATTTTCAATTTAAACTAAATTTAGTTAGTTGCTAGAATGGCTTGCCAACCATTAACTTGAAATTTAATTATATGTATTTTCATTAAAGCTTATATTTTTCTTAACCCCTGAAACCTAGAATTTTTTGAATTTGCCCATCAAAAAAAAAAAAAAAAAAATCAGTTTTCCTGCCTGAAAAAAATGCCTGGCTGAAAAAAATTAACTTAACTAAGTTTTAATTCAAAATTGAGTTCAAAAAACAATTGATTCAAAACTTAATTGAAAAAGCTGAAATTGGAAAAATTTTAAAATTCAAATTTTAATAGATTTTTTATTAAATTTTCCTATTAAACAAGCCCTCTTCCAGCGCTAGACGTCAACAATTCACCAATTGCCATGAATATTTAAAAAAAGTAGCATCTGGTGATCAGGAACTTCTGATCACTAAATTTTCTCGTAAAAAACCATAAGCTAGATTTTGATTTTAGAATCATAGTGTCTTGGGGAGATGTTCTCATTAATTTCCGTAGATTACAATTTTGCTATACGCTTTGTCATGTCTGATACGTTCTTACGGAAAAGCTAACTACAAAATGACAGCCTACACAACGGTTCAGAACAAAAACGTTACAGAACGCAAAGACTAATGCAGCCTTAACTAGAGAGAACAACTCTTTGTCATTGTTGAACAATTTTGAAGAAAATAATCCGGGGTTTCAAAAAATGGCATATCTTTTGAACGGTGTTTTTGTTTTCAATAACTTATATGTCATTTTGAAGGATACATATCTGTAATTTATTCTCACTTAGTTATTGGACATTATAGTGTAAACAACACATTTTTTGTGGCTTCGAAAATCGGCCGCTGAAGCACACCGATTGCTCACCAACGCTTATGGTGAATGTGTTCCATCGGTTTCAACGTGTGAGAGATGGTTTGTGCAGTTCTGACGTGAAGATTATGACACGGAAGACAAAGATTGCCCAGGCAAGCCAAAAAAGTTTGAATACCACGAATTGGAGGCATTACTCCATGAATATTGTTGTAAAACTCAACAAGAGCTTAAAAAATCATTGGAAGCTACTTAAGCATAAAAAACAAGGGAAATTGGTTACCAAAAACACCCAAAATATGCCGCCAGACATGAAATTGTAGTATTCCATCATGAGGCTTTTCAAGTAGTGACTCTTATCGCGCAATTATTACAAATACTTTCTGCATTTATTGGATGATTTTGATGTGGACGATAATTGGTTTCAAGCAAATGGTAGCCATAAACAATTCAATTACATGGCGTATTCTCTCGTTTCAGTGATCAGAATTGGTCCCCTAGAGCTGGTGATTTAACACAATTGGATTTCGTTCTATAAGGTTGGTTTCACGTCAAATTTCTATGACATCCAGGCCACGACCAGCCCTGTAGTGAAGGGGGAAATTCAACTTTGCTTAAAAGAAGTTCAGTCGAAATCATCAAAATTGTCATGGAAAATGTAGACAAAAGATGGAGCATGGAAATAGGGTTAGTTTGACGTCAAATTTCTATGACATCCAGGCCACGACCAGCCCTGTAGTGAAGGGGGAAATTCAACTTTGCTTAAAAGAAGTTCAGTCGAAATCATCAAAATTGTCATGGAAAATGTAGACAAAAGATTGAGTATGGAAAGCCCGATGTGTTATTCCATTGTAAATCCTATCTTGTGTACCTTCTGTGTCAACAATCTATAGCAAAAAAAACAGAGTGAATGTACGTAAAACTTAGCATTCATGATAAACGCTTTAAAAACCATCTTTCTATTGAAATCATTCATCTGAAGACCCCAAAAACCTTACGGACTTGAATTATATTCTTGAGAATACTTGATATATTAGAATTTTACGATTAAAAAATACTCAAAATGTTTCATAAATGACTGAGATATAAGCACAGAAATAAACCAACACATTTTATTTACTAAATCCTCAGTAAACTTTATATTGTAGTAACTCAAAAAATTCATTCCTTCATATCAAAATACGCCGATACAGTCGCTTTCAAATCATTGTAGGCGAAAACCTTTAATTTAAGTAAATATTGACCACCTGGAAATGGAGCGATTTGAAAGTTTTTCTCATCTATAATTAAATCCTTGACAATGATATCTTTCTATAAAAAATAATACATATTAAGCCAACATACATAATTAGTAAATTGAATCTGAACTAAGGCCTTATTCAGAAACACGAAAAGAAAGTAAGTTTAAAAAAACTTATTTAAAAACTGATTGATTTTCATACAAAACTTTGAAAATTGTTTTCCTTTCGTGTTTCTGAATCAGGTCCCAAGTGTAATGTGTATTACTTACATTAAACGGACATGAATGGTTTAGATTTGAATATTGCAATAAAAAATTGAATATAAACTTGAGAACAGGATAACGATTGCGACGACCGAAGAACAGGCACACATCTTCGGTGATATTCCACAAGAATGGACGATAACCATTGGCACGTTTAAAGACAGCTATATTTATCTTAAAAAAAACACACACACAATTATAAATCTATTAAATGTTATTTAAAACACAAAAATACTTACTGTCGAATTTGTTACCGGAGTTTTGCATAAATTCACATGAATATTCAAAGCCACTACACCGCGGCCCACTACCTTTAGATTGCATGTTTGAAAGTGGGAAAATTTCAAATCGTGATCTTCACACTGGACGTTTGTAAATTTTGTATACAAATACACAGGGGTTAAGAACAATATGAGGAGAGCTAAGGAGAGTTGTATAAAATTGAAATGTAATTGACCGCCAGCCATTTTAGCAACTGACTAATAATAAATATGTAGTATTCATTCACTGTTTAAATGTCGAGCATTGATGTAAGTGTTTTTGAATTTAACTAGAATTAATTTGTTCCGCTATTTAATTTACTGAACACAGAGTTCAATATGTAGTCTTATAATATATTTTTAATTAAGTTGAGTTAACTAAATATCAATTATGATTGTAACAATAATAAAAGTATTTAAGGACTGAGATCGTAAAATTCTTAACACACATTTTTCATTAAAACTGTGATTTTTTTTTTTTATCAAGTTACCTTTGTAAAGCATATCAGTTATTATGTTTAATGTCCATTATAGTCATTTGTTGTTAATCTGGTTAAAATGAGTGACCAGAAAAAAGTGCGTACTAAAATTATTAAATATTTTGAACAAAACCCAACTTGGTACTACAAAAAGTTAGCCAAACAATCAAAAGTCTGCTATCAAACTTTTTCCAATGTTATTAAACAGTACCGGGAGAACTTGCCCGTTGATATAAAACCTTGGTCAGGTAGAAGGAATAGTCCACATGATGTTTATTAAGCCAAACAAATAGAAAGCATTTTCAAAAGAGCTCCCAACACCTCCGGTAGGAATGCAGCCCGTTTAGGTCAGTACTCGGACTATTTGGTACGAAAAGTTAAAGCCAATGCAGGTTTAAAAACATACAAGGCTCAAAAAGTTCCTGACAGGAGCTCTGCTAAAAAATTGGAGGCCAAAGACAGAGCACGGAAATTGAAGTTAAATTGTATACAAAAAATATATCTGCTGCATAATGGATGACGAAATGTACGTATGGAACATTTTTCGCAGCTTCTGGGTCAATTTTTTTATGTTGCAGATGCTCGGGGGAATGTTGTTGAAAAGTTTAGGACCCAAAAGCAGACAAAATTTCCCAAAAAGTTCTTGGTATGGCAAGCAATATGCAGTTGCGCCAAAAGAAGCAAACATTTGTTACAAAGGGCTCTATAAATACCGAAATTTACATCAAGGAATGTTTACAAAAAAGAATGTTTCCATTCATAAGACTTTTTAATGTGTCCAGTTATTTTTGGCCTGATTTGGCATCTGTCACTATGGTAAAGAAGGTCTGGAGTGGTTCAAGAACAATAATGTGGTATTTGTACCAAGAGCTGGAGCTGAGTTCAGTGGAGAGATATTGGGCTCTTGTTAAAAGAGAATTGAAGAGCACAAAAAAGGTATCCAGGAGTGTGATCGATTTTAAACGGAGATGAACCACCTGTTTGAACAAAGTGACATAAAGCTCTACAAAAACCATAACGGAAGGGTTTTGGAAAAGGATTCAAAATTTCATCATTAGTGATTAAAGCTATAAAAATATATATTTTTTTTGTAAATTGTAACAATAATTTCAATCAAATTAGAAAAAGATTCAAAACTGTAAGTTTAGTGATTTCTCTTTTATTAACATATATATGTAAATTTTTCGATCTCAGTCCTTAGAACGAGTATAGTTTTCGGCGGTTTATAGTTTGTTCTAATTAAACATAATCATAGTACTTAGTATTTTAGATAACTATAACTATAATTTATTCCTCATTACATTTATTTAAGTGAAAAAATTCATCATAACTATTGTACAATACTTAGCTGGAGAATGGTTTTCAAATCCAGAAGTCTATTATTATTTTATATTTTATTTTCATACAAAGAGTGTGTGCCAAACAGTAGCAACATATGAGGTAAAGCAAACGGTACCATGAAATAACTCCCAAATGAAATAAATCCCATCAAAAATGAAATAATTCCCAAACCCGAAAAATGAAATAACTACCAAATGGTAAAATGAAATAACTCCCAATAATCGGCGGTTTCATAATGTTATAATTTTCTCTTCTGGGGTGTATCAAAAGCTGGCTTCGCTTAGAAAAGATTTCTTTCATTGAAGAAAGGTTTTATACTATTTCAGAAAGCCGAAATTAATTTTGCCGACAATGCAAAAATAATCTTTTCTGAGCGAAGCCGGTTTTTGATACACCCCAGAGGAGAAAACCTTAGCGTCCGGCCGAAGGTCGGCAATCCAAAAAGTTTATAGTATGCGAAGCCGCTATTTTTTTATACCCTTCACCTTCGTGAGAAGGGTATATATAAATTTGTCATTCCGTTTGTAATTTCCACAATATAATTTTCCGACCCTATAAAGTATATATATTCTGAATCCTTATAGATAGCGGAGTCGATTTAGCCATGTCCGTCTGTTGAAATCAATTTTCTGAAGACCCCAGATGTCTTCGGGATCCAAATCCTCAATAATTCTGTCAGACATGCTTTCGAGAAGTTTCCTATTTAAAATCATCAAAATCCGTCCATAAATAACGGAGATATGAGCAAAAATCCGAGACAACCTCGATTTTTGGCCTATTTTTTTATCTATATCTCGATTACTAAATCATAAATATACACAATGTGGATATCTAATGATAAATATTTCAAAGTCCTACAAATGGGTCAAAATCGGGAAAAATTTTTTTACCAGAATTTTTTTTCACGAACAACATTTTTTTGTCATAAATTGTTTTCACTAATAAATTAAAAACAAACAAATTTAAATTAATTCATGTAAATCGTAAATTAACCATATCATTATTACCACAATCATATATATAGTTACTGTGACTATAATATTGTTAAAAATGTTGAAATGGTAACAGTAAACATGCACAAATGTTGAAATGGTGTGAACAATTGGTGTGCTTAAGCGGCACTTTTATTCAAATTAACGAAGTAAAGCAAAACTTTCTGCATATGACGCTTTGTTGGCACAAAATTCGACATGTTCGAGGCAAAAAAAAAGTTGTTATTTACACTATAATATTTAATAACTAAGAGAGAATAAATGACATATAAGTTATTAAAAACAAAAACCGCGTTCAAACGACATGCATTTATTGTAAATCCTGCATTTTTTCAGAGTTCATCAATAACATATCATATGTGTTTGAAGATAAATACGTATTTAACTAGCACAGACAAAAACCACATTTTTTAACATTGCTAATGTTACAGTCAACATAACACTGTTAATCGCTTAACAGTCTTGATACTGGAATTATGATACAAAAAATACGACTGAAATATGTATCAGAAATAATTTCAGAAATATAAAAAATTAAAAAAAAGATTAAAAAAGTGTTATTATAATAATAACAAAAAAAGACATTACTACAGTAAAAAATTATATTAGTGCTTGAAAATATGAAAATAAAATTTATCATAAATGAGTTGTATGAGCGATGTGCACACTGTGACCAAATCCTACTACCTCAAGGAATAAAACCTATTGGGGAATAAAGGTAAAGTATAGTGCTTCTAAACTGCATTAACAGTTTTCCCAATTGTATTTGTGAAAAATTATATTCATCTTAGAAAATGTGAAATAATACAAAATTCTCATATATGAGTTCTCTGAGGGATGTGGTTACTGTGACCAAATTTTGTATTATTTTACATTTTCTAAGATGAATATAATTTTTCACAAATACAATTGGGAAAAACTATTAATGCAGTTTAAAAGCAATATTCATTATCTTCATTTACCACAGTGACCACATCCCTCAGAGAACTCATATATGAGAATTTTGTATTATTTCAAATTACTACGAACATAGTAAAGCTACTATGCATAGTAAATTTACCACGAACATAGTAAAACTACTATGCATAGTAAATTTACGACGAACATAGTCAATATAACACGAACATAGTAAAACTACTATACATAGTAAACATACCACGAACATAGTAAATTTACCACGAACATAGTAAATTACCACGAACATAGTAAATTTACCACGAACATAGTAAATTACCACGAACATAGTAAATTTACCACGAACATAGTAATTTTACTACTCCCGTTTTAGAGTTACTATGCATAGTCAATTTACCACGAACATAGTAAATTTACTACACCCGTGGTAGAGTTACTATGCATAGTAAATTTACCACGAACATAGTAAAATTGCTAAGCATAGTAAATTTACCACGAACGTAGTAAATTTACCACGAACATAGTAAATTTACCAAGAGCATGGTAAATTTACCACGAAAATAGTAAAATTACTATGCATGGTAAATTTACCACGAACATAGTAAAATTACTATGCATAGTTAATTTACCACGAACATGGTAAAATTACTATGCATGGTAAAATTACCACGAACATAGTAAATTTACCACGAACACAGTATATAGTAAATTTACCACGAGCATGGTAAATTTACCACGAACATGGTGAAATTACTATGCATGGTAAATTTACCAGGAACATAGACAATTTACCACGAACATAGTAAATTTACCACGAGCATAGTAAATTGACCACGATAATGGTAAAATTACTATGCATGGTAAATTTACCACGAACATAGTAAAATTACTATGCATAGTTGATTTACCACGAACATAGTAAATAGTAAATTTACCATGTACGTAGTAAATTTACCGCGAGCATGGCAAATTTACCACGAACATGGTGAAATTACTATGCATGGTAAACTTACCAGGAACATAGTAAAGTTATCACGAACATAGTAAATTTACCATGAACATAGTCAATTTACCACGAACATAGTAAATCTACTATGCATAGTAAATTTACCACGAACATGGTAAAATTACTATGCATGGTAAAATTACCACGAACACAGTAAATAGTAAATTTACCATGTTCGTAGTAAATTTACCACGAACATAGTATATTTACCACGAGCATGGTAAATTTACCACGATCATGTTTAAATTACTATGCATGGTAAATTTACCAGGAATATAGTAAAGTTATCACGAACATAGTAAATTTACCACGAACATAGTAAATCTACTATGCATAGTAAATTTACCACGAACATAGTAAAATTTCTATGCATGGTAAATTTACTATGTCCGTGGTAAATTTACTATGCATAGTAATTTTACTATGTTCGTGGTAAATTTACTATGCATAGTAGATTTACTATGTTCGTAATAAATTTACTATGTGCGTGGCAAATTTACTATGCATAGTAGATTTACTATATCCGTGGTAAATTTACTATGTTCGTGGTAAATTTACTATGCATAGTAGTTTTACTATGTTCGTAGTAAATTGACTATGTTCGTGGTAAATTTACTATGTACGTGATAACTTTACGACGAACATAGCCAATTTACCACGAACATAGTAAAACTACTATGCATAGTAATCTTACCACGAACATAGTAAATTCACCACGAACGCATAGTAAATTTACCACGAACGTAGTAAATTTGCCACGAACATAGTAAATTTACCACGAGCTTGGTTAATTTAACACGAACGCAGTAAATTTCCCACGAACATAGTAAATTTACCACGAGCATGGTAAAACTACTATGCATAGTCAATTTACTATATCCGTTCATTTAAAATAGAGACGGACAGAAGATCTGTCTGTTGAAATCAACTTTCTGTCTACCCCATCTATAAAGATCCATAAATAGCTGAGCAAAGTTTAAATACCAATCTTTCGTAAAATTTTATTGAAATTATTAACAAACTAAATTTTTTTTTTTTTGGAAAATTCACAAATGTATATCGTTTTTTTTTAATAATCAAATTTGCAGTCAAATCATAATTGCAGAACCACAAAATATTCACTCTGTAACAAGAAAATGTAACGCTACAGTCGCTTTCAAATCATTGTAGGCGAAAACCTTTAATTTAAGTAAATATTGACCACCTGGAAATGGAGCGATTTGAAAGTTTTTCTCATCTAAAATTAAATTCTTGACAATGATATCATCCTATAAAAAATAATACATATTAAGCCAACATACATACTTAATAAGTAAATTGAATAAGAACTAAATGAAATAAGTATGTATTACTTACATAATATGGACATGAATGATTTAGATTTGAATATTGCAATAAAAAATTGAATATAAACTTGAAAACAGGATAACGATTGCGACGACCGAAGAACAGACATATATCTTCGGTGATATTCCACAAGAATGGACGATAACCATTGGCACGTTTAAAGACAGCTATATTTACCTAAAAAAAGAAACACACAATTATAATTTTATTAAATGTTATTAAAGAAAAATCGAACACTTACTGTGGAATTTGTTACCGGAGTTTTTAATAAATTCACATGAATATTCAATGCCACTACACCGCGACGCACCACCTTTAGATTACATGTTTGAAAGTGGGAAAATGCTATATCGTGATCTTCACACTGGACGTTTGTAAATTTGGAATACAAATAGACAGGTGTTAAGAAAAGTAAGAGGAGAGCTAATGAGAATTGTATAAAATTTAAATGTAATTGACCGCCAGTCATTTTAGCAACTGAATAATAATAATTATCTAGTGGATCAGTGATGTAACGTTTGTTATATTTAACTAGAATTCAATTGTTCCACTATTTGATTTACTGCAAAACAGAGTCAAATAGTTTTAGTTCATTAAAAATCAATTTTGATTGTAACAATATACATAATAATAAAAGTATATTTAAAATCAGCTAGTGGCATAATAGCTGATTTTAAATATAAATATTAGAGTTCGTAATCTTCTTATATATAAATAGAACACACGTTTTTTTGTTATACACTTTTTTTAAGTATGTTATTGCCCACCAATATTTATGAAACATATATAAAATATAAAAAAAATTGTTTCATCAAGTAGTCGAATTTGTCGTTTGTATGTATGATGCCATAAACAATTAAATAAATTGATAAATTGAAGTTAGAAAGCCTCTCTTTCGTTTGATTGAAATTATAAGATTTACTGTGAATTTTATTACAAAAAAGAAAATTCTGAAATGAAAATCGAATTTTTAATTAAACAAATTTGAAATCAAATCATTATTGCAGAACCGCAAAAAAGTCACTCTGTAACCTGAAAATATGCCGATACTGTAGCTTTCAAATCATTGTAGGCGAAAATATTCACTTTAATTAAATATTGACCACCTGGAAATGGAGCGATTTGAAAGTTTTTCTCATCTATAATTAAATCCTTGACAATGATATCATTCTACAAAAAATAAAATTATGAAAATTATAGAACTAATGGGTCGATTATGGATGGCAACCGAACTTCAGTTGCGTTGTCAGTTGCCTAAATGGTATTACAGATGGCAACTGGCAGCTATCATTTCTATTGCTAAATTGGCAACTAGAAATTTGTGGTTGCCCTCTGGCAACGCAACTGAAGTTCGGTTGCCATCCATAATCGACCTATAAATGAAATAAGTATGTATTACTTACTTTATATGGACATGAATGATTTAGATTTGAATATATCAAAAAAAAATTCATAATAAACTTGAGAACAGGAAAACGATTGCGACGACCGAAGAACAAACACATATCTTCGGTAATATTCCACAAGAATGGACGATAACCATTGGCACGTTTATACACAGCTATATTTATCTAAAAAAAACACACACAATTATAATATTATTATTAAATTTTAATTAAAAATACAAAAACTTACTGTCGCATTTGTTACCGGAGTTTGCAATAAATTCACATGAATATTCATGGCCACAACACCACGGCGCACCACCTTTAGATTGCATGTTTCAAAATGGGAAAATTTCAAATCGTGATCTTCACACTGGACGTTTGTAAATTTGGAATACAAATACACAGGGCTTAAGAAAAATATGAGGAGAGCTAATGAGAATTGTATAAAATTTAAATGTAGTTGACCACCAGCCATTTTAGCAACTGAATAATAATAAATATCTAGTCGATCATTGATGCATTTTTTGTTGAATTTAAGTATAATTCAATTGTTGGGCTATTTAATTACTGAAATCAGACTTCATTCAATATGCAATCATTTAATAGATATTTATATAAATTTAGTTAATTAAAAAGCAATTTTGATTGTAGCATTATACTTAATATTAAAAGGAATTAATATAATATTCGACGATTCATATATGCAACTAGCTGATTTATAATTAATTTGTAATTGAATATAAATAAGGACTGAGAACGTTTTTTACTGTATATTTACTACTAGCTATGCTGCCGTTAACGGAATAGCGGGTGTCTTTAGGATATCTAGGTTAAATGAGATAGCGAGACATTCTAGGATTACGCTTATATGGGTCCCTGGATACGATGGAAATCAGGGTAATTGTATAGCAGAAGAACTGGCCAAAAGGAGTGCGATAATGGATGATGAGGCGATCGAGTCATTTTCTGGTATTTCCCTTGTTAGATGCAAGATGGCTGTACTATATGAGACTGCACAAAACAGGTGGACCAATGAGCATTCCTATATTACAACGAGTTATACTTGGCAAGTATATGATGCCAGCAGGAAAAATTTACTTTTGAAATATAGACGTGAGCAAATAAGGCTAGTTGTTTCCTGCATTACAGGTCACTGTATAATTGGGACACATGCTAGAGGAATGGGCCTATGGTTTAACGATTACTGTAGGAGCTGTCATAATGATGAGGAGGAGGAGAATGTGGCTCACCTATTCCGCCAATGCCTGGCTCTAACAAGCCTCGGAATTCCATTTCTATCATGCTTGGAGGAGCTATCAAGGATGAATCTTATTCGAATCAACTTGGAGACACGTAGCACCGTCGTTTTAAATCACTTGCCCTTGGTAAGCATATCAGCCTAACGATGCTGGCAATCCTCGACCTATAGCGCTCGTCGTTGAAGAGAATTGGCCTGGCCAACGTCGTTCTCAAAGAAATATGGGCCGATGACACCGTCATCCAAAAATCCACACCAAACAGTGACTTTTTCGGAATGCATTGGATCTTGGAGATCTAATGGATTTTGAACGTCCCCATTTCGACAATTTTGTTAAGTGATGATGCCATATGGCGAGAATATTGACATATGGTCAAATAGGTGAAGCGAGCGGAGCGTTGCCTGAACAGGACACCCATTTTTATAACTCAATCGTAGGAGTTTTTATACCCTAAATTTAACTTCAGTCGTAGTTCATTTTATACTCTAATTTGAGCATCAGTAGTAGGTCTTTTTATACCCTTCACCTTCGTGAGAAGGGTATATATAAATTTTTCATTCCGTTTGTAATTTCCACAGTATAATTTTCCTTATAGATAGCGGAGTCTTTTAAGCCATGTCCGTCTGTCTGTCTGTCTGTCTGTCTGTTGAAATCACTTTTCGGAAGACACCAAGTAACTTACAAACTTGATTCATACATCAATATATCGGGAATTCTTCCGGCTCGGTTGCTATTTAAAATCCAGAAAATCGGCCCACAAATGGCTGAGATATAAGAAAAAAAACCGGGCCAAAATTTTTGGTCTATTTTTGATCTATATCTGGATTACTAAGTCATTAATATAGACAATATGGATATCTAATGATAGATATTTCAAAGTTCATTGCAACGATAAGGCTATAGTAATTTGGACCTATAATGGATCAAAATCGGGAAAAATATTTTTTAACCCGATTTTTTTTTACCAAACCATTTTTTGTCACAAATTTTTTTTCAGTAGTAAATTTAAAAATTAAAAAAAAAAATTTGAAAAAAATTAAAAAAAACTTTTCGAAAAAAAAAATATTTTTTAAATTTTGAAAAAAATTTTTTTTTAATTTTTGAAAAAAATTTCGTTTACCTAAAAATATTTAAAATTTGTATTTTAAAGTACAATTTGGTGAAGAGTATATAAGATTCGCCACAGCCGAATATAGCTCTCTTACTTGTTCTATATAAATGTTAGCTTCGCTCGTATGTATTTTTATACTCCAATATTAGCTTCAATCGAAGGTCTTTTTATACTTCAATTTTAGCCTCAATCCTAAGTCTTTGTATTCCAATTTTATCTTCAATTGTAGGTCTTTTTATACTCTAATTTTAGCTTCGCCCGAAAGTCATTTTATACTCTAATTTGAGCTTCAGTCGCAGGTCCTTTTATACTTAAATTATAGCTATATTAGTAATTCTAAGGCATGAGATCGAAAAATTCTTAACTTCAATTTTCGTGCTCTGTTTTTGGCCTCTAAACTTTTAGCAGCATTCCTCTCAGGAACTTTTTGAGCCTTGTATGTTTTTAAACCTGGATTAGCTTTAAGTTTTCGTACCAAATAGTCCGAGCACCGGGTTGCTTTCCTACCAGATGTGTTGGGAGCTCTTTTGAAAATGCTTTAAATTTTTTTGAATTTCGAAACATCATGTGAACCATTTCTTTTATACTTCTGTATACCTAAACCAGGTTCTCTATCACCGGACAAGTTCTCCCGGTACTGTTTAATAACATTGGAAACAATTTGACGGTAGACCTTTGAATGCTTCCTACTTTTTGTAGAACCAAGTTGGGTTTTGTTGAAAATATTTAATAATTTTAGCACTTTATTCTGGTCACTCATTTAATCAGACTATAATTGACATTATACATAATAACTGATATGCTTTACTTGGGTTAAAAGTTTTAATGAAAAACGTGTGTTAAGAATTTTACGATCTCACTCCTTATCATCGTTTACTGATAATAACGTCAGAAAGCTGTCTTGACGCTTACGAAAGCTGGTAACATTGACACCAGGTTCAAGCAGATGAAGACTTTTGAAGTCTGCAGCTAAAATTTCTGATTTGTTTTTAGACAGACTCAGTCTCCTAGCCAATGCATTTAAATGACCTTGTGACATTATTAATGGTCTTGGGATAACTTAAAATCCAGTGTAATCACTACCTGCGCAATAAAAGGTTCCTGTTTCAGCGATTAATCCATCAACAAAATGTCTAGAACTTCGAAGTTGTAGCACAGGTACTGGGAGTTCGTTAGAATGCGAAACTGGGAACATGGCTGATGGTACAGCTTTGTATATATTGTTGGGGTACTTTAAAATAAAATTCTCAATAAAGGCGAAGTTAACCCTAAGGACTCTTTTTTTGTGTCTTATTTATGACTTCTGGACTTATAGTAATTTTTTTTGTGTTGTACAGTGTAATAGATTTTTAAATAGTTTGAGTTAATTAAAAATCAATTTAGAATGATTGTAACAATAATAAAAGTATTTAGAACGGGTATTGTTTCAGCCGTATACAGTTCGTTCTGATTAAACATCAACATAATACTTAGTATTTTAGATAACAATAACTATAGTTAATTGATCATAATATAATTTATTCATCATTATATTTATTTAATTGAACAAATTTAACAATAGCTGGACAGTTGTTTACAAATCCAGAAGTCTGTTTTTCATACAAACTTTTATTATAGATGAGGTTAATAAAATGTCATTAGCTCCTTGGGCTATACACGATGTTGACAAACTTAAAATAAACAAGTAAGAGTGTTTGTTATATTCGGTTGTGCCAAATTCTGTATACCCACCATCAATATGTGACGGTTTATGTCCATTTTAATTACATTATTAATTGTTATGTTATATAAATGTTCAATTACTTTTGTGAGGGGGGCCTTGTGTTGTGACTAGGGACGAATAATGCCCAATTTTCTCCATACTTCACAGTATAATGTCAGAGAACTTAAATCTAATTTGTGCAAAATTTTATAAGGATTGTCGCAAAGTCAACATATTTATGACTGCTCCAACAGTAAAGAGACATTTCTATGGGGGTTAGGTGAAATTATGGATCGATATTTCTTATTTTCAATACCATGAAAACACATAGAGTATTTGTAGAAAATTTCAGCTAGTTAGTTGCTTTGTTTTGGGGCCCTATCATCTTTTCAACAGAGAGATATGCGGACAGACGGACGGACATAGTCAGATCGACTTAGAATGTTATGATGACCCGGAATATAGTGGGTGTATAACTTAAAAATACCAGATTTTTATACCCTTCACCTTCGTGAGAAGGGTATATATAAGTTAGTCATTCCGTTTGTAATTTCCACAATATTATTTTCCGCCCCTATAAAGTATATATATTCTGGATCCTTATAGATAGCGGAGTCGATTAAGCCATGTCCGTCTGTTGAAATCAATTTTTTGAAGACCCCAGATATCTTCCGGATCCAAATCTTCAATAATTCAAAAATATGAGCAAAAATCCGAGACAACCTCGATTTTTGGCCTATTTTTTTATCTATATCTCGATTACTAAATCATAAATATACACAATGTGGATATCTAATGATAGATATTTCAAAGTCCATTGCAATGATGTATATAAGGCTATAGTAAGTAGAACCTACAAATGGGTCAAAATCAGGAAAAATTTTTTTACCCGAATTTCTTTTCACGAACAAAATTTTTTTGTCATAAATTGTTTTCACTAATAAATTAAAAATAAACAAATTTAAATTAGTTCATGTAAATCGTAAATTAACCATATCATTATTACCACAATCATATATATAGTTACTGTGACTATAATATTGTTAAAAATGTTGAAATGGTAACAGTAAACATGCACAAATGTTGAAATGGTGTGAACAATTGGTGTGCTTAAGCGGCACTTTTATTCAAATTAACGAAGTAAAGCAAAACTTTCTGCATATGACGCTTTGTTGTTAAAAACAAAAACAGCGTTCAAACGACATGCATTTATTGTAAATCCTGCATTTTTTCAGAGTTCATCAATAACATATCATATGTGTTTGAAGATAAATACGTATTTAACTAGCACAGACAAAAACCACATTTTTTAACATTCCTAATGTTACAGTCAACATAGCACTGTTAATCGCCTAACAGTCTTGATACTTGAATTATGATACAAAAAATACGACTGAAATATGTATCAGAAATAATTTCAGAAATATAAAAAATTTAAAAAAAAAAAGTGTTATTATAATAATAACAAAAAAAGAAATTACTTACAGTATAAAATTATATTAGTGCTTGAAAATATGAAAATAAAATTTATCATAAATGAGTTCTATGAGCGATGTGCACACTGTGACCAAATCCTACTACCTCAAGGAATAAAGGTAAAGTATAGTGCTTTTAAACTGCATTAATAGTTTTTCCCAATTGTATTTGTGAAAAATTATATTCATCTTAGAAAATGTGAAAAAATACAAAATTCTCATATATGAGTTCTCTGAGGGATGTGGTCACTGTGACCAAATTTTGTATTATTTTACATTTTCTAAGATGAATATAATTTTTCACAAATACAATTGGGAAAAACTATTAATGCAGCTTAAAAGCACTATACTTTACCTTTATTCCCCAATAGGTTTTATTCCTTGAGGTAGTAGGATTTGGTCACAGTGTGCACATCGCTCATACAACTCATTTATGATAAATTTTACTTTCATATTTTCAAGCACTAATTTAATTTTTTACTGTAGTAATGTCGTTTTTTGTTATTATTATAATAACACTTTTTTAATCTTTTTTTTAATTTTTTATATTTCTGAAATTATTTCTGATACATATTTCAGTCGTATTTTTTGTATCATAATTCAAGTATCAAGACCGTTAAGCGATTAACAGTGCTATGTTGACTGTAACATTAGCAATGTTAAAAAATGTGGTTTTTGTCTGTGTTAGTTAAATACGTATTTATTTTCATACACATACATATCATTCCAAAAATATGAAAATTTCACAAAAATGCTAAAAAAAATTACTTTTCTAGATGAAAATGGTAAAATTACTATGCATAGTAAATTTACCACGAACATAGTAAAACTACTATGCATAGTAAATTTACCACAAACATAGTATATTTACCACGAACATACTAAATTTACTACCGATATAGTAATTTTAGTACATCCGTGGTAGAGTTAATATGCATAGTAAATTTACCACGAACATAGTAAATTTACCACGGACATAGTATATTTACCACGAACATAGTAAATTTACTACGGATATAGTAAATTTACTACGTATATAGTAATTTTACCACATTCGTGGTAGATTTACTATGCATAGTAAATTTACCACGAACATAGTACATTTACTACACCCGTGGTAGAGTTACTATGCATAGTAAATCTACCACGGTCATAGTAAAATTACTATGCATAGTAAATTTATCACTAACATAGTAAATTTACCACGAATATATTAAAACTACTATGCATAGTCAATTTACCACGAACATAGTAAATTTACCACCAACATAGTAAATTTACCACGAATATAGTAAAATTACTACGAACACAGTAAAACTACTATGCATAGTAAATTTACCACGAACATAGTCAATTTACCACGAACATAGTAAATTTACCACGAACATAGTAAAACTACTATGCATAGTAAATTTACCACGAATATAGTAAATTTACCACGAATATAGTAAAATTACTACGCATAGTAAATTTACCACGAACGTAGTAAATTTACCACGAGCATGGTAAATCTACTATGCATAGTAAATTTACCACGAGCATGGTAAATCTACTATGCATAGTAAATTTACCACGAGCATGGTAAATTTACCACGAACACAGTAAATAGTAAATTTAATACTATGTTCGTGGTAAATTTACTATGCATAGTAGATTTACTATGTTCGTGGTAAATTGACTATGTTAGTAATAAATTTACTATGTGCGTGGTAAATTTACTATGCATAGTAGTGTTACTATGTTCGTGGTAAATTTACTATGTTCGTGGTAAATTTACGAAGAACATAGTCAATTTACCACGAACATAGTAAAACTACTATGCATAGTAAATTTACCACGAACATTGCTTTCCTAGGTGAATAGTTCATTTAAAATAGAGACGGACAGAAGATCCGTCTGTTGAAATCAACTTTCTGTCTACCCCATCTATAAATGGGTGATATAAAGATCCATAAATAGCTGAGCAAAGCTTAAATACCACTCTTTCGTAAAATTTTACTGAAATTATTAACAAACACAATTTTTTTAATTTTTTTTGAAAAATTAACAAATGAATATCGTTTTTTTAATTAAACAAATTTGCAGTCAAATCATAATTGCAGAACCACAAAAAGTCACTCTGTAACATGAAAATATAGCGAAAAAGTCGCTTTCAAATCATTGTAGGCGAAAACCTTTCCTTTAAGTAAATATTGACCACCTGGAAATGGAGCGACTTGAAAGTTTGCCTCATCGAAAATTAAATTCTTGACAATGATATCTTCCTATAAAAAATAATACATATTAAGCCAACATACATAATTAGTAAATTGATAAAGAACTAAGGCCTGATTCAGAAACACGAAAGCAAAACAATTTTCAAAATTTTGTATGAAAAACACTCAAAAATTATTTAAAAATTGTTTGATTTCATGCAAAATTTTTTTTAAAATTTTTGTCATTTCGTTTTTCTGAAATAGGCCCAAAATGTAATGTGTATTACTTACAGTATATGGACATGAATGATTTAGATTTGAATATTTCAAAAAAAAATTCATAATAAACTTGAGAACAGGATAACGATTGCGACGACCGAAGAACAGACATATATCTTCGGTGATATTCCACAAGAATGGACGATAACCATTGGCACGTTTAAAGACAGCTATATTTACCTAAAAAAAGAAACACACAATTATAATTTTATTAAATGTTATTAAAGAAAAAGCGAACACACTTACTGTCGAATTTGTTACCGGAGTTTGGAATAAATTCACATGAACATTCAATGCTACTACACCGCGGCGCACTACCTTTAGATTGCATGTTTGAAAGTGTGAAAATTTTATATCGTGATCTTCACACTTAACGTTTGTAAATTTGGTATACAAATACACAGGGGTTAAGAAAAATATGATGATAGTTAATGAGAATTTTAAAAAATTTAAATATAATTGAGGGCCAGCCATTTTAGCAATTGACTAATAATAAGTATCTAGTGGATCATTGATGTAGCCTTTGTTATATTTAACTTGATTTCAATTGTTCCGCTATTTGATTTACTGAAAACAGAGTCAAATAGTTTTAGTTCATTAAAAATCAATTTTGATTGTAACAATATAATAATAATAAAAGTAATTATGCCACTAGCTTATTCCTAGTTTAACGTAAACATACGAGTAGTAATCTATATATATGAAAGAGTAACGTTACTGACTGACTGATTTATCATCGCACTCCCCAAAACTATCCACTAAGAAGGGATTTTTGGAAATTCGAACGTTTAGGGTGTAAAAAAGGGTACATTTGGTAACCTTATATCTTCAATACTAATGAAGATACAAAAAAACTTTAAATTGCATGCTAACCCACTTAAAAAAAAAAGCTGACAGGTGTTTGGTACTTTTTCAAAATTCGAACCTTTTGGGGGAGAAATCGGGTAAAAATTTTATTTTGGTACTTTTTTGGCACCCTATGTATCTTTTAAACCAATAATTATAGAAACAAGTTTTAAATCGCATTCTTTACTTATCGAAAAATAAAAAATATAAGTTTGATACTTTTTGGAAATTCGAACAGTTAAGGGATACAAATTGTGTTTATTTTTGGTACTTTTTCCATAAAATATGTTTTTCTACAAATTGATATGAATGTTTTATTTAAAGCTCCCACCACGATACAGCAATTTATTTGAGTAGAATTTTACCAGCGCAATGGGGATAAAAAAGGTACCAAAAAGGGGATAAAAAACGGAAAATACATTTTATTTAACATTGAATTCATGCAAAAATTAACTAACAGAGTGCTATTTGGAACTCGACTGCCAAGGTGTATATTGGTCCAAATGCGGGTAACAGTTTGGTACTTTTTTTTAAAACTTATTTTTCTTGAGCACATTAACAGAGATTTTAATCGTTTAAGACATGTCTTTAGCATAAACAATTTTGGCAATTTTGGAATATTTTTAAATTTCAAACTTGAGGGGTGTTCAAGGAGGAAAATGGGATTTGGTACATTTTTCCGAATGGTACTTTTTCTAATATTTTAAATTATTTCACTTATCGACATTAAACTTAGCTGATATGTATCTGAGTGAAGTTAGAGTTAGGAATAGGAAATAATATTTAGGTACCAAAATTTGAGAACTGATCTATAGGTAATTTTTTGTTCTTCTAATGGTACTTTTTGAATTTTCTTTAATAATGGACCTAGAATTATGAAATTAAACATATATAGTTCTGAGTTCAATGGAGAGAATTTATCGCAGCTTTTCTTTATTAGAATAGTAGTTTATGCATTTTGTTCACTAATGATACTAGAAATAGAAATAAATCTTATATGGATCCGATCGTGTGGTACTTTTTCTTTATTCGAATGGTACTTTTTTTAATTTCTTCACCAATGAACCTAGAAACATGAAATAAAGCTTATATGGACCCGAGTGAGTGGGAAACCACAAGTGGGGACTTTTGGGTACTTTTTCTATATTATCATGGTACTTTTTGATTTTTTGTAATTATGGACATAGAAATATGAAATTAAGCGTATATGGTGCTAAATGAGTTAAAATTCAAGGGGATACCTTATGGTACTTTTTGTTTATTGTAATGGTACTTTTTCGAATTTTCTATAACAATGTATTTAGAAACATGAAATTGAGCATATATGGTCCTAAGTGTGTGAGAATTCTAGGGGGAGACTTTTTGGTACTTTTTCTTTATTCGAATGGTACTTTTTTTAATTTCTTCACCAATGAACATAGAAACATGAAATAAAGCTTATATGGACCCGAGTGAGTTGGAATCCACAAGTGGCTGACTTTTGGTACTTATTCTTTATTCTAATGGTACTTTTTAGAATTTTCTATAACAATGAATTTAGAAACATGAAATTGAGCATACATGAAATTAAGTGAGTTAGAATTCTAGGGGGAGACTTTTTTGTACTTTTTCTTATTTCGAATGGTACTTTTTGTAATTTCTTCACCAATAAACCTTGAAATATAAAATAAACGTTATATGGACGCGAGTGAGTGGGAAACCACAGGTGGGGACTTTTTGGTACATTTTCTATATTCTAATGGTACTTTTTGATTTTTTTGTAATAATGGACATAGAAATATGAAATTAAGCATATGTGGTCCTGTGAGTTAGAATTCTAGGGGGACCCTTGGTACTTTTTCTTTATTCGAATGGTACTTTTTGAAATTTTTTCACCAATGAACCTAGAAACATAAAATAAAGGTTATATGGACCCGAGTGAGTGGGAAACCACAGGTGGTACTTTTGAATATTCTTTAATAATGGACCTAGAATTATGAAATTAAGCATATATGGTCCTAAGTGATTGAAAATTCAAGTTGATATTTCATGGTACTTTTTCTTTATTCTAACTATTCTGAATTTTCTATAACAATGGACAAATTAAATAGGTATCAGATGGAATAGGACGATAAATATTTTGAAAATTGCGTACAAACGTTATTTGCTAATCAAATATTTTGGTAAGTTACGATGTTTCATGCTTTATTATTAACATATTTTTTAATTCTACATTGATATACGTTTATTTTAATATCAAAATATACGCTAAAGAAGTAGCGGGTAATAGTAAGTACTCCAACTATGCTTGGCCATAATATAATTTATTACGCATTACATTGATTTAATTGACAACATTTACCCCATTAACACGCAGTCTGTTTCTGTGTTAACCCACAGTATAACTATTAGTATTAATGGGGGTCAGCCTAACTACAATAGCTGGAAAGTCAATTTGAAATCCATAAAGTCTACTATTATTTTAAATTTCGTACCAAAAAAAAAAAAAAAATCAAATTATGTTTTAAATTTAATTTAAATATTCCAGAGAAATTTCAATCCCTACGCACAGTGGTTTAGAAACGTTTTTTTTTTAATAATTCGGTATCACGGGAACTATTAGAGGTATTGTTACGACATTCTATATAAAATAAACCGTATTTTTTCTTTTGTAGAAACAAATTTTTTTCTGGACTTCGGATATGGGCATTTCCTCCGATTAGTCAACCAGGATCGAAAAATAAAATGTTGATAATCATCGTGTTTTTTTGAAGATATTTCGATATAATTTGGTACATATAAGTTTTTCGGCCCAAGGACGAAGCCTATTGAAACTGGCTGAAATCGGTCCATTATTTCACCTAGCCCCCATACAAATGGCATCCCGAAATTGGACTTTAACGGTCTTAAATGTTTAATTTATATAGGTATCTACACAAATATTGTTTCAAATACGTTTTATATATACCGAATTCATGTCAGCAAATTTTATTATGATCGGTCCATAATTAATCATAGCTGCCATATAAGACCCGCTTACGTAAATCACTTTAACGTTCATAAATCTCATAAAAATGTTGGTATACACATAAAATTCAACATAAATAACTCTCATATAGACTGCGACCTAATTTCATGGTGATCGGTCAATAATTGGTCATAGCTCCCACATAAGGCCCACTTCCGAAAATCACTCACGAATATAAATTATTGAATTTTAAACGAAAAATGTTTTTGCTCATTTACTTAGTGTAGGGTATTATATGGTCGGGCTTGACCGACCATATTTTCTTACTTATTTTTTAAGGAAATTTGAAGATATTTATGGGAAAATGCATAAAAAAATCTAATGGAAAAATCGTACGTTTGCCATCCGTACATTCGCGACCGGTACTTAAGCCAATTAAACAAAAACCAATAGAGATATTTTATTGTGTAAATACCGGATAGAGACCTACATTAATACACTTTTAAAATAAATTAAGAAAAGAATAAAAAAAAATTGTACTGTTTGTTTTGTGTTTGTTCAGATACTGAGACTGAGATCGTAAAATTCTTAACACTTAAAATTCTAACACGTTTTTCATTACCACTTTTAACCCAAGTATTTTTTGATTTTTTTTTTTTTGATCAAGTTACCTTTGAAAAGCATGTCAGTTATTATGTCTAATGTCAGTTATGTTCATTTGTTGTTAATCTGATTAAAATGAGTGACCAGAAAGAAGTGCGTACTAAAATTATTAAATATTTTCAACAAAACCCAACTTGGTCCTACAAAAAGTTGGTCAAACAATCAAAGGTGTGCTATCAAACTGTTTCCAATGTTATTAAACAGTACCGGGAGAACTTTTCCGTTGATATAAAACCTGGTTCAGGTAGAAGGAATGGTCCACATTCTGAAGCCAAAAAAATAGAAATCATTTTCAAAAGAGCTCCCAACACCTCCGGTAGGAAAGCTGCCCGGTTAGGTTAGTACTCGGACTATTTGGTACGAAAAGTTAAAGCCAATGCAGGTTTAAAAACATACAAGGCTCAAAAAGTTCCTGACAGGAACTCTGCTACAAAAAAAATTTTAATTTTTCTGGAAAAGCCTTTAAAAAGATACATAAAAATTCAAAAATGTTAAAAAATATTTTATTTTACTTCCCAAAATTGATTTTTCCACAAATTTCAACTTTGCTAAACCATAAAAGTATGAATAGAACCCTTTTCAAACACTCATTTCATAGGTTGATCAATTATCTAAGTGGTAACTGCCTTTTACATCATTATCTCATTTGGTTAAAATGTTATGAAAAAACTCAAATGGCTCCACTGTGCGACGGCATGGGTTATGTTGGCATTGAGGGCAGCGTGGTCTGTGGCTTATTCGCGACTAAAGAAACCCTCATAAGAAAAAGACTAACGGGGCCAAATCGCACGATCTCGCTGGCCACTTCACACCACCTACACGTGAGATGATCATGCCCTGAAATCGTTGGTATAGAAAGTTCAATGTAGCATGAGCAGTACGTCATATAGCGCAGTCGTTTTGAAGTCACATGTCGTTGGTATGCATATCATTTGCAATTATTGACCTATAGCGCTCGTCGTTGAAGGGGTTTGGCCTGGCCAATGTCGTTCTCAAAGAAATATGGACCTATCATGCCGCCAGCCCAAAATTCACATCAATCACTGAATTGGATCTTGGATCTCTTGTGGATTGGTATCGTTCCCAATTCGACAATTTTGTTAACTGACGATCCCATATGGGCAGAAATGGGCCGCTCGTTGCCCGAACAGAACACCCATTTTGATAACACAATTTTATCATTTGGACGTATTGTTGAACGCTATATCCATCTATGGTGATTTGGCATAACAAACTGAATATATGACAGCCAATTTTACAGATGTAGCTTCAACAATATGGCCACTAACAACTTTCAAACTTAGGAGGTCCTTATTGGAAGATTCTTTACATATGTATTTATTTAAAGGGTGTATCAAAATGTATGCAAGATTTTAATTAAATAAAAAGCACAGTTTTTTTTCCTTTAGATTATTATTTCTTTATTGAATCAACGGGCAAATAGTATCCACGGCTTTCTGGCACATACGCAATCTTTTGTCGAAATTGTCTGAGATTATAAATATGGCTGCACACTTCTTCAATGCACGGGTAGTTGTGTTGGCACAGACCTTTGACTTCAAGTAACCCCATAACAAGAAATCTAATGGCTTTAAATCACACGATCTAAGTATCCAATTCTGATCAGTACACAACCAGGAAATGTCCCTCGTAGTAAGTGATTTATTTCACAGGCTGTATGCAATGCGGCTCGGTCTTGTTAAAACGACTCGTTGTCCATATCAATATCATCAAATTCAAGCGGAAATATCTATTTATCCCAGCAGTTCATATTGCGTTGACGAGCATTAGTGACATGAACTGACTCTTTTTCGAAGAAGTTATGGACAATTCAGAAATCCATCAGGGTGAAGAGAGCCTCATCACTGTGGCTGCACATCTCTCATAATTTTAACTAACTCTAAACAGTCAGCTGGGTTATAGTTTCCCTTTTTTAGTTGGCAACACTTTATCGCACAAATGGCTGCGAAATCACTTCAGAATGCAGCAGTCGCATAATTACGAATATGCAAGCATACAAACTTATATAGATTTCTAGCAACTTGACACAGATTTTTAATGAAGACATAATTGAGTAGCTTCTCTTTGTTTGGAAAATGTTTTAATTTATTTTACTTAATTAAAGTGTTAGTATGAACAACAGCAATATTAATAAAATTTGTTAATACTCATTTAATGATGATACAAGTACTTTACTATAATGAAGCAACAGGTTTTTTTTAGTGGGAGGTGTTACTTTATTTTTTATTTATGGGGTTTCCCAAGCATATAAATATTTGGTATTGAAAAACAATAATCTAATGGTTTTCCCAATGCTAATAGTTCAATTATCTGCTATTTTTTGCCAACATAAAATACACAGACACATACAATACTTACATTCCAGCAGTTCTGGATGACTGTTCCGAACTAGAGATTTTAATTAGATATGAGAATAGTTATTTTAACATGTGTGTTTACTAGGCAGTAGTCAGCTGACCCTACAAAGATACTGGCTGGTTCAAAGTAGTTCACGCATGGGAACGTGAAGCCAGCCAATGAGCCGAATCTACACCATAAATGGCGCCAAGTTAATGCTCTGTATTTGGTGTAAGCAAAGGTATCATAAGCTGCTGAAATCTGGCCAGACCATCACATGGAACATGTACCGAACGCAATTGATTCTTTTGAAGGGAGCATTTGCCAAAAACTTCCAGAATATGCGGCCAGACACGAAACCGTAATATTTCATTATAACAACGATCGGCCACATGTTGCATTACCTGTCAAAATCTATTTAGAAAGACGTGGTTAGGAAGTTTTGCCTCATCCACCTTATGTTTCAGACTTTGCACCGTCCGACTACTATTTGTTTCGATCGATGTAGAACGCTCTCTCTGGGATACGCTTCACTTTGGAACAGAGTATCTGAAATTGGCTTGATTCATTCTTGACCTCACAAGATGAGTAGTTCTTTTGGATCGGAATCCATATGTTGCCAGAATGATGGGAAAAGGTCATAGCTAACAATAGCAAATACTTTGAATAAAGTTATATTGTACAAATGTTTAAAAAAAAAAAAACTAAAAGTTTAAAAAAATCCAGCACTTTGAAGTCATAAACCCAATAGCATGCACCGAATAGTGTGTGAGAGTGTCAATAGACATCATTTCGAGGAGTACAAGTCAGGTTCATTTGAATACTGTTTTGTACTCTAATTATACTCTAATTTTAGCTTCAGTCGTAGTTCATTTTATATTAAAATTTGAGAATTAGTAGTAGGTCTTTTTATAACCTTCACCTTCGTGAGAAGGGCATATATAAGTTTGTCATTCCGTTTGTAGTTTCCACAGTAAAATTTTCCGACCCTATAAAGTATATATATTCTGGATTCTTATAGATAGCGGAGTCGATTGAGCCATGTCCGCCTGTCTGTCTGTTGAAATCACTTTTCTGAAGACCCCAAGTAACTTACAAACTTGATTCATACATCAATATATCGGGAATTCTTCCGGCTCGGTAGCTATTTAAAATTGAGAAAATCGGCCCACAAATGGCTGAGAAATAAGAAAAAAACCGGGCCAACCTCGATTTTTGGCCTATTTTTGATCTATATCTGGATTACTAAGTCATTAATATAGAGAATATGGATATCTAATGAAAGATATTTCAAAATCCATTGCAACGGATAAGGCTATAGTAATTTGTACCTACAATGGGTCAAAATCGGGAAAAATATTTTTTAACCCGAATTTTTTTTTACCAAAAACATTTTTTTGTCACAAATTGTTTTTTCACTAGTAAATTTAAAAAAAAAATTTTTCAAAATTTAAAAAATTAAATATTAAAAAAAAAAAATTTTTCAAAAAATAAAAAAAAATTTTTTTGAGGACAATTTTGAAAAAAGATATTATTTTTTAAATTTTGAAAAGTTTTTTTTTTAATTTTGAAAAAATTTCTTTTACCTAAAAATATAAAAAATTTTTATTTTAAAGTATAATTTGGTGAAAAGTATATATAGCTCTCTTACTTGTTATATTTCAATTTTAGCTTCTCTCGTATGTCTTTTTATACTCCAATTATAGCTTCAATCGAAGGTTTTTTATACTTCAATTTTAGCCTCAATCTCAAGTCTTTGAGTTCCAATTTTAATTTTCGTTCGAAAGTCATTTTATACTCTAATTTGAGCTTCAGCCGCAGGTCCTTTTATACTTAAATTTTAGCTATATTAGTAATTCTATATAGTAATTCTTTTTATACTCCAATTGTAGCATCAATCGTAGCTCTTTTTATACTCCAATTTCAGCATCAAATCCTTTTATGAACCAATTTTAGTTTCAATCGTAGGTCTTTTTGTACTACAATCGCAAGTCTTTTTATAGCCTAATTTAAGCTTCAATCGTAATTATATTTATACTTAAAGTTTAGCTCCAATCATAGGTCTTTTCATACTCCAATTTTAGCCTCAATCGTAAGTCCTTATAATAAAATTTTAGCTTCACTCGTAGTTTTCTATACTCCAATTTTAGCTTCAATCGAACGTCTTTTTATTTTAGTTTCACACTTATGTCTTTTTATTATCCAATTTTAGCATCAATCGTAGCTCTTTTTATACTTCAATTTTAGCTATAATCGAAAGTCGTTTTATACTCCAATTTTAGCATCAGTCGTAGGTCTTTTTATAATCTAATCCAATAGATTATTTCTGGAGCTTGAAATAACTACTTTCTAAAGTGTGGTATAACAAGTTTAAGTGACTACACTCTAGATTAGTAAGAGACATTAAATTGACAATTGACTGCATGCTACATTACCTAGGATACATTAAGTAACCAACTGATATATCTTTGCACTACAATGATCGCATTGACTACATATAAAACTACTGGGTCATATATTATAGTGTTAATAATGTTCACTTTTTTCCACTTGATGTTTATTAAAATTAAAATTAATGATTAAACTCAATGGGCTGCGCTATAAAAAAACTGTATGATAAATGAAAGTGAAAACAATAAAGCATAAAAAAAAAACTGAGAGAAAAACCTAATTATAATAATATTAAAATATTAGAATAATTGCACACATTTTCTAAAATCATAACGTACCCAAGTTAAGGGAATTATGAAACAATTTTTTGCCACCTACTACTACTACCACCCAGTGTTTAAACAATTTGTCTTTAGATTTTTTGTTATTAATTCTATCAATGTGAGCAATAACTTGACTTTATATAGAATTTTATTAATAAATATTTTGTTTATTTAGTACTTTTTTTTTTTTTGTTTATTTTGTATATACTACATTTTACTTATTTTTATAACAATAAAAAGAAAAAAATTAAACATAGAATAACAGCAACAAAATCACAAACAAATTATTTAGATTCAAAGACACCCACAGTTAAACATTTTCCCTATCAGCGGGAATAAAATTATTCATGAATGAATTAAGAGCTAAAAAATAAGTAAAAACTGTTTTTATGTGTTTGCTTTTATTGAAAAAAAAAAAAACTTGATTAAATATTTTGTTAGTACTCTACATTAGGCTTTATAAGCTAAATGGAGAAGATGTAATTTAATTCTATGCTTATGAATATTTTTTACAAGAACTGATAAATCATAATTATATTCAAACAAAGCTTAATAAATGGTACATTAGTCATTTAATTTAAATCTTGTTCTAATGTCGCGTTCTTGCACTTGTTTGTTGTCAGAACTCTGCGATTGGTCTTTGCCAAGTGGTTGCAATTTTGAATTCTAATCATATTAACTAAAAAATGTTGGTGTACTAAAATTTTATTTTGATTTTTAAAGTGTGTCGCGTTCTCCATCGTAAGTATTATATATACAGAATGACGAACCAATAAATAAGAAGTTTATGTTGAAATTACTTATACTAGTCCTTATTTCAAATGTAAAGAGAACATATGTCGCGTTATAAATGTCGCGTGCTTAATCCATGAAAGATGTTGATAAAATTCTTGTCGACTTCAACAATTTTTCTTTTATTTTTAATAAAATTGTATTTCAGTTAACCAAAAACACTGAAATAAATGTTTGAGTAAACATTTTTTGTTGATTTGAAGAAATAATGAAAAAAAATCAACTTAAATTCCACTTACGAGCTTTGGTTAAGTTGTTGCATAAAATACAACTTATACTCTACACTGTAGAGTCTACAATAACCAATTTCCAAAATTTGTATTTTGATCATGACTACTGAAACATAATAGCTCACATGCCTCTATTCTTATTGCCCACTCTAAAATTCAATATTTTTTTAAAATATTTTAGCCAAACTAAAACATTGTTTTCCATATTCCACCTCACCCCCACCCACCACTTTTTATTCCAGCACAATAAACATTAGCGAATTAGAATTAATGCCAAAACACATTTTGTTTTGTGTTGTATTATTAATATTAGTCATTAGTCAACCGACAAAACCAACATTTAAATTAAGCTAAACTAAAATGCTAATAAACTTCCAAACATATTTGTTGCTATTGCTTTTTCTCTAATTTCGCTGTGAAAATGTGTGTGTGTGTGGCACACAGTTGGATGGAACAGCTGGATGGATGTGGCAAAATAATTCTTTAACAGAAAATAAAAAAAAACGAAAAATTACCATAAAATCTATGGGAGAACATAAACACCTGTCTAGCTAAATTGAAAATTGTTTGATTGTTGGTATAATGAAGATTTTGAGTGATAAGAAAAGTGGTGATTTAATAAGATGAATTGTTTCCTTAACAATTCAATTAAATGTGTTGACATTTTAACAGAGCTTAATGAAATATTAATTATATTACCGTTTAATTGTAACAAACAAGTTAATACTAATCCTAAAACAAGTAGAAAATTGTGAATTGAGATAAAACAAGTAAGAGAACTATATTCGGCTGTGCCAAATCTTATATACCCTTCACCAAATTATACTTTAAAATAAAAATTTTAAATATTTTTAAGTAAACAAAATCAAATTTTTTTTGTTTTCAAAATATAAAAAAAAATTTTTTTTTCTGAATTGTTTTTCAAAATTTAATTTTTTTTTTCCAAATTGTTTTTTTAATTTTTTAAATTATTTTTTTTTAATTTATTAGTGAAAAAAAATTTTGTTGGTTAAAAAAAAAATTCGGGTTAAAATTGTTCTGAATTGTTCTTCAAAATTTAATTTTTTTTCGAAAATTTTTTTTTTTGAATTTCTTTTTTTTTAATTTTTTAAATTTATTAGTGAAAAAAATTTTTTTTGGTAAAAAAAAATTCGGGTTAAAAAATATTTTTCCTGATTTGGACTTATTGTATGTCCAAATTACTATAGCTTTATATACAAAGTTGCAATGGACTTTGAAATATCTATCATTAGACATCCATATTGTCTATATTACTGACTTAGTAATCCACACATAGATCATAAATAGGCCAAAAATCGAGGTTGGCTTGGTTTTTTCCTTATATCTCAGCCATTTGTGGACCGATTTTCTCGATTTTAAATAGCAACCGACCCGGAAGAATTCCCAATATATTGATGTATCAATAATGTTAGTAAGTTCTTTGGGGGCTACGGAAAGTTGATTTCAACATACAGACGGACATGGCTTTATCGACTTCGCTATCTATAACGATCTAGAATGTATATACTTTGTGGGGTCGCAAATGAAAAATGTGGAAGTTACAAGCGGTATAAAAAACTTATATGTGTGTATATACCATTGTCACTCATGGTGAAGGGTATAAATATCCAATTTAGCCCTTCCGAGCCACTTCACTCTTTCTACTCAATATTACCAAAATCCAATTGATTGTATCTAAGACCACAATATCCAATAAATTCTCACCACAACCGGTTATAGGAATGATCCGAGTGCACTCAATCAACTCAGCAACCACTGAAGCTGCTATCGTTTCTGTGTTTTATATGTGAACAGAGTAATAAACCGTTTCTCCTGCCTGACCTCAGATAAATCACTCCATTGGCTAGCGATTTCTTATTCAAGCCAAGAATGAACCCCCACTATGGCTTTCCCTCGCGTGCTGTAAACTAAGTTTCCGGTCCTATGAAAGTGCGCTGGACCTTCTTTTGGTCAAACAACCACTTATGACCAGGTAACTATCATAATGTCAACGAGTTCCTTTAGAGATGTTACAGAATAATTGCCGACATTTGAGACCTTATATCACATGAGAATAAGGCCCCAGTGCCCTCTGGCTATCCGACATGACCATGATCCTCAATCTCAACTCTTAACACTAAACCCAAGTGACGATTGCATCAATCTACGCGTGATACGTAAGCTAAAAGTTCAGCTCTTTTAACAAATAAGTTAAAGAGAAACGTTCAGGATGGCTCTTAGATCATAAGTAAAGCAGGACCTCATGACCCAGTAACAGAAACGATAGAAAAAATTAAACAAACAAACAAAAAAAAACGAAAATATTTACAAATGTAAATAGAGGCAGATAGCACTGCGACAGCTCAAATCGGCAGGGGTTTTGCTTAACGGGAAAAGTTATATCGGTCAAAAAAAGTTATATAGTCCAGGCGTTTCTCTGGGAAAGGTCAAGTAATCGAGATATATGGATTTGAAGTTAGTAACTATGTTCTAGTGATGTTCATCAAAGTTGTTAAGCTCAATGCGTTCTACAACATAGTCAATAAAAGAAAGCGGTATTTTTTATTTTTTCGTAAGTTACCTAACAAAACTCAATCAAAATCATCTAATACTACACATAGACCAAACAAAAAAACTATTAGGTTTTGCCTATTTTTAGTTTTGGAGAAAAAAACTACAAACAATTACCCGCTCTTGTGAGCAAGGTGTTGCAATACTTCCAGAAAATTGAAGTGAACATGTCTCTCAAAATTCACTTCCTGAATCACCATCTCTAATACTTCAGCAAGCAGCTTGCCTTAGAGTCGGAAGAACATGGCTAGCGCTTCCACCAAAAGGCAAAAAGGCTGGACTCGCTGGTGATCGCAAAAGTTATACGTCCCGGCAATGAAGATGGCGAAAAATAAGATACAAAGGGAGTTTCCTCCGAGAGTATGTATGACTAATTAAAAACAATTGACTTTTTTCCAGATGAAGACAGATCCTTATCTGAATAGGGTCAATGAAACATATGGGGTCAGGTGCTTTTAATTTGAACACTTTGATTATGATTTAAATTAAATTTTGTTAGGTAACTTACGAAAAAAATGATGAAAAATTTTCCAGAGTCCCACTCAAGGAAAATACTGAGTAGCTGGTAGACCGCAGGTCCACTTGAAATGGGCTACTGTTGGCCACCTCTATGATATAAAGTTCTCCTTTTCTTCTTTTACTATATTTTTCTTTTATCACCTGTCATATTCATTCTCTACCATAAATACTGTCGTCGTGTGTTGATTTTGTTTAATTAATTTAAGGCATTCATAAAGGAAATGCTTAAAAATATAATATAAAGAAGAACAATATTAATTGAGCCATTTCTTTAATGAAAAGAAATTTATTTGTGTGGAAAATTAAATTTTAAGAAATACAAATAAATAATTATTTTCTGGAAAAGGAATAAAATAATTATGGATTAATTTACTTTAATACTCAGCTGTAAAAACAGTTTATAAGGGGACTAATGATTTTTATATAATTGATTTTCTAAAATTTCAAAGATGTAAAATAAAACTAACAATTCAGTCATCTCATGCTGCACCAGACAGACAAACATATTTAGCATATATTCGAAATCTAGATGGCTCAGATTTTAGGTGTGTAAAATACTGTATCATAGTGTATACTCCTTCTTAAGATTCGGACACCAGAACTTTCGCAAATATGATTTTAAATTAAGAAGACTGATAACTTTAGGAGAGATGAGACTTAAAAAATAAATAAAAATATATCTCAATTTGTTAAGTCGTAGATAATCGCTGTTTCCAAATAGAACATACTTTAAAAAAGCTTTTAAGTGTAATTTTTTAATATTCAAGTTTTTTTGCAAAACTTTAAATTTTCAGGTGGATAAAGCTAATGTATTTCCAATGTCTTTAAATTATGTTTTATAGAACTATAAGTTTTAAATGATTTTTGCAAAAAACTATAACAATATATTTTATGTTGTAAAAAGTTGGTTAGGTTCTCAGGCAGCCGCATAGTGGAGACATGAAAGAGAGCAGCTCACTGGGGTCCAGGCAATAGGTCTCTTTGTGTTACCTGAAAATAAAGATAGAAAAGAGGGACATATAGAAATGTCCCTTCTACGTAGAGAATCCCGATGTCCCAAAATCCTTAAGCGTAGATCTGCTAATGCCAGACATGACAAAGAATATGAAAAATGGTCTCATCCTCCTCCAAGTATCCTCGCATGGTTGCCAAATATGCAGTGTCCGGTTATCACCGCCACTATGTTACTTAATTGTGAGCGTGTCAGGCCAAGACGATAAGTTGTCCGCCCTCGGTTTAGTTGTGGCCTTATCATGCTGATAATAGTACATGTGGGTTCGCAGTAAATCCCACATAGGAATTCTATGTCTCAGAATTCTATGTCAGTATATATACCTGTGTGATATTTTGTTATAACTAAGTCAGTTATATCAGCATGAATAATGCTACATTAATTTGGAATTCTAAAAAATAACCTAGGTTCGAATTCCTGAACAACGGCAACTCCATCACCCTTCCTAGAGCCATCCGTATAGCCATAGTGAATGTAATTTTTCTGGCCATTAGATCTACAGAGATCCAGTTCAATATAGTAAAGAGCGAGTTTGTTGCAGTCGTTCTTAGTGCTCCTGTTATCAGGATTTCCATTCTTTTCAAAACCCTCTCAAATAGCATACAAATTGAGCCTTTGTCTAGTGCCTTCCACCATACAGAGACTCCATAGAATAATATCGGCTTGGTGACCGTATCAAATAGCCAATAAACAAACTGGGGTCTAATACCTCACTGCGTACCTATGATTCTTTTGCAGATATATATTTCCGTCATGGCTTTTTATGTCCTTGACAGGGTATTTGATTTCCAGGATAGTTTAAGTACTATCCAGAATAACTCCCAAGTATTTTTCGCTGTCCGATAGTGTTAGTTCAACACCATTTTTCGGTTTAGCTTGGGTTTACGGCCAGTTCACTGTCAGTACTCCACAGACTTAGTATACTGAGTGCATTTTCCAACCGTTGTGATATCCTGCCCAAGTAGATCCCAGAGACTGCCACTGAGATCCAATTTCCTGAGCAGACAATTTATGGACATATTCCACAGAAGTGGTGATATGGCCTTTTTCGGAACGAATGATCCTGTATCGTATACGAAGCTACATGATAAACCTTTCAGTTGATTGGTCCAGACCAAGATCTTGTAGGGCTGAACATATAGTTGCAGATTCGACATTATTAAAAGCTTCTTCTATATCAGTATAAGTATTTATGTATATAGTTTTATCTAAAATTTATATTTCTAAACTCATTATTAGGGGCGGATTTATATGCAAATGCATGTTTTTTCTCGAATGTTCCAATACAATGTAGACTAATTATCTATTCGAATCACACAATTTGCTGTAAAATGGCATCGATTTGTTAGGGCATACTTTTGCATATTTGATTCATAATGCATATTGTGTTATATTTTACTTCGTAATGCATATTTATATGCATATTATCCTAATTTTTTATAAAAATATAACTTTTTGTCGTGGATAGGCAATATATTGTCTCAACAAATTAAATTTCAACATTTCATATTTTGCTGCAAAAAAGTTTAGTTTTTTTAAAAGTGTAAAAAATTCATTAATTGTATTAAAATCATTCATATTTGTTTACACTGTAGTTTTGATTTTCATATAAACATATAATTTTAAAACTTTTACTATGTAATTCATAGTATAATTTAAAGAGTCCTAACTCCTGGGAACTATATTGTGTATTTGAGCATTGAGGGATCAATAGTTAATTTGTTTATGTTTCTGCATAAAAATATAAGTGCATATTTTTGAAATTTTTGGGTCAAATTTTGATTTTTTTTTTTAACATATTTTAGGCGCGAGAGAGTGTGGAAGTGGTTTCAAGTATGTATGATCACTTGGGTATGTAAAACCTTTCCGCAAGATGGCTGCCGCGTTTGATCATAATCGGGTGCACACATATGCAGTTTCCATGACAAAAATCCATAAATTAGGCTTTGAAATGCTCCCACTTCCGCTCTATTCTCCGGATTTAGCCCCGAGTGACTATTTCTTGATTCCAAACCTAAAGATATGTCTGGGCGGAAAGAGGTTTGTCACCAACGTTGAAATCATCTTATAAAAAATACATATTTTGATGACCTCGACAAATCTTTTGTTTTTAAGGGAGACAAAAGGAGACTTTATTGAAAACTAAAATAATTTTTTATCAAAAAAAACCAGTGTTTCATTCAAAAAGGCACGTTTGTAATGACGCAATTCAGTAAACCACTTTTTTTACCATTGATATTGATATTCTGGAAAAAAATTTTCTAATTTCTCCTCAATTCTCACGGTAGCCTGCTATCAATGGATGTCGAACACAAACTAAATGACGCAGCTTGTTCAAATTTTGACAGGAGTGAACTGACAGTTTTCTGTTCCGATAAGAGCCGAGAATTTCAAAATGTCGCGGACTTTTTGAACCACCCTCGTATGTGGAAATTTTAATGAATTCTACTCTATTATAAATGAATGAATTCTACTTTATTAAAAGTCTGCCACAAATTAAAACAAGTAAGAGAGCTATATTCGGCTGTGCCAAATCGTATATACCCTTCACCAAATTATACTTTAAAATACAAATTTTAAATATTTTTAGATGAACAAAGTTAAATTTTTTTTCAAAATTTAAACAAAATTTTTCTTTCAAATTGTTTTTTAATTTTTTTTCGAATTTTTTTTTTTTTTAATTTTTTACAAATTTTTTTTTAAATTTAATTTTTTTTCCAAATTTTTTTTTAATTTAATAGTGAAAAAAAATTACAAAAAAAAATGTTTTGTTGTAAAAAAAATATTCGGGTTAAAAAATAACTTTCCCGATTTTGACCCATTGTAGGTCCAAATTTCTATAGCCTTATATAAATCGTTGCAATGGACTTTGAAATATCTATCATAAGATATTCATATTGTCTATAGACGGACATGGCTATATCGACTTCGCTAGATATATAAAGATCCAGGGTCGCAAATGAAAAATGTAGAAATTACAAACGGAATGACAAACTTATATATGCTTTGCCACTCATAGTGAAGGGTATAAAAATATATCAAAAACCTCTTTCTTTTTTAGATATTTTCATATATATTGTTTACTTTCGTATAACAACTGAATTTTTGGTGTTTATTTTTGAGGGCCTGAGCTTCCAAATTCAAACAAAAGTATGTAGTATTGCTCAAAAAGTATGTAATATTTCGAGCCAGCTAAAGGGTCTAGTTTGTCTATGATTAGCATGCATAACTAACATAAGTATGTTGGCTTTAAATTGCTAGCTGGTCTACTTTCATTTCGTTGTGTTAAACTAATGATTAAGGATTATGTTTCTGGTGGCCCAGTGTAATTATCAAATGAAAACATGCGACAACAAGAAAATGTGAAATAGTAGTAAAAAATTAAAATAAATATTTTATTATGCGTATGGATTTATTACTAAAGTAGCTTTGTACTTTTTACCACCTTCAACCATAAATAATTATACACAAATACTCCACATACGATCGGCGAACACTGCGGTATATAGATGAAACCATAGCCAATGATTTATTTGTATGTGTGACGTTAAATAATTAATTAATTCCGAGTGCGGCAGCACTCGATGCACTCAGCATTTTAATGGATGGATTTACTTTTTAATTAACCCTTTCCCGTTGCCATGGTTGTTCTTCCATTTGATTATCACTTTTAAACGCATTCGTCGTTTTGTAGTAGTTGCAGAGTGTGTGGATGAGTGCAACATTATTTGCCACACAAAAGTGAAGGTGTGAATTATATATTTGTTTTCTGTGAAGGACTTTTTTTTCGATTTATTTATTTAAAAACTGCAAATAGTTTATTTAGTGAGAAGTACTGTGAGTTAATTTAAGTAGAACTTTTTTATATTCAGAAAATTTTAGATTAAGAAAGATAAATTAATTTACAGAAAGATATAATGTTTTGGGGGAATAAACCTAAATTTTATTATAAACTAGCTGACCCGACAGACGTTGTCCTGTCCAAAGTAAAAAAAAAGTTTGTGTGTGATTTGTGAATTAGTGAGAAGCAGTTTGAAATGTGTAAAAATAGTAAAGAAAGAAAAAAGATGTGTTTTTGAATGACAATATTTATTCTACGACCACACATCACATCAGTCTGGAAGAATAAAAGGCTACCTCCAACTTGGAAGAATGGCATCATCGTAAAGTTACCGCAAAATGGCGACTGGAGAGGAACTACTCTGCTTAACACCATATACAAGATACTAGCAGCCATAATACAGAGAAGGCTTCAAATTAAAATGGAGAACATCCTACGAGATGAACAGGCAGATTTCCGGCCAAACAGGTGCTGCATAGACCAGGCCAACGCATTATAATAAAACAATCTCTAGAATGGCGTACCCCTCTTTACCTACTGTTCGTAGATTTCAAGAAAGCCTTTGACACTATCAAAAGGACTGACATATGGAAAGCATTGAGAAGAGAAGGAGTACCCCAGAAAATAACGCTAATCATCAGAGCTATGTACGAGGCAGCAGAACTATCAGTTCTTCAAAACTGGAATATAAGTCAACCATTTCATACAAACGCTGGAGTAAAACAAGGATGTCCCCAATCACCTCTGCTATTCACTATAGTGCTGGATGACAGCATGAGCGAAGTCTGTACAGAGAGAAGAGGAATAACATGGAGGCTCTCACGCCAACTCTAGGATTTCGATTATGCGGATGATATTTGTCTGCTCTCGCATAAGATCTCGAACATGCAAGCAAAGATAGATGATCTGGAAAGACTAGCACGCAATGTTGGACTTGAGATAAATATCAAGAAAACCAAAGCTATGAGAATCAACAACGTTAGCACCGATAACATCATGCTACAAGCCCAACCAGTTGAATACGTAGAAAGCTTCTGCTATCTAGGCAATACAGTATCAGCAAATGGCGGCGCTGAAACAGACGTTTATAACAGGCTCCATAAAGCGAGAGCGGCATTAGGAAGACTACAACCAGTATGGAGAAACTCACAAATATCCAGACGAACCAAGCTTAGAATATTCAACGCATATTTAAAGACTACTCTGTTGTACGGAAGTGAAACTTGGTTAGTATCGAACATCATCAGGCAAAAACTCATAATCACATGCAGAATATTCTGGCCTAACAACATCAGCTATACAGATCTCTGGAACCTCACCAACGAGGAACCCATACTAACGCAAATAAAACGTAGGAAATGAAGGTGGATCGGCCATACTTTCAGAAAGAATCCTGACAGTATAACAAGGATGGTGTTAGAGTGGAACCCTCAAGGATCAAGAAGCCGTGGTCGACCAAAGAACACATGGAGACGCACGATACTCCAAGATCTAGGACAGTAAAGCCGTGGTCGACCAAAGAACACATGTACACGCACGATACTCCAAGATCTAGGACAGTGCAATCTTACATGGGAAGACGCGAAAAAAACTGCTACAAATCGTGTAAGATGGAGATGCTTTGTTAAAGCCATGTAATGGAGAAAAAAAAAAAAAATATGTAGGTTTGGGGTATGTTTGATTTGAAAATATGTATAATGAATTTTATCGTGTTCAATTTTCATTTTCATTGAAAGATCGAAGTTCAGGTAACCAATTAAAATATAGAAATACTTTTTTCGATTGCTTTGCTGTGATATCATAATTTCTTTCATTACCATGCTCTATGATATACGAAATGTTTTGTTTTGTTGTCTGGCGCGTAAACAAATAATGCTGATCAAATAATTCCGATACTTGAACAGGCGACATACAATTGTTCATGGGAGAAGCATGAATTTTCAAGGTTAATGTTGCAAACACGCCATGACTGCCCTTGAGATTTGTTAATTGTCATTGCAAATGCAAGCTGTACCCGAAAACTTCAAGCTTTTAAAATCGAATGGAATGTCAGTCGGAGCATTTGGTATCCATGGTATCAAAACGTCTTCTCCTTTGTACTTTCCTTTAAGTATTGTTGCATCTATGACGTTATTTATCTGGTTCTTTTACCGCAAGTCGGGTGCCATTTCATTAAGATTACCAATCTGACTTTCAGTTTGAGACTGTGAGCCGGTAAACCGGGTAATTCCTGCGAGTTTAAAAACTCGGTTGGATAGTTGACGACATCATCTTGGCATGTAACGGAATCCACCGATTTGTATGTCATTAATTCGACACTTTGATTCTTGAAATTCAATTCGTCGACATTCACAAGGTCTCCCATCATGTTATATTGTCATAATGTCCTAATATTTCATGACTCGGCGGCTCTGCTTAACCGACTCTTAGGCGTTCGGCGCAGGTCTCTGCTGGTTGGTTACGATAACACAATAAATATAGCATACAGAGTAGTATTATTTTAGGACACTGTTAACTTGAAAGGCCTTAACAACATTTTAAAACCATTGTGAAATATTAGGACATTGTGACAATATGACAGATAGGAGATCTTGTAAATTTACCAATTGTTTTTCGCAGCCAAAATAAGGACTGATATTGAACAAGTAAGAGAGATATATTCGGCTGGGCCGAATCTTATATACCCTTCACCAAACTATACTTCAAAATAAAAATTTTAAATATTTTTAGGTAAACAAAATTTATTTTTTTTCCAGTTGTTTTTTTTAATTTTTTTAAAAAAATTTTTTTTCGATTTTTTATTTTTATTTTTTTTTTAAATTTAAAAAACTTTTTTTTTAAATTTTAATTTTTTTTTTTTAATATTTAGCCAAAAAAACTTTTGGTGGAAAAAAATTCGGGTTCAAAATTTTTTCCCGATTTTGACCCATTGTAGGTCCAACTCAAAATTTTTTCCCGATTTTGACCCATTGTAGGTCCAACTTACTATGGTCTTATATACATCGTTGCAAAGGTCTTTGAAATATCTATCATTAGATATCCATATTGTCTATATTAATGACTTAGTAATCCAGATATAGGTAAAAAATCGAGGTTGTCCTGGTTTTTTCCTTATATCTCAGCCATTTGTGGACCGATTTTGCTGATTTTAAATAGCAAACTTCTCGAAAGCATGTCTGACAGAATTATTCAAGATTTGGATCCCGAAGATATCTGGGGTCTACAGAAAATTGATTTCAACAGACAGACAGACAGACAGACAGACAGACAGACAGACAGACAGACAGACAGACAGACAGACAGACAGACAGACAGACAGACAGACAGACAGACAGACAGACAGACAGACAGACAGACAGACAGACAGACAGACAGACAGACAGACAGACAGACAGACAGACAGACAGACAGACAGACAGACAGACAGACAGACAGACAGACAGACAGACAGACAGACAGACAGACATACATACATACATACATACAGACAGACAGACAGACAGACAGACAGACAGACAGACAGACAGACAGACAGACAGACAGACAGACAGACAGACAGACAGACAGACAGACAGACAGACAGACAGACAGACAGACAGACAGACAGACAGACAGACAGACAGACAGACAGACAGACAGACAGACAGACAGACAGACAGACAGACAGACAGACAGACAGACAGACAGACAGACAGACAGACAGACAGACAGACAGACAGACAGACAGACAGACAGACAGACAGACAGACAGACAGACAGACAGACAGACAGACAGACAGACAGACAGACAGACAGACAGACAGACAGACAGACAGACAGACAGACAGACAGACAGACAGACAGACAGACAGACAGACAGACAGACAGACAGACAGACAGACAGACAGACAGACAGACAGACAGACAGACAGACAGACAGACAGACAGACAGACAGACAGACAGACAGACAGACAGACAGACAGACAGACAGACAGACAGACAGACAGACAGACAGACAGACAGACAGACAGACAGACAGACAGACAGACAGACAGACAGACAGACAGACAGACAGACAGACAGACAGACAGACAGACAGACAGACAGACAGACAGACAGACAGACAGACAGACAGACAGACATACAGACAGACAGACAGACAGACAGACAGACAGACAGACAGACAGACAGACAGACAGACAGACAGACAGACAGACAGACAGACAGACAGACAGACAGACAGACAGACAGACAGACAGACAGACAGACAGACAGACAGACAGACAGACATGGCTAAATCGACTCCGCTATCTATAAGGATCCAGAATATATATACTTTATAGGGTCGGAAAATTATATTGTGGAAATTACAAACGGAATGACAAATTTATATATACCCTTCTCACGAAGGTGAAGGGTATAAAAATTCTTAACATATATGTTATATATGTTAATAAAAATGAAACCACTAAACTTAAAGTTTTGATTTTTTTTTTATTTGATTGAAAAAAAAAAAATATAGTTCTAATAACTAGTGATGAAATTTTGAACCTTTTTCGAAAACCCTTCCATTATGGTTTTTATAGTGATTTCTGTCACTTTGTTCGAACAGGTTGTCCATCTCCGTTTAAAATCTACCACACTTTTGGACACCTTTTTTGTGCTCTTCAATTCTTTTTTAACAAGAGCCCAATATCTCTCCAATGGCCTCAGCTCCAGGCAGTTTGGAGAATTTGCCTCTCTTGGTACAAATACCACATTATTGTTCTTTTATCACACAAGATCTTTCATACTATTGTGACAGGGTGCCAAATCAGGCCAAAAATAAGTCGACACACTAAGAAGTCTTATAAATGGATGAATCCTTTTTTGTAAACATTCCTTGATGTAAATTTCGGTATTTATAGAGCCCTTTGTAATAAATGTTTGGCTTTTTTGCCGCAACTGCATATTGCTTGCCGTACCAAGAACTTTTTGGGAAATTTTGTCTGCTTTTGGGTCCTAAACTTTTCTTTAACATTCCCTCTAGCATCAGCAGCATCAAATTTTAATCCGGAAGCTGCGAAAAATCTGCCAGAACATAGGTTTTGTCATCCATTATGCAGCAGGAATATTTTTTTTTATAAAATTTGACTTCCATTTCCGTGCTCTGTTTTTGGCCTCTAAATTTTTAGCAGCGTTCCTGTCAGGAACTTTTTGAGCCTTGTATGTTTTTGAACTTGCATTGCCTTTAACTTTTTGTACCAAATAGTCCTAACACTGAGCTAACCGTGCTGCTTTCCTACCGGATGTGTTGGGAGCTCTTTTGAAAATGCTTTCTATTTTTTTTGGCTTAATAAACATCATGTGGACCCATTCCTTCTACCTGACCCAGGCTTTCTATCAACGGACAAGTTCTTCCGGTACTGTTGAATAACATTGGAAACAGTTTGACGGCAGACCTTTGATTGTTTGGCCAACTTTTTGTAGGACCAAGTTGGGTTTTGTTGAAAATATTAAATAATTTTAGTACGCACTTTTTTCTGGTCACTCATTTTAATCAGATTTACAACAAATGAACATAATTGACATTAAACATAATAACTGGCATGCTTTACAAAGGTAACTTGATAAAAAAAATGAAATAATACTTGGGTTAAAAGTTTTAATGAAAAACGTGTGTTAAGAATTTTTCGATCTCACTCCTTAGCACGTTCGCTCATCCGAATATAGTTTTGAGCAATCTTTGGAAACACCTTTCGGATGAGTTCGGATTTTGATTCGGTGAACTGCAGAAAGAGACTGGAATTTTAATGCCACCGCTCGGAATATCAACGGGAATTTTTCAATTGCCAATGTCCGGCAATTGTTTGGAAAATACTTCTCCAGATTGATCGTCCCTCCAGTTCCATCTTTCAAAACTTTCATAACAGTGTCGTAGGCATATTTTTGTTGTCGATTCAACCGTGGAACGTTTGTTCGAACTGATTCTCTCAAGGCATCGCAATCATATTGTTTTTCACGTCGCAACTCTACCTTGTTCGACATCATCTCTACCATAGATGACAACTAGATAGGTAACTGAGAGCCAAAATCCTAAGTCTGTTGTCAAAAACCTAATTCATGAGAATGTATTACATGTATTTTGTTATTGTATCACCCGTATGTGTGAAAAGAGAGTAATTTTTCCATTGCTATTACTCTCTCCTTCCGTTCTATTTATTCTATGATCTCTACCTTGTTCGACATCATCAAGCACATTTCCTCAATTAATATCAAAGCCTCGTTGTAAGTTTCACCGCTCAATTTCAATTTCGGATTAGATGTTCTAATACGCAGCTGATGCTAAATATCATCAAACATGGAATCTTTGTATTTGATCCACAAATCAGTCGGTTTGATGGGAAGCATGTTGAGATAATTAACGAAATCAATGTTCGTATTGGATGAACATTTAACGAAAGCTCAGCATATCCGAGGGTGTATTCCCAATGAGTGTCATTTTCTATACGTGTCACACAAATCACCATTTATAGTTTGCAAATCTTGGAATGATGTTGGTCCACGAACGTTGCCTAATAGCAAACGGAAATAGGAACACTCTTTGTTCCTTGGATGGACTGTGTAAATGCGACCTAATTCGTCGGTGGAAAATAAATTGGAGAAACCTGGAGCTGGATTTCCATGATTCCACCGTTGTAATTTCTTTGACGATTGATGCCAAGTATAATATCTTGGCATTTCGGAGTATAGCAGAGTTAGGGCAGTAAGCGGGCGTATTCATGGGCATGCACAATTTTTCCTTTTGCAAAAAAACTTTTGTGGACTATTGCGTACATTTAAAAGAAAAATTACCCAAATCGATCCACTACGTTTCATTTCATTTTAAACATTCATCACATGATTTAATTTTTGTTAACAAAAACAACTTGTTATTCTTTTTCAGGAGATTTTCTTTTTTTTATTTTGTTTCTTCCTACCACTAATATTTTGCTTGTGAAGCAAAATATAGAAAAAAAATATGAAAAAATCGCAATAATTTTTACAATGAAAATAAGCCAAAACAATGTGAAATATATGAAAAACAAAATTCTACAGACTATTCAAAATATTTTGCAAAAAAATTTATGGCAGGAATTTATCAGCACAAATAACAACAAATCTAAAGGAAAAACAAAATTTTAGAAAATGTTTATTTAAACGCTGAAAAACACAAGAATAAAATGAAAATACATAAATGAAATTTCAAAAGAAATACGAACAAAACGAGTAAATATGACCTTAAATATAAAAGAAATATACAAAAACAAACATTTTATCTCGTAAATGTCTGGAAGATATTTGGTCATTATGGCTGTTTTGCCAGTTTTTAAACATTTGTATAAAGAATATGATGGAAATATTTATATTGTTGTAGGTATAAATATAATGTAATGTATGTAGTGTGGATAGAAATTTGCATACAATTCCAAATGTCGCCATTGGAATCATAAAATACGTTTTGGTTTTTGGTTTCCTTCCTGCTCACATCTTAAGTCAGTCATTCAGTCAGTTCTCCTGCCTGCTGCTCTTCATTCATGTTATATTTGCTGTGCTCTTGATGTAAATGTTGATTTAACTTGACGAAAATTCATTTATTATTCCTTTGTTACATTTAAATAGACCATGTTGTTTATTTTTTTTTTTTTTTGGGAAAATAAAATTTATATATTTTTTTTGCAAATATTTTGCATGCTGCCGGTGTAAATTTAATAAAGTTTTTTTTTGTTTGCATAGTTCACAGTGTGGGAGAAAAGAAGTGGATCAATTGAAGCTCCACTTCTTTTCTACCAAAACAAATTTTATAGATTTTTAATAACTTATATTAGTCCTTGAACATTATAGTGTAAACAACAAAGTTTTTTTTTGCTTCGAAAATGTCCAAGTTTGTGGCAATTAGGCCTCATATGCGGGAAGTTTTGCTTTATTTCTTCAATTTGATAAAAGTTGCCGCAGAAGCACACCGATTGCTCACCAAAGCTTATGGTGAATGTGTTAAATCGGTTTCAACGTGCAAGAGATGGTTTCTGAGGTTGAGAAGTGGTGATTTTGGCACGGAAGACAAAGATCGCCCAGCCAGCCAAAAAAAGCTTGAAGACCAAGAATTGGAGGCATTACTCCATGAAGATTGTTGTCAAACTCTACAAGAGCTTGGAAATTCATTGGGAACTACTCAAGCAGCAATTTCTAAACATTTGAAAGCAGCAGGATTCATCCAAAAGCAGAGTAATTGGGTACCATACGAATTGAAGTTGAGAGACCTTGAAAGACGATTTTTCAAGTCTGAAATTATGCTTGAACGCTATAAAAGAAAATCATTTTAGCACCGAATCATTACTTGCTATTAAAAAGGGATCCACTACGATAAGCCAAAGCGTAAGAGATCCCATGTGAAGCACGGCCAATCAGCCGAATGCCGAATCAAAGCAAATATTCATGACGCTAAGGTAGTGCTCTGTATTTGGTGGGACCAAAAGGGGCCTATCTATTATAAGCTGCTGAAATCTGGCCAGACCATCACAGAGAATCTGAACCAATCGCAGCTGATTCGCTCGAAGCGAGCATTGGCCAAAAAACGCCCAGAATACGAACCAGGACATGAAACCGTAATATTGCATCATGACAACGCTCGACCACATGTTGTAATACCTGTTAAAAACTATTTAGAATGAAGTAGTTGAAAAGTTTGAGTATCAGAAATTGACTCAATTCGTTATTGGCCTCAAAAGATGAGCAGTTCTTTTGACTCGTAATCCATATTTTTTTCCAGAAAGATTGGAAAACTTCATAGCTAACAATGGACAATACTTTGAATAAATCTATATTGTACAAATGTTTTAAAATAAAGGTTAAAAAGTTATTATATAAAGAAAATGTTATTTTGATATGTATTCCACTCGCATCTCACTAAGAGACAAAAAGGCTCTTAAAGGAATAGACTTAAGCTTTCCTTTGAGAAAAAAAAAATATTAGATTTTGCAAAAAAAAAAGTCCAAAATTTTAGTCTTGAGTTACAAAATATTTATTTTGATAGTTATCCAACTCTCATTCCAGTAAGCTACCAAAAACATCTTTAGGGAATGGATCTAAGCTATCTTTTGAGAAAAAAAAATTCTATAAAAAAAGGATATGCTTGTGACAAACATTTTTATGATAAATAATTTTATCATAACATGTTCTCAGATTATGATATCCATAAGCCGAGAGCAACATAATATGGTAAGTCCTTCATCATATAAATGTTTGTCTCAAACATATACTTGTTTACTGTAACCATGTACCTATATGGTTGATACAATCATGTGAATCATAAGTTAACCATATTATTGTTACCACAATCATATATATAGTCACAGTAACTATAATATTGTTAAAAATGTTGAAATGGTTACAGTAAACATGCACAACTATATTTTTTTCTGCTTCTATAGCTGATATACTAATGTATTAATCATGTATGCATGTAAGTTATTTGAGAACTGGCTTCAACATACATACGAACAGACGGACATTGCTATATCAGTGGAGTCGAAAATTTTGTTGTGAAGGGAAACATTGAAGAAAAAATTTATCAATAAAACAAATTATGTCAAAACGATTGCAATTCGTCGTAAGTAAAACAACAATTATTCAAAATAACATACCTTATACCAGGTGGCGGAAAAGTAATCCTCCTATCAGAAAATGCTATAATTTTGCGATTGGCTTCTAATGTCAGTTCTGTTTTGACATTTGTGTAGTAAACACATGCGAAATACACGTTAATAAACAATGTTACGCTACACTGCTCCAGAACGCGGAATATTGCTGACTATTTATTTGACCAATAATCGGTCGGTGACTTTGGCACAACGTGAATTTCGTCGCAGATTTCCTGGCCGTCCAACGCCTACTGGTGAAACACTGCGACGTTTAGCCGCTCGCCTCGAAGAGACTGGCTGCCAGGCATGGCAGACCTCGGGGTAGCCGTTCTGCAGAGAATATTGCTGCTGTAGCCGAGGATCTCATGGAAGCGCCGTCGACATCGACCAGACGACGTGCCACGCAAATGGGTATCAGTCGACGGTCTTTACAGTGAATTTTGGTACAAGATTTGAAGATGTTTCCGTACAAAGTCCAGACGGTGCATCAGCTGTTAGCTGCTGACCGCCAATCGCATCTAACATACGCTCAAGCCATCCTTAATCACCACCAAAAAGATGATTTTTCATCAAAAATAATCATGATGAGGCCCATTTCCATCTTAGCGGGTACGTAAATAAGCAAAATTTACGCTTCTGGGGCTCTGAAAATCCGCGTGTAACCCACGAAGAGCCATTACACCCGCTCAAAGTCACTGTATGGTGTGCTGTTTTCGCTGGAGGAGTCATCAGACCTTTTTTCTTCGAAGACGTCGCGTGCCAAACGGTTACTGTGAATGGTGAGCGCTACAGAGCAATGATCAACGAGTTCCTTTTGCCGCAACTTGATGAATTGGGATTGGAAAACATGTGGTTTCAACAGGACGATGCAACGGCACACACTGCATGTGCCACAACCGATATGCTGAAGGATGCATTTCCCGGGCGCCTAATCTCCAGTTTTGGCGATTTGCACTGGCCAGCAAGATCGCCTGATTTGGCCGCTCCAGACTTCTTTTTGTGGGGCTTTTTGAAGTCGCGGGTTTATGTCAACAAGCCTCAGACTTTTGCAGCTCTTAAAGACAATATCCGTCAAGAATGTGAATGTGCCGGAAGTTTTGGCCAAAGTGATGGAAAATGCCATAAAAAGGGCTCAAATGACAATCAACTGTGGCGGCGGCCATTTACATGACATCATATTCTCGACTTGATGTAAAAAAAATTAAAAGACCAAATAAAAATAATGCACAAGAAGAATCAAAGTTTTTCATTTTTTTTTTTTAATTACAGCCAAAAAACTTCGCAAGAGTTTACTTTTGTGCCACTTTGTATATGCGACTAGCTGATTTATAATTAATTTGTAATTGAATATAAATAAGGACTTAGCTCGTAAAATTCTTAACACACGTTTTTTACTGTTTATTTACTGGCAGCTATGCTGCCGTTAACGGAATAGCGGGTGTCTTTAGGATATCTTGGTTAACCCATTAATGGCTGACCCCCGAATCCGTTGACCGATTTTGATGAATTTGTATACAGACAGTACTTAATATTGCCGTGAATATTAATATACCTTAGAGAAGTTCAATATACCTTAGAGAAGTTCAATAAAATAGTTTTGTAAAATTCCTAAAATTTTATTTCCTAAAATGCCCGGTGGCCGAAATTCGACCACTTTTAAAACGCTTTTTACCAATTTTATGGAAAGAATTTTTATACAATTGTTTATATTGTGCATATCTAGAGAAAATAACCTTTTAAACCATATAAAGTGTACCACAAAAAAAAACTGTCTCATTTTACTCTCCACTGTAATTTGTTTTTTTTTTTTGTTTTTATCTGTTGAAACTATATACGTGTCATTCCTATGAGATTTGAATACATACAATATTTTAAGCAGGCCTTTTTTATGATACACTCAAAAACTTCGGTTTTTTGCTATATTGGTTGGTTTGTTAAATTGCCGTAGAGAAATTTGTACATGACACTTGATTAATATACATTAGGTTGGTTCTTAGTTTGCACTTTTTTCATTTTCGATGCTCTTAAGCTCTGAAATAGTTTTCTGTCATTTGAAAAATCAATACCAAATTTTATATTAAAAAAAAAAAAATTTTAAATTCTTAAAACATTAAAATATTGGCAATATCGGAAATCCTTTTTCAGCAAGGTGGTCCACATACGCTTAAAATCGGACATGTCTTGGAGTATACTTATTTTCTGTGTTCTTAAACTTTTTTTTTTTTTTTTAAAAGAGTCCAATGCCTTGGAGTTTATGTCATAAGAAACTAATTTTTGAAAATATTTTAGTCAAATTCTTCAAAATTGTTAAATTTTTTCATATATCCTTAACATGTACCAAGTTGTTTGAATGTTTTTAATACAATTTGGAAAACATTGCTCCATTTGGCAAAAATTTAATCATAAATCATATTATCCTCACTCCTGTAAAAGCAAAAAAGGAGACACCCCTAATATATGTAAATATGTAAAGTAGATTTGAACGATGTGTTGTTTCTATAACCATAAAATAAAATAATTTTTTTTTTTTTTTTTTGGAAAATTTTTCACTGTAAATACATTTTTTATACAATATTTTGTGAATGTGTAAAATTTTAAACAGTAAAATAAATTATTAATGCGAATTATAAATATTATGCTATTTTAGGTCGTTAAAAAAATTGGAAATAATTTTGAGTTTGAACAAAATATTTTTAGAATTACTTATTAGCTATTTATATTTACTACAAATTGTAATTTTGTTTCTGAAATTCTAGATATTTAAAACTTTTGCTAAAAATTTATTTAAATAAACCCATTGCACTCTTTATTCACTTACTTGATTTAAAACAATTTTCCATTTTGTTTTCTCTTTGCAGGTACGAATTCATGCTATTCTTGCAATATACAAATGATTGTGCATGCACAAACATGTTTTAACACAAGTCAACTGGCAAACAAAAAAAAAAAAAAAAGGAAAATAACTACAAGGTGTCCACATGTCAGGTCAAGTAAATATTGTAAAAAGAACACATGTAAAAATAGTAGTATACAAAAAATTCATTGTACATATGAGTACATATGAGTGAGTGTCTACACTTGTTAGTTGTCAGAACAACTGTCAAGTTCTTGCTTAAAAAAAAGAGAAGGAAAAAAATGTCATTGCTTTTTACTGCATGTTGACTCTGTTTTTTTTTTAGTAAAAATGTAAAATTTTTGTGTTATTTATAAATGTCTATGTACATTTGTATGATTCATAAAATTTTAAATCTTTACTGAGAAATGTGTAGCAATTTTTATGTTTTGAAATTTAAAGTTATTGAAATCTCCTAAAAAATTAGATACCTAACAAAACCTCATTAATAAGTAATGAGTTAAAGTGTTAATAAAATGATTTATTATAATTCATTAGAGTGTCCCGAGCAATGGTATTTTGGGGGAACTTGTTATAATCTCAGTATGCTTCCAGAAAAAAATTCGAGTTAAAAAAAATATTTTTGCCAATTTTACCCATTGTAGGTCCAAATTACTATAGCCTTATATAAATCGTTGCAATGGACTTTAAAATATCTCTTATTAGATATCCAAATTATCTATATTAGTGAATTGAGGTTGTCCCGGTTTTTTCCTTATATCTCAGACATTTGTGGGCCAATTTCCTCGATTTTATGTAGCAACTGAGCCGGAAGAATTCCCGATATATTGATGTATCAATTATGTGTGTAAGTTATTTGGAGGCTAAGGAAAGTTGATTTCAACATACAGACAGAAAGACAGACGGACATGGCTACATCGACTTCGCTATCTATAGGGTTTTCCCAACAAGAGGTGTTATTTTGAGATAAATGATCGGATATTTATTTCATAATAAAGAGGAAGATATGCCGTTAATAATGAAAAACAACATCATCCAAATGGCCACCACGAACACGGTTACAGGACCATATCGTTTTCATGAAATTTCCATAACCAAATCGCAAAGTGGCTGCCCTATGTCCTCGATAGCCTCACGAATTCTATCTTTGAGATCTTGAATCGACGCTGGGCTGTTGGCGTAGACCTTATCTTTCACGTGGCCCCAAAGGAAGAAGTCGCAAGGTGTTAAATCACAAGATCTTTTTGCTAATCCCTTGTAACGTAACGAGAAGTCAATTGTCACTTTATTGTCTCTATGTAACCTAAAATGTAGTCACTTTTATTTATTTTATTCACCACAAGTAACCTATTGGGGAGTTGTCGGAGTAGATTACAAGCAATCGGTTATTGTTACTTGTTACAATAACTAGTTATGTAGCAGATAAAGTAACCAGTTATGTAGTTAGTAACCGTTATAAGAACTCAATGCATTGATTACATTGGACCAGCTATTAGACAGTCTATTTAAAATCTATATGTGATCAATTAAACCCTTCCTTAGGACACGTACATGCTAAACTAACTAGCCATGTAGCTATTAATGTAACCAGTTGTTACCCTAATTGATACGTAAAATCGCTAGTTCGGCACAGTCTCTTAGAACTTCTGTTTGTTAAATATATTCCACATACATAGTCAGTCTAAAGAAAGTTCTAAACATGTCCAGTTAAATTTTGTTTTATTTGTGGTAAAAATAACCATTCATTCTTATTAACACTTGCAGAAACATCATACAACCACTATTTTAATATTTAACACAGTAACATAAATGTAGTAAAAAAATACAAATGAAAATACTGACAAAAATACAATAATGTCAAGGATAATTATTCTATGGGCACCATCAAAACCCAACAAAAATATATATAAAATTTGTAACTACATGTACGACTGACTCTCTAACTTGCTAAATATTATACTGAAACATACAAATACATATATTTGTTTGTTCATAGCAATGTGTTGTGATGGTTTGCAATTTCATGACCTTTTATTAGACAGTTTTGTTACTTTCGTTTTTGTAATGTACAAATGTGGTCATGTGTTTTGTTTGCCTATTAAATGACACCATTTACAGATGAATAATGTAGCTGAAAAAAAAAATCAGATAAAGTTATTGTCATATAGTTGTCTTCAATGGATTGCCAGATTTTCCGACAAATGTCTTGTAACCGTGTGAAATGACATTCTCAGCACATTGCTAGGTCTGACAATATTCTTAGATCTGACAACCGTGTGAACAAAGCTTAAGTAGTGAAGAGTGATTTTATTCTTTGACATTTGACAAGTAGAAACTACGCCATTACTAAAAATGGAACGATACACGCTTCAACAACGCAGTGTAATTATTAAAATTCACTACACAAATGGTGAAAATCTTGCAGTCACAGTTCGCAAAACTAAAGCATTTTTGGATCGTCGTGAAGCACCTTGTCGGACCGCAATACAAAAATTGGTGGAAAAATTCGAGCTGTTGGGACAAATTAGTGATGTGAAGAATAAAACCCGTGCACGTCGCTTAAGAACAACTGAGAATATTGCTGCTGTAGCCCAAAGTGTTGAAGAAAACCCAGCTTTGTCCATTCCTCATCCTTCATTGGAATTGGGCATTCCACAAACGTCATTACACAGTATCTGATGGTCGGAGTTGGATGATATTAATCTGGACAACGTTTACTTTCAACAAGACGGCGCTACGTACCACACAAGCAACGAAACCATTGTTCTTTTATGGGAAAAGTTATCTCTCGAAGAGGTGATCACAATTGGCCATCGAGATCTTGTGATTTAACACCTTGCGACTTCTTTCTTTGGGGCCACATGAAAGCTAAGGTCTACGCCAACAGCCCAGCGTCGATTCAAGACCTCAAAAATATAATTCGTGAGGATCCGAGGACATAGGGCAGCCACTTAGCGATTTGGTTATGGAAAATTTCATGAAAAGGATATGGTGGTGTAAGGGTGGTCGTGGTGGCTATTTGGCTGATGTTGTTTTTCATTATTAACGGCTTACGTTCCTCTTTATTATGAAATAAACATTCGATCATTTATCTCAAAAAATTTAATTTTTCTTTGAATACCGAAATAACACCTCTTGTTGGAAAATCCTGAAGATAGCGGAGTCGATTGAGCCATGTCCGTCTGTATGTTAAAATCAACTTTCCGTAGCCCCCACATAACTTACAAACACGATTGATACATCAATATTTCGGGAATTCTTCCGGCTCAGTTGCTAATTAAAATCGAGAATATCGGTCCACAAATGGCTGAGATATAAAAATCCATTACAACCTCTATTTTTAGCCTATTTTTGATATATATCTCGATTACTAAGTCATAAATATAGACAATATGGATATCTAATGATAGGTATTTCAAGTCCATTGCATCGATGTCTATAAGGCTATAGTAATTTGGACCTACAATGGTTAAAATTGGAAAAAATATTTTTTAAACCGAATTTTTTTTTTACCAAAAAAATTTTTTTTGTCATTACTTTTTTTTTTCACTAAACAAACAACAAATTGTCAAAATTTTTTTTTAAATTCTCCAAAAAAAATTTTTAAAATTTTCCAAAAAAATTTTTTTAAATTTTTTAAAAAAAACGTTTCAATTTAACATTTTTTGTAAAAAATTTAAAAAAAATTTTTTGGAAAATTTAAAAATTTTTTTTTGGAAAATTTAAAAAAAATTTTTGACAATTTTTTTTTTTTTTGTTTACCTAAAAATATTTAAAATTTGTATTTTAAAGTATAATTTGGTGGTTACTTGTTTTATGAATCAATTTTTTTTTGTTTTTCAATAGAAAACATCAGGAAAGTAAGCTTCCGAAATCACAGCTTTCCCTAGTATACAAATTCGAAATGGATGTTCGTTTATTATGGGAAATAGTGTATTTGCATAATATGTAGTTTAGAGTGTAAAGGCGCTAAAACCCTTTTAAACAAATTGTAAAATTTTTTCTTAAATCTTTGCGGTTGGGTGGTTACTTTACTAACCACATTTTCTATAGTCTTTAAAACATAGTTTATTGGCATATATTGCCATTTTGGTAAACAATTATATTTTTTGAAGTCATCGTGCTCTGGTTAGATAAATATATTAATTTGAAAATATTGTTAAGACTGTGTTTATTGTTCATCGAATTCAGTGTTACTTTAATATTTAGGTTGTTTGGTCAGAAAATTGAGTCAAAAATATTCGATCTCAAAAAACTGTATACGAATCAAAAATGTTTGTCATAGTTATTTTTAATGCCAACCGCCACGGTGGTTAGTAAACTAACCACTTCACTCCACAAAAAACCTTGGAATGGGGTGGTTTTTTCATGTTTTAATGTATTTTTTTCTTTTTTTTATAATAAACTAACTTTGATTAAAGTAAAAATGATTTTAAACTTATACACAAAAAAGCGTGGCTGAAAGAGTTAAATCTTGTGTTTCAATAATTTTTTCTGTTAATGTTATTTATAACTTTTACAATGATATAATACAAATTAGACAGATAGACCTTATTGAATATAAGCCCATATAAAACCATTTTATAAATTTGTTATTGGTTTTACCTTATTTTTAATAGGTAGAATAAGTTTATGATATACTCAACCAGGCCTACAACTTAATTTAAAGCATATTTGTTATTCTCCGTCGTTTTGTATTAAAAATTAAATTTTCCTAAAAACTGAACTTACAGCCTTTACACCCTAAGCTAATGCAATTACTATTTGTATTCCTTTGTTGTACTCGTAGCATGTGGCATGTTTGTTTATAATACGTTTTAATACTTTTTACATGCAAAAATTGCTTATAGATGGTAGATAGTAGCAGTAAAGAATATTTGCTGATGTTGCTTTTATACTTGTAAATGTATTTTGTAGTTAGTTGTTGATTAAATGTCGCGACATAATCCAATTTTGTAACGACTTTTTGTCGCTACCAATTAACGGAAGGATGTATTCAATTTAGCATAGTCTTTGTAACATTTGAAAGGCAAGGTGGATATATGAGATTAAGTTCATTACACAGGGAAATAAATAATTCTCTCATTCTGTTCGCAATTTCGACAATTTTCATTTGCGATCTCATAAAGTATTCTTGATCGTTATCCGTGTGTTTGTTGAAATGTGTTTGTTGAAATCAACTTTCCATAGACCCTAAATAACTTACGACCATGACTGATACATCAGTATATAGAGTATGGTTCTGAATAGGTTGCTATTGAAAATGGGAAAAATGGGTATGTAAATGTCTGCAAAAGTATAAAGGAAAAATGTTAAATGCTGGAGACACAGATCTCTCAGAATTACTAGCCAATACTAGCCTCTAAAACAATTTGTTTTCAATAGTATTTCTATGTTCATTTAATTTTGAGATGTTCCAATTGTAAGTAATTTGTGAGTTTAACTCCTTCCAAATTGATAATACAGGTCTTGTGCTGATTGAACCAAGTAGTTTCAAAATTAGATAAACTTCTTTCTTTACATTTTGGTCTCACTCGGAGCCCATATTGTTGTGGCAAATTTAGCAGCATCCGACTTCGCATATATGCGAGGAAGAAAACGTAACCACTAAATAATATATGTTTCATTTATTTTATTTATTCGAATAATTTATTTTACTTAGGACAAATCTTAGTAGATATTTGGTTTCATTGTATTTTATGTTGTTTACTCTTACAAAATATTGTTACGAATGTGCAATAGCGATTTGAATTTAACCGTCTGTAACGACTGCCTGCAACATTCATCATGTTTATATGCACGTCCATTAGTAGAGGCTTCTACTTATCAATAATGTTGATAGCATGCGGTTATTAGCATGGCAACACTAAATGTTTAAGCTGGTAACATTAACATCGAAAGCTCTAGAATTCGAATGTACTAGTTTGTCCGTTAAGAGCATTGTAGAAGATTCTCGAGAGATGGCGTGTGTATAAATAGTGGCAGCGGTTGCGGTCGTGAGTTGAGTTCATCATTGGCGCTGTTAGAGTTAACATCAACTGTCTTGTACATTTAAGTTTGTACATTATAAAGTGTGTGTGCATTTCTGCGAATTGATAAACGTGTATAAAGACACTGAGTGAGTATTTAATTCTGTTGTTGTTGTACATCTTAAATAAATGAAGAGTTGTCAATATAGTCAAACAAATGTGTGCCAAAAATAGTGGCTACGCTTTTTTTAGTAAATATTTTCCTTGTCAGACTGAACTTTCAAAGACATGAAATGAAAAGAACATTCTTGCAGTAGTTTAATGTATGCGGGACCCATGTGTGTGTTTGACATAATCCCTGCAGTTTCACTATTGGTAATGTGTTCTTGTTGACAGTACTTTTCCCTAATGTCAAATTACTTGGGTAGCTTCTATTAACATATATTTTTAGGCCATTTAACACTTATGTTAAAGTGGAAATTTGATGCAAAGTTAATTGGTTACTTTAGGTAATCGAGTGTAGAGTCTTTTGTGTTTTTAGTTTAAGACTTTAAAGTGAAGCTCACAATAATAAAGGGTCTTCCAAAATGGATTTCCAAATTTTGGCAGATGATATCGGACATATTTTTTAAGCTTCATCTGTTGAATTAGCCAAATCACCATGTACTTATCTAGCGTTCATCAACACGTGCAAATAATAAAATTGTTTTATCAAAATGGGTTTTCTGTTCAAGCAAAGTTCCGCGCGCTTTACATATTTTACGGTGATGGGGTCCATTTCTGGATGAATGGGTACGCCAACAAACAAAATTGTCAAATTTGGGACCTTATCAATCCACATGAGATTCAAGAGCGTCCAATGCATCCCAAAAAGTTACTGTTTTGTGAAGATCATATTCCGTTGAGAATGTAGGCCAGACCATCATCGTCAACGGCGAGAGTTATAGTTCGATGATTATCAACTGCTATTGAATTTGATGATATGGACCAAATCGACATGTGGTTTCAACAGATCGTCGCTACGTGCCACACAACTCATGCCTCATTGGATATCTGCACCAGCGATTTGAGGTCATGGTCGCCAACCGAGATCATGCGATTTGACTCCGTTAGAGTTTTTCTTGTGGGGTTTTCTTAAGTCACTGGTCTATGGGAATAATCACAGCTGTTTCAGCCAATGATCGCTTCAAGTGAATCAGTTGCGTTCGGTACATGCAGCTCATCATAAATAGGACCCTTTTGGTCCCACCAAATACAGAGCATTACCTTAGCTCCATGGATGTTTGGGTTTGTTGTCGATTCGGTTGATTGGGCGGGCTTCACTTACGATATCTTGCGCTTCGAGTTATCGTAATAGATCCTCTTTTCATCACAAGTGATTGTAATGTGATTTTCGTTTAAACATCTTTCGGACATGCAAAATTGTCTTTCAAGGTCTCTCAGCTTCAATTCGTATGGTACTCAATTTCCCCAGCTTTTGGATGTTTCCTGCTGCTCTGAAACGTTTTGAAATCGCTAGTTCCCATTGAGCTACGGAGTCCCTTCGACTCTACTTGATTGTTCGCACACAGTGAACTATCACGGAAACCAGCTCCCATTGATTTTGCAAACTCTTGTTGAGTTCTAAAACAATCTTCATGGAGTAACGCCTTCATTTCTCACATGTCCTTTAAAAGATGATTTAGTTGCTTGGAGAATCAAAAACGAGAAAAATAAAGGCCACCTAAGTGTACAATTGCCGAAACTGCAGGGCAGCATGTGACAGTTTGTGAAGTGCTCCATTTCAAATTTAAATGTTGCCAAACAGGGAGTGTCATTTTCTCTAAATTGTTTTGTTTGCACATCAGCACACAATTTCAAATGTTTATGTATGAGCGTATCTATTTATCTTTATCCTTTCTTTCTCTCTCTCTATCTTTCTCTCATCTCATCTCCCTACCCAACGACCTTTGTAGAGCAAAATAATTTATGTAAATGTGTGTGCAGTTTAATGTAAAATTACAACAGAAATAAAAAAGAAGAATATATATTAAATATAACAATGCGACAAAATGTACACACGAGTGCACAAACTCACTCACATCCCTATATGGATACATACTCACAGACATGTATTTGTTTACTCTCTGTGTTGCATTAATGCAATTTAAATTAACAAATTAGATGCCCGCATAAGTGGCATACTAAATGATACTATGACAGGAAATTCTGTATTAGGGGATCCAAATTACTCGATTTAATGTGTTTTTTTGTTTATGATAAATTTTTGTCATGATAAATGTCAAAATTATTGTCAAGATAAAAGATGATCTGGTATAGTCTCCATTTAGTAGTAGGTCTATTGCTTTGTAATGACAAAATTGTTAGTCTGGCAAACAATTTTGTCATTGTTTAGACAACTTTGTCTTGACAACAAACGTCATTAATTGTTATGATAAATATTTGTCATGTATAGACAGGGGCTTACAAACGCTTTGACAAAATCAAGTATACATCATTACGGCGGATACTATGAACATTTTTATAAATTCAAAGAAACATTTATTCGAATGATACTTTATTTTAAAATGGATATATTTAAATTCTTTGCAGCATCTGTTCGATTATTCAAACGAACAGTATTTGAACGGATACCCTACTATACATGTGTGTGTAGCTGTATGGTTGCTGTGTAGATGTAGAAAAGTGTATGTGTTTGAGTTTATAAATTTAAATTTTTCAGCATGTGTGAGTATGCAAATTTTTTTTAGTGATAATTATGGATTTCCGTTTTCCATAATTATCACTAAAAAAAATTTGCATACTCACACATGCTGAAAAATTTAAATTTATAAACTCAAACACATACACTTTTCTACATCTACACAGCAACCATACAGCTACACACACATGTATAGTAGGGTATCCGTTCAAATACTGTTCGTTTGAATAATCGAACAGATGCTGCAAAGAATTTAAATGTATCCATTTTAAAATAAAGTATCATTTGAATAAATGTTTCTTTGAATTTATAAAAATGTTCATAGTATCCGCTGTAATGAGTTATACTTGATTTTGTCAAATCATTTGTAAGCCCCTGTCTATACTTGACAAATATTTATCATAACAATTAATGACGTTTGTTGTCATGACAAAATTGTTTGTCTGGCTAACAATTTTGTCATTACCAGGGCAAGGATTTCTATGCAAATGCATGTTTGTAGTCAGTAACTCAAAATCACTTTTGACAATTTATTTTTCCGAATCGAAGAATTTGCAACAAAATGGCATCGATTTGTTGTTTCATATTTTTGCATATTTTGTTATAAATGCATATTTTGCATATTTTTCTTTTAAATGCATATATTTAGCATATTTTTACACTCACTCTGTAAGTACAATATTCAAATGAGTGTATTTGCATAATTTTAATTTTCTGGCTTTAGGAAGCTTTTTGTATTGATTTTGTCATTCCGTTTGTAGCATATCGAAATATTGGTGGTAGAACCAAAAGGTATATATGTATATCCTAAGTCCTCATAACGTTCTAAGACGATCTAGCTATGTCCGTCCGTCTGTCCTTATATCTGTCTGTTGAAAACAGGATAGGGCCCAAACGAAAGCAACTAACTGGCTGAAAAAAGTTTGGCTGTTGATAAGTTTCGCTTGGTATTTAAAGAGGGCACGTTAGAAAATGACTTGAATATTTATATGGTTACCGCAATCATATGTATAATTACAGTGACCATAATATTGTTAAACAAATTGTATTCTGAAATATATAATTATTTAGCAATATTGTTACGTTTTTACCTTTTAAAAATGGGGATTTATTTCCCTTAAATAAACCGTATACTTTTGATTGCAAATAAAAGCAGTTTTAGTAGTTTAAAATTGTAACAACTCTTTATTTATTTAAACTATACAACAACAATAGTTCAAATTGTCACACATTGTATACACGTTTATTAATTCGCAAAAATTCACACACACTTTATAATGTACAAACTTAAATGTACATGGCAGTTGATGTTAACTCTAACAGCGCTTATGATAAACTCCACTCACTACTGCAACCTCTGCTACTATTTATACACACGCCATGTTTCCGGAATCTTCTACAATGCTCTTAACGGACACCTACTATGTTCGAATTCTAGAGCTTTCGATGTCAATGTTAGCAGCTTAAACATTTAGTGTTGCCATACTTATAAACAATGCTAATAACCGCATGCTATCAAGATCGTTGATAAGTAGAAGCTTCTACTGATGGACGTGTTTATAAACATGATGAGTGTTGCAGGTAATCGTTACATACTGCCTTCCGAATAATTTTTTATGTAAAATTCAAATTTTACACCAAAACTTAAATATTAAGGCAAAATCCAAATTCTAAGTTCTCCAATCTAATTGATATCAGTGTGAACAACTTGTATCTGTATCAGATTTCTTCAGTACTGCCTAATATAACACTTCCACTAATTTGTTTTATGATGTCAAATTTCGAATATTTTTTTTTTATAATTTTATTAATTTACAACAATCCACAGAATAATAATATTTCTTGTTGCCATTTCTATTTTACGCCAGCTTTGTTTGCTGGCCAAATAAAAACCAACAAAGGACGGCTAAGACACTTACCCACAAACAATTGTCACTCATTCTTTAGTTTTTTTTCATTATTTAAACTTAGTTTTTATTTTCTTTATTCACATTACATTTTTCTTTGGCTTTCATTTTTAATTCATTTATGCAAATATTTCATGACATTTGTTGATTTTATTATATGTACGTACAATGTACATATATAAATATTTACCCAAGAGTAATAAAATTTAAATTATTTATTTTTTCCGTCTCGTTTGATTTATTCGCTGTATCCAACAACATGAATGGTACGTACCATCATACGTCAAGCATCAGCAGAGAAAGACCCAAAGATCAGCAGAAAGAAACCAATGTACGAGTATGAGGCAAAAAAATGTTAAATGAGTTGTAGAATATGAAATGAACAAGTGAAATGAATGATGAAGTAGTTTTTTTTTTATATATACTCGAGTATATTTGATATTCAAGTTTCAAAATAGATTCAGTGAATATTTTAATAACAAGTTGTTTTAAACTATTTGTAAAATAAATATTTTGGTAAAAGCTTTAAAATTTAAAAACTTGACCTTTCAGGAGAACTGTTAAAATTTTAAAAAAATTTTTATACAACTAAACAATGTACCGTCTATAATCATATTATGGTGAAAATAAAATTTCTAGTAACCATATCCGATATACAGACATATCATTACTATTTGTAAGTCATTTGGGGTCTTCGGAAAGTTGATTTCAACAGACAGACAGACGTATATATACATATTAGGTTATCATTTCGAGTAATCATTGTTCGATTAATCGAACAATTTCTTATGAATAAGAATTTAGAGATTCCCATTTTTTAATAACGAATTATTCAAACAATTTTGTGAAGATTAATCGAATAAATATTTGTGTTTAAATTTAAATAACTAATTATATATTCTATGGCATTCACATTTATTAACCACAAAATAAATAACACTAATAAAAATGTTAAGTCAAAAGAAAATAATATTGAAAATGCTTTTAACAGTGACATTTATGAAGTAGACAAAGAACCATGATCTCAAAAGTTAAATGAGTGATGTTATTAACCCTGTAATGATTAAGCATGCCTCAAGGCACTCATCGCAATAAACGCAAATATAACTGATTTTTCATTGCAAAAACTCTTTTAACAATTTCTAAAAAGCGTACTTAAATATTTCTTTCTTATTAACTGCACTTTTTACAAACTAATTGCATTAAAAACCAAAAAAAAAATGGGAAGTCCAAGTAGTGTTATCAAACGTTGATTAAAGTGTTTTAAAGTTTCCCGATTGCAATCATATATTTTTATACCCTTCACCATGAGTGGCATATATATAAGTTTGTCATTCCGTTTGTAATTTCTTCATTTTTCATTTGCGACCCCACAAAGTACAAATATTCTGGATCGTTATATATAGCGAAGTCGATATAGCTCCCAAATAACTTACAATTGATACATCAATATATTTAAAATCAATAAAATCGGCCCACAAATGGCTGAGATATAAGGCAAAAACTGGGACAACCTCGATTTTATGCCTATTTTTGATCTATATCTGGATTACTTAGTCATTAATATAGACAATATGGATATCTAATGATAGATATTTCAAAGTCCATTGCAATGATTTATATAAGGCTATAGTAATTTGGACCTACAATGGGTCAAAATCGGGATAATTATTTTTTAACCCGAATATTTTTTTTTACCACAAACAATTTTTTTTCATTATTTTTTTTTCACTAATAAATTAAAAAAAAAAAATGGACAAAAATGTAAAAAAAAATGAAAACAATTTTGAAAAAAAAAAAATTTTTTGAAAATAAAAATATTTAAAATTTGTATTTTATAGTATAATTTGGTAGAGGGTATATAAGATTCGGCACAGCCGAATTTAAAAAATTTGTGTAATAAAATGTAAGCTACTCTTTAGAGACGTAATTTATTGATGAGTGCCTTCAGGCATTCGTGGGCATTGTAGACTAGTTTTGCTGCCTCAGTTTTGCCCTCATATAGAAAAATGTTTTCTTTTCTTTGATTTGCAATTTTGTACATAAAATTTAAAAAAAAATGGCTGGTCGAGTGATCAAACCTTTCAAATAATCTGATTTGCGTGATGAACAATTAGAAAAGTTGTTTTCAATAAAAGTTAACAAATTATACTAAGTAAAACCCGACTATGTTTTAATCTCGAAAGCTCTTAGGGTGCCTTAAGGCACTCATTAAGTTTTTCCACCTGGCAGGTAAACCATTGACTGTACACACTTTAAATGTCGTTTTTGAAATTTACCATAAAACAAGTAAGAGTGCTATATTCGTCTATGGCGAATCTTATATACCCTTCACCTTTGTTGTGGATGCATTAATTGTCCACTTTCAGCGTATAGCATCCTAAATATATCAAGAAAACATTTAAAAATTTTACATTTAATTGCTGACCAACAGATTATATTGTAGAAGTTACAAACGAAATGACAATATTATATATACCATTCTCACGAAGGTGAAGGGTATAAAAACAACAACGCCCAACGAAACGATACACCAAAAAAAACAAAAACAAAATATGAAAGCAATGAAACCAACACACTTCTAAACATACGTTTTGTTCCTTTTTTGTCAAAGCATTCAATAAATTGTCTTTTTTTTTATGAAACTTTCAGAGTTTATCTCGGATTTTTGCTCATATCTCCGTTTTTTATAGACGGATTTTGCTGATTTTAAAAAGAAAGCATGTCTGACAGAATTATTCAAGATTTGGACCCCGAAGATATCTGGGGTCTTCAGAAAATTTATTTCAACAGACAGACAGCAGACAGACACTACATAGAGCAGATACGTGTCAAATGACCCAACATATATAAATAGGAGTCAGACAAGTGATCAGACGTTAGGGACGATTACTGTCTATAAGGGTTGCATTGACTACTTGCTTAATTGCTGTCTGCTTTAGACGGTCATAAGCAGAAAGAGAAATTTTAGTTTGTGTGCAAGTATAAGTATGTGAAAAATAAAATATCCGAAACACACCTGCTCCGTTGAATGCTGTCTAGCAACTGAATAAAATATATGTATTTTCTACGCTCTTGTTGTGAGTATTGTTTACGATCGTGTTGTGTACGAGTAAATTGCCCAAAATCTTCGTAATTCGAACAATATGAATGCTCATCACTGCCTTATAAGTTAATTCTAATTTACCAACGAATTGAGGAAAAAAAAACTTAGGGCCATTATTACAACTTGCCTTTATGTACTAAAAGGTAACTTTAAAGCTACATTCTTCTATTAATTAAAGTTACCTTTTACTATTACGGACATAAAGGCAAGTTGTAATAATGGCCCTTAATATCTTAAATTTAAAAAATAATAAATTATTCGAATAATTTTATTAATTTTAAACATGTTATCGAATTATTCAAACAAGTTTGAATCTATTATTCGAATTATTCGTATAATAGATAAAGAAAGCTCTCTTTTTTCGTATTTAATTTTTTGTTTTATATATTAAAAGCGCCAAAGCATTAATTTAAACTAGTTAATTTGAATTAAATTTTAATCACAAAACTTTAAATAAATTTATTTCATATTGCGGCAACAAAGTTTTCATGCCGTGGGAACATTTGCAATGCTATGAATAAAAAAAAGAAGAATATTAGCATCATAAATTATTCTTATGCAAATTAATATTATATTATTCTTTAATAATGCTATTCAGCTAAATAAAATAAATTTAATACATTTGTCAAGTGAATAAGTAATAGGCAATAGTCCTTATTTTTATATTACCCATAAAATCTAGAGTTGGTGGCAAAAAATCTAACGTAAACGAATACTAACGCAGTTATCGGCTACATCGGTTTTGAATACAATATCAATTTGCCTACATATAAGCATACATTTCTGTGGTCAAGAACGCGACATCTCTATGACTTTAAAGTAAGTGGAATATATTGCAGAAATCTTAAGCTTTTTATACTCTTCACCATGAGTGGTATAAGTTATTCATTCCGTTTGTAAAATCTACATTTTTCGTTTGTGACTCTATGAAAATATATATTATGGATCGTTGTATATAGCCATGTCCGTCTGTTGAAATCAACTTTCCAAAGCCCCTATAAAACTATATAAAGGTCACCATATAAAAAAACTCATCAAGCTGTATGGTAGTATTAGTGAATATGTGTTTGTATGTGTGACACCGACAAAGCTTGATGGAAAATCAAAAACATTTTCATGTCACTTTTTGATAGTTTATGGTGTTTTCTCATCAAGAACGATGGCATTTACAAAAATATTTCAAGGCATGAGGTTGGTTGATAAGTGTGGTGGCATTATTATTCCATGAAGATTGTTGTCAAACTCAACAAGAGCTTGCAATATCATTGAAAGCTGCAATTTGAAGACAATTGCGAGCAGCTGGACTCATCCAAAAGCATTTAAATTGGGTAACACACGAATTGAAGCCGACAGACTTTGAAAGACGATTTTGCATGTCAGACATGAAAATGAAAATCATTTTTGCACCGAATCATTACTTGCTATGAAAAATTTATCCATTACGATAAGCCGAAGGGTAGGAAATCGTACTTGATGCCCGGCCGAATCGACACCAAAGCCAAATATTCATGACGCTAAGGTAATGCTCTGTTTTTCGTGGGAGCAAAAGGATCCTATCTATTATAAGCTGCTGAAATCGGGCCAGACTATCACATGGAAGCTGTACCATTGTGATAACCCGAAAGATAGGAGATCGTACGTTAAGCCCGGCAATCAACCGAATCGACACCAAAGCCAAATATTCTTGGCGCTAAGGTAATGCTCTGGTTTTGGTGGGACTAAAAGGGGCTACTGAAATCTGAGCTACTGAAATCTGGCCACACCATCACAGAGAACCTGTAACAAATACAAATGAATCGCTTGAAGCGAGCATTGGCCGAAAAACGCCCAGAATATGTGGCCAGATATTAAACCGTCATATTTCACCATGACAACTCTCGGCAACATATTTCAACACCAGTTAAAAAGTATTTAGATCGAAGTGGTAGGTAATTTTTGCCTCACCTTCTTTATAGTCTAGGCCGTGCTCCGTTCGATTACTATTTGTTTCGATCGATGAAGAACGCTCTTTCTGGGATACGCTTCACTTTGGAACAGAGTATCCGATATTGGCTTGATTCGTTCTTTGGTTCTGAATCCATATGATGCCAGAAGAATGGAAAAAGGTCATAGCTTATAATGACCAATACTTTAGATAAATTTATATTGTACAAATGATTCAAAATAAAAGATCAAAATTTTTTAAAAATCCCATATGTATTGATTGGGTCATGCACCCAATGTATTTTTTAAGATATTTATTTTCAATAAAATACAATAATGCTTGATTTCTGTTGATAGTTATGTTGTAGAAATATTTGCATTCGTCTTTTATACAACCATTGCTATGATTTATCACGCGACATATTTTCCAGTAAAGTTTGTAATAAGGTTTACCTCAAGTAATTTCATATAAAGCTATAATTATTATTTAATTAATATTTATTCGACATAATTTTTGGTCTCAATGAACCTTTCTGTGGAAATTCTCATACAAATGTACTTCAGTTAAAATTACATTAGATGAAGTTAGAGTACTTTCTAACGAGTATCTATTTATAAATTTAGCTACAAAAAACAAAATAAAACAAATTTGTTCCCATTCCCTTGCCTTATTGAAAGCGACCGCAATAATCAATATTTAAAAATAGTTACACATGTTGGTTTCTTACAATAATAGTTGCCCTCATTAGCATACAATTGTGCTTATTGTGATCCTGTACAATCGCAATACACATACAATTCCATACTTATTCAATAGCCTCAAAACACCAATTGCCATTAGCTTACATAAGTATTTACACAATCACAAGCAGCTCAAGTGTATTAGGAGGGCACCATTTGTATGGAACCATAAAATGAAAGTTTTCCTCAGCTTTAGATGTCATTTCTGACCATTTGTAACAAATATCTTTCACACTATTCCCCAATGAAAAAACTGAGAAACACGATATTTAAATTCCAGCTCGCATATGCCAGCAATTAGGACTAGAATACTGAGAATTGATATTATAAATTGAAGTAAACTTTAGTTCAAGCTTAAACAGGGCCATCCTAATGTAAATACATAAGAATTTATGCATAAGTACTCCTATAAGGTCGCATTAATGAAGCATTTTAATCTTAGTAATTAGCCACGATTTACATAAATTGAACAATCACATGATTGTGAAAGACTTGCAGCTAAATTTCAATAAAAATTGAATTGTCTTTTGTTTTTCTACAACACGTGCTAATATAAACAATAAACAGCTAAAATTGCAGCTTTGTTTAAAATAAACATGCGTAAGATAGTAGAAACATATGTTGCTTAAGAAAATGTTTAAAAACATTTTTAAGAAGCATTTAATATAATAGCTTATAGATATAAAAGAAATGTTTTAAACAAGGAAATACTTAAACAAACTTAAATTGTTACAAAACTTCTGTTAAAATGAAATTTAAGAAAGAGTTATTCAAACACGTTTCTTTGTAATATTTTTATACAATGAACTTTTATTAAATTAACAAGGAAATGATAAATATTAACTCCAACCTGCATTACATAGAAGTAGTCGAATAATGACTTATTTACTAGCTATTATATAACTGCATATTTACACGTCATTACTAGGGTTCTATAAGTCGATTGTTCGAACAATCGACTTTTTGCTCGAAAAGTCGAAATCGACTTTATGGTCAGAAAAAAGTCGAACAATCGATTAGTGATCACAAAAGTCGAAAATAGTCGAAAAAAGTCGATTTAACTAAAAAGTCGAAAGTTCGAAAATTCGACTTTTCATAAATTACCAAAAGTCGAAAGTTCGAAAAGTCGACTTTTTAAAAATAGAAAAAAGTCGAAAGTTCGAAAAGACGAAAAGTCGACTTTTTGCTTCAACTATTGAAAAAGTCGAAAATTCGACTTTTCATAAATTACCAAAAGTCGAAAGTTCGAAAAGTCGACTTTTTAAAAATAGAAAAAAGACGAAAGTTCGAAAAGACGAAAAGTCGACTTTTTGCTTCAACTATTGAAAAAGTCGAAAGTTCGAAAATTCGACTTTTCATAAATTATCAAAAGTCGAAAAGTCGACTTTTTGTTTCAACTATGGAACCCTAGTCATACACACTTACATTTTTTATTGATAACCTTTTGAGAGATTTGCACAATATATATTTATTCAAAGTATTGGCCATTGTTAGCTATGAAGTTCTCCCATCTTTCTGGCAACATATGTGTTCCGAGCCAAAAGAACTCCTCATCTTTTAAGGACTGAGATCGAAAAATTCTTAACATACATATATGTTAATAAAAATGAAACCACTAAACTTACAGTTTTGATTTTTTTTATTTGATTGAAACTATTATTACAATTTACAAAAAAAAAAAAAATATTTTTATAGTTCTAATCATTAGTGATGAAATTTTGAACCTTTTTCGAAAACCCTTCCATTGTGGTTTTTATAGTGATTTCTGTCACTTTGTTCGAACAGGTAGTCCATCTCCGTTTAACATCTACCACACTTTTGGACACCTTTTTTATGCTCTTTAATTCTGTTTTAACAGAGCCCAATATCTCTCCACTGGCCTTAGCTCCAGGCAATTTGGAGAATTTGCATCTCTTGGTACAAATACCAGATTATTGTTCTTTTACCACTCAAGACCTTTCTTACCATAGTGACAGGGTGCCAAATCAGGCCAAAAATAAGTGGAAACACTAAGAAGTCTTATGAATTTAAGTAGCCTTTTTTGTAAACATTCCTGGATGTAAATTTCGGTATTTATAGAGCCCTTTGTAACAAATGTTTGGGTGTTTTGACGCAACTGCATATTGCTTGCCATATCAAGAACTTTTTGGGAAATTTTGTCTGCTTTTGGGTCCTAAACTTTTCCTCAACATTCCCTCGAGCAGCATCAAAATTTTGACCCGGAATCTACGAAAAATCTGCCAGAACATACGTTTCGTCATCCATTATGCACCAGGAATATTTTTTTTTTTTATAAAATTTTACTTCAATTTCCGTGCTCTGGTTTTGGCCTCTAAATTTTTAGCAGCGTTCCTGTCAGGAACTTTTTGAGCCTTGTATATTTTTGAACCAGCATTAGCTTTAACTTTTCATACCAAATTGTCCGAGCACTAAGCTAACCGGGCTGCTTTCCTACCGGATGTGTTGGGAGCTCTTTTGAAAATGCTTTCTATTTTTTTGGCTTAAAAAACATCATGTGAACCATTCCTTCTACCTGAGCCAGGTTTTCTATAAACAGAAAAGTTCTCCTGGTACTGTTTAATAACATTGGAAACAGTTTGACGGCAGACCTTTGATTGTTTGGCCAACATTTTGTAGGACCAAGTTGGGTTTTGTTGAAAATATTTAATAATTTTAGTACGCACTTTTTTCTGGTCACTCATTTTAATCAGATTAACAACAAATGACTATAATTGACATTAAACATAATAACTGACAAGCTTTACAAAGGTAGCTTGATCAAAAAAATAAAAAATCAAATAATACTCGGGTTAAAAGTTTTAACGAAAAGCGTGTGTTAAGAATTTTTCGATCTCAGTCCTTACTTTGTTCCAAAGAGAGAGCATTCTGCATCCATTATAACAAATAGTAGTCACACGGGGAACGGCCTGTACTATTAAGCTTGAGAGTCAAAACTTCCCAACCACTTCTTTCTAAATAGATTTTAACAGGTATTGTAGCATGTGACCTAGACTTATCATAATGGAATCTTATTGTTTTATGTTTAGCTGTTTTTCGGCCAATGCTCGCTTCAAATGAATCAGTTGCATGCGGTACAGGTTCCCTGTAATGATCTGTCCTGATTACAGCAGCTTATAATATATAGGACTCTTTTGGTCCAGCAAAATTGAGAGCATTACCTTAGTCTCATGGATATTTGGCTATGGTATCGATTCGGCTGGTTGGTCGGGCTTCACATATGATTTCTTACACTACGAGTTATCGAAATGGATTAATTTTTCGTCTCTAGTAATGATTCGGTGCAAAAATTATACAAAATCGTCATTCAATGATTCTCAGCTTCAATTCGTGTGGTACCCAATTTCCCTGCTTTTGGATGAGCCCAGCTTCTCAAAACTTTTTGAAATTGCTGCATGAGTAGCTCCCAATGGTTTTGCAAGCTCTTGTTGAGTTTTGAAACAACATGCATGGTCTTCTTGGTCTTCAAACTTTTTTGACTGGCCTGGGTGATTTTTGTCTTCCATGTCAAAATCACCACTTCTGAACCGCACAAACCATCTGTTGCACCATAAGTTTCAGTGAGCAATTGGTGTGCTTCAGCGGCACTTTTTTCAAATTAAGGAAGTAAAGCAAAACTTCCCGCATATGACGATTCGTTGGTACAAAATTCGAAATTTTCGAAGCAAAAAACTAAGTGAGAATAAATTACAGATATTTACCCTTCAAAATGACATGCAAGTTATAAAACTAAAACAGCGTTTAAAAGTTACGCCATCTATTGTAAATACCGCATTTTTAAGTCATACACCCAATAATTAAAACAAACTTAACTGGACATTTCAATCACTTAATCCCGAAAAGATATAAACATTTCTGGCATTTACATTTTTAATTTATATAGGAGGTGTGCGTAATATAGCCACGCCCACCTAATTTTGCACTGTTTTGAAATTTAGCTTCGAAAAGAAGCTACATTTTTTTAAATTGGGATCCAGCTTGTAATACATTTGTAGCTTAATTACAAACACATACGGATTCTCTTAATTTGGTAAACATTTCAACCATCCCCATTCAACTATAATATATGTATGTATATGTATGTATACCACTATAATAGTTTGGTTAAATTCCATGGTACTTCTTTGGCCAAGTTATGAGAACTTTTATTACAAATGTTTTACAACTGTGAGACTACAGTGATGGTAATGGAAATGTTAATATTTTCATGCAGTGGTTTTTGGTTTTATAATTTTTACAATGTTCATTGTGATTTCACATGTATGTACAATGTACATATGACTGGTGTTAATTATAAATACTTTGATGTTTATTTGAAGTGTATAAGAAATATTATAATAATTAGTAAATATATAGTTTCTACCCAGCAAAACCTTGATAATGCAAAGCCGTCAAATAGTAGAGACAGAAGCTGCAAAGGCATGACTCAAAATAAATATAAATAAGATGAAGGTAATGCGAGTAAATGCAACATCCATCCAACTACAGGGCGTGTTCCACTTTTCATAACATCATAACATCGACTGGAGGCTCTTTTGATGATGTCTCAAATCGCATCATGAGAGCTCGGCAAGCTTTCGGCCAACTAAACACAGTGTGAAAATCAGCATCAATCTCCATCCGCACTAAGATAACAATCTTCAACTCGTGTGTTAAGTCTGTGCTCCTCTATGGCTGTGAAACGTGGAATATGGCTTTCAGAGACGTAAACAGTCTGCAAGTTTTCACCAACAAATGCCTAAGAAGAATACTAAAAATCTACTGGCCCAACAGAATATCGAACTCACACCTCTGGACAGTCACACATCAAAGTCAAATACATTCCGAAATTTTGAGAAGGAAATGGCGATGGATTGGACACGCATTACGAAGATCACCCGGTGATGTAACCCGCAATGCCATTGACTGGAATCCACAAGGTAGCAGAAGGAGAGGATGGCCTGCCACACTGAGGCTTCGCGAGCAAGAATGAGCTGCAATGAAATCGTGAAACTAGCATCAAATAGAAACGACTGGAAATCTTTTGTTGAGGCCCTATGCTCCTTATACGCAATAATATATATATATACTCCATGAATATTGTTTCAGAACTCAACAAGAGCTTGCGATTTTGCACGTCCGAAAAGATGCTTGAACGCTATAAAAGAAAATCATTTTTGCAGCGATTGTATCTATTTCAATAATCCGAAGTTTAAGATTCAGCCCGGCCAACCAGCTGAATCGACACTAAAGCCAAAGTAATTCTCTGTATTTGGTGGGAATAAAAGGGTGCTACCTCTTCTGAATATCTGCTGAATTCTGACCAGACCATCACAGGGAACCTGTACCTAATGTAACTGATTCATTTGAAGCAGCTTTGGTTGAAAAACGACCACAATATGCGGCCAGACATGAAACCGTAATATTCCATCATGACAACGCTCGGCCACATGTTGCAATACCTGTTAAAAAGTATTTAGAATGAAGTGTTTGGGAAGTTTTGCCTCACCCGCTTTATAGTACAGAACTTGCACCGTCCGACTACTATTTGTTTTGATCGATGTAGAACGTTCTCTCTTTGATACTTTTCACTTTGAAACAGAGTATCCGAAATTGGAGTGATTCGTTCTTGGCCTCAAAAGGTGAGCAGTTCATTTGGCTTGGAATAGATATGTTGCTAGAAAGACGGGAATAGGTCATAGTTAACAATGGCCAATATTATGAATAAATTTATATTGTACAAATGTTTCAAAAAAGATAGAAAAATTACAAAAATTCGTTGAAATTTATAACATAGAAGTGGGTATTGAATATAGCTCCTTGATTTTTTGAAATTTCGTTAAAAAAATTTAAATGAAAAGAAATGTTAGTGCCAGTGTGAAAAATTTTGCAAAAATAAAAAATATATAAGATTTTTTATACACATGTGTACATATGGCAAGGAAATACCGTAAAACTACAATTTTTCAATGGTGCCACAGTACTCTTCTATATTTTAATACATTTCTTAAACATATGTATATAAAATGAAATGTAAAAAGAAAAAAAAAAAATTGTCATTACGAACATTAATGTACAATTTAACAACAACACTACCGCAAAATGTTTTAACAGCCAGACCAACAAAAACCCAGCCATCCTGCCGACCAGACCAACCGCCAACCAACACAATCATCATTCACACACACATTTAATAAAACAAATATAATAAAAAAAAGACGTAAAATAGGAAAAGTGTCCGTTATCATGTCAATTAAATAGTTGGTTGCTGTTTGTTGTTGCTGTTGTTGGTTTGTATGGTAAAGTCTATTGTTGTAATTTATATTTCCGTTCTTTAACAAAATCAAATAATAGCAACAAGAACTGTGTTGCAAGTGTTTTGTTTCAACACATACACATTAGGGTGGCCCCGGTTATGTTGCTAATTAAAATTTAAGATTATTTTGTTTGAGGAGATCTTTTGTAAAAATGTTTGTCCTGGGTTGAGTATTTGGTGAACTGGATCCAAGGATAAAAATTATAATTTTCTAGGTTGTTATGAGATTTTTCTTATTTTTCATGTGAAATATTGGTATCATGAGAAAGGCCTTCAAAAGGCGTTTTCAATGTCTGATTTTAAATTATCCTGTAAGTCCAAAAATGTTCGAAGCTTTTTAATTTTTGGCAAAAATTTAAAGTTTTTTTTTTTTTTAAATTTTGACATGGAATTACAGAGTAGAATTATTTTAGGGCATTTTTAGCTTGTCAAATATTAGGACTTTATAACAATAGACATGACCTTGTGAATTTACCAAATATGTTAAACGTCCTATAAATTCACCAACAAATTTGCCTATAGAAGCTCAGAAATAATGAGAATAAATGATGTTTTGCCGTCACGAACGTGACATTGGAATGTGAATGTAAGCAAATCAAAAACTTACCCTCTACTGATCTTTATTACCTATTATTGTTGTAGCAAATGTGACAAAGTTTACACTTCCACCATCGCTCTTAAGGAAACAAATATTTGAGGGGTATAGAAGAAAAGGCTGCAGTGTCTTTTTTTCGTGAACTAATCTATTAATGACATCTAGTTACATATTATGAATGTTTGTGGTTATTCGTTATTAAACAATATAAATTAGTGGTCTAAAACTACCGATTGAAGCAAAGACAGCAATGTCTCATGGACAGTCTAGCAACCACGAGTTGAACCAACAACCATCCGGCTGCTAGTCAACTGTTGTAATCACTACACCACTGCATATTTATTTTATTGTGCGTCAAATACATACTGGTTTTCTAATTATTGGTTTTTTAATTATTTATTTGGACTACGTTTGAAACGTAAAGCAAAGTGAATGATAAGTCATAATATAGTGGGCCACTGTTTCGAATGAAAGTAAGTGACGGACTTTATTTCGCTTTAGTTTTCTTTCGACATCGTGGGCCAGGCTGTAAATGTATTTAATTGAAACTCAAATTTCGTTTGTATTATTCATGTTAAAGTTAATCAAACTATCTCAAACGTAGCAATGTCTATCTGGTTAAAGCAACATTTCTTGTCGTATTTGCTACCGAAAACCACTATATGAATTTGTTTCAAACTTGCTGTATATTTTCATACTAAAATACTGAATTAGAAAACATATTTGGTCAATACACAAGGTCTCTTATCATGTTATATTGTCATAATTACTGTCATAATTATTATTATTTTTCATGCAAAAAATGTCCTAAAATAATACTACTTTCTATGCTATGTTTATTGTGTTATCGTAAACAACCAGTAGATACCAACGCCGAATGCCTAGGAGTCCGTTAAGCCGAGCCGCCGGGTCGTGATATATTAGGACATTATGACAATATGACTGATAAGAGACCTTGTGAATTGACCAATTGTATAATAGATATTGGAATCTTTAGAGATACAGGTTTTCTCGTTTATTATGGAAACTTTAAAAGTGGACATTACAGCCTTTGCTTCTATACCCTTCATTAAAACCATAAAGAAAATTACGAAAACATGATCTCAACTTTACATTCCGTTTGATCATCATGAAGTAGAATACGCTATAGACTTGTGGACCATATATAAATAATTTGTACTTAATAAACACTTTATATTATTGGGTGTATAACTTAAAAATGCGGGATTTTTTCAAATGTTTAGCTTTCATTTTGAAACATTTGTACAATATAAACTTATTTAAAGTACTGGCCATTGTTAGCTATGACCATTTCCCGTCTTTCTGGCAACATATGGATTCCTAGCCAAAAGAAATTCTCATCTTAGAGGCCAAGAACGAATCAAACCAATACCGGATACTCTGTTCCAAAGTGAAGTGTATCCCAGAGAGAGCGTTCTGCATCGATCGAAACAAGTAGTAGTCCGGCTGGGCAAGCTCTGGACTATAAGGCAGGAGAGGCAAAAGTTCTCAACCACTTCTATCAATATACTTTTTAACAGGTATTGCAACATGTTGGCTAGCGCTGTCATCATGGAATATTACTGTTTCATGTCTGGCCGTTTTTCGGCAAATGCTCGCTTCAAACGAATCAGTAAAATTCAGTATAGGTTCCCTGTGATGGTCTGGCAAGATTTCAGCAGCTCATAATACCACCAAATACAGATAATTACCTTACCCCCATCGATATTTGGCTTTGGTGTCGATTCGGCTGGTTTTCGGAGCATCACATACGATCTATTATGCTTCGGGTTATCGCAATGGATCCATTTTTCATCGCAAGTAATTAATTTTATAGCGTTTAAGCATCCTTTCGCACATGCTAAGTTCTCTTTCAAGGTCTGCCGGCATCATTTCGTATGATATTCAATTTTCCTGCTTTTGGATGAATCCTGCTGCAGGCAAACATTTTGAAATTGCTGCTTGAGTTGCTCCCAATGATTTTGCAAGCTCTTGTTGAGTTTTACAACAATTTTCATGGAGTAATAACTCTAATTCTCGGTCTTCAAACTTTTTTGGCTGGCCTGGGCGATATTTGTCTACCGTCTTAAAATCACCACTTCTTTACCGCACAAACCATCTCTCGCACATTGATACCGATGGAACACATTCAACATAAGCTTTGGTGAGCAATTAGTGTGCTCCAGCGACACTTTTTTCAAATTAAAGAAGTAAAGCAAAACTTCCCGCATAAGACGATTCGTTGGTACAAAATTCGACATTTTCGAAACCAAAAAATATTATTCTTTACACTATAATGTTCAATAACTAAGTGAGAATAAATGGCAGATATGTACTTTTCAAAACGACATATAAGCTGTTAAAAACAAAAACCGCGTTCAAAAGATACGCCATCTATTGTAAATCCCGCATTTTGAAGTCATATACAACAGTTTTGGTATAATGGGCCTGCTGTAGTTAAAATCATCTACCAGTTGAATCATCTCTGTTGAAAACAATATATGAAAACCAATTGAAAAAGTTTGCCACCGAGTAACTGTCAGTATATTTACTTTTGCTTACTTTTAAGCTTGTATCAGTTAAGTTGTAAACAGATATTTCAGTTTCAAAGATTTTTCAATTGCTTGTTGCCAGGTGAATTCTTGTATCACTCTTCAAATGCCTAAAACGTTTAACTTAAAAGTTGTTTAATCATTTATAAGCTAAAATCTTGCACAGCCAGCATAATTTTAAATTTGCCCCTTTACTTCCAACAACCTGTATCAGGACTGTTGCTTCAACTAGACCGCGTATAATTTCCTTGTTTTGACTCGTTTTACATTGTAACAGCAATTGATTTAAATGATTTTCTTGTTGCTTTATTTAAAACCACATATACAGTTCTACTTTTTTTTTCACTTTATAAAAATCGCTCTGCTAACTAATGTTTGATTTTTGGCCTGTATTGAACAGGGGAGAAAAAATACTTGGTGTATAAGAGAATTTATTGGGTCAAGCGCAGTGAAAAAAGGGAAAGTAAAACAGATAAGGAGAGAGAGAGCAAATATATTCAAATTGTGCAGAAATCTGTTTGTACGAAATAAATACAATTTTTTTGTTTTGACAACAGTATAGCCGAATTATATATGGTGGGACTTGTAAAACTATGTAATATTTGATAGTCTGGAAACAGCATGACAATAACTCTTTAAATTTAGGTGCAATATACTTAATTTTGATTTAATACACGGGTATTTTATTAATTCCTGGCTGTACTTAATAAGGTTTTTATTGAGCAGAGGTCGGCAAATTATTGGCTATTTACCAGTCAACGAAGTTTATATAAAATGTTAAACAATAAATAGAAATCTCAATAAATGGCTGGTCAGATTGCAACAGGGAAATAAAGTTAACAACATGATACTGTAATCCATGTCCAAAGTTCTCTTTATGCCGACCACTGTTTCCGGCATATCAGACCGTTATCACTAGACTTGTGTAGTTCCTGAATGAACTAATTCGATGGAACGATTCTATTATTTGCATTAAATGAACTAGTTCTAATCGTTTGCTCACTTAGTTCAGTATTGAGCTATCAACTAACATGTTTCCTTGTTTTTCCAGCTTCTTTTGTTTTAGTTCAGAACAGAAAGACAATTTTAATATTTTATTATAAGAAAGTTATCATTCGTTTAAATAAATAAGTAGTTGAACAGAAAAAGCGATTGAACTAGAAGAACTACCTAGTTAAGTTTTGAACTATGAACTAAAATGAGCGGTTATTGATATGAAATATTAAGCACAAGTCTAGTTATCACTAAATGTGAAAACATTTTAAAACTTTAGACCATCTTAAACTGATCGCGAATTAAAGCTCTGCTGAAGATCGCGAAAAATATAAAATTCTGTAACCAGCACATCACGGCAGAGAACTGCGCCGACTAAATTTCATGGCTGGTGACTCTAAAAAATGTCGGCGGCGGCTCAAATTGCAAAAAATTAAAAATTTAAAAAATAAAATTCCTAAAAATTTTGTGAAATTATAAGGAACTTTAACCAAAAACGGCAGCTAATTTAATGCCTATTTAAGCCGAAAAAATTTCAGAGGTGGCGAGCTTTAAAATGTATCTGCGGCTCGGCTCAGCCGGTTTACAGATGTTCGGCGTAGGTCTCTGCGTCATAGGCAGCTACTCAGGATTTTTTTGAGACAAAACAACACTACAATATATTGAAAATGTTCTTACACGTGTTTTAAACACACAATTAATTGTTTAAACATTTTTAAAACGAATAAATACAAACACAATTTACAAAATACTTACTGAAATGCAGGAAATAAATATATAAGTGAAACCTTAACAAACTTAAATAAAAAAAAACTCAATTAAAAGATATTTAAACTTAAAACATCTGTTTAAAATTTTTTTTAAAAATGTTTAACTTAAATTCATATAAATAGTGTTGCATTCAACAAGTATTCAACACACAAATTTCCATCAACCAAAACATCAATACCAAGATTTAAAAACAAATATCAAAATGAAATTTATGATTTTATTAACAATTCTCGTGGTGGTTTTAGTGGCGGGTACAACAGCTCAGCGTCGCAGATGTCCTCAAAGAGCTCGTAAGTTTTAAAAACATATTTAATATGTTAATGCTATATTTATTATTTAAACTAATTTTTTTTTGTCTGTATTTTAAGGTCCTGCAACATGCGTTGGTCCTCGCAATGTGGGCACGTCATGTACTACAGCTCCCCCACGTAGTATGTGGTACTATAATCCAGACAGCCGTACTTGTATAGAAATGCCCCATTTGGGTTGTGGCGGCAATTCGAATCGTTGGTGTTCCCGTGCTCGATGTGAACGCAGATGTGTTCGCGCTACTACTGGCTAAGAATGCGTTTGAAATTTTTGTATGAAGATTTCTTTATCATATTTCTTAAACATTTTTAGAGGAATTTTTTAATATTTTATAAATCAAATAAAAGTAATTCTAGCAATTTAAAACACTTAAACCATTATTGTTTAATTTTATTTATGTACTTATAAGAAATTTATTTTTAGTTAACATTTTTATCAAATACAAATTTTCTGCTAAAATTGCACAAAATTTATAAGTGGCGCGAATTTGCACATTTGGACAAATAGGAAACTTAAGCGTTTAAATAAAAACTCTTATTGTATATAAAAGTTTCTTCCAAAAGGTAGCAGGAAATTAATAAAAAAAATATTTCCTCTTAAAGTTTATTTTACGAGTGTTTATAGTCAGCAGAAAAAAGTACAAAATTTTTACTTTTTACAAAAAGTAGTATTTCTACTACTATTTTTAGAATTGAAAAATATTGTTGTTTTTAAAATCTACTACTTATTCTCAATAAAATTAAACAAAACTTAATTACAATTTAAAGTTTTCTGTTGAAAAGTAGTAGAAAATTTACTACCTTTTGTAAAATTATCAGAAAATAATATTCGCTATTAATGTTCAATTTAAGAATAATAATAATCTAAAGCAAAAATATCTAATTTAAAACTTTTTAGAAAAAGTAGTATTTCTACTACTATTTTTAAAAGTGGAAAATATTATTGTTTTTAAAATCTTCCACTTATCCTCAATAAAATAAAATAAAACTTTATTACAATTTGAAGTTTTCTGTTAAAAAGTAGTAGAAAATTTACTGCCTTTTGTAAAATTATCAGATAAGAATATTTGCTATTAAAGTTTAATTCATGAATAATTATAATCTAAAGCAAAAATATCTAATTTAAAATTTTTTAGAAAAAGTAGTATTTCTACTACTATTTTTAAAATTGGAAAATATTATTGTTTTTAAAATCTTCCACTCATTCTCAATAAAATAAAACAAAACTTAATCACAATTTAAAGCTTTTTGTTAAAAAGTAGTAGAAAATTTACTACCTTTTCTAAAATTATCAGAAAATAATATTCTCCATTAAAGTTTAATTTAAAAATAATTAGAATCGAAAGAAATACTAGCTGTTTTAATAATTTTGAGAAAAGGTAGTTTTTCTACTACTATTTTTAAAATTGAAAAATATTATTGTTTTCAAAATCTTCCAATTATCCTCAATAAAATAAAACAAAACTTTATTACAATTTAAAGTTTTCTGTTGAAAAGTAGTAGAAAATTTACTACCTTTTGTAAAATTATCAGATAAGAATATTTGTTATTGAAGCTTAATTTATGAATAATTATAATTCAAAGCAAAAATATCTAATTTAATACTTTTTAGAAAAAGTAGTATTTCTACTACTATTTTTAAAATTGGAAAATATTGTTGTTTTTAAAATCTTCCACTTATTCTCAATAAAATAAAGACTTTGTGATAAAACCCATTTCTTTAAAAATGTATTAATAAAAGCTAAATTATTTAATTTAGTAAATTACTGTTAGTCATTTCTGGCTAATTTTATTTTTATAAATTTCTTTTTTAAACAAAATATTAGTATATTTCTAACCAATAAGTCGGACACATTTGAGCTCACATAAGATCCGCGAACACCAACGATTCGCATTACCACCGCAACCCAAATGAATCATTTGAATACAAGTACGTGTTGCTGGATTAAAATACCACATTGTACGTGCAGGAACTGCGGGACAACTTAAACCAACATCCGGTGGACCATCACATCTGGCAGGTCCTTAAAATATAAAAAAATATAAAATAAATAAACAATGTTTTTTTGCATTTATCATGTTTAACACTTACGAGCTCTTTGGAGACAAAAACGACCACGTTGGGCAATTGTAACCGATGCAAAAATCACAAGGAGAAATGTCAAGGAAATTATCAATTTCATTTTGATTTGCTATGAATTTGTTTTAACAAATATTGAAAGAAGTATTTATATGGATTTAAATTCAAAGCCCGAAAGTTCTTTAAACACAAGTAAAATTAAAACAAAATTATTAAATATGACAATGAATAGTATAAATATAAAAACACGTGCATTCTTTAAATTCGAAAATTAAACAAACCAAAATCTTCACAAAATTTATTTTATTGTACTAAAAAAGAAACTAAAACATCTGTTTAAAACCATTTAAAATAATTCATATAAATACCACCATAAAAATAAACATTCGACAAAATATTCTTCAGCATTCAAAACATTACAACTCAATTTTACTTTCTTGAGATACTAAATAATTTAAAATCAAAATGAAATTTGTGATTTTATTAACAATTGTCGTAGTGGTTTTAGTGGCTGCTGCAACAGCTCAACCTCGTCCTAGATGTCTCCAAGGAGCTCGTAAGTTTTAAACAAAAATTTATTATTTTACTAAAATACTTGTTATTTAAACAAATGGTTTTTTTTTAATTTAAAGGTCCTCCACGCTGCGTTGGTCCTCGCAATGTAGGCCAGACATGTGCCACAGCTCCTCCACGTACAATGTGGTATTACAATCAAGCCAGCCGTACTTGCATACAAATGCCCCATTTGGGTTGTGGCGGCAATGCGAATCGTTGGTGTTCCCGGGCTGGCTGTGAACGCAGATGTGTTCGTACTACTGGCTAAGAAAATTATTGAAATATGAATGAATAACATGTATAACTGCCTGTGCTTTTTAAAGCTATACAATTAATCCTAAAGAAAATTTGTATGAAGATTTTTCTAAAAAATGTTTAAAGGAATTTTTTTATAGTTTATCCAAAACAGTTTACAATTCAAATAAAATTAACGCTAGCAATTTAAAACACTGAAAACATTATTTTAGTTTTATTTACATTTGTTTAAATATACCCCTTATTACTGGAATATGCATAAATCTAATCTATTTGGAATTAGCCAGAAAAAATGCTGAATGTTATAAACAATTTTGTTCACAAATTCTTAATTTTTGTGGGCTTAAAAATGAAAATATGTAATTGATTTTTCTTCTACTACTTTTTTAAAAGAAAAAAAAATCATAAACAAATATTTGCTTTTGTATGAAATGTTCAGCAGAAAAAATACAAAATTAATACTTTTTAAAAAGGTAGTATTTCTACTACTAATTTAAAAACTTTTAGAAAAAGTAGTAGTTCTACTACTATTTTTAAAATAAAAAAATTTAATTGTTTTTGAAGTCTGATAGTTTTGCTAATTATAATCTCCCAAAAAGTAAATATAATTTACTACTTTTTGTTAAAATGTAGTAGATAATTTACTACTTTTGTAAAATTTCATAAAAAAATATATCCGCTTAAAGTTTAATTTAGGAAAACATAATTATAATTTGAAGAAAAATCAGTTAATTTAATACCTTTTTGAAAAAGTTGTAATTGTGCTACATTTTTAAAATTTAAAAATATTATCGTTATTTATACTCAATATAATCCGACAAGAATTAAATATAATATTTGGTTATAATGTAATAGATAATTTACTACTTTTTGTAAAATTTTAATAAAAAATTATTTGCTCTTAAAATTTAATTTAGGAAAAACAAGTTAATTTAATACCTTTTAGAAGAAGTAGTAATTGTACTACTATTTTTAAAATTGAAAAATATCATTATTTTGGAAGTCGGATATTTATACTCATTATAGTTTCACAAAAAGTAAATATAATTTAGTACTTTTTGTTAAAATGTAGTAGATAATTTACTACTTTTGTAAAATGTTCATAAAAAATATTTCCATTTTAGCTATTTATAGTTACTTATAATAAATTTCGCTTTAATTTGCTATAGTAAATTTACCCTAAAATGGATATTTGTGGTAAATGTCCCTTTAATTGTCCAATTTGCCATTTATAAAAAATGTCCCTTAAATTTAATATTTATAGCAAATTTGTTACTAAATTTCCCTCTAATTAGCAATTTATAGTAAAATTCCCCTTAAATTACCTATTAATAATAATTTTCCCAAAATTTGATGTTTTTTTCCCTTTTCCCATTTTTAACATTGAATTTGAATAGGAAAACGTAAAAAAAAATACCGCGGATTTTTTCGTCATAATTAGGCTGATAGTACATTTTTCCCAAATTGACTATTAGTGGTAAATTTTCCCTGAAGCTGATATTATTTTTTTCCATGGATTTACTATGCATAGTAATTTACTACGGATTTGACATCCACGGAATTGCTCTACATAGTAAATTAACCATGGATTTTACAATTTATAGTAAATATGCATAGTAAATTTACCTCGAACATGGTAAAATCCATGGTATATTTACTATGTGAGTGGTAATTTTACTAAGGTAGATTTACTATCAATAGTAAATTTATTACAGATACAGTAATTTTACTATGTTCGTGGTAAATCTACTACGGATGTAGTAATTTTACAATGTTCATGGTAATGCATAGTAAATCTACTACGGATGTAGTAAATTTACCACGAGCATAGTAAATTTACTACGGATATAGTGATTTACTTCACCCGTAGTAGATTTACTATGCATAGTAAATTTACCGCGAACAAAATAAATCTACCAAGGAAGTAGTAAAATTACTATATCCGTAGTAAATTTACTATGTTCGTGGTAATTTTACTACATCCGTAGTAGATTTACTATGCATAGTAAATTTACCATGAACATAGTTAATTTACCACGCACATAGTAAATTTACTACTGATATAGTAATTTTACTACTCCCGTGCTAGATTTAATATGCTTAGTACTTAGTAAATTTACCACGAACATAGTAAAATTACTATATCCGTAGTAAATTTACTATGAATAGTAAATTTACCACGGGTATAGTAAGTTTACCACGAAAATAGTAAATTTACCGCGAACAAAGTAACTTTACTACGGATATAGTAATTTTGCTACTCCCGTGGTAGATTTACTATGCAGTACCATGAACATTGTAAAATTACTACATCCGTAGTAGATTTACCACGAACATAGTAAAATTACTGTATCTGTAATAAATTTACTATGGATAGTAAATCTACCGTAGTAAAATTACCACTCACATAGTAAATATACCATGGATTTTACTATATTCGAGGTAAATTTACTATGCATATTTACTATAAATTGTAAAATCCATGGTTAATTTACTATGTAGAGCAATTCCGTGGATGTCAAATCCGTGGTAAATTACTAGCACAGTAAATCCATGGTAAACAAGTAAGAAAGTATGGTCGGTCAAGCCCGACCAGATAATACCCTACACTAAGTAAATGAGCAAAAACATTTTTCTTTCAAAATTTCAATAATTATGTTCGTGAGCGATTTTCGGAAATGGGTCTTATATGTGAGCTATGACAAATTATGGACCGATCGCCACGAAATTTGGTCACGTGATTAATGTTTATATGAATGTTATTTATGTTGAATTTTATGTGTATACCAACATTTTTAGGAGATTTATGCTCGTTAAAGTGATTATCGGATGAAGGCCTTATATGGGAGCTATGACTAATTATGGACCGATCATCACAAAATTTGGTGACATGAATTCCCTATATATAAAACTTATTTGGAGAAAAACTTGTGTAGATACATACATAAATTAAACATTTGTGACGGATAAAATCCACTTTCGGGAGGACATTTGTATGGGGGCTAGGTCAAATAATGGACCGATTTCAGCCAGTTTCAATAGGGATCGTCCTTGGGCAGAAAGAATGATATGTACCAAATTTTATCGAAATATCTTTAAAATTGCGACCTGTACTCTGCGCACAAGCTTTACATGGACAGCCAGCCAACCAGCCAGCCAGCCAGCCAGACGAACGGACGGACGGACATCGTTTAATCGACTCAGAAAGTGATTCTGAGTCGATCGGTATACTTTAAGGTGGGTGTTAGACTAATATTTTTGGGCGTTACAAACATCTGCACAAATCCATTATACCCTCCCCACTATGGTGGTGTAGGGTATAAAAATAATATCAACTTTAGTGGAAATTTAACACTAATAGTCAATAAGGGACATTGTCTATAAATGGCAAATTGGATAATTAAAGGGACATTTACCATAAATATCCATTTTAGGGTAGATTTACTATAGCAAATTAAAGCGAAATTTATTATAAGTAACTATAAATAGCTAAAATGGAAATATTTTTTATGAACATTTTACAAAAGTAGTAAATTATCTACTACATTTTAATAAAAAGTACTAAATTATATTTACTTTTTGTGAAACTATAATGAGTAATATCCGACTTCCAAAATAATGATATTTTTCAATTTTAAAAATAGTAGTACAATTACTACTTCTTCTAAAAGGTATTAAATTAACTTGTTTTTCCTAAATTAAATTTTAAGAGCAAATAATTTTTTATTAAAATTTTACAAAAAGTAGTAAATTATCTATTACATTATAACCAAATATTATATTTAATTCTTGTCGGATTATATTGAGTATAAATAACGATAATATTTTTAAATTTTAAAAATGTAGCACAATTACAACTTTTTCAAAAAGGTATTAAATTAACTGATTTTTCTTCAAATTATAATTATGTTTTCCTAAATTAAACTTTAAGCGGATATATTTTTTTATGAAATTTTACAAAAGTAGTAAATTTTAACAAAAAGTAGTAAATTATATTTACTTTTTGGGAGATTATAATTAGCAAAACTATCAGACTTCAAAACCAATTACATTTTTTTACTTTAAAAATAGTAGTAGAACTACTACTTTTTCTAAAAGTTTTTAAATTAGTAGTAGAAATGCTACGTTTTTAAAAAATATTAATTTTGTATTTTATCTGCTGAACATTTCATACAAAAGCAAATATTTGTTTATGATTTTTTTACTTTTAAAAAATAGTAGAAGAAAAATCAATTACATATTTTCATTTTTATGCCCTCAAAAATTACAAATTTGTGAACAAAATTGTTAATAAGATTCAGCATTTTTCTGTCTATTTCCAAATAGATTTATCCATATTCGAGTAATAATGGGTATATTTAAACAAATGTAAATAAAACTAAAATAAGGTTTTCAGTGTTTTAAATGGCTAAGTAACGTTAATTTTATTTGAATTGTAAACTGTTTTGGATAAACTATAAAAAAAATTCCTTTAAACATTTTTTAGAAAAATCTTCAAACAAATTTTCTTTAGGATTAATTGTATAGCTTTAAAAAGCACAGGCAGTTATACATGTTATTCATTCATATTTCAATAATTTTCTTAGCCAGTAGTACGAACACATCTGCGTTCACAGCCAGCCCGGGAACACCAACGATTCGCATTGCCGCCACAACCCAAATGGGGCATTTGTATGCAAGTACGGCTGGCTTGATTGTAATACCACATTGTACGTGGAGGAGCTGTGGCACATGTCTGGCCTACATTGCGAGGACCAACGCAGCGTGGAGGACCTTTAAATTTAAAAAAAAAACAATTTGTTTAAATAACAAGTATTTTAGTAAAATAAGAAATTTTTGTTTAAAACTTACGAGCTCCTTGGGGACATCTAGGACGAGGTTGAGCTGTTGCAGCAGCCACTAAAACCACTACGACAATTGTTAATAAAATCACAAATTTCATTTTGATTTTAAATTATTTAGTATCTCAAGAAAGTTGAATTGAGTTGTGTTGTTTTGAAAGTTGAAGAATATTGTGTCGAAGGTTTATTTTTAGGGTGGTATTTATATGAATTATTTTAAATGGTTTTAAACAGATGTTTTATTTTTGTTTTGAATACAACAAAATAAAATTTTGTAAAGATTTTGGTTTGTTTAATTTTCGTATTTAAAGAATGCACGTGTTTTTATATTAAATCTAATACGGATGTAGTAAAAATACTATATCCGTAGTACATTTACTATGTTCGTGGTAATTGTACTATGTTCGTGGTAAATTTACTATATCCGTGGTAAATTTATCATGTTTGTGGTAAGTTACAATATCCGTAGTAAATTTACTATGTTCGTGGTAAATTTACTAAGTACTATGCATAGTAAATCTACCACGGGAGTAGTAAAATTACTATGCCCGTGGTAAATTTACTATGCATAGTATTTACTATTTTCGTGGTAAATTTACTATGTTCGTGGTAATTGTACTATTTTCGTGGTAAATTTACTATGTTCGTGGTAAATTTACTATTGTCGTGGTAAATAAACTATGTTCGTGGTAAATTTACTATGCATAGTTAATCTACCACGGGTGTAGTAAAATTACTATATCCGTAGTAAATTTACTATGGTAATTTTACTATATCCATGGTAAATTTACTGTGTTCGTGGTAAGTTTACTACGTTCGTGGTAAATTTACTATGTTCTTGATAAGTTTACTATTCCCGTTGTAAATTTACTATTCATAGTAAATCTACTACGGATGTAGTAATTTTACTATGTTCGTGGTAAATCTACTATGTTCGTGATATATTTACTGTGTTCGTGGTAAATTTACTATGCATATTAAATCTACCACAGGAGTAGTAAAATTACTGTATCCGTAGTAAATTTACTATGTTCGTGGTAAATTTACTATATCCGTGGTAAATTTACTATGTTCGTGGTAAATTTACTATGTTCGTGGTAGATTTACTATGCATAGTAAATCTACCACGGGAGTAGTAAATTCACTATATCCATACCAAATTTACTATGTTCGTGGTAAATTTACTATGCCTAGTAAATCTACTACTATTTCAAAAATATGTAAAAAGTTATAGCCCTAATAAAGATGCCTAGATTGTAACTTTCATCTTAGAAATATGAAAGTTACAATATAATCATTTACTAAGAATAATTCATCTAGAATCTAGTAACAAAATTTCAATAAGTTACATATCAAGTATTAAAGAAATGTCTAAATTTATACCAAATAAGGGTTAAGGTTTCTGTCTTTACCGTAGCAAACTATTTTCACCACTAATGGAATTCACGTAATGGTGAATTGGTGAACTAACAATTTTGAAAATGAAATTAATTTTTTAAATGTGAAAATAAAAGAAGTGATGTAGTCAAGGGGTTTAGATTCCTGATTTGTAACCGAACAAAAACGGCGGCGCAACAATTTTTATTTATAAAATTTTAAATAAAAGTACTTAATATAAAATGGGGAAAAGAAATACTTTTGCAAAAAGTACCAAAAAATACTTTTGCAAAAAGTACTAAAGATTTGTAATCTTTATTAATCTGAGCCGGATGCATTTATTTTGGAGATATACATGCTAACAGAGAGTTCTACGGGGACTATTTTTACTCCTTATGACCACTTGAGTTACGAATTTATAAAAAGTACCAGACACCTGTGGGCTATTTGTTTGGATTAACGGCGGACACATAATAGGCTTATTTGTTTTAGAAATATAGAAGTACAGGTTTAACTCGTTTTTGACCATTTTATCACCTTTAACGATCAAATCTCTTCTTAGTGGATCTATATGTTTTAAAAGGAATCCATCATGACCACTATCGTATAAATCCTCCGATTCCATATCTGATAATTCCATTTGCTCCTCATTACTATGTTCCGTATCAATTTGAGCTGCAAGTGTACCAATTGTAGAAAGATCTTCGTTTTCTTCCTGAATTATATTTTGTAAAAAATTTAAGGGCATGTTATCCTCTTCACTCCGTTCAGTACCGAATTCGAGCATGGCGTTTCAGGATTTTCGGATGTTGGACACTGACGTAACTTGAATCTGAACTGCATTTTTGAGATTGAAGTGTTTTAGTTTGAGATCCAAATTTGTTCCCTTCCGGTCAAGCAAGTGAGTGAACAGTTGTTTTTTATAATTTAATTTGACCAAGTTGATAACGTTTTGTTCTAACGGTTGAATAAGCGCAGTGCAATTGGGTGGTAGTTTCATTGCTATAATTAAACCGTCATCAGTTTGTAGTTCCTCAACTAAGTGACACTTCGCGTTATCTAAAAGCAAAACTGCTTTTGTGGCAGGCCTTTTGAAGCCAAAAATTCTCGGACCAAAAAAATGTTTACTTGAGAACAACTTACTTTCACTAATTGGTGAAAATTAACTTACGTGGGTAACAAATTCGTAATGGAACCAGCCCTTGAATATAAATGATGTCATCCAGGCGTTATTACGGGAGTTGTATATTACAGGATTATTGAAAAAGCCTTTAAAGGCGCGTGGGTTTTTCGATTTTCCAACAACCAACAATTTCAGTTTGTCTGTGCCATTCGCATTTGAACAGGACAAAAAAGTTATTCGTTCTTTACATATTTCTTTTCATGTGACAAGAGTATGATTTGGAAGCATCCTATAATACAAACCAGATTCGTCGGCATTGTAGATTTGGTGAAGAGTCAACCCATGCTCATCAGCATAATCCTTAAACTTTTTCTCAAATGGATCAATAAGTTGAGGTTTCAAAGACAATTTCTCGCCCGTAATTTTTTAAAATCTAATTCCATGTCGACGATTAAATTTCTTTAACCATCCTTTACTGTCATTAAAAACTGAATTGGTTTGATACATTTTTGAAACAAATTACTGGCTGATATTGGAACATTTTTTTCTGTTTGTTTTAGAAACCACTTAAAAGCATTTTTTCCATTCTTGGGTACTCAGCTGTCTTTAAGGTGCAACGTTTGCCAGGGTCACTTTCTATTGTACGTATGAACTTTTTTAATTAAATTTTCTTGCTTTATGATGAGGTAAACCGAAGACTTATGTTACTTGTAATTCACGCAAATTGAATTTATGGAATCTCTACTTTTAAATTTTTTTAAAATCTCTAATTTTTGAAACATCGTTGGCTTTACAATATGTTTAACTTTTCCCATATTAAAAGATGTATTTACGCAACAAATTACACGAATAAACTGACAGAATTTTAATATACCAAAAGACGGGGATTTCCTTTTTTTGGTTACAGACATTTTAATCAAATATAAAACAAACAGATAAAAGTCGCGAAAATAGAACCTGTTTTTCGTAAACTGTCGCGATTATAGAACCTGCAATGCGATAACCAGGTCGTCGAGATGATGGGTAGTCACGAATACCGAGCTTGTACTGAATATAGTTTTCATAAAAAATTATTCGATCTTAAAGATTAGTTTAGGAATAATTGTATTTTTGACTAACAAATTCAGAAAAAGTAGTAAATTGTTACTAAAATCGTTTACTTATGCTCACTTTAATTTATTGCTTAATCTAAATATTCGTTATTCACATGCTGTAGTTTATTCTATGGTTGAGCTTGAAAGACTATCCATTCTTAAATATTAGTTATTTTAAATTTCTATCAAAATAAGTATATAAAATTGCCCTAAACTTGTATTCCTGTATCCGTGATACTATAGCATTATGCTATAGAGTGTATTCATAAATATCTGCATAAAGTATGTATTTTTTTTTGTTTGTTCTTGTAAAAAATTCAACAGTTTAACGTAAAATTTAGCGCAATACTCTCCCACACTAATTGCTCTCAGTATTCTATGCTCTCTTGTAAATAATTTTAAGTAAATCTGTATAAATGTATAAGAGATTCATTCCATTTTCATTTTGTTGGTTCCTTTTTTTGTTAGTTTGTTTGTTCGAAACCCAAACAAAGTAAATAATTCCTCCTGTTGCTTTATAATGCGTGCTTTGCAGAATATTTTCATTAGAACACACTGATGTACAGAAATAAGATAAACATAAAAATACCTTACCTGTGCAATGTGGTTGCGTAGGGATGTGTTTGTATGTATGTTTGCCTGCGTGCTTGAGTTCAATATTTGTATATTTCATATTTGTGACGTATTTTTGAAAGATGGTATGTAATTCATGTAAGTAATGTAAAATGGGGTGCAGAAAAGCAACTAGCAATAGGATTAGCCAGTTCATCGGAAATTTAAACAAGTCCATTTTCAATACCAAACAAACCTATGTGAAAAATTTCAGCTCCTTTCGTTTGGCCCTATCGTGTTTTCAACAGACAGACGGACGTAAAATACAAAATCAATATACCTCCCATATTTTTTGATGGTGACTTAAAAAGGTTAAAAACTGTATTAGTTCCACACCTAGTTCTAGAATGCATCCAAGTACCCAGGACTCGTTTTAGTTTGCAGTTGTGACCAACGATTTTTGTATAAAACTGTCACTTTCGGAACAAGTTCTAAGGAATGTTCTGGAACAGTTCTGAAACCAGTACCCCGTTTCTGTAACTCTCGCATCGAGAAATTTCTCGCATGTAACAGTGAAATTGAATAAAAAACAACGTGAATTGAAACACGATTTCATATCTCACATGTAAGTGTTTCTGTAATTTCATTTTGTGAGAAGTATCTGTCATTTAAGTTTTTTGACGTAACTTATTGGAAATTTGTGAGTCAAAGTGTTTCTGTAAGAAAATTTTGTGAAAAGTTTCTCACATGAACTGTCAAAACAACTCACATTTAAAAACGGTGCGAAAACAAATTTGTTCAAAAAATATTATATGAATGCAATAAATAAAGAAAAGGTAAGATTTTATTTTTAATTAAAACTTAAATTAATGTTAATTCTTTTCCTTGCTTAACCTATAAAGGTCTTTAAAACGTTGCTCCGGAATAGTAAATGGATCAGTTGTATTCCTTAATTTTTGGCAATAAATTCGCAACATATTTCTACGATCATGTTGCTCTGCCTCTATTAATAAATTAGTATACATTTCTGATCACTATTAAATTATTTATTTTTTAAAAAAATTATAATTTAACTTTTTAATTTTTTTTTTAATATAAATTGATTTGTTTATTTTTATTTTCTTCTTTATGTTTTTGACAGCTTGATTGGAAATTTCCAATAAAAACGTAATTAGTGCTGGCTCTTCTCACTTTAAGTTACAGAAACACTTTTTTCTCCCAAATCGAGAAACGATGGAATTTTTTGTTTCACACTTCTCGATGTGAGAACTTCTCACAAATAGTTACAGAAACGGGGTACAGTTCTCTAATGAATGATTTTGGCTCTACCAAAGCAATAAATAACTAATCTTTTTTCTTAAGAATCTCAATATTGTTCTCAAGAACAAAAGAATCAGAAGTGGTCTGTTTATAGTCATTGTAGAAGTAGTGAGCTACTGTAAACTATTTTTTCTGCACAGAGAAAACAGATTCGTGATAGCAACCGAATTTGTTGCCAATCGAATGATTCGGCTGTACACTTAGAATTTGTCGGTTCTATCAACAGAAAGTAAGTCGATAAAGAAGAATTTCGGTTGAAGCAACCAAACTTTTGTTACCCTTTCTAAAATTTTGTAGCCACAATTGTAAAATTCGGTCACTAAGGTAGAATCATTCGATTAACAGCAAATTCGGTTGCTATCACGAATCTGTTTTCTCTGTGTGTATGAGAAATTTACTTAAATTAAATAACTTGTTTTTGAACCAGTCTATTGTACATGTTGCAATGATTAATAACAGTAATTTGTCATTTGCCACAAATGAAAGTGTTGCAAATTTAACCTGCAAGCAACATGATGTTTAAATTATCAGAAAAACCAACCATTTGAAACTCTAGCAACCAAACAGCTATAAATAATACATGAATACACAGAGAAAACAGATTTGTAATAGCAACCGAATTTGTTGCCAATTGAATTATTCGGTTAAATCAACAGAAAGTCAGTTGATAAAAAAGAATTTCGGTTGGAGCAACCAAACACCTTCAAAAGTTTTGTAGCCACAACTGTAAAATTCGGTCACTAAGGTAGAAACATTCCATTGGCAACAAATTCGTTTGCTAATACCAATCTCTTTTCTCTGTGTATGCCAACAAGTTCTTTTGCTTTATGAAAGTGCGTTAGTAAGCATATGTAGTCAAAAGAGATAAAGGCAATTAATATTAATTTTAGCATGATTTTTTTCCTAGAATTTTCAATCAGTTAGTGGTTTTAACAACTTTGTATTTGGATGCTTTGAAATTAATTTACACACACACATTATCTTTTTTGAGGACATGTGTAAGAGTGTTTTAAAGTGCGTGTTTGTGTTAAACTTAAGAGTCTCATTTTGGCCTTGACTTTATTTTCCCACTGTGCGTATTTGAATTGATAATTTAAGAAAATATAAAAAAAAGTATTTTTGAAGCAACGATTCTTTCTATCCGTTTGAAATAGGCCTTGAACTTTTGTTTGTTGGTAGCCAAGGAAACATATTAAAGAGTATTTTTTGTTTAAGTAGTGTGAAATATTTGGCACTAGATCAAGGTATATTGTAAACTTCTGCAGTAGTATTAAGTTACAGCATTTTTTTAGCGCAAACTTATTTAATAAATCCTACATGATAAGTATATAATAGAAGATTAACAAGTCTAGCTTTACTATCTAGCAGGTCAGAATATATAATATACCTTATAAGGTCGTAAACAAATGTTGTAGAAATTACAAAAGCAATGACCGCTTATTGAATAAGCTATAAATATAATAAAGTTTCAATTAAAAGTTCTTTTAAACAAAATAATTAAACATGACAATGAGTAGAACAAACATTAAAACACATCCATTCTTTAAATATAAAACAAGTAAACAAAAACAAAATCTTCACAAAATTGATTTTATTGTACTAAAAAAGAAAGTAAAACATCTGTTTAAAACCATTTAAAATAATTCATATAAATACCAGCCTAAAAATAAACATTCGACACAATATTCTTCAGCATTCAAAACAACACAACTCAATTCAACTTTCTTGAGCTACTAAATAATTTAAAATCAAAATGAAATTTGCAATTTTATTAACAATTGTCGTAGTGGTTTTAGTGGCTGCTGCAACTGCTCAACCTGGTCCTAGATGTCTCCACGGAGCTCGTAAGTTTTAAACAAAAATTTATTATTTTACTAAAATACTTGTTATTTAAACAAATTATTTTTTTTTAATTTAAAGGTCCTCCACGCTGCGTTGGTCCTCGCAATGTCGGCTGGAGATGTGCTGCAGCTCCTCCACGTACAATGTGGTATTATAATCAAGCCAGCCGTACTTGCTTACCAATGCCCCATTTGGGTTGTGGCGGCAATTCGAATCGTTGGTGTTCCCGGGCTGGCTGTGAACGCAGATGTGTTCGTACAACTGGCTAAGAAAATTATTGAAATATGATTGAATAATATGTACAATTTGTATGAAGATTTTTCTAAAAAATGTTTAAAGAAATTTTTTATAGTTTATCCAAAATAGTTTACAATTCAAATAAAATTAACGCTACTTAGCAATTTAAAACACTGAAAACATTATTTTAGTTTTATTTACATTTGTTTAAATATACCCCTTATTACTCGAATATGGATAAATCTAATCTATTTGGAATTATATAGAAAAGATGCTGAATGTTATTAACAATTTGGTTTTACAAATTTTTAATTTTTAAAAACTGTCTTGAGGATTTGAGGGCATAAAAATGAAAATAATTGATTTTTCTGCTACTATTTTTTAAAAGTAAAAAATTCATAAACAAATATTTGCTTTTTTATGAAATATTCAGCAGAAAAAATACAAAATTAATACTTTTTAAAAAAGTAGTATTTCTACTACTATTTTTAAAATTTAAAAATATTATCGTGTTTGAAGTCTGCTATTTATACTCAATATAATCTGATAAAAATTAAATATAATTTAGTATTTTTTATTAAAATGTAGCAGATAATTTACTACTTTTTGTACAATTTTCACAAAAAAAATATTTGCTTTTAAAGTTAATTTAGGAATAATTATAATTTGAGGAAAATCAAGTTAATTTAATACTTTTTTGAAAAAGTAGTAATTCTACTACTATTTTTAAAATTGAAAAATTTCACTATTTTTGAAGTCGGATATTTATACTCATTATAGTTTCACAAAAATTAAATATAATTTAGTATTTTTTATTAAAATGTAGTAGAAAATTTACTACTTTTTGTACAATTTTCATAAAAAATATTTGCTTTTAAAGTTTAATTTAGGAATAATCATAGTTCGAAGAAAATGAAGTTAATTTAATACCTTTTTAAAAAAGTAGTAATTCTACTACTATTTTTAAAATTAAAAATTTAATTTTTTTTGAAATCGGATATTTATACTCATTATAGTTTCACAAAAATTAAATATAGTTTAGTATTTTTTATTAAAATGTAGTAGATAATTTACTACTTATTGTAAAATTTTAATAAAAATTTATTTGCTCTTAAAGTTTAATTTAGGCATAATTATATTTTGAAAAAATCAAGTTAATTTAATAACTTTTTAAAAAAGTAGTGATTCTACTACTATTTTTAAAATTAAAAAATTTCGTTTTTGTAGTCTGCTATTTTTGACAAGAAATAAATATAATTTAGTACTTTTTGTTAAAACGTAGTAGATACTACTACTTTTTGTACAATTTTCATAAAAAAATTTGCTTTTAAAGTTTAATTTAATAATGATTATAATTTGAAGAAACACAAGTAAATTTAATACCTTTTTGAAAAAGTAGTAATTCTACTACTATTTTTAAAATTAAAAATTTCATTAGTTTTGACGTCTGCTATTTTTACTCAGTATAATCTGATAAAAATTGAATATAATTTAGTACTTTTTGTTAAAACGTAGTAGATAATTTACTAATTTTTGAACAATATTCATAAAAAAATATTAGCTTTTAAAGTTTAATTTAGGAATAATTATAGTTTGAAGAAAATCAGGTTAATTTAATACATTTTAGAAAAAGTAGAAATTCTACTACTATTTTTAAAATTGAAAAATATCATTATTTTGGAAGTCGGATATTTATAGTCATTATAATCACCCAAAAAGTAAATATAATTTAGTAGTTTTTGTTAAAATGTAGTAGATAATTTACAACTTTTTGTAGAATTTTCATAAAAAATATTTGCTTTTAAATTTTAGTTTAGGAATATTTATAATCTAAAGAAAACCAAGTTAATTTAATACCTTTTAGAAAAAGTAGTAATTCTACTACTATTTTTAAAATTTTAAAATATAATCGTTTTTGAAGTCTGCTATTTATACGCAATATAATCTGATAAAAATTTAATATAATTTAGTAATTTTTGATAAAACGTAGTAGATAATTTAGTACTTTTTGTAAAATATTTATAAAAAAATATTTCCACTTTAAGTTAAATTTAGGAATAATTATAATATAAACAAAAACCAGTTAATTTAATACCTTTTTGAAAAAGTAGTAATTCTACTACTATTTTTAAAATTGAACAATAATATCGTTTTAGTAGTCTGCTATTTATACTCAATATAATGTGACAAAAATTTAATATAATTTAGTATTTTTTATTAAAATGTAGTAGATAATTTACTACTTTTTGTACAATTTTCATAAAACAATATTTGCTTTTAAAGTTTAATTTAGGAATAATTATAATTTGAAGAAACACAAGTAAATTTAATACCTTTTTGAAAAAGTAGTAATTCTTCTACTATTTTTAAAATTTAAAAATATTATCATTTTTTAAGTCTGCTATTTATACTTAATATAATCTGACAAAAATTAAATATAATTTAGTACTATTTGTTAAAATGTAGTAGATAATTTACTACTTATTGTACAATTTTCATACAAAATTATTTGCTCTTAAAGTTCAATATAATTTAAAGAAGAACTTTAATAATTTCTAGAACAATTAGTATTTCTACTATTATTTTTACAATTCAAAAATTTATTGTTTTTAAAATATATTACTCATGCTCCACATAATCTACAAAAATAATTTCAATTTACGACTTTTTACAATTTGCTACTTTTTAGCAAAATTGCAAATTATTTACATATTTTCGATTTTGAATTCAGTACATTATATTTATCATTTTATACAACTCTCTAAAACTATTTTAAACATTTTATAAAAAACTGTAGCAAACATTTATTAAAATTATGTTTTTGTTACTTTTCTACCAGTTATTGTTTTATTTTACCTTTGTTTATGCTTTATCAAGTTAGTACTTCTATTTACTGCCACAAAAATTTAAACAAACTAGTGAAATAGTCCAAAAGTACGAGGCGTAAAAGAGAATATCTAGTAAATTTGAGAGCAAGCTACTGAGGAGTTAATCAATGTTTTGTAGCAATGTAAATAATTAAGAGAAATGTAAAAGTATAGCATATACATAATATAAGATGAACTAGTTAATTTAATACTTTTTAGAAAAAGTAGTATTTCTACTACTATTTTTTAAATTGAAAAATAATATTGTTTTTAAAATCTGATATTTGTGCTTAATATAATCTAACTAATATTAATTCACCATAAGCTTTGGTAAGAATTCAGTGTGCTTTAGCGGTACCTGTTTTTTCAAATTAAAGAACTAAAGCAAAACTTCCCGTATTGACGCTTTGGTGGCACAAAACTGGACAATTTCGAAGCAAAAAAACTTTGTTGTTTACTCTATAATGTTCAATAACTAAGACAAAATAAATAGAAGATATATACCCTTCAGAACGATATATAAGTTATTAAAAACAAAAACCGCATTCAAAAGATACGCCATCTATTGTAAATCCAGGGGGTTAAAAATGAATATTTAAATTAAATGCGAAAGCAATTTTTAAGTGGGTTTTTTCAATATTTTTTAACTACGATACTTTGACCTAGAACTCAATATTTCAAATAATATATTCAGCATTTGATTTAAAAAAAAAACGCAGAACAATTTTGAATGTTTAGAGAAATGTACACATTTCGAAGATTGTATAATACTAGACACAATAAATCAATTTTCTGTGAAATTTAGTTTTATATATACAATTTTCTGTTTTATTCCCTGCAATCATATTTTTGTTTGCAGACAATTTCTGTTAAAGCTTTAAATTTTTTAGTTAAAATTGTTTTCCCCCCTTGCCAAAGTTATGCTTGAATAATTTTTTTTCTTTTCTTATTTAAAAATATGTTTTCATTTTTCAGTACACACTTTCTAACCATAAATTGCGTTACCACTAAAATATTGTTAAATTTGACCTTTATATCAATATAATGTTCAAATTATGTGAAGCATTAAATTCAATAGACCAAATGAAATGAAATAGAAGAATAAATCGGAATTTTAATTGTTGCATCTTTTGATTTATGCTTGAAAATATGTAATGGTATTTTATTTAGAGGTTAGAAGTTCATAGTATCATAAAAAATAATAATAAAATATAACTGAACTATTACAAGCTTGTTGGCATTATGTTCATTGTATTTATGATCTCATGTATGTATGTATGTATATTTATGTGTTTATGGTTATTTTAACCAATAAATCAAATTGAAATGTAATCATTTATTATTAATGTTTTATAAATCATTAATATTATTTGAAAGCAAATCACAGTAAATGTGTTGGAAAATTCGTTGTATGTTGCTGTAAATCAAAAACTAATTTCGAAAAATTTATTGAATTTAAGTTGAGTGTCGGAGAATGCATTATATTCAGATAATTACTTTTATAATTAACAGTCGCAATTAAGAACAATTAGGTGGATTATTTTGAATAAAAATCTAGAAATTAATAATGGAGACGTATGATAGTATAAATTTTGAAAATTACATATTTTATCTAGTTGTTTTCATATACGCTAAATATTACTCATACCCAAACCCAGTGCAAAAATTCAGTGAAAACTTTGAATCAAAATTGGAAGCTAAAATTAGGCTGAAATGGAACAACGGCATCTATGAGAAAAATCAAAAATGTTTGAAGAATCGTTGAAACAGAATTCGAATAGCTTGTATTTCTTTGTTAAAATGTCGAAATGTCAAAAATCAGTAATAATATTGGTAGAGCAATCTTAACTAATTTTTCACACCTTAATGTTATGATTATTTAAAAGTTAAACATTTCTAAATATGGTTTCAATCACACAAGAGTTTTTTCATAAATTTGATATCTGTCAATACCTTTTGGTGTAAAATGAAACCAAAGTTTATATTGCGTGTATGACTTAAAAATCAACATTACAGTAACATCAAAGTTTTTTGCATATATAATTTCGAATTTTATACCATCGAATCGTCTTAAGCGGGAAGTTGTGCTTTTCTTCTGTAATTTGAAATGAAGTGCCGCTGAAGCACACCGATTACTCACCAAAGCTTTTGGTGAATGTCTTACATCGGTTTCGAAGTGCAAGAGATGGTTTGTTCAGTTCGGTAGGTGTGATTTGGCAAAGAAGACAAATATCGCCCAGGCCAGCCAAACAAATTTGAAGATCAAGAATTGGAGGCATTACTCCAGAAGATTATTGTCAAACTCAAAAAGAGCTTGCAAAATCATTGGGAGCTACTCAAGCAGCAATTTTAAAATGCAACAGGATTCATCCAAAAGCAGGGAAATTAGGTACTATACGAATTGAAGCCAAGAGACCTTGAAATACGATTTTGCATTTCCGAAATTATGCTTGAACGCTATAAAAGAAAATAATGTTTGCACGGAGTAATTGCTTGCGCTGAAAAATTAATCCATTACGATAACCCGAAGAGTAAGAGATCGTAAAGCCAGTCCAACCAGCGGAATTCTCTGTATTTGGTGGGACCGAAAGGGTCAAATCTATTGTTTGCTGCGGAAATCTGACCAGACCATCACAGGGAATCTGTATCGAACGCAACTGATTCATTTGAGGTGAGCATTGACCGAAAAACGATTAGAATATGTGGCCAGACATAAAAGCGTAATGTTCCATTATAACAACAGTCGACAACATGTAGCAATACCTGCTAAAAAGTATTCAGAATGAAGTGGTTGGGAAGTTTTGCCTCACCTGCCTTATGTTCCAGACCGTGCCCCGTCTGACTACTTTTTGTTTCGATCGAAGCAAAAAGCTCTCTCTGGGATACGCTTCACTTTGGAACATATTATTCGATAAGTCATACACCCAATTTTTTAAAGGATTTTGTGCGCGCCTTTGGCATATTAAATTTTTACTTCATTATTTTAAAGATGAATCAGTTTAGATTTTTGGTATCAAATAATAGTAATCGTTTCCCTGAAATTTCCGTTATTAACGATTCAAGATAATCACTCAGATTTTTGGTATAAAATATGATGATTAAAGATTGAGCTTATTTTCCCTAAGATCGCTGTATTTACAGAGTTATTAACGATTTGAGATATTGGAGTTTTTTTGTACTTAAAATCGAATTTTTGTAAAAAATATAAGTGATCACATATTTTAATTTTTTATACAAAAACTCGATTTTTGGTATAAAATTTAAGTGATCACAGATTGTGATCAGTTTGCGTAAAATCGCTGCATTAATGAAGTTATAAACGATTCAAGATATTCGATTTTTATACATCAAAAATCGATGATTGGTATAAAATATGATTGATCACAAAATGAGCTTATTTTGCCTTAAATCCAGTATTCACGAAGATATTAAAGATTTAAAATATTTGAGTTTTTTATACTAAAAATTGAATTTTTTATAAAATGTGAGTGATCACAGATTGGGCTTATTTTCCATAAAATCACAGTATTTACGAAGATATTGACGATTTAACATTTTTGGGTTTTTATACTAAAAATCGATTTTTGGTATAAAATATGAGTGATCATAGATTGAGCCTAGTTTCCCTAAAATCGCTATATTTGCGAAGTTATTAACGATTTAAGATATTTGAGTTTGTTATACTAAAAATCGTTATTTGTTATATATGAGCGATCACAGATTAGGTATTTAATGTTTTCGAAACTGATCAGAATATTAGGCTCTTGAGAAACTTTATCGAGGTGATTCTTGAAAAAATCGTAATTTGCAGATATAAGTACGAAAAAATCTAAGTTTAAAAAGGCATTTCTGTATAATTATACTGCTGTAAATTTATCGCTAAAAATTTACTTAAAATATAAAATTACTTTTTCGTCTTACAAAAAGCTACCTATCACTGACTAACTTATTAAAACTGTGTATAACATATAATCTATTGGGGTACATGAATATGAGTTTGTATCATCAACTGGCTGTATCAACTGACTTATTACGAAAGCATAAATTAACATGGTTTCTTTGGTAACATATTTGAAATATAAATGGCTTAAAGTTGAACTAATGGGAATGCCAATACTGAATTTGTAGTGATATGCTAGTGACATTGCCAGTAGTACTAATGACCAGATGTACCCTAGCCATTATGACATTTAACCAGGGACCGTAACAATTATGAGATTTATAATAAAAATCACAACATAATTGTTATTTTCTTATTTTTTTTTTTTTTTTTTTTTTTTTCAGAAATATTTGTCAGACTTTGATTTTTATTTTTATTTTTTGTCAGATATACAAACTAAATATTGAGTTTTATTTACATATGGGCAATTCCACGAGAATGACTACCACGACTGAAAAAAAAACCCTTGATACTTATTTTCAAGATGATTCGAATAGGAGAAAACACTAAAATGTTGGTATGTGAAAGTATTTAGAGCTTATTATAACATTTGGAGGGCAAAATAATAGTTTAAACTGACTATATTTCATTTTTTAATATAATTGGTATGTTTTAGGCTAAAATTGTGGCGAAAACTAAGCTCCCAATTAGCATGTAGTATGAATTGATTTTGACTCTGATTGTTTCCTTGCTACTATCAAATTGTTTATTGAAACCGAATATATATTTTCTATTTATTTTTTTAGTTTTGGTATACATATATTTACAGAATATATATTGTTTTACTATATAAGAAAAAAAAATCTGTCACGTACGGTATGTCACGTACGATATTAAATTTTATTCATTATAACATCATCCAAAGATTGTATTTATTTAAATATGACGGATTCTAAAGGAACGATATTTGGTTTAGTGTAAGAAATTAAAAGAAAGCAAATTATCGCATATTTCTACATGTACCTCAAAATTACTTCCGTTTTATGTCACGTACGATAACCCTTATTTCGCTCGATATTTTGGACAACAATGTTTCGTATGAACTTGTTATTTTTTTAAAATATAGTACACTCTGAATGGAACATAAAGACTAAATTATTTTTCAGATACTCTTATTTTTGAAAAATCTATTTCACTCTATAGGCGTACAACTGTCATGTACGAGGATATGGAATTGCCCATATATGTAAGAGTCTGACAAATATGTAAATAAAACTCAATAATTGATTTGTGTTTCTGCCAAAAAAAAGTTTAAAAAAAATCAAAATCGTAGTCTGACAAATAACAATTATTTCTGGCAAAAAAAAAAAATTAAAAATAAAAAAAAAAGAAGCATGTTATTTTATGAAAATATAGTTGAAAACGATAAAAATGGTATTCTTAACTTGACACTCCGATATTTTCTTGTGATGGCTTTTTTCCTTTAAAATTTCAAGAATAATTATTATATTCGTTCCCTGCATTTAACATTAGCTTATCATTGAAAATCTACCAGTAGACTGTAGCACTACTTACTAGTTAATTATTTTCTATACCTATTAACTGCACAGCATTATAAAACCAAAACAAACTATTGTCAATGTCATCAGAAATACACTGTACCTGTTGTATCTGACGTATCTCTACTTACGCTTAACGAAAATTTGTAGACGTTTTTAATTAGTACAATTGTCGATAGAGAAAGAGTGCTGACATAGAGACATATGTTTCTAGGCTGACTACAGGGAATGTTTAGAATTTAGAAATATTATGTAATTTTAATCTATATATATAAAAGAGTAACGTTACTGACTGACTGACTGACTGACTGATTCATCATCGCACAGCCCAAACGACTGAAGCTAGAATCATGAAATTTTAACTGTGGGTCCTCCCTCCCCAAAACGATCCGATAAGAAGGGATTTTTGGAAATTCGAACGTTTAGGGGGTAAAAAAGGGTAAATTCGGTAACCTTATATCTTCAAAACTAATAAAGATACAAAAAAACTTACAATATCATGTTACTCCATTTAAAAAATAAGCTGACAGGTGTCTGGTACTTTTTCAAAATTCGGACTTTTTAGGGGAGAAAACGGGTAAAAACTGTATTTTGGTACTTTTTTGGCACCATACGTATCTTTCAAACCAATAAACATACAAACAAATTTTAAATCATATTCTTTACTTATAAAAAAATAACAAATATAAGTTTGGTACTTTTTGGAATTTCGAACCCGTAAGGGATAAAAATTGTGTTTATTTTTGGTACTTTTTTCATAAACTATGTTTATCCACAAATTGAAATAGACATATAAATATTTTTTTATAAGCTCCCACCATGATACAGAAATTTATTTGTATACAATTTTAACACCGCAATGGGGATAAAAAAGGTACCAAAAAGGGGGTAAAAATGGAAAAATACATTTTATTTAACATTTTTAGCCAATTTTGATAAATTTATAACATTGGTTCCTGGATTCATGCAAAAATTAACTAACAGAGTGCTATTTGGAACTCGACTGCCAAACTGTATATTGGGCCAAATCCGGGAAAACAGTTTGGTACTTTTTTTAAAACTTATTTAGGTACCAAAATGTGAGAACTGAACTATAGGTACTTTTTTGTTCTTCTAATGGTACTTTTTGAATTTTCTTTAATAATGGGCCTAGAAACATGAAATTAAGCATATATGGTAATAAGTGAGTGAGAATTTTAGGGGGAGACTTTATCGCAGTTTTTCTTTATTAGAGTGGTACTTATGGTACTTTTTCTTTATTCTAATGGTACTTTTTGAATTTTCTATAATAATGGACTTAGAAACACGAAATTAAGCATATATGGTCCTAAGTGAGTGAGAATTCTAGGGGAAGACTTTTTGGTACTTTTTCTTTATTCGAATGGTACTTTTTGTAATTTCTTCACCAATGAACCTAGAAACATGAAATAAAGCTTATATGGACCCGAATGAGTGGGAAACCACAAGTGGGGGCTTTTTGGTAATTTTTCTATATTCTAATGGTACTTTTTGATTTTTTTGTAATAATGGACATAGAAGTACGAAATTATGCGTATATGGTAATAACTGAGTGAAAATTCAAGCGGACACTTCATGGTACTTTTTCTTTATTCTAATGGTACTTTTTTGACTTTTCTTAGCAATGGACTTAGAAACATGAAATTAGCATATATGGTCCTAAGTGAGTGAGAATTCTAGGGGGAGACTTTTTGGTACCTTTTCTTTAATCGAATGGTACTTTTTGTAATTTCTTCAACAATGAACCTATAAACATGAAATAAAGGTTATATGCACCCAAATGAGTGGAAAACCACAAGTGGGGGCTTTTTGGTACTTTTTCTATATTCTAATGGTCCTTTTTTAACTTTTCTATAGCAATGGACTTAGAAACATGAAATTAAGCATATATGGTCCTAAGTGAGTGAGAATTCTAGGGGGAGACTTTTTGGTACTTTTTCTTTATTCGATGGTACTTTTTGTAATTTCTTCAACAATGAACCTATAAACATGAAATAAAGTTTATATGGAACCGAGTGAGTGGGAAACCACAAGTGGGGGCTTTTTGGTACTTTTTCTATATTCTAATGGCACTTTTTGATTTTTTTTGTAATAATGGACATAGAAGTACGAAATTATGCGTATATGGTAATAAGTGAGTGAAAATTCAACCGGACACTTCATGGTACTATTTCTTTATTCTAATGGTACATTTTTGACTTTTCTATAACAATGGACTTAGAAACATGAAATTAAGCATATATGGTCCTAAGTGAGTGAGAATTCTAGGGGAAGACTTTTTGGTACTTTCTCTTTAATCGAATGGTACTTTTTTGGAATTTCTTCAACAATGAACCAAGAAACGTGAAATAAAGCCTATATGGACCCGAGTGAATGGTAATCCACAAGTGGCTGCCTTTTTGGTACTTTTTCTATATTCTAATGGTACTTTTTGATTTTTTTGTAGTAATGGACATAGAAGTACGAAATTATGCGTATATGGTAATAAGTGTGTGAAAATTCAAGCGGACACTTCATGGTACTTTTTCTTTATTCTAATAGTACTTTTTTGACTTTTCTATAGCAATGGACTTAGAAACATGTATGGCATATATGGTCCTAGGTGAGTGAGAATTCTAGGGAGAGAATTTTTTGTACTTTTTCTTTATTCGAATGGTATTTTTTGTAATTTATATGGACTCGAGTGAGTGGGAATCCACAAGTGGCTGCCTTTTGGTACTTTTTCTCTTTTCTAATGGTACTTTTTGAATTTTCTGTAATAATGGACATATAAATATGAAATTAAGCGTATATGGTACTAAGTAAGTGAAAAATCAAGGGGATACTTCGTGATACCTTTCCTTTATTATAATGGTACTTTTTTAAATTTCCTAAGTGAATGATAATTCTAGGGGGAGACTTTTTGGTACTTTTTCGTACTTTATTCGAATGGTGCTTTTTGTATTTTCTTCACCAATGAACATGATATAACGTTTATATAGACCTAAGCGAAAGAAAATCTACAAGTGGGGACATAATGGTACTTTTTAAATTTTCTATAATAATGGTCATAAGGGAGTGAGAATTTAAGGGGGAGTCTTTATGGTACTTTTTCTATATTCGAATAGTACTTTTTGTATCTTCTTCACCAATGAACTTAGAATTGTGAAATAAAGCTTATATGATCCCGACCGATTGGGAATCCACAAGTGGGGCTTTATGCTACTTTTTCTATATTATAAAGGTACTTTTTGAATTTTCTCTAATAATGGATTTAGAAATACCAAATTAACTGCATATTGTTCTATAATGACTGAAAATTCAGAGAGAATACTTAATACTTTTTCTTTATTCTAATGGTACTTTTTAAATTGTCTATAATAAATCTAGAAACATGAACATAATATTATATGGACTCGAGCGAGTAGTATTCTATAACTGGGAACATTATGGCGCTTTTTCATTATTCTAATGGTATATTTTGAATTTTCTATAATAATGGACCTAGAAATATAAAATATATGCTCCTCAGTGAGTAAAAATTAAATTGGAGACATTATGGTACATTTTCTTTGTTGTAATAGTACTTTTTAAATACATTTATAGTAGAGTTTCCAAAAAGAATTTCAAAATGGGTTTCGGTTCGGTTTTGTGATAATTTATTAAATATTAAGTGTTATAGAAACAAAATCAGTTGATAATATAGGAAATGCTATACAAATTTTAAATTCAGACTTAACGGGTGTTCAAGAGGATAAAGTAAAATTTGTACTTTTTCTTTTAATGGTACTTTTTTAATATATTAAATTAGTTAGCTTAAATACATTATGGTAGGCTAATATACTTCTCACTAAAGAAATATGCCAGAATAGGGTGCCAAACTAAGAAGTATTTTTTCGTTCTCCAAATAGTACTTTTTGAATTTTCTAATATATTGAACTTAGAATAAGGAAATTACTTTGATTTAAAACTTGACGGTGGTTCATGTGTGGAAAATTGGTACTTTTTCCTCTAATGATACGTTTTATTATATTAAATTATTTTACTGATATGCTTCTGAGTAAAGAAAGAAAATCACTAAGCCATCTATATGTCATTGAGGATACAAAAATAATTTGTATTTTTTCGTTCTTCGAATGGTATATGATCCTGACCGAATAAGAATCTAAAAAAGGGACTCACAGGTACTTTTTTCCAACTAATAATATTTGTTGACTATTTTATAAAATTAAACCTAAAAATTCAAAATTAGGCACACATGATTCGGTATGAGTTAGAATTCACAAAAGGTGACTTTAGTGGTACATTTCTTTATCATTTTTATAACAATGATCATGTGTGGGATTATAAAATGTGGGTCTAAATGGTACTTTTTTATTATAATAATATGTTTCGAATGTGCTAGAAGCCACAATACAATGATTCAATAAACATGAATCTAGAGGCATGTTATCCTGAATTAGCTTTAATTCACAAAGGGAGACTTAATAGTACTATTTCTTTCATCCAATTGGGGTGGCGAAGCGCACCGGGTTGACTGCTAGTATGTCTATAAAAGTATGCATCTCGATTATCATTATGTCAGGTGGCGTATGCTTGATATTTGATATTAGACAAATAAATATTCAACATACGTCTAGTAATTCTTTAGACATAACATAACTTGCATTGTTTTTATACCCTTCACCATCATGAGAAGGGTATATATAAATTTGTCATTCCGTTTGTAATTTCCACAATATACAGTCGAACTTCCCTATAATGAATATTGACGGGACCAGAAAATCACTTCATTATATAGAATCTTCATTATACAGAAATTATATATTTCCCCCACTTTTTATTTAAAATAATTAGGCATATTAATTTGGGTTACACTTTTCCATTTTTATTTAAAATAATCAGGTATTTTAGTTTGGATTACACTCTTACATTTCTCTTCCTCAACAAAAACCTTCTAATACATTAAGAGATTTAAATACATTAGTTGGCACGTTACTCCTCATCTCCACAAAAGTACTTTTTGGTACAATACCATGCCGTTTTTTGAATTTGTTAATGGCCCAGATATAGGAAGATTCCTATCACGTGCGGCAGTTACCCATTTGAGCATTGCTTCATCAATATCCTCAAAAAGGCAGGTTCGAATCCTTTAGCGTTTAGTGCTCAATTGCTCGTCTTCTACATTTTTTAGAATCACAGCCTTGTTTTTTAAAATATTTGATAATGTGCTGGGAAGAATTCCAAACTGCCTAGCCACTTTTTTTTTAATCCTTCAACTTTATTAATAATTTTTTTCAAGAGAAATTCTACTTCGCTGCGTCATTTCCGATCACTGAACACCGGCAACTGATGTCAAAATTGTTATTAATGTGGCTTTCTTCTTTTTTTTTGTTCTTATTTTCCTTTTTAGGGAATCCCCTCATTATATGTGGCATCTTTCTCGGTACACAGAGTTGTTAGTATGCGTAACAGAAAATTGTTTGAAAAATTCATTATATGGAGACAAAAATGCATGTGAGTCAAATATTACACCTGCAAAATTACTTCATTGTATAGAAATCTTCATTGTATGGAAATTCATTATAAGAAGATCAAAAACAATGAAATTGGAACGGAAAAAGTTGTGCGTTTGAAATCAATTCATAATAGGGAGAGCTTCATTGTATAGAAGTTCACTATAGAGAAGTTCGACTGTATATTTATAAGGAAAAAATCAGGACAACCTCGATTTGTTACCTATATCTGGATTACTAAGTCATTAATATAGACAATATGGATATCTAATGATAGATATTTCAAAGACCTTTGCAACGACGTATGTAAGACTACAGTAAGTTGGTCCTACAATGGGTCAAAATCGGGAAAAATTTTTAACCAGATTTTTTTTTTCACCAAAAGTTTTTTTCGCTAAATATTAAAAAAAAATTTTAATTTAAAAAAAAAACAAAAATTTAAATTTAAAAAAAAAAATAAAAAAAATTTTACATAAAAAAAAATTCGAAAAATATTTTTTTCCAAAAAATTAAAAAAAAACAACTGGAAAAAAAATAAATTTTGTTTACCTAAAATTACCTAAAAATTTTTATTTTGAAGTATAGTTTGGTGAAGGGTATATAAGATTCGGCCCAGCTGAATATATCTCTCTTACTTGTTTTTTAATCTAGCTAAATCCAGAAAATCTGTTCATTCAAGTGTCTTTTGTTTATTCCTTTTTTTTAAACAAATAACCGTTGAAACAACTACTGTTTGCTATGTGCCAACATAGTGGAACAAACATTTAGTTTCATAAAACTTTTAGAGCAAATAGTTTTTCCATTAAAGTTTCTTATAAACTCTACTAAGCCGTATTACATGTTGTGATTTTTTTTTCTTACTTGTTTTTTTATTGTTTGTCACACATGTTTGCAACGCCAACAATATTGAATTAACGAAAGAGAGCACAAAAAACAAACAAGTGCTTTTTAACTTGTTTTTACTTTTAGCCACACATTATTAGAGATAACAATGGCTTTAATAGTGTTTAAATAAAAACAGAAAAACAAACAAGAAAAAAGTTTTATAATACTTAGTTGGTACTTATGGGGAAGAAACACAAATTGTGGACATATAAACATATGAGTTTTCAGTTATCACCAACAAAAATCTCAAATTTTATAAAAGGTGAACATTAAGCTGGCCAAAATGTACAACAGTACGTATGAAATCAACATACATTTATTTTAAATTATATAAATATTGATCATACGTAATGTTGTATTGCGTGTTTTTTAAATTAACTCTGTATTTTTCATGTACAACAGTACGTATGAAATTAACATACATTTATTTTAAATTATATAAATATTGATCATACGTGATGTAGTATTGTTTGTTTTTTAAATTAACTCTGTATTTTTCTAAATAAATATTGATTACACTTACAATTTAAAGTATCTAATAGATAAATTAAACTGTAAACAGTTTCCTTATATAAATATCATTTGTTTTCTTTATTAAATGTATACTGTGTTATTCTTAAGCCCCAAGGACCACTATTAAGTGTGACAAATGAAATGACAATCTCTTGCAGATCTCAAACAATAAAACTAGATAGAGTATTTTTTATTTTTATTAACTGTATGAAGCAACAATTGTTTAAGGATTTTACTTTTAAATCTACGTTTTGGAAAGTTTATAAAGGCTAGGTAGAAACTCGTATATAAATAATCATACACATGCATAGTTATTAGGGTTGAACAATGAAAAAGTGTTAACTGTTTTTAACACTTTATGATTTTTGATACTTATAGATTTGAAATGTATTTAAAAAAATTTACCCTCGAGCTATTGAGAGAAAATAAATCTGAATTCTACCATTTATCATCTTGTAATGAAATTTACAGTTATAGATAGAATAGTTTAAAAGCTATGTCTCCTTTCATATGGTACCACCCTATTAACAATTTGAGCTTCTATAAACGCTAGCACAAAAGCAGACAACAGTCACTGGTATTAAAGGTATTATATCTAGATTGTTGAATGTAGAAGCGCACTCGTACCTCAACACTTGAATAATGGACACATATATGTACACACAGCTACACAGACATTCATATACAAAAACAATATATTTCTAGACTTTGAAAGTATTTAAGCGTACTGAATATTTAGTGTGTGTGTGTATATTCCTTTCATACCCTTCAGCAACAATTGTATTTAAGGAGCGTATAACTAAGTTTGTTGTATCAAATGCAACACCTTATCTTCATATGAGACCCAATATAGCGTATAAGCAAATCTGAGTGCTTATACAATACAATTCTTAACCGATCTAGCTATATCCATTATTTTAACGATTGTTGCTATTAAAAATTCGTATTGATTTCCAGGAGGATTTTAGAAACTTTTAAATTTTTTTGGGATTTTCGTATTAAAATCGATTTTTAGTCCGAAATTATGAGCGATCACGGATCGAGTGATCACTGATCTAGCTGCTTTTCTCTATTAAACGCTTATTTACTAAGATATATACGATTTAAGATTTTTTGAGATTTTCATATAAAATTTGGTTTTTAGTCAGAAATATGAGTGATCACGGATGGAATTCCTTTTCTTTATTAAACGCTTATTTACGAAGATACTGACAATTTAAGATTTTCATATGAAAATCGATTATTAGACAGACATTTTAGTGATCACGAATAAGCGTTTTGATCACGGATCGAACTCCTTTTCTCTATTAAACGCTTATTTACGAAGATATCGGCGATTTCATATAAAAATCGTCTTTTATTCAGGAATAGAGTGATCACGGATCGAGCTCTATTCTTTATTAAACGAAGATACGGGCAATTTAAGATTTTCATATAAAAACCAATTTTTAGACAGAAATATGAGTGATCGCTTAAACGCTTAATTTACAAAGAAATATACGATTTAAGATTTTTTGAGATTTTCAGATCAAAATCGATTTTTGGTCAGAAATATGATTGATCACGGATCGAGTTCCTTTTATTTATTAAACGATTATATACGAATATATTCACAAATTAAGATTTTTTGGGACTTTCATATAAAAATGGATTTTAGTCATTTTCTTTATCGACGATTTTCGTATAAAAATCGCTTTTCACACAGAAATATGAGTGATGAAGAATCGAGCTCCGTTATTCTATTAAACGCTTATTTACGATTTTTTGAGATTTTCATATAAAAATCTATTTTCGGTCAGAGACATGAGTGATCAGGGAACGTACTCCTTTTCTTTATTTAGCGCTTATTTTCAAAGATACTGATAATTTAAGATTTTCATAAAAAATTGATTATTAAACTGAAATATGAGTGATCACGGATCGAACTCCTTTCCATTATTAGACGCTTATTTACGAAATTATCAACGATTTAGTATTTTTTTTTAGATTTTCATATAAAAATTTATTTTTGGTCAGAAATATGAGTGATCACCGAACGAGCTCCTTTTCTTTATTAAACTCTTATATACGACAATTATGATTTTTTCGATATTTGGTCAGAAATATGAGTGATGTCGGATTGGGCTCATTTTCTTTATTTAACGAAGATATCGAAAATTTTAGATTTTTATATAAAAATCAATATTTGGTCAGAAACATTAGTGATAACGTATCGAGCTGATTTTCTTTATTTAACGTTTATTAACGAAGATATCGACCATTTTAGATTTTTGAAACTTTCATATAAAATTTTGTTTTAGTCAGAAATATGAGGGATCACGGGTCGAACAACTTTTCTTTATTAAACGCTTATTTACGAAGATACTGACAATTAAAGACTTTCATATAAATATCGATTTTTATACAGCAATATAAATGATCACTGAACGATCTCCTTTTCTTTTTTAAACGCTTATTAATGAAAATTAAGATTTTTTGAGATTTTCGTATAAAAATCGATTTTTAGTCGGAAATATGAGTGATCACCGATCGAACTTTTTGAGATTTTCAAAAATATGAGTGATCACTGATCAAATTCCTTTTCTCTATTAAATTTTTATACGGAGATATCGACGATTTAACATTTTTTGAGTTTTTGATATAAAAATCGATTTTGGCCTTTTCTTTGTTAAAGGCTTATTTACGAAGATATCGACGATTTAAGAGTTTTTGAGATTTTCATATAAAAGTCGATTTTTAATCAGAAATATGAGTGATCACGAATCAAGCTGCTTTTTTTGCTATTAAACGCTTAATTTACAAAGAAATATAAAAATCGATTTATATTCAGATGGATTTACGACAATATTATGCCCTTCACCGTGAGTGGCAATGGTATATTCAATATTGTCATTCCATTTGTAATTTCTACATTCTGAATCTGCATAGCCATGCCCGTCTGTCTGTTGAAATCGACTTTCCGAAGCGCCATAATAAGGAGTGAGATCGAAAAATTCTTAACATACATATATGTTAATAAAAACGAAACCACTAAACTTACAGTTTTGATTATTTCTTTTTTAATTGATTGAAATTATTATTACAATTTACAAAAAAAAAAAAAATATTTTTATAGTTCTAATCACTAGTGATGGAATTTTGAACCTTTTTCGGAAACCTTTCCATTATGGTTTTATAGTAATTACTGTCACTTTATTCGAACAGGTTGTCCATCTCCGTTTAAAAGCTACCACACTTTTGGACACCTTTTTTGTGCTCTTCAATTCTCTTTAAACAAGAGCCCAATATCTCTCCAATGGCCTTTGATCCAGTCAGTTTGAAGAATTTGCCTCTCTTGGTACAAATACCACATTATTGTTCTTTTACCACTCAAGACCTTTCTTACCATAGTGACAGGGTGCCAAACCAGGCCAAAAATATGTGGATACACCAAGAAGTCTTATCAATGGAAGCATCCTTTTTTGTAAACATTTCTTGATGTAAATTTCGGTATTTATAAAGCCCTTTGTAACAAATGTTTGGATTTTTTGCCGCAACTGCATATTGCTTGCAATACCAAGAACTTTTTGGGAAATTTTGGCTACTTTTCTTCAACATTCCATCGAGCATCAGCAACATCAAAATTTTGACCCGGAAACTGCGAAAAATCTGCCAGAACATACGCTTCGTCATCCATTATGCAGCAGGTATATTTCTTGTATAAAATTTGAATTCAATTTCCGTGCTCTGTCTTCGGCCTATACATTTTTAGCTTGTATGTTTTTAACCCTGCATTTGCATTAACTTTTCGTACCAAATAGTCCGAGTACTGAGCTAACCGGACTGTTTTCCTACCGGATGTGTTGGGAACTCTTTTGAAAATGCTTTCTATTTTGTTGGCTTTAGAAACATCATGTGGACTATCCCTTCTACATGAACCATGAATCAGTTTGACGGTAGACCTTCGATTGTATGGCCAACTTTTTGTAGGACCAAGTTGGGTTTTGTTGAAACTATTTAATAATTTTAGTACGCACTTTTTATCGTCACTCATATTAATAAGATTAACAACAAATGAACATAATTGACATTAAACATAATAACTGACATGCTTTACAAAGGTAACTGATAAAAAAAAAAAATCAAATAATACTTGGGTTAAAAGTTTTAATGAAAAACGTGTGTTAAGAATTTTCCGATCTCCGTCCTTAACTTACACACATGATTGATATATCAATATATCCGTTTTAGTCAAATTTAGGTTTCTGTTTAAAATCAAAATATCTTATTCGTACAAATGTCCGCTGAGGTTTCGCTGGATGGTGCGCATCCGAAATGTACAAATTTCCAAGATACATAAAGCAGGCTGAGTTTGACCGATGGCATGGTTTGTGTTGGCTGTAAGGGCCGGAATTGTTTTTGATTTATTCACATAGATCTGCGAAAACCCCAAAATAAAAGTTCTAACAGGTTCTCAATTGCTCGATCTTGGTATCCAGTTCACATTACATCCACGTGAGATGACCATGTCCTCAAATCGCTCATGCAGAATGTCCAATGTGACATGAAAGCCCTCCTGTCGTTGCAGTCCATATAAAAGTTGATAATCGTCGGCCGATAGCATCTCGCTGTTGACAGTGATGGCCTGATATGTAGCCATAACGCTGCCAGCCCAAATTCAACACGAAATAATGACTTTTTGGGCATGCGTTGGACGCTTTTGGATCTTATCTTCCCAAATTCGACAATTTAGGTTTTTAACGTACCCATTCAACCAGAAATGGTATTCATGGAAATTAGGATCAGTTTCCAACTAGGGCCCATTTTGATAAAATAATTTTCTTATTTCCAAGTATTGCACGCTAGTGAATTCGACAGCTGTAGCATCAACAATATGGACGCTATCAGCTGTGAAAGTTCAGTAGTGCCTAATTGAAAGACCCTTTATAATTTTTGTTATAAGTAAAGGGTATTTATGATTCACTACTGCCGCATATATCCCTGTGAGTTATTTTATTTTCGTTTGTATTCCTATATATATATATGTTGTGGCTTTGTATTTGTGGTTCTCAAAACTTAATGTTTTATTTTTTTTTTTTCAAAGTGGAAAATTGATTTCTGAAATGTTTTTTTATTTTGTGGTTTTGTTCATGTCTTTATTGAGTTTATTATGTTTATGTTTATAAAAAGCATTTAGAGAAATAGGAAAGTTATTATTTTCAGCAAATGCAGCAGGGTATTTATTATACACATATTTTAATGGTTTCCATTGACATGGTTTTTAATTGTTTAAACAAAATAATAGTTAAAACTAGATCTAAATATGTTTGTAATAATATTTAGAATTAATAATAATTTCTCTTATTACTTCCAAGTTTATTAGTTTATTATAATGAACATTAATCCCCATATTCATAAAAAAATTTTAAATTTAAACAATATTTTAAAGCAAAATTTCTATACAAAATTTGATTTTTAAACGCTATTTAAATTTAACAAGTAAGAGAGCTATATTCGGCTGTGCGGAATCTTATATACCCTTCACCAAATTACACCTTAAAATAAAAAAAAAAAATTTTTATTTTTTTTTTTCAAAATAGTTTTTTCCAATTTTTTTAAAAATTTTTTTTAATTTATTAGTGAAAAAAATTGATGACAAAGAAAAGTTTTTTCACTAATAAATGACGTTGTTGTCATTTGGTTACAGTTGCTAACATTTCACAGACATTTATGCTGTCAAATAAAGAATGACTGGCATGTTGTATGTGTAATCAGATCTCATAAACATACATAATGTCATTCGATGCTACACACTGTGTGTGTATGGGTGGTTGGTTGGTAAGTCAACATAAACGAAACCCAATGAACAACAATTAGATTTGATAGATTTCTAAGCCAGTTTTAAAAGTATTCAGACAGTAACAAGTATGTCTAAAAACATTTTTGGGTCACTTGACACGTATATAGCTAATATAATTCAATTAGTTACTCTATATATACCAGGTAATTTAGCGTGAAGTCATTTGTCACTTTTGTGTCTCTAAGTAATGTAGAGTGTAGTTTTTTTAAATCTTTGTTTTTTATACCCTCCACCATGAGTGGCAAGGGTGTATATAAGTTTGTCATTCCGTTTGTAATAAAGTTTATATATTCTGGATCGTTATAGATAGCGAAGCTGATATAGTCATGTCCGTCTGTATGTTGAAATCAACTTTCCATAGCCCCCAAATGACTTACAAACATGATTTATACATCAATATATCGGGAATTCTTCCGGATCGGTTGTTTTTTTTTTAAATCGAGAAATCGGCCCACTAATGGCTGAGATATAAGGAATAAACTTGGGCAACCTCGATTTTTTACCTATTTTTTATATATATCTGGATCACTAAGTCATTCATATAGACAATATGGATATCTAATGATATATATTTCAAAGCCCATATACAACGATGTATATAATATAGTAATTTGGGACAAAATCGGGGAAAATAATTTTCAGACCGAGTTTTTTTTCAGCAAAAAATTTTTTTCTCATGCATTTTTTTCGCTAATAAATTCAGAAAAAAATTTTCAAAACATTTTCAAAAAAATATTTTGAAGAAAATTTTCAAAAAAATATTTTGAAGAAAATTTTTTTTAAAAAATTTTGAAAAGCAATTTTTTTTAAATTTAAAAAAAAAAAAAATTAATTTTGTTTACCTAAATATAGTTAAAATTAGTATTTTAAAGCAGGGGTGCCCAAAAGTTCCTTATGGAAGAGCAAACACCAATACATTTAAAGAAAAACTAATTTTTATTCAATATTTTTTGTTGTAAAAACCACACATACAAAGAACAATGAAAAAAACATACACTTTTTTAAACGATACCATACGATAAACAAAAACAAAATCTACATTGATGATCGCTGTCGACAATGTTTACCAGCAAAGCATAAGAAAGTGTTGTTGCTTTGGACTCGCGTGTATACAGTGAAGATCGATAAAAAAACTAACAAGACAAAGTTGTTTGTGTATTTCATATTGCTAGTGCTGAGTGCTGTATTCAGTATAGAAACACACAGCCTATAGCTAAGAGCATTTACAAAAACTAATGAGCACCAAGAGTACAGGGCTTGGGCACCCTTGTTTTAAAGTATAATTTGGTGAAGGGTATATAAGATTCGGCACAGCTCTCTTACTTGTTTATTTTCATTTCAGTTTATTGATTACTCATTACAAACTACAGTGCAAGCTCAGTATTCGCGACTAATTAAAAACAAGACCCAACATTTTATTGAAAAAATGTATGTAATTTTTAAAATTAGAAACCTTTTTATTGATATACATATTACATATTAAACATTTTTAAAGAAATTGGAGATTTTGAGTAGCTTTTTTGGCAAATTATTTTTTTAAAACAACAGCTGAATCACGTAGTTTTTGTTTTTTTTACTTGGACCAGCACTCAGGGGATGACCCCTACTCATGCAATGCATTGTGTTGGAACTAGGAAAATAGGTTATGGGAAGGAGGATAGAGGGAGTAGTGTTTGTGGACATTTGATTTGAATTTTCCTACATTGTAAGGGACAGGAAATACTTCGACAGGAAGCTTATTCCACATACGGACGGTACGGCTAAAAAACGAATTTTCTCTGTAGTGTGTTGTGCGATCCACTGACCAATCGACCACGAATGGATGAGCCCCCGATGATGAACGCGTATTTCGTAAGAAACTACGGGTTTCGGGAACGAGTTCCCTAATTTCATCAGAACACATTCCATTATAGTATCGATAGAACAGTGAAACACAACCCACATTGCCCACATATGTTTATCGATGTTTAACAATCGTCCACTTTAATTATGTTTTATTCATGATCACTATCGTATAAATCTTCCGATTCCATATCTGTTAATTCCATTTGCTCCTCATTACTTTCCACATGAAATTCCTCTTGAATCCAGTTGTTTATGTCGGCATTCGTGAAAAGATGTTCCGTATCAATTTGAGCTACAAGTGTACCAACAGTAGAAAGATCTTCGTTTTCTTCCTGAATTATATTTTGCAAAAAATGTTATCCTCTTCACTTCATTCAGTACCGAATTCGAGCAAGACGTTCCAGGATTATCAGATATTGGACACTGATATTATATACCAGGACGTATCTAGAATCTTAACTGCATTTTTGAGATTGAAGTTTTTTAGTTTTGAGCTCCACATTTGTTCCCTTCTGGTCAAGCAAGTGGTTGAGCAGATGTTTTTTATAATTTAATTTGATCAAGTTGATAACGTTATGATCTAACGGTTGCATAAGCGCAGTGCAATTGGGTGGTAGATTCATTGCTATAATTAAACCATCATCACTTTTTAGTTCCCCAACTGGGTGAACTGGTTATCTAAAAGCAAAACTGCTTTTTGCGGCAGACCTTTTGAAGCCAAAAATTCTCGGACCTAAAATATTTTTACTTATGAACAAATTACTTTTACTAATTGATGAAATTTAACTTACGTGGGTAACAAATTCGTGATGGAACCAGTCCTTAAATATAAATGATGTCATCGAGCCATTATTACTGGAGTTGTATATTACAGAATTATTGAAAAAGCCTTTAGGCGCGTGGGTTTTTCGATTTTCCAATAACCAACAATTTCAGTTTGTCTGTGCCATTCGCATTTGAACAGGGCAAAAAAGTTACTCGTTCTTTACATATTTTTCTTCCGGGCTTTGTTTTCTCATTACATGTGACAAGAGTGTGATTTGGAAGCATCCTATAATATAAACCAGATTCGTCGGCATTATAGACTTGGTGAAGAGTCAACCCATGCTCATCACCATAATCCTTAAACTCTTTCACAAATGGATCAATAAGTTGAGGTTTCAAAGACAATTTCTCGCCCGTAATGTTTAAAAACCCGTAATGTTTAATTCCATGTCGACGCTTAAATTTCTTCAACCATCCTTCACTGGCATTAAATAAATTTCATAAATTTTTGAAAACAAATGACTGGCTTTTGTTCGTAAAATCGCTGCTGGTATTGGAACATTTTTTTCATTTCATTTTTTTTTTTTTTTCATTTTCATTTATTAATTGTAATCAAAAAGCCAACATAGGCCAAAGTGTGATTACATATTTAAAACACAATTTTAACACAAAAGTTTTTATAAGAAATTTGGAATGGAAAATGAAAACATGGAAAAATGGGAAATTTTTTTCTCTTTGTTTTAGAAACCACTTATAAAGCATTTTTTCCATTCTTGGGTACTCAGCTTTCTTTAAGGTGCAACGTTTGCCAGGGCCACTTTCTGTTGTACGTATGAACTTTTTTTTACTGAATTTTCATGCTTTATAATGCGGTAAACCGAATTCGGTAAACTTGTAATTCACGCAAATTGAATTTATGGAATCTCCACTTTTACATTTTTTTTTTTTTTAAATCTCTAATTTTTGAGAAATCGTTGGTTTTACAATATGTTGAACAAATGACTCGAATAAACTGACAAAATTTAGGATCCAAATCAATCAAAAGGTTATATACCAAAAGACGGGGATTTCCCATTTTTGGTTAAATCAAATTTAAAACAAACAGATAAAAGTCGCGAAAAGAGAACCGGTTTTTCGTAAACTCGCGCGATTATAGAACCGGGTCGTCGCGAATACCGAGCTTGATCTGGATATATTGCTAGGGGTATTAGCATCTGCCTGTTCATTATTAAGTTAAGCTGTAGTTATTACGAAAGTCTTATTATATATTACTACTTGAATATCTGAAAATGTAAATTTGGTTTTTAAAATAATTTTGTATGTTAGTTTAGAACCTGTTGTCTTTGACGATTAATCAAGATCGTATTGAATTAATCTTTGGGTTGAGTGTTAGGAACTGTCCTTTATCCTGAATAGTCAATTGCTGCCTAAAGCACATGTTAAAATAACTATTTACATAAGGACTGAGATCGAAAAATTCTTAACATACGTATATGTTAATAAAAATGAAACCACTAAACTTACAGTTTGGATTCTTTTTTTTATTTAATTGAAATTATTATTACAATTTACAAGAAAAAAAATATTTTTATAGTTCTAATCACTTGTGATGGAATTTTGAATCTTTTTCGGAAACCCTTCCATTATGGTTTTTATATTTTAAAATCTACTACACTTTTGGACACCTTTTTTGTGCTCTTTAATTCTCTTTTAACAAGAGATCAATATCTCTCCACTGGCCCTAGCTCCAGGCAGTTTGGAGAATTTGCCTCTCTTGGTACAAATAGCACATTATTGTTCTTTTACCACTCAAGACCTTTCTTACCATAGTGACAGGGTGCCAAACCAGGCCGAAAATAAGTGGACACACTAAGAAGTCTTATCAATGGAAGCAGCCTTTTTTGTAAACATTCCTTGATGTAAATTTTTGTATTTATAGAGCCCTTTGTAATAAATGTTTGGCTTCTTTTGCCGCAACTGCATATTGCTTGTCATACCAAGAACTTTTTGGGAAATTTTGTCTGCTTTTGGGTCCTAAACTTTTCTTCAACATTTCCTCGAGCATCAGCAGCATAAAAGTTTTTACCCGAAAGCTGCGAAAAATCTACCAGAACATACGTTTCTTCAGCCATTATGCAGCAAGAATATTTTTTTTTTATAAAATTTGTCTTCAATTTCCGTGGTCTGTTTTTGGTCTCTAAATTTTTAGCAGCATTCCTGTCAGGAACTTTTTGAGCCTTGTATGTTTTTGTACCTTTATTGGCTTTAACTTTTCATACCAAATAGCGCGAGCACTGTGCAGCCCGGTGCTTTCTTACTGGATGTGTTGGGAGCTCTTTTGAAAATGCTTTCTATTTTATTTTGGCTTATTCAACATCATGTGGATCATTCCTTCTTCCTAAACCAGGTTTGCTATCAACGGACAAGTTCTCCCGGTACTGTTGAATAATATTGGAAACAGTTTGACGGCAGACATTTGATTGTTTGGCCAATTTTTTGTAGGACTATGGTGGGTTTTGTTGAATATGTTTAATAATTTTAGTACGCAATTTTTTCTGGTCACTCATTTTAATCAGATTAATCAGATTGACATTAAACATAATAACTGACATGCTTTACAAAGGTAACTTGAAGAAAAAAAAATAATAATACTTGAGTTAAAAGTTTTAATGAAAAACGTGTCGTAAGAATTTTTCGATCTCAGTCCTTAGATAGTTATGTAACCAGTTAGGTAGCTAGTCAGGCAATTAACTCAATGTAAATGGTGTGTGAATTCACATGCATTGACAATTCCATTCCTCCAGACACTCTACTGTTTACTAGGTTTCGTTCTATTATTAAACTCACTCTGTTTCTCCTCCTCACTCAACCTTTAAGCCATAAACTCTTGCACTCTAGACGTTCGTTTGTTTTTTTTTTTTTGGTGTTTGCTCACAGGCGAAAGCAATGAATGGCATGGAAAAATCTGTTGAAATTTAAACTATTTACTGTTTGTTGATGGTTGTCACATTTGGGAAATTACTGAAAGCTTGTAAAACTAATTCTAAGCGCTTCTAATGACATTAAAACAAAAGTACATAGTTTTTTTTTGGTTACATTTATTTCACTCTGGTCTAGTTGTGTGGTAATGGGTATATGTAAATAGGAAATTTTAAGCATGACTATAAAATTACACAATATTTGTTTTAATTAATTTGTTATGTTTTTTAGAGAACGATTTTAAAATATATGAAAATTTGTTGGTTTTGTGTTTGTTTGTATTAACATTGTGATACAAAATAAAAAAAAAAAATAAATTAAAAAACAAGTAAGAGGACTATATTCGCCTGTGCCGAATCTTATATACCCTTCTCCAAATTATACTTTAAAATAAAAATTTTAAATATTTTTAAATTAAAAATTTTTTTTTTCTAAAAATTTTTCAAAATTGTTTTCAAAATTTAAGAAATTTTTTTTTTCAAAGTTGTTTTAAATTTTTTTTTCGAAATTGTTTTGTTTTAATTTTTTTTTTTTTTAATTTTTTAAAAAAAAATTTTTTTTAAATTAGTGAAAAAAAATGTATGACAAAAAAATTTTTTTGGGTAAAAAAAAAAATTCGGATTAAAAAATATTTTTCCCGATTTTGATCCATTATAGGTCCAAATTATTATAGCCTTATATACATCGTTGCAATGGACTTAGAAATATCTATCATTAGATCTGCCTATGTCTATATTAATGACTTAGTTATCCAGATATAGATAAAAAATTGGCCAAAAATTGAGGTTGTCCCGGTTTTTTCCTTATATCTCAGCCATTTGTGGGCCGATTTTCTCGATTTTAAAAAGCGACCGAGCCGGAAGAATTCCCGATATATTGATGTATCAATTATGTTTGTAAGTTATTCGGGGGATACGGAAAGTTGATTTTAACATACAGACGGACAGACGGACATGGCTATATCGACTTCGCTACCTATAACGATCCAGAATATATATCCTTTGTGGGGTCGCAAATGAAAAATGTAGAAATTACAAACGGAATGACAAACTTATATATACCCTTGCCACTCATGGTGAATGGTATAAAGATATAGGAATGGGAACAATGTCAAGTTAGCGAAGAATCAAAACTGAGTAATTTCTTGTAACTTGCAGCACAGTGTACTCTCTGCACTTGCATACATTGAGTAGTACTATTTTTTACTTAATTTTTATTTTATATTTTTCATACCAATATATATGTTTGCACATATGTACAGAAAAACACTTATAAGCCATACTAGTGTTAGTAGCAATTGTTGGCGGTAAATATAACACTTGTTGTGACTATAATAGATGTTATAAAATCCATTGTAGTGCTTAAGTTTTTATCGTTTTTCAATTTAGAAAAAAAAACTAATGCCATCAAAAGGAAAATGAAAAAAAAATCTTTTAATAGCTAATTTATTTTTTTTTTTACTCTTTCAGTTTTTAATATTAATGTCAATCAATAAAGTCTACAAAGAATGTGGCAGGCAGTCTAAAGAATGCGTACTAGTAGTAGCAAGTAGTGGTAGTGTTGGTAGTTTAATTTGTAGTATACTTTTACATGGAAGTTCTTGTAGGAAATATGTATATCTTGTTATAAAATATATAGAAATTTAGCTGCTTGTAGTTCTAACGAGCCAATAATAATAAAACGACTTCTGCTGCTGGTGCTATTGTTACACGTTGGTAATGGAAACAAAGTGTAACAGGTATTTTGTTTCATAAAATTTGAACTATATGATCTACATCTATTTTTATACCCTTCACCTTCGTGAGAAAGGTATATATAAATTTGTCATTCCGTTTGTAATTTCCACAATATAATTTTCCGACCCTATGAAGTATATATATTCTGGATCCTTATAGATATCTTCGGGATCCAAATCTTCAATAATTCTGTCAGACATGCTTTCGAGAAGTTTGCTATTTAAAATCAGCAAAATCGGTCCACAAATGGCTGAGATATAAGGAAAAAACCAAGACAACCTCGATTTTTTACCTATTTTTTGACCTATAGCTGGATTACTAAGTCATTAATATAGACAATATGGATATCTAATGATAGATATTTCAAAGACCTTTGCAACGACGTATATAAGACCATAGTAAGTTGGACCTACAATGGGTCAAAATCGGGAAAAATTTTAACCAGATTTTTTTTTTTCACCAAAAGTTTTTTCGCTCAATATTTAAAAAAAAAAAATTTTTAAATTTAAAAAAAATTTTACAAAAAAAATTCGAAAAATATTTTTTTCCAAAAAATGAAAAAAAAAAAAAAAAAAATTTTTTTACCTAAAATTACCTAAAAATTTTTATTTTGAAGTATAGTTTGGTGAAGGGTATATAAGATTCGGCCCAGCCGAATATATATCTCTTACTTGTTTTATTTCATTTTATACAAATATTAAATATTGAGGTTCAATATATTAAACCTATGGCCTGTTAGGAAGAGGGCTTGTTATTAAAGACATGACCAATTTAAAATGTAACACCTATTTGATCATCATAAAATTCAGTAATAAGATTTGTGTATACTTGGCACTTTTAGTTAAATCCTAAATTGTTGATCGTCTTTTAAAAACGAAACTCTGCAAATTTTAACAAAACTGTATAATTTTTAGACTTTGCACATTTTATTTAATGTTAAGAGGATACCTCCTAAAATATTTTGGGTCTTGTGATAACCGTTCGTGAGCTGGACCATTTTCAAAAAAAAGTTTTTTTTTTAGTATTTGTAATTTCCCCCAAAACAACACATATAGTAAGGAGTGATATCGTAAAATTCTTAAGACACGTTTTTCATTAAAACTTTTAACCCAAGTATTATTTTTTATCCAGTTGCCTTTGTAAAACATGTCAGTTATTATGTCAATTATATTCATTTCTTCTTAATCTGATTAAAATGAGTGACCAGAAAAAGGTGCATAATAAAATTATTAAATATTTTCAACAAAACCCAACTTGGTCCTACAAAAAGTTGGCCAAGCATTCAAAGGTCTGCCTTCAAACTGTTTCCAATGTTATTAAGCAGTCCGAGAAAACTTGTCCGGTGATAGAAAACCTGGTTCAGATAGAAGGAATAGTCCACATGATTTTTTGAACTGAATAAACTCAAATTTTTTCATTAGATTTCAGAGCAATATCAATTACGGATCCAAAAATAAACGATTTTCAATTTAAAAATTAAAAAAATAGTAGATTTGTGCTGTTTTTTAGGCTAAAAGGTGACTTAACTCTTTTTTTATTTAAAGAAAGCGTTCTTTAAAGAGAAGATTTAGCGCTTTCCAAAAATATAAAAATTTTTGAAATCGGATATAAAAATGGCACGTGTTTAAAAATTTTACATGTCGAAAGTACCTTACTTTAAACCCCCAATAGCGCTGCAATTGGAGCATTTGTAGGGTCAATTTTAATAACTTGAACTCGAATACATCTTGGCTACGCCCACATCATATTTTATCCCGATCAGACCACTGTGCTTTGTTAGTTATGATCTTTTCCCATCCTCCTGGCAACATATGGATTTCGAGGCAAAAGAACTGCTCATCTTTTGAGACCAAGAACGAATCATCCAATATCGGATACTCTGTTTTGAAGTGAAGCGTATCCCAGGGAGAGCGTTCTGCTTCGATCGAAACAAATAGTAGTCGCAGGTGAGGCAAAACTCATCAAACACTGCATTCTAAATAGCTTTTAACAGGTATTGCAACATTTGGCAGAGTATTGTCATGATGGAATATTGCAGTTTCGTGTCTGGCCTCATATTCAAACGAATCAGTTATATTCGGTACAGGTTTCGTAATGGTCTGGTCTGATTTTATCACTGATTGGACCCTTTTGTTCCCACCTTAGCACCATGGATATTTAGTTTTGGTGTCGATTCGGCTGACTGGCCGGGTTTCACGTACGATCTCTAACGCTCCGGGTTATCGAACTGGATCCATTTTTCATTGCTAGTAATGATTCGGTGCAAAAATGATTTCCTAATTTCGGACATGCAGAATAGTTTTTCAAGGTCTCTCGGCTTCAATTTGTATGGCAGCCAATTTCCCTGCTTTTGAATGAATCCAGCTGCTTGCAAACATTTTGATAGAGTAGTTCCTAATGATTTGGCTCACACGGAAGCCAAATCATCTATCAAACTATCTTTATAAATAGTTTTATCGAAAATCGAAAAATCCAATATTCACCCTAGTGTTCATATGTGTACAAGTTACGAGCTAATCAAAGTTTTGAAGACGTGAAGTGGTCTAATTTAACACCCTGTATCTTATTATTTTTATAACAAGATGATCACAAATTGCATGTTCTTCGTTTATACACAATTTAGCGAACCAGTAGTTTAGAAGAAACTGATGGGGGGGGGGGTGTATTCATTTTATCATTTCGATAGGTCCGAAACAAAAATAGCGAGTTGGCTGATCAACTAGCTGTTGATAAGGTTTTTTTGGTATTGTAACTGGGAAATATGGGTTTATGATTCCACCTAGCTGGAATTGAGCAGTCATAAATACGCTGTTTATGCAGCAATCCTTATAAAATATTGCACTCTTAAATTTTACTGTATGGCGAATATCGGGCAACATTTGTCCCTACTCCCTACTAAAGGTCCCCCCAGAATATTACTTGAACATTTATAATTGTCTTATTATAATTAAATTCGTCATGTAATCTGTTATAATTGTCAATAAATAGTTTGCATATAATGATATTGTTACGAATTTGTAATAGCGATTCGAATTTAACAGTCTGTAACGACTGCCTGCAGAATTCATCATGTTTATAAACACGTCCATTAGTAGAAGCTTCTACTTATCAACAATGTTGATAGCATTGTTTATAGGTGTGGCAACGGTAAATGTTTAAGCTGCTAACATTGACATCGAAAGCTCTAGAATTCGAACATACTAATTCGTCCGTTAAGATCATTGTAGAAGATTCACGAAAGATGGCGTGTGTATAAATAATGGCAGAGGTTGCAGTCGTGAGTTGAGTTTATTATAGGCGCTGTTAGAGTTAACATAAACTGTCTTGTACATTTAAGTTTATACATTTTAAAGTGTGTGTGCATTTCTGCGAATTGATAAATGTGTATAAAGAGACTGAGTGACTATTTGAACTGTTGATGTTGTACATTTTAAATAAATAAAGAGTTGTTACAAATTTTAAACTATTAACGGCTTTGCAATCAAAAGTATCCGGTTTATTGAAAGGAAATAAACCAACGTTTGAAAAAGGTTAAAACGTAACAATATTAACATAAATTTCGACATAATAAATTTAAAGTTTTATGAAATTAATCACTTTATCAAATTCTGTATAGTTCGAATCATAACTAGATCAAGTCCTCATAGAAGGCCAAAACTACATACTGGTTTCGGGTATACAAGATTCGGCATAGCCAAATATCATACTCTTACTTGTTCCATTTAATATCCGTCATTTACTTCTGTCAAACTTTAAAATATGTAGTGGCATTTAAGTTGAGTTTAGAGAACATTCTGTCTGCAATACTATTAGTCACTCTTTGCTCCAGCACATTGTATGTAAGTGCCACCAAGAGTGTTTAGTCAAGAGTTCTAATCTTTTTGTTCAGTTTCTTGTTGTAACATCGTCTTGAAATTCATGTGCACGTATAAATTCTAACAACGTATAAACGTTTGTTAGGGCGGTGCTTATTTTACAAATTAAGTAAGAGAAACTATTTATCTTAAGCAAATGTTCTAAATAATAGGTTTTTAAATATTAAAGGACTATTTGATAACCAATATTTATATATTTCAAAAACGTATAAAACTAATTTTATATGGTTTGGCATGATTTCATTGTGACAACTAATAAACTTACTAAATGTGTTTAAGGTATAAATAAAAGTTTATTTTTGAATATTCCCATGCAGAATAATTCAGGAAGTTGAATTATTTTGCTTTGCAATATTCAAATTCAAATATTTATTAAAAATTACTCCCCCAATTTCTAAGAGCTACACTAGTATTGTCACAACATATGTACGTGTTGGGCATGATCTTATCAAAATGCATTTATATTATTGGCAACCATCCAATGACATCAACAACCTTTTGCTCGTACATGTACAAGAATAAGAGTACAGCAAATGTTTGTAGAACGTGCAACAATATGTGCAGCCATACAAGTACATCCTAAGAAAAACACACACTCCCTTAAACTATGACAGGGAGTAGTAAAATAATATGATATATTATAACACCCGTAGTAGCTATGCTTAGGGTGGCCCTTATTTTACCTTTTGATATTTTCGATAATCTCTAAAGTCTAAAATTGATAAAATTCAAAGGCTAAAAATATGGAGTTTTGGGGCAATTTTCAAAAAATCTAATTATAAAATAATATTGAAAAATAGCATTTATAAAGTTTTAGGGTCTAATTCAGAAACACAAAACGAAAACAATTTTAAAAATTTTGTATGAAAATCACTCAGTTTTAGAATAATTTTTGAGTGTATTTCATACAAAAATTTGAAAATCGTTTTCGTTTCGTGTTTCTGAATTAGGTCTTTAGTATTTCATTTATCCTGTTTATGCTGTTTAATTATAAAATATTAAAATTATGTGGCACCCATAACACATTATAACTTGATACCAACAACAATTATTGGGTGTATGAGTAAAAATGCGGGATTTACAATAGATGGCATATCTTTTGAACGCGGTTTTTGTCTTTAATAACATAAATGTATGACATTTTGAAGGGTACATATCAGTCATTCATTCCCATTTAGTTATTAAAGATTATAGTGTAAATAACTAAGTTTTATTTTTCTTCGCAAATGACGAATTTTGTACCAACGAATCGTCATAATTGAAACAAAGTGCACCTGACGCACACCAATTGCTCACCGAAGCTTATGGTGAATGTGTTTCATCGGTTTCAACGTGCGAGATATTGTTTGTGCAGTTCAGAAATGGTGATTTTGACACGGAAGACAAAGATCGCCTGGCCAGGCAAACATGCTTGAAGACCAAGAATTGGAGGCATTACGGCATGAAATTGACTGCAAAACCATTGGGAACTGCTCAAGCAGCAATTCCAAAAGGTTTGCAAGCAGCAGGATTAATCCAATAGCAGGAAAATTGGGTACCATACGAACTGAAGCCGAGAGACCTTGAAAGCCGATTTTGCATGTCCGAAATGATGTTCAAACATCTATATAAAAGAAAATCATTTTTGCACCGAATCATTACTTGCTATGAAAAATGGATCCATTACGATAACCCAAAGCGAAAGAGATCGTATATGAAACCCGGCCAATATCCAAGGCGCTAAGGTAATGCTCTATATTTGTTGGGACCAAAAGGGTCCTATCTATTATGAGCTGCTGAAATCTGGCCAGTCTTTCACAGGGAACCTGTACCGAACACAACTGATTCGTTTGAAGCGAGCATCATGACAACACTCGCCCACATGTTGCAATACCTGTTAAAAACTATTTAGAATGAAGTGGTTTTGCTTCAGACCTTGCCCCCTCCGACTGCAATTTGTTTCGATCGATGCAGAACGCTTTCTCTGTGATACGCTTCACTTTGGGACAGAGTATCCAATATTGGTTTGATTCGTTCTTGACATCAAAATATGAGCGGTTCTTTTGGCTCGGAATCCATATTTTGCCAGCAAGATGGGAAAAGGTCACAGCTAACAACTGCCAATACTTTGAGTAAATTTATATTGATGAAATGTTTCCAAATAATAGCGAAATATATTAAAATTGAAATATCTTCATCCACAAATACTATAAAACTTATAAATTTGCTTTCGCGTTTATTATAAATTTTACTATAATATGTATTGGAACTAGGGTTCCTAATCGGGAAAAATTTTACGTGAAATTTCGGCATTGTTAGGCGTTGTTAGACTTATAGTCAACTGTATTACCGGTGTGTTTTTAAAGTGTATAAAAACCAGAGTACCAAATATTCAATCATTTGTCACTCATGTTCATGAAAAGACAATTTTAATTTTTGTTGTGTTATGTTATGTTCACTTCATGTATGAAGAGACAGCAAATGTTTTTGCTTTATTCATTCATGCATGACAGGATTTGTATTGTTTTTTTATTTTCACTCAGAAATGAGAAAATAATAGAAACTTTTTTTCATACACATGAGCATTTTTGAGAAGTAAAATTTTTGTAAATTGTTCACAAATGAAGAGCATTAACTTTTATTTTGCACAACTGTTCAAAAATGAAAAGCAAACAAATGAAAAAATTTTGTTTATTTACGCTGCATACATAAAGATAATAAGAATGTGCGTAATTTTGTTTTGGATTGTTGAACAGAGGTTTAGAAAAGATTTTTTTGGAAATAATTCGGTATCTCGCAAACTAGTACATATATTGTTAAGAAATTTCATATGGTTGGAGCTGAGGTGTTTTCGGTTCGATTTTCAGTTGTTCAGCTTCCTAGGGATAATGGGGGAAAGTGCGTGGCCCCTCAAAGTTGGTCACCTCGTGTCTCACATTTTACAAAAAAATCGCCAAAAATCCATTTATGATCCAAATGAGCTGAAATTTAAAATATAGATAGACCTTGAGAAGATTTACAAAAAATACGCTTACACGTGTAGGTTATCTCTTTTAGTTAAGGAGATATTTGGGTTTATTTATTTATTTTTTAAGTTTTATTTATAGTTTTTTAGACATGGCGGGCCTACGGAGGGTCGAATTTTTATTTTTAAAAATCAGCTATATTGCCGATAAAATTCTAAATAAAATAAAAACAACTTGCTAACAGTTATTTCGTCCCTTTAAAAAGTTACACGCATCCAAAGTTGGAACATGTAAAATGCGCAGTATTTTTAACATTTATTTATTTTTTTCATTGAATAGAAAAAAATAAAACAAACAACGCACACATGAATATAAAAGAAGACCAAACATCCATGATAAAAAAAAACAACAACATTAATGTGTATCAGTGTTGCCATATATATTTTGAAGAAAACTTTTTATTTCTAAAAAAAAACTTTTTTTTCAACAAAAAAACTTTTTTTAAATGCATACATACTAAAATTACAAAACCCAATTCGTACATAAATCAAACTGAGATAATTTATGTGAATTTTGTACTTTAAATATATTCGAATCAATCTCCCCATTTAGTAAACGAATTTGGAGACAATAATTTTGAAATATCCGGTTCAACTTATTGATAACAATTTTCCAAAAAACTTTTTTTTAAAAAAATAAAACTTTTTGCATCTGAAAAAACTTGCAAAAAAAGGGAAAACTGGATAAATGGTAACACTGATGTGTATGAACATTAATGAGCGCGATGAGAAAGCCTCTCAATTTTGAGCATTGGAGATTTTTTATTTCTCACTATTCACATACGTATATATACCAGGGTTTAATATTTAGTTAAACGTTTTTTACATTTGACTACCGACTACGCAATAAATATGAATCGTTTTCATATTAATGTCCACATATACTGAAAATATACAAACTATAAACCAATGCCATATATGCACAAGCTTCATAGTAGAAATATTTGTCGCAGTTTTTCCAAAAATATTTTGCCTTACAAAATATTTTACGTTGCAGCTAGAAGACAAAATGAAAATTTTTCATTTCTAAAACATTTGCTGCCCAAATATATTTATATTTTTGGTTAGCAAAAACAAATATATTGCTTGTGTATAATATACAAAAAATTTACTACAAAAACATCAAACATGCAAACAAATTGCAGCGTGAAAACCATAAACTGCGAACGATATGCGCAGTAAAAAATTCAAACAATGGAAATATGGAAGATGCTAAATGTAGACTGCCAAACCATACGAAGTTGAAAAATGTAAAATACGAAATTGTGCGAAGTTAAAAATGTTTAAAACGAAAATGTGCATTTATAAAATATTTCAGCCACATATATGGAAATATTTAGCCGCATATAGTCACTGAGTAGAAAAATGTGAAAAAAACTATGAACAACAAGTGTGCGTTGATTTGGGTGTACAAAATAAAAATTTATATTGAATCGTGTGTTTAAGAATTTAAGTGCAATAAAATAGAAGCTTTATTTTTTGAGGTATGTAATTGTATTATGAAAGATAGGAATGCAGTGAAAATATATTAAATAAGATTCTGGGCAAAGGATAGCGGACGATATTATTTTATTGAATTTTTTGATTAAATGATTTTTGTAATACGAATTCAAATGTATTCCTGCTGCTTGTAATAGGAGTCCAGAAAAATTAGTAACATACAATTTTGTATGTAAAGTGGCTAAAAAAGCAAAACAGCCAATGAATACAATTTAATAAAAAATAACAGGATCTACAAAAAAATAGTATGTTGCATAAAAATGCAATGTAGATAGATAGATTACTTTTTCTGAATGAAATCTATCAAATTAAGTGTTTGTACACTCAAATGTATCCTTTCGTAAAATTTGTAACAGGAGAACAAACAAATAAATAAGCAGCATAGAAAATAATTGTGCAAGAACAATTTGATGTGTAAGATATAAATGCAAAAAGGCACAGGCATGAGTACAACAGGATCAAAAGGAAATCAACTGTATAAAACTTGTATTCTGTAACTGCATAATGCAACAACAATTTACGCAAAACCATAAAAACAAATACGCACAAAAATCCTTTACAAAAAACAACAATTCAGTGCACATGACAGAAATTCCTCGAGCTAAAAATTAACCAAAATGCGTAATAAAAAATTATCTGTAACGGTACTCAACAAAAATCAGTTCTACACAAACAATGCAATAATAATATCATCCGCTATCCTTTGCCCATAACCTTCTTTAATGTACTTTTACTGCATTCCTATCGTTCACAATCAGTGTTGCCAGTTTAGCCTTTTTGAGGCTAAATTTAGCCTTTTTATTTACTCTTTAGCCTCGAAATTTTGGTTTTAGCTTCGTGGCTTTTTTCTAGCCTTTTTTTAATTTCAAAATAGCCTTTTTAAGGCTAAAAAAACCTCGAAGCTAAAACCAAAATTTCGAGAATAAGCAGAAAATAAAAATGTTAAATTTATAACAGGTGGCGCAATCCTCCTCTCAGAAAATGCTATAAATTTTGCCGATTATTGGTCAAATAAATAGTCAGCAATATTCCGCGTTCTGGAGCAGTGTAGCGTAACATTGTTTATTAACGTGTATTTCGCATGTGTTTACTACACAAATGTCAAAACAGAATAGACATTAGGGGCCAATCGCAAAATTTATAGCATTTTCTGATAGGAGGATTACTTTTGCGACATTTTTAGTGAGACATTTTGATTTTAATGCATTACTGTTTTTCATTTAGCTTTTCAACATACTGAAGAATTGTGCAGTATTAAAAGAACAAATAGTAATTGCCAATATTAAGTGTTTCGAAATGAAATAGAGTATTTTACTTATATCTGAAAGCTATAATTGTCTAGCAAATTCACTTTCAAGACAAAATTGTTACTACACATTATATTCATCGTTATATAATGGACAAGAGCCCCACAAACTCTTTAAGGTTTGTGATACTCGATGGCTGTCATTTGAAATAGTCGTTAAACGGTTTCATTAGTGAAGATTCTGAAAAAATAATACGGCAAATTAAACAAATTGAGCAAATGCGACAAAGATTATCATATGAAAACTCTTCGCTAAATCGATTTTTTATTCGTTGATGATACACTTAAAATAGTACTCGTAAAACCAAAAAAATATATTATGTATGTGACAAATTAAACTGCTAATGAAATTTCGAAGATTAAGCCTCAGGGGCAGAATATTTTAAACTACAAATGGAAAAATATAGAACCAACAATTTCCATTTTCTGACATGGTTGATCTAGTATTTTATTTATATTTATAGTCCTTCCTTCAAGTAATGCAGAGGTTGAACGACTTTTTAGTACAAGGAAATTGAAAAATTACATAAATATTAAGGGTCCTGCAATCTGTGCATTTTTAGGCTCTCGCAAATGAACTGTCAAAAATTGTATGGAAATTCGTCTGCACAACTCCGTTAAGTTTGCGCGACAATTTAGACTCGCAAACTTGAATTTATTGTGCATTTGATTAACCAGCTGCTTTTGTTTACTTTTATTTATGAAAAATAAAATATAAATATTTTGTACATGTGAAAATTGTGTGACTTTGGAACAGAATTATTGGATTGAATGGCATTGTGTATGGAAATATTAACCAACAGCTAGAACATAAGCAAAATCTTCCAAACTATGTTTACCATTGTTTGTTCCAAAGATTTCACTTTCATTAGAAATTTTTAGAATTTAAATTTATACAATTTTTAAAACTTCTTTTTTAAGCATTTGTTTAATCTATTTTTGTTTGACATTCTTATCAAATAGACATTTTCTGTATAAAATTGCACAAATGGGAAACTTAAGCGTTTAAATGAGTACCCTTATTATTTATTGTATTTTATTTATATTTACCCAAATTCTAGTTCTCATTCTGCCGATTATGATAAAACTATTATACCTGTTTTATAACTATACATGTATGTTTAAAAGACTGAAAATATATTATTGTATATTTTATGTAGTTATTTCGAAACACTAAAATAGTAAATAAATTAAAAAAAAACACAAAATTTGAGTTTTGTCTGTATAAAATATATGTGTATATTTATTATTAATGATTAATGTTATTTTTTGTTTGCTGCCTAAGTGTATCTTTATAATTTTATTTACTTTTATGAATTTTATGAACATATTTTCTAATTTTTTATTTAAAAATAAATATAAACCCAAATTCTTAATATATAATATATTAGCTTTTTTTTTTGACCTTTTTTTAAAGCAGTTTGGCTTTTTCTGGCATTTTTTTAAAGTCAATATAGCTTCTTTTTTTACCAGCTCCTGGCAACACTGTTCACAATATAAGTAGGTACATACCACAATTTCTTCATTGTATAATTTTATTTTTTTCAGCATTCTGTACTTTATTATTTTACTCCTGTTACAAACGCTCAGCCAATCATACTCATTTGCATTTGAGATTGCACAAGTTGTTGTTGATTTTCTACATACACAGTAAAAAAAACAACAAAATGCAAGTAATTGCAACGGTTCCTACTCTACTCCTCCATATGTATAGAAATTCCTTTACTATGCATTTGTTTCTTTTTTTGCACGAGTTGTTTTTGCTTTTTGCAGCTAGAGGACACACATACAACAGTTGTATATCACAATTACTTGAGTGTATAAGTAGTTGTTCTTGTATTTCCCTTTTCTCCTGCTGCACTCGTGGCTATGTAAAAAATTGTTGTGCCTTCGTTGCATAATTTGTTCTCTGTTGCTTATTTGTTTCTTTGTTCTCCTGTTACAAATATTACGAATGGATACATATGAATGTGCATTTAAAAACACAAAGTCGATCTTTCAGAATACAAGTCATACATAATTATGTATGTACATATATATTCTGGACCTTACTTAAATTTCTATCATTCCTCTTTATCCTTTTTTCTCCTGCTACTCTCACGATCATCATTGAACCTATTTATGTGTTTGTTTATGGTTTTTGCGTAAATTGTTGTAGCATTATGCAGTTACAAAACACATGTACACACATACAGCAGTTTTATACAGTTAATTTCCTTTTGATCCTGTTGTACTCATGCCTGTGCCTTTTTGCATTTATATCTTACACATCAAATTGTTCTTGCACAATTATTTTCTATGCTGCTTATTTATTTGTTTGTTCTCCTGTTACAAATTTTACGAAAGGATACATTTGAGTGTACAAACACTTAATTTGATAGATTTCATTCAGAAAAAGTAATCCATCTATCTACATTGCATTTTTATGCAACATACTATTTTTTTTTGTAGATCCTGTTATTTTTTATTACATTGTATTCATTGGCTGTTTTGCTTGTCTGTTGTTACATTTTGTTGTTGCATTATCTATCCTTTTTTAGCCACTTTACATACAAAATTTTATGTTACTAATTTTTCTGGACTCCTATTACAAGCAGCAGGAATACATTTGAATTCGTATTACAAAAATCATTTAATCAAAAAATTCAATAAAATAATATCGTCCGCTATCCTTTGCCCAGAATCTTATTTAATATATTTTCACTGCATTCCTATCTTTCATAATACAATTACATACCTCAAAAAATAAAGCTTCTATTTTATTGCACTTAAATTCTTAAACACACGATTCAATATAAATTTTTATTTTGTACACCCAAATCAACGCACACTTGTTGTTCATAGTTTTTTTCACATTTTTCTACTCAGTGACTATATGCGGCTAAATATTTCCATATATGTGGCTGAAATATTTTATAAATGCACATTTTCGTTTTAAACATTTTTAACTTCGCACAATTTCGTATTTTACATTTTTCAACTTCGTATGGTTTGGCAGTCTACATTTAGCATCTTCCATATTTCCATTGTTTGAATTTTTTACTGCGCATATCGTTCGCAGTTTATGGTTTTCACGCTGCAATTTGTTTGCATGTTTGATGTTTTTGTAGTAAATTTTTTGTATATTATACACAAGCAATATATTTGTTTTTGCTAACCAAAAATATAAATATATTTGGGCAGCAAATGTTTTAGAAATGAAAAATTTTCATTTTGTCTTCTAGCTGCAACGTAAAATATTTTGTAAGGCAAAATATTTTTGGAAAAACTGCGACAAATATTTCTACCATGAAGCTTGTGCATATATGGAATTCGTAAATAGTATTTATATTTTTAGTATGTATGTGAGGAAATATTATTTTGTTAAATATTTTTTGCAGTTTTCATTTAAAATTATGAAATATTTTGCAATTTTTTGTCTAATATAGTAGTAATTTTAAACTCTGATATATACTTTAAAGAAAAAAAACAGTGTATTCATTTATGTGTGCTTAAAATTCAAAAAATTCTTAGCAACTCATTTTCGAATGTGAGCATAAAAAAAAAATTTGCAAATTTCATTCATGACAATTTATCATGAATGAATAAATTTAAGTGTTCATACATGAATTTTTCTGAACCCTGATAAAAACGGAGTTTACCAACAAGAGGTGTCATTTCGGTATTTAAAGAAGAATGGATTTTTTTGAGATAAATGAGCGGATGTTTATTTCATAATAAAGAGGAAAGTATGCCGTTAATAAAGAAAAACATCAGCCAAATGGCCACCACGACCACGACGCTTACAGGACCATATCCTTTTCATGAAATTTTCCATAACCAAATCGCAAAGTGGCTGCCCTATGTCCTCGATAGCCTCACGAATTCTATCTTTGAGGTCTTGAATCGACGCTGGGCTCTTGGCGTGGACCTTAGCTTTCACTTGGTCCCAAAGTAAGAAGTCGCAAGGTGTTAAATCACAAGATCTCGGTGGCCAATTGTGATCACCTCTTCGAAAAATAACTTTTCCCTTAAAAGAGCAATGGTTTCGTTGCTAGTGTGACACGTAGCGCCGTCTTGATGAAAGTAAACGTTGTCCAGATCAATATCATCCAACTCCGACCATAAGATATGTTGTAATGACGTTTATGGAATTCCCAATTCCGACGAGGAATTTACAAAACTGGGTTTTCTTCAACACTTTGGGCTACAGCTGCAATATTCTCAGTTGTTCTTGAGCGAGGTGCACTGGTTTTATTCTTCACATCACTAACTTGTCCCAACAGCTTGAATTTTTCCACTAATTTCTGTATTTCGGTCCGACAAGGTGCTTTAATTTTGCGAACTGCGACTGCAGTGAAGTTTAATAATTTCAATGCGTTGTTTAAACGTGTACCGTTACATTTTTAGTAATGGCGTACTTTCTACTTGTCAAATGTCAAAAAAATAAAAACTTCAAAAGTGACAGCTACCGAAATATAGGGTGATTCAAAATAGCACCTCTTGTTGGAAAACCTTTTATAAGTATGTTACTATTTAAATTGTAGTGTAAATTTAAACAAATAAAGAGTTGTTACCAATTTTAAACTACTGGTCGCTTTTATTTTAGTCATACACTTTATTTAAAGGTAATAAACCAACGTTTTTTAAAGGTAAAAGCATATATCAAATGTTTTTTTTAATCGTAATCGCAATATTTAATGTGCGATTGTGATTACGATTATATGATGCGATTACGATTAACATCGACTTGCAATCCCTACTTTAAATGTTATCCGATTTAGCTAAAATTTTTAGCATTAAAAAATAAAAAAAGGAAAATAAGGTCCATCTTAATATATCTATGTATGGATATAAGAATTTCATAGATTGTTGTTGGTATTTCATAAAAGTGTCCACACATATTTCAACAATTTAAACATCTGCCTGCATAATGAAATAACATACAAGTACAAGTTGGTATGCAAGTATAAATTCATATGTACCTTAGAAGCAGCAGCTTTGGTATTTGTGCAACAAGTTGGAACATGTAAGAAATATTGTTTTTTTTATTGTAATATCTGATTTTTGTCATATGCATAGTTATTCAAATGCTATGTGTGATACAAATACCTTTAATGTAGTAAATTTAAAGAACTAAACGTGAGGATTTTGAAATTGTATGAATATTTGAAAGTTAATATTGGATAAATGATTTAAATAGCATTGAATTTATTTGCCTTGAATACTTGATTATCATACAAACTTATAATTTAATTAGAGAAAAGTAATTATAATATATATACAATACAAATTTTAATATACAGGATAAGAATATAATTGCTTTTTCTCATTTGCACCATCTAAAATATGGCATTGGATTTCCTCCCAGAAAGCATGGGCTTGTTGTCATAGACCTTTGACTTAATAAAACACTATACCCAAGGGTGTTTAATCACACGATCTTGGTAGAGAATTCTGAGCACCGGAACGATAGAGTGCATGCTTAAGACATGTCTCATTCAGGGCATGTGGCACGCACTGACTTGTTGCATTCACATGTCGTTCATATCATTCAATTTAGACTGAAAGAACACTGTGTTCATGTCATGATTTTAGCACCAGTATAGACTTTAAATCAAATAAGAGAGTGAAAGCAAACAAATAGTTATAAATTAAATGTCTTTAACAGATTTCTTCTTAACTGTGATTGTTGATAGTTATAAATCATATCAACTAAGTAAGAAAACTTTAATGACAGATTTAAAAAATATTTAAATCCAAGGATTTTTGAATGTTTTTCTGTCTCCTGTAAAATTTTGTATAAAGGGACTATCACGTTTGTACACTAGCTAACCATATGTATGAATCGTTTTCATTTCATACATGAATTTGCTGCCCCTCAAGAGAAGCATCTATTTTCAAGTTTTCCTCTCGTCTCTACTTGTCTCTTGATGTTGCTAAGTGTTGTTGTCAAGTTAAATATCCTGCCACTTGGTTCTTCTATGACTTTTAATGGTCATCATAAATATTTAAACAATTCCTCTATATATCTATCTCTATTGCCATATTTTCTTTTGTCAACGATGCAATAAAACTTTTTATGTTTATTTCAAAATAGATGGTTAAACTTAAGATTGTAGGGGTAACTGCTTTATGTATGTATGCAGTGTGTAAATGTATTGACATTTATAGAGTGACATAAATAAATACGTACTTTGAAATGTTGTTGTGAAATTTTAACAATCGATCAATCAGTTTTACAACAATGAAGTCATAAAGTATATTTGCCAATTTAAAAGACATTTGCCAACAACTCGTTAAGAGATAATAGGGAGGAAACAGAAATGTTAGACAAGTCATTAGACCTTACCCATAACAAATTATTGAAAACCTAGTTCACAAGTTATTTATGGTCATACAAAATCTAAAGTTGTTTAAACATTTTAAATTCGCTTTTGTTTGTATTTTTTCAAGGTTCAAAATTTAAACATAGGATGGTTGAATATCCTGGAAATTGTCATAATCTCCAAAAAAGTATTTTCAATTTTCTAAAAATGTTTCTCAATATCGTCAATATGTAAAAAATTCAGAGTGGACCTTATCATGATTTAGCTCCCATACAAATGTCCCCACGGAATACTGCACAGTGGTTTAGAAACTTTTTTTTTTTTTGAATAATTCGGTATCTCGGGAACTATTAGAGATATTATTACAAAATTGCACATGGTTGGAGCAGAGGTGTTTTTAAGTTGATTTACGTTTGTTCACCATCGTAGCGCTAATGGGGACCAGTGCGTGGCCCCTCAAATTTGGTCACCTCGAGTCTCATTTTTTTTTAAAAAATCGCCAAAAATCCATTTATGATCTGAAGCTGAAATTTTAAGTATAAATAGTCCTTAAGAAGATCTACAAAAAGTACACTTACATGTGTAGGTTATCTCTATTAGTTGAAGAGATATTTGGATTTTTTAATTTTTTTTTTTTTTTAATTTTGCTCGATCTTTTTATGGTTTTTTAGATATGGCGGGCCAACGGAGGGTCGAAATTTATTTTTAAAATATCACCTATATTAGCGATAAAATTCTAAATAATATAAAAGAAACTTGCTAACAGTTATCTTGTCTCTATAAAAAGTTACACGCATCCAAATTTGGAACATGGGCCGTATTTTTAAAGTTTTTTTTCCCAAAAAAGCCCATATATTTCTTCTTTGATATAAAAAAATTTTCTTCTGGACTATATACAATTTTTATATGACTCGGAAAGAAAACTTATTGTATAAGCGTGTAAAGTAAAATTTGGGTCACATAAGCAGACATAACACCCCTCAAACCTATCCAAACTTGGCCAATTTTAAAAAATTATTTTAGGTATGAGTAAAAAATTCTAAAAAGCCAAAGCACCGATCCTCAAAGATACTCCATATTTGTATAACGCTATATGTTATTTAAATAGTTACAAAGTTTTTTCACTATCACACGGTAAATAACATCACAGTGAGCACTTTTCAAAAAAAAACTGAGTTTTTGGAACACATTTTCCCCGGTCTAGGAATTTTGGTATTTTAAAACAAAAAATTTAAAAAAATAAAACACTTGATTTAAAAACATTTGGGCCTACATTAGTTCCAAATTTTGTTATGATATCTTTAACCGTTAAAATTTTACATTAATTCAAATTTTATATTTTTCTTCACGGAAAATCACCATATTATAATATTTTTAGTTTTTACGGTAAACGACGTTCCAAAGATTCATAAAATTATTTAATTTTACTAAAATATCAATCTTCAAGTCTTAAGGTTTTTACCAATATTAAATACTTATATAAAAAGCCTTTATTTACTCCTCAGAAATTCCACAAACATTGCCCCCTTTGGAAATTTTTTCACATATTTCATACAAAGAAAAATTTTTTTTTTTTTTAATTTTGAAAAAAAAAAAAATTTTATTTACCTAAAAATATTTAAAATTTTAATTTTAAAGTATAATTTGGTGAAGGTTATATAAGATTCCGCACACCCGAATATAGCTCTCTTAATTGTTTTTCAACTAATTCTATCATTAGAAATTAATTTAATTTCATCAAAAGATTTGTTCTCGTAACGCTGCCAATAGGTTTACGGAGAATAAGTCCTATCCAGAGCTTTGTATTTGTGAATTTATTTGGCCAAAATATTCGTCATATCATTTGTTTATAAATACTTGGAGTCCCTGTGCTATATTGCTTGTCATCAGCCAAGTTTTGCTTCCATAAAGCAGTGTAGATTTTACGCAAGCATTAAATATGCAGATTTTCGTGTTTTGTGATATTGGTGGGGCCCTCCACGTTTTATTTAGGCGACCAAATGTAGACCTTGCTTTTTTAGTCCACACCACCATCAATTGACATTGTTAAGCCACCAAGTGTGGTAAGGTTGTCATGTCATTAGGGACCTATTTTTTCACCAAGTTTCAAACAACTTGGTATGTTTAAATAAAAAGAAGTAGGTTGTTTTAGGCACTGTAAAATTGTGTTTTATTGAAAATATAAACACTTTCCTTTTGATGTTTTTTCTAATGCACAAAATTATTGTTTTAGTAACAACTTCAAACTAAAAAAGGCTCGATACAATTTCAAAAATTAAACTTTTCTTTGTAAAGGCCAAGCAACGATTGATCGTCCACTTTGCTTAGCATGTCATTGAATTTGTGCGAAATGAGGCAGACATCGTTTGCGAAATTCAAGTCTTCTAAATATTTGCGAATATAAAACCGATCCCGACTATAAAAGAAAAGGAACCTGTGTTAAGCCGATCTTGAATATAAAGCCGAATCTGTTAAAACCGATTCCGATTATTAGAATACCCTATCCTGAGTTCAGAAATCAAGTTTAAATGGCCACTGTAACACTCTGAACATAAATGTTTGAACAAATTCCACCCCTCGTTGCGACCTCCCTGAGAAACAATTGTATATACCCTATATATTGTAGTTCGGACATCTACATCATGCCATCTTACAGCTGATATGTCGAAACACCATTCAGGCCTGTCCTAAATGGCCCCTGTAACAAATTCCACCCCACGTAGCGCCCTACCTAAGAAACAACTGCATATACCATATATAGTTTTGACCTCTATTCCCTTCCAGCTTTCACATGATATGTCGGAAACCCATTTAGATCTGCACAGATTATTTTATTTGTACTAATAAACAAAACTAAATATTATCATTAACATTTGTTTGTACATTTAGTTTAAGCAGTATTTTCAATTTATTTAATTATATATTTTCTTGTTCTTGCTACTTACAGATTACTTGCCACAAGGACATTGCAACAATGGGCCAGGCATAATAACAGCTACAGCAGCAGAAAACAACTTATAAAATACTCTAGTTATGATTAGAAATCACAATTGTCAAGAAGAAAAAACGCTAAAGAAAAGTACATTGAAAACAATATTTATTGAAATAAAACGTTCGCCCACAATATACATACCAGCCAGCGAGAAACTCAAGACATAATAAGTCTATTATTGTTTTTTTTTATAACGTTTGCTCGCTATTCTATTTTAAATATTGGCAATCTCTTTGGTATTGTATTTCATGGCCTATATTTGTAGTGGTTTTCCTGAACGTTGCCTTTGAAATTGAACAATATGCTGGCTGCATTGAAATACCAGGAATTTAATAAAATATTGATGTCAACATCAACATTAAATGTGAAACTTATAAAAATAGCTGAAAAATGTTGTTCACATTGAAAAAGTCATTTATTACAGCGACACCAACACCAAAACCATTAACAGCAACAGCATTATCAGCGGGAGCAGCATCAATTTCAAAATCAACGACAGCAATATATTTAACACAAACTTCATCAATCAAAGTGTCAGTAAGATTGTCGTTATTAAATAGAGATAACAAACAGCTCGAATTCCCTTTAACCACAAAAAGGGAGCAAGAGAACACACATCAGCCACAAAACCGAATACAGCAGCATCAGCAGCGGCAGGAGCAACAACATTTGCCACAAACTGGACAAATGTTAAAGCAGATTTTCCTACTCGCATTATAGTATTAAATTAAAGCCAACTGCAATAAACAAAACATCCAACAAGCCAACATGGATGAAGAGTGTCATCAAGCGACAACTAAAACCAAAGAGAAACATGAGCAAGCAAAAGCAAAGCTGGAGGAGAAGGCGGAGGAGGAGAAACAAATGGAGGAAGAGCTAGCACCGGGCACAAAACCAGACAGCCAGCAGGACAGCTTTGATAAAACTTTAGCCATGTCGGTTGACAAAGCAGTGTCTACGTATGGCATACCCGACTTGCGGGACTATCAAAGAGCGGTCACCTACGAGCTGGTGTTTAATAGTCTGCTGGAGAAGAAAATGCAGGCCATGAAGCGGGACTGTGAGGAGCGCAAGAGAGCCAAGCGTTTGAAGCGCAAGTCTATAGGACGTATATTTTTTGCCAAAAGACTGTTTAGTAGCATGGATTCGCGTAAAACGTCCAGTTTAAGTGAGATGGCCATAGAGGAAGAGCTGCATGCCAGAACTGAACCATCAACGCCACAGAAAACAATGAAATCTACGATTAAAACTGCCACTAAAGAGCAAACACAACAACAACAACAACAACAACCCAAATCACCAGACATAGAAATAGAAGCGACCTCTAAGAAAATGTCTAGCCAACGTTCATCATATCGCTCGAGAACTAGGTCCAAATCGAAAATAAACACTGCCAGCTCAGAATCACCACAAACGACAACCAATAACCAACAGCAGGCCGATGATAGTGTAACTAGTACTTTAAGCAATTCCTCGGATAAGGTGGTGGTCAAGCAAAATCTTTTGGTCAAGGCTCAAACCCACATGCCGCAAGAGGCTTTAGTTGTTTCAAGTTCCTCGGGCGACTCGAAAAATGCCCAAACCACTCAATCCAATGGTAACCAAACCTATTCTATTGTACCACCTCTGTCACTGGAGCGCACGCAAGACACTGCCTCTTTGGCCAGTGGCTATGAAAATGGTACTGGAGCTCGTTTACACTCCTCCACCATGGCCGATGATAGTCTCACCTCCATAAGAGACAGCATAGAGAGTCTTTCCTTTGCCAGCTCCCGCTGTACCGTGAGCTTTGGCGCCACCGAGGTAATACAGGAAGATCTCGACGTTAATATGTACGAACGCTTAAAGGCAGCCAAACGTCAGCGTATTTTAGATGCCAAGTCCATAAGTGCTCAATGCAGTCCCATACTACAGCCACGTCATGTTATCAAGACCCTGGTTCATGCTCCCATGTCACCCAGCACCATTAAACTAGCGGCCCAACCCCCCATTAGTATAGTAGAGCCCATAGCTACCACTGCCAGCAGCTTGCCTGTGGAAACAGGCTCCGGCAGCAATGCCACACGCACACGCTTTCTGCCCAATCAATATTCCTACACCGATAGTATATTTGAGTCGCGTAACATATCGCGGCAAAATACCTCCGAGGATAGTGCTAATCTTACCGTGAGTACGTTACTCAATCAAAGCGATTCGCTGTCACTGCATGCTCCTTTGCCAGGCCGGCCGGTCTCCATCAATGATCGTTTCAAGTCCAAAAGTACTAGTTTATTAGTAGCCTTAGGTAATGGTCGTACACGACCACCACCATTACCGCCACCACCCTACGAAACAGCACAGCACTCTCCCTTAGCCGTATATTCTCCCACAACGACTTTAGCACCACAAGTTCTTCCAATCGAACAACTGCAGCAGCTGCACTTAACCAGTAATATTAGACATAGTAAAGCGAAGCCAACAGCAGCAGTAACTGCAGCAGCACCCACATTGTCATCTACATCGTCCACCCATACCCATTCGTCGGCGAAAGCGCCGATCAGGACAACAGCACCGCCAGCAGCAGCAGCATCACAATCTTTGCACATTGTTACCGTCACCACAGCGACAACATTGCCTCATCAGTATCCAGTTATCGATACCCTGGATACACAAACTCACATGGATGCCTCTCTGCCTCCAATGGCGCCGTACTACACAGCCAGCTCAACATCGACAATACGTAATGGTGCTATGTTAAATGGTGCCATTGTGGCCAGTTCCTCGGTGGCTGCCAGTGATACAGCGAAATTGCATCGTATGACCTCAACATCGACCGGTTCGAGCGTTGGCCCAACCACAGGCTGTTGCACCACAACGAAGTCAGCGTCGCGCATTAAGGAAAAGCAAAAATTTAAACCGCAAGTGGCATTGGGCCAGAGTGGCAGCGATGATGAGTACCGTAAAAAGAAACGGAAATATAGTGAGTAGAGGAATTTTAAAATTATTATTTTGTTGATTTTTTTTTCAGTTTGTTTGTATCGTTAACAATATATGTAAAATTCAAAATCATTAAATCCGTTTGTTCTCTAGGTTGTTCCGAATAAAATTACTTGACAACATTTACTTATTTCTGTATAGGAAGAATTCATCCTAAAATGAAATCAGCAGAGCTTTCAATTAACTAATTAATTCGGAATTAAAAATGTATGCCATTCATTGAGTAAATCCATTCCAAATATCTAAATCTTTAGCTTCATTAAAAAAGCTTTTATTTAAGTATAATTCATTCATAGTTAAATTAATTCATACTGAAATTTAAAATAATAATGTTCAAAATTAAGGGATATGCTTTTTATATGTCCTTGGTTAAAGGATATTGTTTAAATTTATTATTATTTTCCCTTCGGAAAATGTTTTTTTTTTTTTGTGATATATTTTGAAAACTGAAGTCCCTACGATATATATTAAGGTGGACCCACAATGTATGGAAAAATTTAAGACTTAGCTGTTTGAAAAACTAATGGAATTTTGCAAAATTTTGAGCTCGATCGGTTAAAAATTCTCGTACGGCACGAGTGTTAAAGTTCGTGAGAACGAATTTGGTAGAAAACTGATAGGAAAAGGCAGGTATCTACTCAGGAGTCAATCCTAGGAAGAAAAATGTGTGAGCAACCCCCATGTATGATGTTTCTTTTTTCAAAATTAGGATATTTTTTGTGATAATCACCGACAAATTGAATCAAATATTAATTCTCCTCTTCGTACCTGCACAATATTTTATTGTAGTCCTCCATCATTTTCACGTCTCTTTCCTTGCTGTCATTTATAACGTGAATTTTCAATGCTTTTTGATAATTTTCTCGCTGTGGCCACGTTTCCGAAGGATATTGTACAAATTCAAGTTGAAGCATTGAAAAAAGTTTCTAGTTTTCACAGTTACGGGAGCGCTCATTCAACAAAAATTTCTCATTTACTTCTGAAAAATTAACCAACATTTTTTCATGCATCGGATAGGACCTTCAACATCTTCAGAACCATCGGAGGTATCGCAATCATCATCTTCTTCTCCATTTTCATCTTCAGTTTCCTCCATCGTCTTCCGGTTATTGTCATTAATGGAGAAATCGAACAAATATTAGGTGTTCCAAAACTAGTTTGTGGAAAAGCCAAGAATATTGCAACGGCTGTTCATGAACTACTGGTATAATGAAACATTTCGAATACAATTCAAGTCATGTCTTTAGACACGATATCTTCAAACATTGGAGAATTCGCAGGAGCTGCAGTTTTTTCACATATACGAATTGGTGCAAAGTGCGGAGTTCGAATTTTTGTGCCAGATGTGTCTCTGTTTCGTAGTTTTCAGTCAAATTGGAAAAAATCAATCAGAATGCATTCAAATCTAGAGTGTGCGATAAGATTGTTGCTTTGAAATTAATAGCTGTCCCAGATGACATGATTTATTTTAGCATAGCCCAACTACTGAAAAGAAAACGTCGCAACGACTATAAGGAACTACTGGAAGTGATTGTTTTATTCCTTGGCGGTGATTTGGGTGAATATAAGTTTAAAGAACCCAGACCCATTCACCACGCCCGATGTATGTCCAAGGAAATGTACTCATTAAAAATGTTTATGTTCAGATGCCAATTTAAACTCTCAAAGTCACAATTGGATGGAATTCGAAATGCCTGTGTGCTTATTATCGCTGTACTGAAGCTGTTTTTTCAATGCTCTTCACTCATATGCAGACTTGAATAAGAAATTGTCAAAAATAATGGTAACAAAGTTTATCAGACAATTGTGGTATCTGTTGGAGGAGGCTATAGCTCTCGCTTTCTTTAATTCAGATGTTTCGTGTGATACAAAACGATGATGAAGAAGGCCGTAAAAAAGAAAAGGAAGTTTGACTAGAAAAACAAGAAGAAACTGAAGAAAAAGATGATGATTGCAATACCTCCGATGGCTCTGAAGATGTTGAAGGTCCTTTCCGAAGCAAAAAAAAAAAAAAATTGTGCATAATTTCGCTGAAGTAAATGAATAAAACTGGAAACTATTTCAACGCTTCACTTGCCGCATGAATTTATTTGTATATATTTTTTATTTCTATTTTGGCCAATTTTCGTGAAATTAATGGGTCGATTATGGATGGCAACCGAACTTCAGTCGCGTTGCCAGAGAGCAACCACAAATTTCTGGTTGCCAATTTGGCAGCAGAAATTATAGCTGCCAGTTGCCATCTGTAATACCATTTAGGCAACTGACAACGCAACTTAAGTCCGGTTGCCATCCATAATCGACCCATCAATTTTTTGTATAGGGACCGCCTGAAGGGTTGGATATAGAGTTTGTTCTAGAGAACTATTGGTGATATATACATTTTACTTCCTTAGAAGTGACCTGAGTAGTTGCGAAGCATTTTCTATCAATTTTCCACCAAATTCGTTCTCACGAACTTTAACCCTCGTTTGGCACCCGAACTTTTAACCGATAGAGCTCGAACTTTTGTAAATATTTTTTTTTATCCTAACCTCACACAAAATTGCCCTTCGTTTTTGGAAAATCAAAAATAAAACAAGTAAGGGAGATATATTCGTCTGTGCCCTTCACCAAATTATACTTTTAAATAAAAATTTTAAATATTTTTTGTTTTTCAAAATTTAAAAAAAAAAAAAATTTTTCTAAATTTTTTTTTCAAAATTTAAAAAAAAAAAATTTTTTTGTTTTCAAAATTATTTTCAAAATTTTTTTTTTAAATTTTCAAAAATTTTTTTAAAATTTAAAATTTTTTTTTTTTTAATTTTTTTTAAATTTACAATAAAAAAAAATGTATGACAAACTATTTTTTTGGTAAAAAAAATTTGGGTTAAAAAATATTTTTTTCCGATTTTGACCCATTAGACCTACAAATTACTATAGCCTTATATAGATCGTTGCTATCATTAGGTATCCATATTGTCTTTATTAATGACTTAGTAATCCAGATATATATCAAAAATTGGCCAAAAATCGATGTTGACCCGGTTATATCTCAGCCATTTGACGGCCGATTTTCAATTTTAAATAGCAACCGAGCCGGAAGAATTCCCGATATATTGATGTATGAATCAAGTTTGTAAGTTATTTGGGGATTTCAGAAAATGTATTTCAAGAGACAGACAGACAGACAGATTATCGCCACGCTCTGAATTTTGTATAATTATATATGTGCTCCAAGTTTTAACATATTTGGAACTGGTAAATTCCGAAGCCTTAACGACAACGTTTTTTTCTTTCCTCCTTTCATATTTTATTTTCTTTCACTTAATTTCTTCTTGTATTATTTAAATAAATTTGAACAAATTTAACACAATATTTTTTTCTATTTACTTAATTAATCATTTGCTATTTCTCTGTTAATTTCTTTACAAGAACGCTATCATCGCTGCTCAGACCCGGTATTAGTGTATCCAACACCCAGTGGATTACAACATTGTATCTTGAGTATGCCACCCAATGATCCCATGTAAGTCACAACAATTTATCCAAAAAAAAGTAAAATAAGCTGGACAAAAAAAATAAAAAAAAATAAAAAATACAGCTAGCTACATTGCATATAAAACAATTTATAATAAACATTAATTAAGATTCTTAACTAAACGAAAATGTTTAAATGAACATTTACTCAGGATATTAGAATCATTAATAAAAATCTTATTTGATTTCTTTTCTTCTTTCTTCATACATCTTTCCCTCGTTACTGTTTTTTCTTGGGGAACAATAAACAAAAAACAATGCTATGGTTGAACTTAATGAATGGATGACTTCAAACACTTCATTGGTTACTTTTTTCTTGCTCCATTGTTGCTTGACGTTTTGATGTTCTTGCTGCTGTGGCTGTTTGCTGTTTGTAGACAATATCCATATACGGAGGATTATGCTTATGATGTACAACTGCAAATTGAATCTGATAAAAATGATGACCTCGAAAAAATAGTTCCAAGTGATAGTACAAAACGTAAACATCGTAAACATCGGTGAGTTTTTGTTTTAAAGAAAAATTTATTTATTGTAACCAAAAAAATATGCTTTATATTCTTTGATTAATTAATACAATGTATTGCAAAATTTAACCAATATTTTAATTAAACAGATTTTTCTTCTATACATTGTTATTTTTTATTGAAAATTCAGCTATTTTTACCCAAAACTCGAAACTAGTAATTAAATGAGCAACATTTAACGGTCTGAGCTGATTTTGCTAAAAAAAGTGTATCTTTCAATGTACATGTGTTTGTGAATTTGTTGCCTTAAATTAGGGTCCTATATAGGCATTATGTGAGGCATTTCGCGGAAGGTCTCCTAACAGACACGCCGTGTACAAATTAAATGATTTTAAAATGCAACTAGGTGTCCTTGTATCTGCAAAATAAAGCTTCTTTACCCCAGCTGGGAGTCCATATCTCTAAATAAGTGTTAGTAACAAAATTACACACGTGTTGGTACCTTTTAAATTTTCTCCAGGCAACATAGTTTTATAAAAATGTTTTAAATTTAAGTGAGAGAGTAATTTAAAAAAAAAATTAGAGTAGGAATACTTCCCAGTGCACAGTGGGGCAGAATCAAAATTTTTTGGAAATAAATCAGGCATTTCTAAACGGATGGCCCGATCGGGACAAAATTTGACGTGGGTGTAGCCAAGGAGTATTCGAGTTCAAGTTATTAAAATGGATCCTACAAATAATATTGCACTTTTTCAAACTAAAATTTTTTTTTAAATTTTCTTAATATTATTTTCAACAACAAGTCAATGGTTTTGACTTAGTCACATTAAAATATGAAAAAGTGCAATATTTTTGAAGAACGGATGTTTTTTAAAGATCTAGCCGAGCGCTTCCCAAAAATTTTAAAATCTTTGAAATCGGATGGGAAACAAAAAAATGGCACGTGTTTAAAAATTTTACATGTCTAAGGTACCCTACTTTGAGCCCCCATAGCGCCGCGCCTGGAGCATTTGTAGGATCCATTTTAATAACTTGAACTCAAATACTCCTTGGCTACACCCACGTCAAATTTTGTTCCGATCGGTCCATCCGTTTAGAAAAACCCCACTTAAATGTTTCTGTTACAGCGCTGAGATAATACCTACTTTAAAAGGCATATTAGAAGGTCTTCCGTTGAAGGCCTGTAAGGAGACCTGTCGCGTTATGCCACATATTTAGAATATCTATCTAGGACCTTCTATTAAAAAACCTGAAAATGAAAGCATAATTGAAGCTAATTTCTTAGACGATTTTGTATTATTTTCTGGTTTCATGTAACAGTTACTAATAAAGAGAGACAGGAATACATAATTGCAAAATCAATCATGTTTGAATTTTAAATAAAGGTTTATTAAGCCGTGTGTCCATTACCAAGTCACTTGCAGAAGAACTTCTGCAAGTTTTTGCTAAAGTGTTTTCACTCTAACCAAAACATGTGGAAGTCTGCTTCCAGAAGTAGTTTTTAGAAGATATTACGACGAACTTGCTGCAAGAAATTACAGACATGTTTCCACACAATGTGAGTACAGCTTGCTAACATATACATCTTCAGCACATTGACCACTTTTATCTTCTTCCTTTCTTGCTTTACTTTTTGACCAAACTGCGTTCGAAGGTTGTGCAATTTCCTTTTGACCTGTTCTTCGAGCGCGTCTATATCATATAATTTTGTTATTTAATTTTATTTTTATAGTCTTTTGAGGACGTGTCCTATAATCCAGGATAACTTTCTTGTTTTTCAATTACCAAATGCGTTTTTTCACTACTCCAAAAGAATTTATTTTTGTCCATTTTCATAAATTTGGAAAAGAACTAAAAAAAACAAACAAAACAAAATTAAAAACAGAAGAGAATACCACAAACCGTTTACCGGACTTCTTCTGCAAGTCTTCAAAACACTTACAGTTCACATAAGGTCGTTCAAGTTACTTCCAGCAAGCAACAAATACGTATTTACACATAATTGCTGCAAGTAACTTCTGTAAGTCGACTTCTACTTAATACGTGTTTACACGACGAAAACTTCTAGAAGTCACTTCTGGAAGCAACTTCCGCAAAAGAAAACTTGGTAGTGGACACACGGCTTTAGACCTTATTTGTCAATGGAATTTTGAATGTGTATGAAAGTTTTTAAAAGGAGACGCAAAGCCCTCCTTGAACATCATCTAATAGAAGGCAGAGTGAAATGATCTTATAGAATAAGTTAACAGGTATTTTAGAAAGACTGCAAAGTGAAGCCCTAGTAAAAGTTTTAAAACATCTTTGCGAAATCAAATTTTTTTAATTTTTCAAAATCATTTCAAATGTTTAACTTTCATTATTTTTTACGACTAGACGAAATAATACGTAAAAAACTTTTTTACCTGATATAGTTAACTCTTATATTTATAACTCTCCTGTATAATTTATAAAATTAGATTTCAATATTTAATATTTTTAATAATTTTTAAGCTCACCTTCACCTCTAGTTCTATTGTTTAGTTAAATCCCTTGACAAAAATATAGAATTTTTTTTTAAATCAAAACAAATACTGAATTTAGATAAAAATTTGTGTTTCCATATTTTTTTTTTTTTTACTTCTTTCTCCACAAATTCAATTTCAAATATTAATGTGACTTGCTAACAAAAAAAGAATTCCATTGGCTTTTGCCTGCAGCAGCTCTGTCTGCATCAGCTGATCAACATTACTCTAATATGTTTAAATTCCGAACGGAAGTGCTGGTAAGCTAGAAAAACGGAAATGAAATACAACGAAAAAGAAAAAAGCTAAACCTTTCATGCCAGTTGTACTCGTAATGTTAAACCAACAAAAAAATTCAAATACACATTTGTATTTTATACATTTTAGCAATGAGCATGGAAAACCACACCGGTTGTAAAAATACACGAGAACAGCGAAAGCAACAGCTAAAAACATTCTCATTTTTAACTGAATTTTTTTCTATATAAAAAAAAAAAAACAAAATTGTTCAAATAATTCAGTTCTGCAAGTTTGGTAGATGTTAGGAGTTTATATGTTCGGAGTTCGATTTGTAGTTTTATAAGAAATATTTATGTGCAGTTTATTCTAGATCCTTATAGTTTTCAAAGTTGATATCCATCTGCCCGTTGAAGTCTGATATCAATCTGTCTATCGTTTGTCTGTTGCAAAGATCCTCACGTCCAAAGCAATTAATGTTTTTTTCTACAGTTGGCCTACATTTCAACAATCTGACCCGCAATCCTTCTATAAATATCCAATTAACAATTTGTCAAACAAAGAAGTACGAAAGCTATATTCGACTGTTCTGAATCTTATATACCCTTCACCAAATTATACTTTAAAATAAAAATTTTAAATATTTTTAGATAAACAAAATTTAATTTTTTTCAAAATTGTTTTTCAAAATTTAAAAAAAAATTTTTTTCAAAATTGTTTTAATTTTTTTTTTTAATTTTAAATATTTTTAGGTAAACAAAATTTAATTTTTTTTTTCCAAAATTGTTTTTCAAAATTAAAAAAATTTTTTTTTTTTCAAAATTGTTTCAATTCTTTTTTTAATTTATTAATGAAACAAAAAATTATTAAAAGAATTTTTTGTGGTAAAAAAAAATCGGGTTAAAAAATAATTTTCCCGATTTTGACCCATTGTAGGTCCAAATTACTATAGCCTTATATAAATCATTGCAATGGACTTTGAAATATCTATCATTAGATATCCATATTGTCTATATTAATGACTTAGTAATCCATTCCTTATATCTCAGCCATTTGTGGGCCGAATGTCTCGATTTCAAATAGCAATCGAGCCGGGAGAATTCTCGATATATTGATGTATGAATCATGTATCTAAGTTATTTGGGGGATACGGAAAGTTGATTTCAACATACAGACAGTCATGGCTATATCGACTTCGCTATTTATAGCAATCCATAATATATATACTTTCTGGGGTCGCAAATAAAAAATGTAGAAATTACAGATGGAATGACAATCTTATATATACCCTTGCCACTCATGGTGAAGGGTATAAAAAAACTCTACTCAATATTTTTATGATTTGGTGTGTGAATCAGCAACAATGTTGAGACGAGTGTTATTTTTGTTATAGGTGAAGGGTATTTAAGATTTGGCATAACCAAATAAAGTATTCTAACCTGTTGTTTTACCGTGACTACTAGTTTTGCACACTACGTACCCTCACTATGATTTTATATGAGGTTTTGTTTTATTATTACTTTTTTATATAATTTCCTATTAGCCGGAATAAACGTAAAGTCGGAGGTGGCCAACAATGATAGCGCTCGAGACTAAATTTAAATAATATCAGCGGCTTTATCAACATATGTTGTGCTTAATAAGCACAGTTTAAAATTATCTAATCTTTATACAATTAAAAAAAATTAGAAAAATATGATACGGTTTTGTAAACATAGAGGGGCGAAACAATGAATTTTTTAAAGAAAGTTTATCAATTATGCGACTTAAAAGTTTGTACGTACATCCCTGCCTTTACAATTACTCGTATTACATTTTGTTTCATTTTACAATGTTTTCTGATGGTTAGAATAGTTGTCGTTAATATTTCCGCTTCCGTATGCAACAGAATATACTCGTATCTGGTGCTGCATTGTTGTGCGATTGCAATGTCTCGTCTAGTACAACCAACCAGCTTGGTTAGAACTAGTACAATGACAACGACGTGGACACTAATGCACATGCAAACAAATGACATTTGTGTAATGCGACTACATATGGGAGGATGTGCTTTCAAATTAATACACTTATGTATATTTACACAATATTAGATTTAAGTTTATGGTATGATGTATGGCCCTGGTGTATAATTTCCAGTAAATGAAGTCACTATTTTGTATTTTATATGCTATTTGTTACCAAAATTTCCGCAAGGAGCAAAGGACGAAATTATTTTATCATTAAATAACTGAAATAACCGTTGCCGCTAAAATACCGTTACCGAAATACCCTTACCTTTCAACCGATTCGAATCGTTAGACGTTTTCATTAAAAATTTGTGATTTTTCATAACGAACTATAGAATAGAAAAATTGAATCTTCCCCAAAAATTGCAAAAAAATCACACGATTTTAAATTTTCTCTATAAAAGAAATACGATTGCTGTTAAAACGGACCACGATTAGTGTCCTATATTTTCTCTATAAAAGAAATACGATTGCTGTTAAAACAGACCACGACAAGTGTCTTAAATTTTCTTTATAAAAGACCCACGATTGCTGTTAAAACAGGCCATGATTAGTGTCTTAAATTTTTCTATAAAATACATACGATTGCTGTTAAAACAGACCACGATTATTGTTTAACATTTTCTCTATAACATTTTCTCTATAAAAGACACACGATTGCAGCTAAAACAGACCACGATTATTGTCTAAAATTTTCTCTATAAAAGACCCACGATTGCTGTTAAAACAGTCCACGATAAGTGTCTTAAATTTTCTCTATAAAAGACCCACGATTGCTGTTAAAACAGACCACAATTAGTCTCTTAAATTTTCTCTATTAAAGACCCACGATTGCTGTTAAAACAGACCACGATTATTGTCTTAAATTTTCTCTATAAAAGACCCACGATTGCTGTTAAAACAGAACACGATTGCTGTTAAAGCAAACCACGATTATTGTCTTAAATTTTCTTTATAAAAGACCTACGATTGCTGTTAAAACTGACCACGATAAGTGTCCTATATTTTCTATATAAAATACATACGATTGCTGTTAAAACAGACCACGATTGCTGTTGAAACAGACCACGATTAGTGTCCTATATTTTCTCTATAAAAGACATACGATTGCTCTTAAAACAGACCACGATTTGTGTCTTAAATTTTCTCTATAACAGACATACGATTGCTGTTAAAACAGACCACGATTATTGTTTAACATTTTCTCTATAAAAGAACCATGATTGCTGCTAAAACAGACCACTATTAGTGTCTAAAATTTTCTCTATAAAAGACCCACGATTGCTGTTAAAATAGAACACGATTGCTGTTAAAGCAAACCACGATTATTGTCTTAAATTTTCTTTATAAAAGACCTACGATTGCTGTTAAAACTGACCACGATTGCTGTTGAAACAGACCACGATTAGTGTCCTATATTTTCTATGTAAAAGACATACGAAGGCTTTTAAAACAGATCACGATTAGTGTCTTAAATTTTCTTTATAAAAGACCCACGATTTCTGTTAAAACAGATCACGATTAGTGTCTTAAATTTTCTCTTACATTTCTAAAGGTAACTTTTCACTTTTACGTATCCGAATATTTTGATGTTTTATTATTATTAGTTTTTCAGCTGAAAAATACATAGGTGTACTAAGACTTCCAAGATTTCTGTTAAGCTGTTGGCGAATTCAATGTTTTTGCAGGTTACTGGTTAATGTGGTAATAGAAAAAATGTATTAAAAGAGTATCAATCCAGTTTTCGGATAAGTTTTGGATATAGTGGTAGGAGTCTCGATATTAGTAGGGGTCTTGAATATTTCACCTTATCTAATCAGGATTAGCTACACAATTGGTCTTTTATCAGAAGAAAATCACAATACTTGTAGTTCTTCGGATAATCTTTTAAGATTCGATGAATTTCATATATAAGAAAAAAAGTTTGAAAAAAACTTTTAAATGTTTTAATTTTTTTTTGGAAATTTACACGAATATTGTTTATACAGAGGCGTAGAACTTTGAATTGAAATAAAACAGAGACAATTTTATGGCAATAATGTTTAAATATAATATTGTAACCTGTAGGTCCTATTTTCAAACACACTTCATTTAAAAATTTTATTCAGTGATGAAGCCTATGTCAATAAACAGAATTTAGCGTTTTGTGGGCTTGTGGAATCATTGGTACATATGTCTTCAAAAATAATAGTCAGAACGTTAAAGTTAACGATGAGCGGTATAGAGACCTGCTTACTAACTTTTTCGTGTCTCAATTGAAAGACATATTAGTATTGCAGTCATGTGGTTTCAATCGGTTTACTGATAGAGACATTTGGCGGGCGAATAATTTCAATAAATAGACCTAACCACCACGTTCATGTGATTTGACGCCATTTGACTATTTTCCCTAAGGATATGTTAAGTCCTAGATCTATGCAGATAAACCAAAAACAATAGAGCAAATGGAAGGGATTATTCGACGTGTTGTTGCCGAAATACCGCCTGATTTATTGTGAAGTATGTGTGAAAATTTGACCTAGAGGTTACGCCATGTACATTGTACACGCTAGCTGTGAATCAAATTTAAACATTAATGCCATAAAATTATCTAATTAATAAAGCCAATTGGTTGGATATTAAAAATGTTTTCTCTCTGTTTTATTTCAATTTTAAAGACCTTTTAGAAACACTTTATTCATTCAAAAAATTTCTTTATTGAAATTTGAAGAATTAATCGAATAATTTTTTATTCGTAATTATAAAATTCATTCATTCCAAAAAAAACAAAAAATACTCCAAAGAGTTTTATTCGAATATTTGATTATTCGTCAAATATTAATGGACAAATTCTTATTCATTAAAAATATACTTTTTAGTAATTTATTCGAATATTTGATTATGCATCAAATATTAATCGAATCATTTTTTATTCGTAATTTATTAACAAAAAACTACTCTATAGACATTTATTCGAATAGTTTATTATTAAAATAACTTTAATTATTTTATAAATTCAGGAAAATAATTATAGAAATTCATTCGAATATTAATTAAATATTTTTTTTTGACAATTTCAAAATTTTATTCGTTAAAAAAATAATAAAATTTTTATCGAATCATTTTTATTCGTAATTAAAAACTGTTATTAAGCCAAAAAAAAATTCGAATATTCGATTAATTCTCATATATTAATCAAAAGAAAAATAATCTCCTCAATTTTATTCGATTAATCGTCAAATACTAATCAATTAATTTTTTACTCATAATTATTTAATTCACTCAAAAATGTATTTTTAAGAAATTTATTAGAATATTTTTTGTAAAATATTATTTGAATAATTGTTTAATCGTAAGAAAAACAATTTTATTCAAAGCAAGGAAATACTGTATTTAAATTTATTTAAGTATTCGTTAAATATTAATCGAATAATTTTTTATTCGTAATTATAAAATTTAGTAATTAAAATCATTTTATTTTTGATTGAAACCAAAGAAAAAACTTAATAAACATTTATTCGATTATTAGTCAAATATTAATCGAATATTTTCTTTTATTCATAATTATTTTATTAATAAAAAATACTTGATAAAAATTAATCAAATAATTACATATTTAATTCATAAAAAAACACTTTAGAGAAATTAATTCGATTATTCGAATAATTTTTTATACCTAGTTTTAAACTTTTAGCTGAAAAATGTTATTCATTCGAAATAAAATATCTACGAATAAAAAATTATTCGAATAATAAAACTTTTTTAATTTAAACATTTTATTCATTCTACATAAAATATTATTCGAATAATTTTGTATTCGTAAGCAAAATTATTTTATTGAAACCGATTAAATACTTTATGAAAATTTATTTGAGTATTTTTTAAATATTAATCGAATAATTTATTATTCGTAATTATTAAATTTATTAATTAAAAGTATTTTTATTTGATTCAAACCAAAAAAAGTTTAAAAATATTTATTCGATTATTCGTCAAATGTTAATCGAATATATTTTAAACCAAACAATTCCATATTTAATTCATAAAAAAACACTTTAGCGAAATTAAGTCGATTATTCGTCAAAATTTAATCGAATAATTTTTTATTCGTAGTTTAAAACTTTTTTAATTAAAAAATGTTATTCATTCTAAATAAAATATAAATAATTTTTTATTCGGAATTATTAAATTTATTAATTAAAAGCATTTTTATTTGATTCAAATAAACCAAAGAAAAACTTCAAAAACAGAAATTGTATTCGTACTAAATAAAATATTATTCAAATAATTTTTTCAAAGTAAGAAAAAAAAATTTCTTTAAACCAATGAAATACTTCATGAAATTTTTGTTTGCTTATTCGTTAAATATTAGTCGAATAATTGTTTATTCGTTATTATAAAATGTATTAATTAATGGGATTTTTAATTGATTCAAACCAAAGAACAACTTCATAAACATTTATTCGATTATTCGTCAAATATTAATCGAATATTTTTTTTATTCATTAAAAAAAAAAAATACTTGATAGAAATTAATACAAATATTAATCAAAGAACTCCATATTTAATTCATAAAAAAACACTTTAGAGCAATTAATTGGAATATTCGATTATTCGTTAAATTTTAATCGAGTAATTTTTTATTCGTAATATAAAAAAATTTAAATTTCTTGTTCTTAAATAGTAAACGAATAATTTCTTATTCGTTATTAAAAAAATGTTATTCACTCTCCAAAAAAAATGTATTCAACGATTAATCAAATTAAACAAAATTTAGAAGTGACAGTTTTTTATGTTACTTGCATACACATACAAACTTTAACACGTTTTAATAATAGTCTCAGTGAAGTTTTTTTTTTATGACTGTTTCATGTTTCTCTGTGTTTATTATTATTTTAATTTTTTTTATTTTTTTTGTTGATTTTACAAAATAAATATTTAGGTCAAGGTAGTTTTTGCACATAAAACTTTTATGCGGCCACACTTTGGTACATTTAGCTGACACTAGAGTGCCGGTGTATGTGTGCGTGTAAGTATGAGGATGTGTGTCTGTTTGTATTCGTATTAAAAGTAGATGAGATCTACTATATGAAGCCTACAATATATAGGCAGAGGGAAAAAACGTTTGCTATATTACACCAAACAGCCAACCAACAAATTCACACGCTGTACACAAAAAAAAAAAAAACTCTTCACTCATAATGCAGTAAAGAATTTTAATGGGAAAAAAACTAAAAGATTTTTTTTTTTTTCATTCCGACTCTTTTATAGTCAATGATGTGTAAGCGTACAATGGATTAAAATATTGACTGCGTGTATATTAGGGTGGTTCATCAAAATGAAAAATCTGATGAAAAGATTAATGAATTCATGATTCATTTTTGCAAGAGGGCTTAAATTCTCTTTTTACCATTGAATTGAAAATACTATATACAAATAGAGTTGAATTAGAGTAGCATTTTCAAAGATATCCACATTTAACTTTGGAGCCTTGGTAGCTCTCAAAATTATTTCCAATGATTCCCAAACTTAAATAAAGAAAAAAAACTTAAAATACCAAACTTCATGGAAAACTAACTTAATAAAATTATTTCTTTGTACATTGATCTGGCTCAATACCCACTAATGCTTTCATTTTAGTTGGGAAGATCAAAATGTTTGATGTTTTTGGAGTCATCCTAATTTAAGAGTATATGAGAGTCTATATGATGAATGCATTGTTGTTTTACATAACTTGTTGTTTTGTGGTCCATTGTTTTTTTTTATTGATTTTTATTTAAAATGTTTATTATAATACTTTGCATTCAGTTTTTGTTTATATTTAAAGTTTAAAACTATTAATTGTTAAATAGTATAATAGCTGTTTTTAGTACTACAATTGTGAACAATTTAACGTTGCAGTAATTTTTGTAGTTGAATTATATCTCGTTACATTAATGTTACGAATATTAAGGTCTGAAATCTCCAAATAACTTACGATCATGAATCATATATCAATATATCGGGTTAGATCCCGATTAGGTTGCTATTGCTATAAATCAGTGAGGTTAAATCATTAAAATGAACCTTTCAGATAAATTTATTTGAATATTTGATTTTTCATCAAATATCGAATAATCGGTACCTACCAGCTGTTTATTCGTAATTAAACATACTCTATAGAAACTTACTCGTATATTTGATAATTCATCAAATATTAATCGAATAATATTTTAATCGTAATTACTTTAAGCATTAAAAAAACTAATTTATAGCTATATATATAAAGATTCGTTAAATATTAATCGAATAATTTTTTATTCGCATCGCAATTACTCTAAAATGAAACAATTTAAATTAAACAAAAAAACTTTGTAAAAATGTATTCGTCAAATATTAATCGAATAATTTTTATTCGCAACTACAAAATCTTATTAATTTATTATAAAATAATAAAAAATTATTTATTCGATTATTTCTTAAATATTAATCGAATATTTTTTTATTCGCCACTACATATCTTCTTCACACAAAATTTAAATCGAATAATTTTTTAGTCGTAATTTAAACATTTTATTCATACGGAAAAATTATTTTATAGAAATTTATTAGAATATTTATTTATTCATCAAAGATTTATCGAATATTTTGTATTCCCAACTAAGGCCCGTTTTCTCATTAGGTGATTATCTTTTTTCCCAACGAAAAACTGCAGATTAAAGAAATTTGGTTTTCTCAATGTCTCATTTGCTTCTATTCTATCGCAAAGTTAACCCGACCTCATCTGCCAATTATTTATCGTACAGATAAATAAATAACAGCTGACTGCTGTTCATAGTTTTTATGTGTTTGTGTTTTTGTAAACGAATTTTAATAGTTTTTATAAAAAGAGTTGATTAACATTAATTTGATGGAGGATGAACTCAAATAACATGAGTTCCAAGTGAATGCTGAAAGAATTTATCATGCCAGGCCTAACTACCTGGCAGACATGGAGGATAATGCATTTTTCAAAAGATTCCGGCTGTCGATGGCCACATTAAACAGCTGATTTATGTAAACATGTTGTCACTTGAAGGCAGGGTTCCCACCTTTCACATTTATTTTGAGAGGTATTGCCAACAGAAAATAATGTTTTTTGTCGGTATATTGAGAAAGCCAAAATTGTTAACGGACAGTTTATCGGCCTAATAAATTTATGTCGACATTTAGTAACAGACAGTTTGTCGATACATTGAGAAAACGGGCCTAAAACAAATAATTTAATTCGTGGATGAATCGAATAGCTTTATTCTTATACTTCGTATAAATTTATTCGTATATTTGGCAAATATTAATCGAAAATTGTAATCATTCTTTTATTCGAGTATTTTATTATTTGGCCAATATTGAAAGAATTTTTTTTACTCGTAATTATTTTATTCATTCAAAATATTTAAAAATTATTTGTCAAATATTAATCCCGGGAGTTTTTCCCTTTTCTTATTTTTAACATTGAATTTGAATAGGAAATATGGGCAAAGTAAAAAACTCCCGGGGAATTTTTATTCATAATTGGGCTGATAATTTGTCATTTATAACTAAACAATTTTAATCATTCAAAAAATATTTTGTCAAAATTTATTCGTCCAATATTTATCGAATAATATTTTATTCGCTACTACAAAAAAGTATTAATTTAAAAAAAATAAAAAATCTATTTTTTTGCAACTACATATTTTCTTCATTACTAATATTCGTAAAATTTTAATCGAACAATTTTTTAGTGGTAATTTAAAAATTTTATCCATTATTTTATAGAAATTTATTTGAATTTCAGTTTACTCGTCAAATATAAATCGAATAATTTTGTATTCCTAATTAAAACAAACAATTACTTTATATAAATTTATTCGTTTAATCGTCAAATATTGATCGAAAATCGCTTTCAAAAGAATTCTATTATATGAATCGATTTTTTTATTCGCACCTATAGAATTTAATTCAAATATTCGATTATTCGTAAAATTTAAATCGAATAAATTTTTATTCGTAATTTATTTTATTTTAATTTAATCTGACAAATATTCAATTATTCCAAAATTAATTATTTGTCACATATGATTCGAATATTAATTTATTCGCAACGACATCTTTTATTTAATAAAGAGACTCTAAAAAAATTAATTCTAACATTCGATTATTCGCCTAATTGAAATCGATTAATTTTTTATTCTGAATTTATTTTAATTTAATTTGATAAATATTCAAGTATACTACAATTAATTCTTTGTTAAATATGATTTGAATATTAATTTATTCGCAACCACATATTTTATTCAATGAAGAGACTCTAAATTATATTCGATTATTCGTCAAATTTAAATCGAATAATTTTTAATTCGTTATTTAAAACTGCTATTTATGTAGAACAATTTTGTATAGACATTTTTTCAAATTTGTTTATTCTTTAAATATTAATCGAATAATTTATTACTCTTAATCTTATAGATTTATTCTTATACTTTGTATAAATTTATTTATATATCCATCAAATATTAATCGAAATTTGTATTAAAGTTATTAAAGTATTCAAATATATCTGAAATATTAACCAAATCTTTTTGTATTCGCAACTTCATATTTTACTCATTAACTAAATAAGTCACATAAACTAATTCGGATATTTATTATTCGTCAATTTGAAATCGAATGTTTTTATACCCTTCAATATGAGAGGCAATGGTATATACAAGTTTGTCATTCCGTTTGTAAGTTCTAAATTTTAATTTGGATCGTTATGGATAGCGGAGTCGTTATACCAATGTCAGTCTGTATGTTGAAATCAAATTTCCGTAGCCCCCAAATTACTTACAAACGCTATTTAAATCCAAAAAAATCGCCCTACAAATAAGGAAAAAACCGGGATAACCTCGCTTATTGATCTATATCTGGATTACTAAGACATTAATATAGAAAATTTGGATATCTAATGATAGATATTTCAAACTCCTTTGCAACGATGTATATAGTAATTTGAACCTACAATGGGTCAAAATCGGGAAAAGTATTTTTTGACCCGAATTTTTTTTTTTTGGAAAAATTAAAAAATTTTTTTTTTTTAAAAAGTGTTGGAAAAATATTAAAACAAAAGAAATTTAAAAGTTTAAAAAAAAACAATTTTTTTTTGTAAATTTTGAAAAAAAAAAAAAATCCTTTTTTGCCTAATAATATTTAAAATTTGCATTTAGGCACAGCCGAATTAAAATCCAATAATTTTTTTTTCTAATCGTAACAAAATTTTATTTATGCATTCAAATAATTATATAGACATTTTATTATTATAAATTTTTTCCAACTGTAAACGTTTGTGGACATTCGATTTTCACTTGACAGGAAACACTAAAGTTTGTTCCTCATACGGACATTACCGCTAAAGAACGAATTTTCCTTGTAGTGTGTTGTGCGGTGCACTGGCCAATCGACCACAAAGGGATTTGTTCTTGATGAAAAACATGTATTACGTAAAAATCTTCGAGTATCAGGAATAAGTTCCCTAGTTTATTCAGAACACATTCCATTGTTGTATCGATAGAATAGAGAAATGCAGCTCACATTGCGTCGGTGCTCCAGCGAATCAATAGAGTTGGATACCCTACTGTCACCTTTCATCAACTTCACCTCTTTTGCATGCGGTCGATATAGACTTCGGTCGAAAAAGGCTTCGAAATACCGTCCCATACATAGGACTTGTATTCCATTTTCGGTCGGATATATACATAGATGGAGTAAATAGTAAGGAGTTCAGAAGGAGCGAAGTAATTCCTACATCGTTTCAGAAAACCATGAATATAACATTGTATTCTCATGCCCAGAATATCAAGAGCGTCTGATTCCACAATATTTACACCATCTATAAATACAGAAGAAGCGACATGATCTGTCGTTCGTTTTTGTGTCAACATGCAACACTGAATCTTGCGAGCGTTGAAAGCGCCCTATTCGCACGACCCCATTCAGTGATTGTCACAAGGTCCCGATTAAGGGAATCATGTTTTCATGTTTTGCCTCATTGCCCCAATCTCTGACAAACTTGGTCAAAAAAACAAAAAAACAAAAAATATCCGATTAATATTTAAAAAATAATCGAATAAATTTCTACAGAGTGAATATAATTTTGTATTTCACATTCACTTTCTCCTACTCCACGTCGAACTTCCAACCTTATCTATTCTTTTGCAAATGACAGCAACATATGCCATTCATATTCACTCAGTTATAAGGAGTAGGAGAAAGTGAATGTGAAATAAAAAATTATATTCACTCTGTAGAAATTTATTCGATTATTTTTTAAATATTAATCGGATATTTTTTGTTTTTAACTACATATTTTATACACTAAAAAAATACTTCACATAAATTATTACGAATATTCGATTATTCGTCAAATTTAAATCGAATAATTTTTTATTCGTAATTTGAAAATGTTATTTCTACAATTTATTCGAATATTTGTTTCGTTTGCAAAACTAAAAAATTCTTCAAGGATTCATCGAATAGTTTCACAAGCTTAGCCTTAAAGGAATATGATGAATGTAAGGAATGATAAACAAAAACTTTTTAAAACATAAATAAATGAGAAAACACCTATTTCAACCAAAAACAAAAGTCTTTTTTAACAAAAATCGATGAAATTTTTGTGGTTTTTATTTTTTTTTTTATTTCAAAAACGTTCCAAAACTAAATATTCAAAATTTGTATTCTTTATTTGCAGCCATCATCGTCACAAAAAACGTCATCGCCATAAAAAACCCAAAATTCTTGTACAAGACTTAGAAACCCAAGAAGTCAAGGTAAAGAATTTTTTTTTTCATTTCCTTACAAAATGTGCCATGCCATGAAATGAACAATAAAATAATTTTCCACCAAATATTCTAGGTAATCGATCCAGATGATTTGCCACAACGTGCTCGTTGGACCATTATTGCCACAGCATGTTTGCTGTTGCTCATGTGCCTCATGTTAGTCGGCATTACATTACGCATGGCGCCAATTATCGATGATATGGGTGAGTGCATACAGATTGTTAATTGTTACAAATTTAAATTTATTTTCCTTAACAAAACAAAAAGAAAAAAATTACAATAAAAAAATATTGGTTTTTAATTTTGTTTTTGTTTGGTTTTTTTTTCCTTTATAAATAATTCTATTTATAATTAATTATTCAAGAAATGGAACATTTTATATTTAAGAAAAAAGTTTAAATTCATTTTTATTAAGAAAAACTTGGATGCTTTTAGAAAAAAAAAAAGATGCTAAAAATCAATCATTAAATATTTGAGTTGAAAATTTATTTTAGTTAAAATTTACACTTTACTTACTCTTCTTCTTAGTTTTGAATTTTTTTAACTAAAAACTTTCTTTCAAAAAAAAAAAAAAAAATAGTTGTTTTCAAAAAATCTAATTTCATGTTTGTTGTTATTTACTTTTTTTTATTTTGTTTGTATTTCGTACCAAAAACAAAAACAACAACAAACCTGACTTTAACGAAACAAATTTCATGAAAACTATAAAAATTTGCAAAAAAACAAAAAATAACAAAAAAACAAAAAACAATAAATTAAAAACCGACCGTTTTTAGAATTCGAAAAGAAATGTAAGTACACTTTTACATATAAATACCCATACAATTCTACCTTATTTGTTGTTATTATTTATTTGACAAATATTTTTAAATATGGAACATTTCAATTTTAATGTATTTGTTTCTTACTTAATTAAGGATGTGTTTCATAATTAAAGCAGGCTGGGTTTAATAAACATTTTGTTTGTGAAAATGTTTGTTAAGTTTGTACAAGTTTAAGTTATGGACATGTCCCTCTTCGAACACAAAACAATGGCTGTAAATTTATAAGAGTTTTTAAAATTACAACTATTCTTTTTATAATAAACATATGTATATATATTTAATTAAATTTATGAAGTTTTTGCGTATAAAATATAAATACAACTTTAATATTTATAAACTAGAGTGAAGCTCAAATTAAATTTTATAATTTGACTTTAAGGATCTATACCCAGAGTAACAATATAGTTGTATATGTGTACCATAAGAATTTCAAAATGTTTAAAAGTGTTTTAATAATATTTTATTGCTGTAATTCTTTATATGTTTGTGGTAACCATAATATGTTTAAGTTACCATTCACATCAATGTAGCAATCATATATATGATTGTAGTACTTAAGTATATGTTTGTGGCAACCATTTTTATGATGTGTTACTCCACCATATTGTGTTGTTCTTGGGTTATGGTTATCATACTCTGAGAACAACATATGATATAATGATTCATCATGAACATGATTGTCATAAACCAATATTTATTTACTAAAATCATATTTAGTTTGGAAGGGGTGTACACTATGTGCACTTCCACTCGAAGACCGTGAGGTCCATTGTGATTCCCTTCAGTAGATATATATAAACAGTGAGGAGAGATTGCGAAGAAAAAGAGTCCAAAACCGCCTAGTAAAAGAAAAAGAAAGAAGGATTTTATTATGGATTTGGAATCGATGTAGAACTTCCTTTAAATAGCCACCCTAGTCATCTAATGAAACCTAGTATGTTGCCAGCAACATTACTGAGTTCGTCCAGAAATCTGTTTCTTAGCCATGTAAATCTATGTACCTGTAACCTAGGGCAGTTGCACATGATATGATCTACTGTTTCTAGCTCCTCTACATTCCAACACACCCTACTGAAATCCTGTATACCATTATCATGTGAATGGTAACATAAACATATTATGGTTACCGCAATCATTAATATTGTTAAAAAACTTTTAAAAATTTTGAAATTGTTGTGGTAAACACCTATATTTTTGTCTCTGCATGTAAAAAGTTGTGGAATTATTGATTCAGTATTTATAATATTGCATTATTACTATTTATTACAGTTTTTTCCAGAGACATATATTTTATATTTTATTACTTCGTGTTTAATCTCGAAAATGAAAAACCAAACTTATTTAAATGAAATATTTTGAGCCCTAACAGCGAGAAAAGCTTATCCAACAATATATTCGATTTTAATTCTGTTAAACAAATCGATAATTGAGGATCATTCTTGTAAAATTTCAAAATTTCAATTTTAAGTAATACTTAAGATTTGTTCGCTATTAGGGCTCTCTATAACTGAAATTGTTTTATAGATTATGATTTAGACATTTATCTTAACCTTGCGTTAGTCGCAATGTATCAAATTGATATTAATAAAGAAAAAGTCGCGTTTGAAAATAATCTCTTCACTTTTTATTTCGTAAACATAAAAGGAATATTAAATTCAAGGTATTTAGAAGAGTAGTAAAAATATATTAAAATTTAGGGAATTAAAGAAAATCTACAAAAGAAAAAAATGTTTACTTGTATCAACCATATCAGTTCCGACTAACGGAGGGTTAATCAATATGTTTCACTGGTTATTTGTACTATTATGTGATGAATTGGGGGAATGCGTATACTTTATATAACTGAGCTTATTAATTCATTAACAATTATTGGATGTATGACTTAAAAATGCAAGATTTTTTCGAGTTCAAAGTATTGCCCATTATTAGCTATGGCTTTTTTCCAACTTTCTGACAACATATGGATTCCAACCCAAAAGAACTGCTCAGCTTTTGGAGGCCATGAATGTGGCCGAGCGTTGTAATGATGTAATGATGGAATATTACGGTTTCATGTCTGGCCGCATATTCTGGGCGTTTTTCGGCCAATGCTCATTTCAAACGAATCAGTTGCATTCAGTACGGTTCATAAGAGATAGTACCCTTTTGCTCCCACCAAATACAGAGAATTACCTTAGCGCCATGGATATTTGGCTTTTATATCGATTCGTCTATTTAGCCGGGCTTCAAATACGATATCTTACGCTTCGGATTATCGTAATGGATCTATTTTTCATCACTAGTAATGATGCGGTGCAAAAATGATTTTCGTTTATAGCTTTCAAGCATAATTTCGGACATGTAAAATGGTCGTTCAAGGTCTATCAGCTTCAGTTCATATGGTACCCAATTTCCATACTCTAGGATGAATCCTGATGCTCGCAAACGTTTCGAAATTGCTGCTCCTAATGATTTTGCAAGCTCTTTTTGAGTTTTACAACAATCTTCCTGGAGCAATTATTTGCCTTTAAACTTTTTTGGCTCTCCTGTGCGATCTTTGTCTTTTGTGTCAAAAGCACCACTTCTAAACCTAACAACCGATGGAACATATTGTTACGAATGTGCAATAGCGATTTGAATTTAACGGTCTGTAAAGACTGCCTGCAGCGGTCATCATGTTTATAAACACGTCCATCAGTAGAAGCTTTCACTTATCAACAATGTTGATAGCATATGGTTATTAGCATTGTTTTAAGTATGGCAACACTAAATGTTTAAGCTGCTAACATTGACATCGAAAACTCTAGAGCATTGTAGAAGATTCACGATAGATGGCGCGTGTATAAATAGTGGCAGAGGTTGCATAGGGAGTGGAGTTTATCATAGGCGCTGTTAGAGTTAACATCAACTGTCTTGTACATTTGAGTTTGTATATTATAAAGTGTGTGTGCATTTCTGCGAATTGATAAACGTGTATAAAGACACTGAGTGACCATTTGAACTGTTGTTGTTCTAGGTTTTAAATAAATAAAGAGTTGTTACAATTTTAAACTACTAAAAGGTTTATTTAAAGGAAATAAACCCCGTTTTTAAAAAGGTGAAAACGTTACAATATTCTTAGTAAGCTTTTGTGAGCAATCAGTGTGCTTCGGCGTCACTTGTTTCGTAAATTAAAGAAGTAGAGCAAAACTTCCCATATGACGCTTTGTTGGTACAAAATTCGACATTTTCGAAGAAAAAAACTGTGTTGCTTACACTATAATGTTCAATAACTAAGTGAGTATAAATAACAGATATTTACCCTTCAAATTGACATATAAGTTATTAAAATCATAAACTACGTTCAAAAGATACGCCATCTATTGTAAATCCCACATTTTTAAGTCATACACCCAATAATACTGAGGATATTAATTTTAATTTTTTAAAGTTCCAGCTTAATTTACTTAAAAAATAATTGTCGAATTTCATTATTTATTACATTTAAAAGACGTGAGAGCCGATCGCAGATATTGAAAGTAGCGTTTAAATAGTTTCTGTATGGTTATTTTAATGGTGGGATCCACTAATATAGAATCGTCTCTTTCCAAACTTCCAGCACGTTTAATAAGTGTATAATAGGGTGTCTGATCCAGACTTGGATCAGATCATCTCGAAATACCAAGTTTGCGGTATGGTCTTCCAGTCGTTCCCACTTCAGTCCGGAATGACCAAAGTCCAACTCATCGATTGCTGTGTCAATCGGAAGTTTTTTCCCCAGGAAAGAATTATCGACTACAACTGAGCTGTTATAACAACAACAACTCTGATCTTTAAGTTCTTTTCAAACTTCAGTCTATCATAGGTGCATAAAATGTAGATACCGTCGGATTCTTTTTGATCGTGAGATCAGTACTTCGGTATTAACGTATGCAGAATGAAATTGCAATAAAAATTTCACACTGGCCAAAGAAAAAGTACATGAGCTCTTCGTGTTTTAGGACTTATTTTGAATTACGTTATGTTTTGCCTTCACACTTTAAAACCCCATTTGAAAATCTGGCTTTTAGTTATTTCAAAATGTTAACAAAAAAAGAAATACCTTTAAAAAACATTTGTAATTTTTTCTATAGTTTATCTATTTTCGTCGGGAAGAACTTATTATATTTTACATCAGTTGGTAGAGAAAGGTAGAGAAGTGCACTTTTTTGGAAGTAAATAAACCTTTTATTGATAAGATGTGCAAAGTAGAACATAATCTTTTTTCTAAAAAAATATATATGGACCTCAATCAATCAGATGTAAATTGAAAAATTTTATTTTTTTGGAATTTGATTTGACCATCAATTCTAATTAATATATTATGAAATGTGTACATAAAATTAATCATTTCATAAAAAGATACATCAGAGATTATATTTTTAAAAATAAAGTTGTTCTTAACTGTTTCATCATCCAACTGTCTCGCCCTGATGATTGGACCTTTTTGAAAAGAAGAGTTTTTGTAGATTATTTAAAACAAAAATCGAGAAAAATAAGACCACGAAACTCAAATAGGAGCTCAGAAAAGTGCAAGCATCGATATTTTCAACACGTCTATATAAATTTCTTCATAACTGCCACAAGAGTTCATGAATATAATAAATTTTTTGCGTATATTAAATCAATACAATGGGCTATTTTATAAAGCTTTTACATATTATTTGTTTTAACGTTGGAAACAAATACAGGCAAATTCCGGTATAACTAATGATATGTTGTCAAGACCATTCGTTAAATCGAAAAATTCGTTATATCAAGATTTATTTTTTGAATAAGTTTTAAGCGGTGTGACATTAGGAGATATGACTAAAATTGTTTCATATTATGTAGTTTTTATTCATTGATTAATAAAGCCTTCACTGAAACGGATTTAGGTTTTAAAACTGATTCTACCATTAAAAATATCCATTATTTCAATAAAGATAATTTACAAAAACATTTTGTTACGAAACAAGAGGCGTTTCTTTGGCTTTCAAAGATTCTTTGTTCCTCATTCCATAACAGCAAACCAAAATTGTTAGTCTATCCTTTGATAACTTTCTTCCAGGAGCACTGGTTTCTCTAGCTTGAACAAACGTTTTATCTCATATCATTTTCCATTATATATCATTTTTATTTGCATTGAGAATAAAATCAAGAGTTAGATTGTGCTCAACTATAACTGTATGCTGATTCTTTAAGAAGTCGTACACCCTATTTTATTTGAATACAGATATAACTTGCATGAAATCCACAAGTATAAAGCCTATTTTATTTATAGGGCTTAGATATCAAAGAAATTCTATTAACCGGAATTATTTTTTCTTCTGGTCGAGTAATTAACAATTTAACTCCTTTTCTACAAGGGCATACACACCATTCTTTAGATATAGATGATTATTTGAGCCATTCATGATAGATTGATATAATTGTCAATGTTAAAAATTTGATTATTCGTTTGATTTTGTTTTTTTTTTTTCAACATTCGTTAAATCGAGTACAAAATTGTTGAAACGTTCGTTATATAAGGTAGTTAATGTTAAAAATGTGGTTGTACGTTATATCGGATTTTCGTTAAAGCGAGATTCGTTATACCGGGATTTGCCTGTATAGCGTTTTCTGTTTTGTTGTAATTTCATTCCGCATACGTTAGTACTTATGAGGCCACTAATGGTGGTAAAAAATGTCTTTTAATAAGAAGCAAATGACATCAAGTTATGAAACTATCTTGGTGCCTTTTTAATTTTCTTGATAAGTATTTTATTCATGACAAGGTTCCATAAAATTAGAAATACTACTACTTCTTGCGTTGTGATACCAGGTCGGCCCTTATTTGTAGTTGTTTTATTTTATATAACTGTTCGAATTTGCATTTTTGTTCCAAATTTAGCACTTATTTGAATCGAAACAAATTTTTTTCAATACTTGCTTTAAAAAATATTTTGAAACTGGAGAATTTAGTATTTGAGATTTGAAAACAAAATCTCCTTGAAATGCTCCAATTTTAAATCGGTCTCTTTGAAATTTCGCTTAAAAAAATGTTTGAAAATTTAAAACTTAGGAGCGTCGAAAATCCAAAAAAGTTTAAAATAAGTACCACACTGCAATCCGCATTGTTTACGAGGTAGTTATTCCCACAATAAATTCTGAAAAAAAGCTATTCCTCGCGATACTCTAGTGTGTGTTAAAGAAATATTTATGATATTCTGCATCCAACATCAAATAACTCACCGAATATATAAATATTCGGTATTATTGTAAAGTAAAAAAGCTTTATAAAATTAAAGTTTTTAGTAGTGTTCTTAACCTTTACACACCACATAGCTAAGTTCTGAACACTCCTAAATATATAAATATAATCTCTACAAAAAAGCTTTAAAAATTTTACCAAAACTCTTGGTGTTCATGTTAACTAAATTAGTAAAAAACAACTTTAAGCTCTCAAAACACACCCTTAAAACTTTTCGCTTTTTGTTACTGCTCTACTCTCTTTCAGTTACAAAATAAACTTTTAATAAAAACTTAACTCTCTAAGCTTTTAAAGCTTTATGCTTACAACTAAAACACTCAAGTTTTTTATTTTTTTATTTTTTGGGTTGTAACAACTCAATTGCATTGCGTTACATCATAATTTCCTTCGTTTTCTTGCTTTTGCCTGATTATTCTATTTTCGGTAATCCTTTTCTGTATATATATATATATGTGTGTGTTTATGTGTTTGTATGTATGTGGAGAGCAACAATGTTTATCTAGGACAATTATATCACATGTTGCATTTTCCCGTTAATGTCTTGTATACACACATACACACAAACACACACATCCACACTCTAATACCAGGCATCTAATAATGAGTGTGGATGTGTGTATGTGTGTGTGCTAGCGTTTGTATTTCAAAATTGCATTTAACGGTAGATAGTAATTTCAGGGTGTTGTAGTTTGATAAAATTCTGTTTTTATTTGCTTTAAAAACTAACAAACAAAATGAACGATGATGATGAGGTTGATATTAGAAACAAATTTTAATGGAAAACCAGTATGACTTACACAGAATTTAAGATTTTTAATGAAGCTATTGCTTATAAGGATGCTTATTTTGGGTGGGGGCGGTAGATTCTACTTGTACTGAAATTATACACTTTTTAATGTGTTTGAATAAATGTTTCTTAATGAATTTTTAGACGTCAGTACTAAGCATTAAAACGTATGTATCATTATACATTTTCACCGTCTAAACATAGATTATATTGGAATTTCATATAATACATGTAATATTTATAGAAAAGTTTTTTTTTCTTGGATTAGCACTCAGGGGATGAACCCTACTCATGCAAAGTAGTGTGTTGGAACTAGGAAAATAGATTATGGGAGGAAGGATAGAGGAAGTAGTGTTTTTGGGCATTTGATTTGAATTTTCCTATATTGAAAGTGACTGGAAGGACTTCAGGAGGAAGCTTCTTCCACATAGACTTCGAAGCACCGAAGCCCACACATGAGAGTTTTATTTCATTTTACCTCGGATATAAGTAGTGTAAATAGTAAGGAGATCAGGTGGAGTGAAATATGTCTTACACCGATTTAGAAAACTTGAATGCTTCTTTTGACACTCGACAAATATGTTTAGACCAGCGGACATCAAGAGCTTCTGATTCCTTAATATTTACACCACCCATAAAAACAGATGGAGCAACATGATCTGTTGTGCGTTTGTGTGTTAACATACAATGTTGAGGTTTGCGTGCTTTGAAATCGACTCTGTTCGCACAATCCCATTCAGAGATTGTCGCAAGATCTTGGTTAAGCTTATCATTCATGTTTTGCCTCATTGCCCCAATCTCCGACTGACTTGGTCTATAATTGAATGCAAATGAATGGTAAATGTTGCTGTCATCTGCAAAAGAGTAGATAGGGTTGGATGTTTGACGTAGAAAGTCGTTATAAAGGATAAAAAATAGAGTAGGAGAAAGGAGGGAGCCTTGCGGTACCCCTGAATTGATCTTAAACTCGTTTGATAAGTTTCCATCTATAACAACTCGTAAAGTGCGATCTCTGAGAAAGCTCGATATAAATGGAGAGAAGTTATTACCGTCACCAAAAGCAATAATTTTTGATAAAAGAGCACCACGCTATACTCTATCAAACGCCTTAGAAATATCTAGAGCCATCACTTTACTTTCGCCAAAACGGTGTATGGAACGACAACATTTTTCTGATAGGAAGGCAAGTCTCCCGTCAATGGCTGATCAAATAGTTGGACTCTAAATATTTCAGAAGATGGTAGTTAATCATACTCTCCATAACTTTGGAAAGTGCAGAACAAATTGCTATTAGGAGATAATTTTCAGGGTTGTTAGCCTCTTTCTTTTTAGAAATTGGCGTTACATTAGCAAACTTCCAACATACAGGAAATTTTCCGGTTCGAAATAAGTGCTGAAAATATTAGCTAATGGACGAGCTAGCGTCGAAGAATACTGCCTCAAGTCCAGTGCTGATATACCATTGGTCCCAGAAAACTTATTTATTTTGACATCCGCTAAAACCCTTTTAATTTCGCCAGCGCGAAAGAATATATTCATCGTAGTAACTGATAGTCTTTCGAGCTCGGGTAGCGGTTGATTACTTTCCGCTAAGTTCGAATTATTTGCAAATAATTTAGCCAAAAGGTTAGCGTTACCAACCGGGTCAGTGGATGATTGGCCATCCCTTAAAAGAGTAGGCATTGATGAACTATTATTATCGTTAATTCTTTTAACGAATGACCAAAAAAGCAGTAAGAACATGAAGTTCAAATACCAGAAGCATTTTTGATGAATTTATGAAGCTTTTCCGGAAACCCTTCTATTAAAGTTTTTATAGTGCTTTCTGTCACTTTGATCGAACAGGTAGTCCATCTCCGTTTAAAATCTACCACACTTTTGAACACCTTCTTTGTGCTCTGCAATTTTCTTTTAACAAGAGCCCAATATCTCTCCACTGGCCTTAGCTCCAGAGACTTTGGAGGATTTACCTCTCTTGGTACAAATACCACATTATTTTTCTTGTACCACTCAAGACCTTTCTTACCATAGTGACAGGATGCCAAATCAGGCCAAAAATAAGTGGACACAGTAAGAAGTCTTATGAATGGAAGCATCCTCTTTTGTAAACATTCCTTGATGTAAACTTCGGTATTTATAGAGCCCTTTGTAACAATTGTGTGGCTTTTTTTGCCGCAACGGCATATTGCTTGCCATGCCAAGAAATTTTTGGGAAATTGTTCTGCTTTTGGGCCCTAAACTTTCCTACAATCTTCCCTTGAGCATCAGCAACATCAAAATTTTGACCCGGAAGCTGCGAAAAATTTTCCATACCTACGTTTCGTCATCCATTTCTTCATCTGTCTTTGGCCTCTACATTTTTAGCAGAGTTTCTGTCATGCACTTTTTGTTGCCTTGTATGTTTTTAACCCTGCATTTGTATTAACTTTTCGTACTAAATAGTCCCAGTACTGAGCTAACCGGACTGCTTTCCTACCGGATGTGTTGGGAGCTCTTTTGAAAATGATTTCTATTTTTTGTCTTTAGAAACATCATGGTCCTTCTACATGAACCAGATTTTCTATTTCTATCAACGGCAAGGTCTCCGGGTACTGTTTAATAACATTGGAAACAGTTTGACAGCAAACCTGAGAATGCTTGGCCAACTTTTTGTAGGACCAAGTTGGGTTTTGTTGGAAATATTTAATAATTTTATTACGCACTTTTTTCTCGCCACTCATTTTAATCAGATTAATAACAAATGCATATAATTGACATTAAACGTAATAACTGACATGCTTTACAATGGTAACTTGATAAAAAAAAAGTTTTAATGAAAAACGTGTGTTAAGAATTTTACGATCTCAGTCCTTATTAAAAAAGTACTATTAGAAGCAAAAGTACCAATTCTCCTTTTTTCTCTTGAAAACGCACAGAGATATGTTTCATACGACTCAAAAAAGTGTTTAAGTGTTGAAAAAATAATTATGTTTTAAAAGAGTACCAAGCTGTTTACCCGGATTTGGTCCAATCTACCTCTCTTTAGTACTTTTTTCCCAGACATTGATACAAATTTTACTCATATAGTTTTTCGTATCGTAATGGGAAGTCATAATAAACTATTCATATGTCCAAGTCAATTTGTAGAAATTATAGGAAGTACCAAAAACAAAAACACAATTTTTATCCCTTAATGGTTCAAATTTTCAAAAAGTACCAAATTTATATTTGATGTTTTTTGTTAAAAATTTACTTTTTATTTGTTTAAAAAATACATGGAATGCCAAAAATGTACCAAAATATAGTTTGTACCAGTTTGCACCCTTAAATGGTGCGAATTTCAAACAAGTACCAATCAGCTGTCGGTTAATTTTTTAAGTAGAAAAATATGCATTTTAAATATTTTTAGTACCAAGTTTACCACTTAAACATGTAACGTGGGTTATTACTACTATGATTACTACGTCTGTAAAACAAATAAATTAACTTAACTTGGGAGACAGTTAGCCAAAGCTCCTGTGTTGGCCGAAGTATCTGTCTTGAACGAATAACCGAAGTCTCTGTATTAAATAGTTGGCCGAAGCATCTGTCTTGAACAGTTGGCCGAAGCCTCTGTACTTAAGTGACGACCGAAGCCTCTGCATTGCACAGTTGGCCGAAGCCTATGTCTTGAACAGATGACCGAAGTCTCTGTATTGAACAGTCTCCCATAGAGAAACAATAAGAGCGGAAGCTAGAAAAAAAACTCAAACCAAAATTTAACTCAAAAAATTTACATATACGAGTGTTGTTTTTGTTTTCACATAGTTTTATTTACTAATACTTTCTCACCACTTTTTGACAACTGAGTTAGGTCTTTGACAGGAGAGTTTCCGCTCCATGTATATTTCTCTATGGTCTCTGTATTGAACAGTTGGCCGAAGTCTCTGTCTTGAACAGTTGACCGAAGTCGCCAATACAATATATCCATAGGCACTCGCAATACGTCCGAATTAAAAAAAAAAAAAATTGGTTGAGCGATTTGTATCAGTCGACTTTGATAAATTAATATCAAAGTGGTTGGCAAATTTAGTCACGTATGAACCGTCCCGTCAGTTTGTAAAGTTTCGTAACTATAACAATTATTATAAACTAAATAAGAATTACTAGGTAGAAATTTAAGGTAATTTTATTTACAAACATTCGAATTTTCAAAAATCCCTTCAAAGTCGATATACATATGTGAGGAGAGGGGAACTTACATCCAAATTGTATGTCTCTAGCTTTAGATGTTAGCGCTAGGCGATGTTGAATCAGTCAGAAAGTCATTGAAAAGTGTTTTATCAGTAATTGCAAGTCAGTTGTGAATTTTTGCAGCCACACCTACTATCACTTGTTGAGTGTATTTAATTTTTTTTTTTGTATTCCAATTTAAAAACACTGTAATTGTATTAATTCTAGAAAACTTAACTGCCCCACCCATTTTGCAAATATTTTCTTAAATATGCATACGAGTATAAATACTTCATTTTAATCTACTAAATTCTTCATTACACCAGTTAACAACATTATTATGAAAACTTATAAAAACTTTTACAAAATAAATGATTACAAAATAGTTGATAAATTTATACTTTTTTGAACAAAACGTACTAATTTCGTGGTAGATTATTTGCACAGTAGATATTTATGAGTGGAAGTGTACTTGTATTTCAAATGCATCAGTTAGCAAGACGAAAAATATTAAAAAAAAAACTTTTTCTTTACACTGTGTGGGTGGGTGGATGTGTTTGGGTAATAGACACTCTTGTGAAAAACTTCGTTGCACAAATTCATAGATACATGCATCCATACATCCATACATACATATATAATTGTGTGTGCATTAGAAAATACTGCAAATGTGTGTAAAACATTATTCTTATTACAAATCTCTGGAGTCGAGTAAATTATATTTAGTTACAAAGAAATTATATGCACATATCCACAAATGTGAATGCGTTTGTATGTATATTAAAAACATGTACATGTGTTTGTATGTAGTATGTGTGAGTAAGTATTTGTGTATGTTGAACACTTACAAATTTGTGTTATTTCTAGTGTTAAATGTTTAACAAGAATATTCAAATTAGAAGGAGTATTAAGATACATGTGCATTACGCGCGAAATAAAGCATCGATTTTATTTTCAGATTAAAATAAATGTGTGTTTCAAAAACATTGTTATTTTTAACTTAAAATGTTTTGGGAGAAACTAAATATAATACTTGCAACAAAATTATATTGCTCAGATCAAACTGATATAGAAGGAATTCTACAAAGTTTCAATCCTTTAGCCGCAACTCATAATAGATTTCTTAAATGCATTGGCATGACTGGTTAAATACTCGTACTGGAGCATAAATGATTGAGTGTGTTAACAATATGTGTGCTTTGGTATGCAGTAGGATGGGCCTTATTTTTTGCACATTTTCGATCCTTCCAATATCTAAAATTGTTGAGCATCGTCTAAAAACCAAATGCTCAAAAGTTTAGTAAAATCTGATAACATAATTGAAAAAATAAAACAAATAAAATTTTGAAAAAATTGCATTTGAAAATAGTTTTTGCATTATAAGTTTAAATAATTTTTTTTTTTTAAATCGTCAAATCCAAATTTTAAAAATTTGTTTAAACGAAATTTCAAAGAGATGAATATTTTTCTCGACTTTAATAAATTAAATTAACAAAATTTTAGAGACTTTTTAAACCAGTACACAATTTTGACAAAAATATGGTCCAAATTTCAAATTCTATGAAGAAGTTTTTTTTTAATTTTTTAAGTAAAATTGTGAATTTTTTTTTTACGTTTCTCCACATAATTAAAGATAATTCAATATTATTAAATATATTATTATTATTAAAATAAACTTAGAAAAATTTAGATCTACATAACGTTTATATATTGCGTGTTAATCGGTTCAGTAGTTTCGGAGTTATAATAACAAATTGAAGCAAAAAATATATTTTTAACGTGAAAATAGCAATTTTGTTTGTTTTAAAAAAATCATGAAAAATCGAAAACGGCAGAAATTGTGCAGATGTATTGCTTTATCACAAAGCCACATGTAATAGGAACAAAATGATATACCGACCATAAAAATCGATTGATTCTTTTTGAATTTATTCACAACTAAGTGAATTCGCTCATTTTCACAAAATTTTAGATTGTTGTTTGTTCTTACATAAAATTGAGTAGTTAATGTTCTTCTTTCGATTGATTGAATTTTGAAAACATTTTCCCCACGCTATATATACATTTTCACATATATATTGCGTTTTAATTGGCTCCTTAGTTTCGGAGTTATAATAAAAAATTTATGCAAAAAATATATTTTTTACGTGAAAATATAAATTTTTTTTGTTTTAAAAAAATCATGAAAAACCGAAAACGGCAGAAATTGTGCAGATTTATTGCTTTATCTCAAAGCCACATATAATAGCAATAAAATGAGATATTGAGCATAAAAATCGATGGATTGTTTTCGAATTTATTCACAAATAAGTGAATTCGCTCATTTTCACAAAATTTTAGTTTTTTGTTTGATATACATAAAATTGAGCAGTTAATGTTCTTCTTTCGATTGATTGAATTTTAAAAACATTTTTCCCATGCTATATACACATTTTTACATGTATATTCCGTTTTAATTGGCTCCTTAGTTTCGGAGTTATAATAACAAATTGAAGCAAAAAATATATTTTTAACGTGAAAATAGCAATTTTGTTTGTTTTAAAAAAATCATGAAAATCGAAAACGGCAGAAATTGTGCAGATTTATTGCTTTATCTCAAAGCCACATATAATAGAAATAAAATGAAGTATCGATCATACAAATCGATTGTTTATTTTCGAATTTATTCACAATTAAGTGAATTCGCTCATTTTCACAAAATTTTAGTTTTTTGTTTGATCTTACATAAAATTGAGTAGTTAATGTTGTTCTTTCGATTGATTGAATTTTAAAAACATTTTTCCCATGCTATATACATATTTTCAGATACATATTGCATTTTAATTGGCTCCTTAGTTTCGGAGTTATAATAACAAATTGAAGCAAAAAATATATTTTCAACGTGAAAATAGCAAGTTCTTTTGTTTTAAAAAAATCATGAAAAATCGAAAACGGCAGAAACTGTTCGGTTTTATTACTTTATCGTAATGCCACATATAATAGCACCAAAATTATATAGCGATCATATAAATCGATTGATTCTTTTTGAATTTATTCACAATTAAGTGAATTCGCTCATTTTCACAAAATTTTAGTTTTTTGTTTGATCTTACATAAAATTGAGTAGTTTATGTTCTTCTTTTGAATGACTGAATTTTGAAAAAATGTTTCCCATACTATGTACTAATTTTCACGTATATATTGCGTTTAAAACCGCTCAGTAGTTTCGGAGTTATAATAAAAAATTGATGCAAAAACTGTATTTTTAACTGAAAATATAAATTTTTTTTGTTTTAAAAAAATCATGAAAAATCGAAAACGGCAGAAATTGTGCAGATGTATTGCTTTATCACAAAGCCACATGTAATAGGAACAAAATGATATATCAATCGTAAAAAGCTATGGATTCTTTTCGAATTTGTTCACAATTAAGTGAATTCGCTCATTTTCACAAAATATTAGTTGTTGGTTGATATACATAAAATTGAGTAGTTAATGTTCTTCTTTCGATTGATTGAATTTTGAAAACATGTTTCTCATGCTATGAGAAAATTTTCCCATGTATATTACGTTTAAAACGGCTCAGTATTTTCGGAGTTATAACAACAAATTGAGGCAAAAAATATATTTTTTACGTGAAAATATAAATTTTTTTTGTGTTAAAAAAATCATGAAAAATCGAAAACGGCAGAAATTGTACAGATTTATTACTTTATCGCAAAGCCACATATAATAGCAACAAAATGATATATCGACAATAAAAATCGATGGATTCTTTTCGAATTCATTCACAATTAAGTGAATTCGCCCATTTTAAAAAATGTGCTTAAAAAAATTATATTTTCTGAATATGACTTTGCTATTCTGATATTTTCTGACTATCAATTTCGATTTCTTATTTTCCATTCGAGTTTTCTCAGTAGTAATTTGGATTTCTTAATTTCAATTTGTATTTTCCCAATATTAATTTGTATTTTCTCAATTTCAACTTGAAATAGTGTAATTTTTATATACATATTTGGTGAATTCATGTCGTAGGCCGTAATTCGGCCCCATATATTTCAGCAACAGACATTATACAAGGTGATTTTCGCCATACTTTACAGTCATGATTATTATGATTGCCGCATAATCAACATATTTATGACCGTGTGGAGGCTAGGTGCAAGTATAGGCCGATACTGCCCATTTACATTACCAAACAAACCCTATCAACAGAGAGTATTTGCGGAAAATTTCAGCCAGCTAGCTCCTTTCGTTTGGGTCCTATCGTGTTTTCAACAGACAGACAGAAATAGCTAGATCGTCTTAGAATCCCATAGTAACCCCATATTTTTTTTAAAAATTTTCAAATCACTCAAAAAAGTTCAAGCGCTTTCATAACTGTCTTGTTTTATGATGAAATAAAAGAAAACGAAAAGGCAGAAGATTAATGCGAAATGAACGGACATGCTTATATCGAACAGCAAATAATGCTGAGTCTATAAGAATGACTTTTTACATAAAATACTGAAAATTGTTTGAAATTACGAAATGAGTCGCTGGAGTACTATGGTACTTTTGAATATGAAATAGTCAAGAAAAGTGATATCGTATAACTTTCTCCATACCTGTTTTGTCCCACGATTTTCCGCCGCAGTTTAAATATTATTCTCGTTCCATTCTCTTTCAGTTCTTTCTTTCCCGGTTGCTCTCATCTCCAATTTAGTTTCTCTACGGTAAATTCTCCTGAGCTTAGTTTCTTTGCCTTCCACTAAGTTCCTTGTTCTTTGCTACTCCAAATTTTCAGCAATAGTAAATACAAATTGGCCTACTTATAGATGTAATCCAATGGTGTCCATTAAACAGTGTTGTTTAGTAGTCGCTGAGACAGCGACGAATGCACATGCTAAGCTGATGCATTGCTATTTTAAATTTCTTTTTCATGATCACTGAAAGAAATATTTGTATTTAATATATTTCAAACTTTAAAAAATCAATGAAGTCTTGTTTGGTTTTTTCCCTCAGTTAACTTTTGTGAAAATTGTTTTTCATATTTGAAATGATTTTAATCAAGACGGCTTAATTAAATAAGCAAACAAATTATTAATATCGAACTCTCAATTAATGAGCAATGGTAATATGTCATAGACAATTTGATTAAGATTGTTGACTTGATTATTATTAAAAATAATGCCTTTAACATCTTTTATTTATTTCACTAAAGTTTTCTTTCACTGGAGCTCTCTTTCGCTCACCAACAAAAATATAGTTTTAGCTTTGGACATCCCTGATGGGATGTATTTTGCCAGCCACCGCGGCTGTTCTTGATGAAACGAATTCTGGAGGTTGAATTTTCAAACTTTTTCAAGCATTGCTGTTCATAAGTAACGAATAACACGAACCGCACCAAACGGTGACTTTTTGTGAATGTAATGGAGTCTGTAGGGCTGTTGTGGATTGATCTCACTCCATATGTGGCAATTTTGTGTATTAGCAAATCCAAAAATTTGACACATCGCTGAACACAATTTTACGATAACACAGTCGACCATAACTTACGCGAATCGATGACTGATGTTCACAGTAAATTAGTATAATTTGGTAGCTTTGTTCAAGCGTCAATCTATTCATAATGATTTGCTAGAGTCTAAAAGTGAGCGTAAATTCTGTCGAGCTTAGAAAAACACCCTTTATTTAACTGACCATTATTGAGAAATAGAATATAAGTAGTAAACCATATTCATATATATTTCTTTATATGTTTTGTAAGTTAGGCGACATTTACTTAAGTTTATATTGTAATTTAAAAATAAAGTTTTTGTAATATTTGGTTTTTAAATAACGGAGAACAATTTTAGACCTTGGAAGCATCAAAAATCTAAAACGTGCCAAGTAAGGGCCACCCTAGTATGCAGCCACCACAATATGAATGTGAAATTATGGAAAGGAACTGAATAGTAGCAATTACTACATACATAGAAGCTGTCAACTGGTGGCAAATACTTAGCAGATATTTTCAGAGTTGTATTTGCATAGTTTATTATACATCTTCCAAACGAATTCAAGGGATTGCGAGTGACACTTAATACTGTTTTCGAACTTTGAAAATTTGAGTAAACTAGGACATGATTTCAAAGTTCTTATGTTTGAAAATTCTTACACTGGGTCTACAACTGACATGAAGTGCTTAACATTAACACTAACATGATGAAATAAAACTCACACACGATTTTTCAGAACTATCTACGCTGATAATCAAATAATAATGAAATATCTTAACATTGTCAAGAGTACTATACACTACCATTAACATATTAAAAATTTAACATGAAGTCTAAACATCATGTTTTAACCGCATTTCATGTCTGTTATAGAAAGGTGTTATAGAAAGGGAACATTTGAGTTTTAAAATTTTTGCACATTTAGTTATAATGGAATCATAATCTAAACTAAATTCTCTCTATAGCAATAGCAAAATATTAAAAATTTTCCCCATGAATACGACTTTGTTTGCTCTGAATTAGAGTGGTTGACTGCATTATTTTCCCGCGTTTGTAGTTTTTGGCAGAATAAAATAGAATAAAACAATATGGACATAAATTCAAGCAACAGTTGTGCATAATTTTCAATGCAAACAAATGAATTATAACTGAACTTATGAATACTTATTTCTATTGTATATACAAACAGTTTAGAGGAAAAATTAACATGTTGAATAATAATAATAATGAAAACTATGAAAAAAAGAAAAATAAAAAAATAATAGAATATAGAACTACTTATACAGAAATATTTCTATATACTATAAAAGTAGGAAAAATATAGTCACAAAGATACATAAACAGACAGGCAGACATGGTGATACTTAGTACAATTAGCCATTGAAACTAAAATAATGAAATAATAAAATACAATAATATAATAATAAATTTTAGCAGACTAAATTAAGGTCAGAGAAATTACTAGACATCTGTACACCAGACAAACCAAAAAAAAAAATTTAAGGTAAACCATTAATTCCTTCGCCATTTAAATCAACTGAATACATGTTGTTAAGAATGTGCTGTAGCGATTTGAATTTATAGGTCTGCCTGCAACATTCATCATGTTTATAAACAAGTCCATCAGCAGAGGCTTCTACTTATCAACAATGTTGATAGCATGCGGTTACTAGCATTGTTTATAAGTGTGTCAACACTAAATGTTTAAGCTGCTAACATTAACATCGAAAGCTCTAGAATTCGAATGTTCTAGTTGTCCGCTAAGATCATTGTAGAAGATTCCCGAAAAATGGCGTGTGTATAAATATTGGCAGAGGTTGCAGTCTTGAGTTGAGTTGATCATTAGCGCTGTTAGAATTAACATCAACTGTAGTGTACATTTGTGTTTGTATATTATAATGTGTGTGTGCATTTCTGCGAATTTATAAACGTGTATAAAGACACTGAGTGACTATTTAAACTGTTGTTGTTGTACATTTTAAAGAGTTGTTACAATTTTAAACTATTAAAACTGCTTTTATTTACAATCAAAAGTATACGGGTTATTTAAAGGAAATAAACCAACATTTTCAAAAGGTGAAAACGTAACAATACTTTTGTTTAAATTTGGCTCCATAAAATGGTTAGTTTCACTTTCTCAGGAGGGCCTTGTATGAGGACTAGGGACAAATGTTACCAGATTTTTAGCATACTTTAAAGTATAATTTCAGAGTACTTAGAACTAATTTGTGTAGCATTTGATCACAACTGCCGCATAATCAACTTACATATTTATGACTGCTCAAACAGTATTCCGGGGGGCCATTTGTATGGGGACTATGCAAAATCATAGATCGATATTGTTCATTTTGTCAACAGAGAGTCTTTATGGAAAGTTTCAACCAGCTAGCTCCTTTCACTTGGGCCCTATCGTGTTTTCAAAAGACAGACGGACGAATGGACATAGCTAGATCGTCTTAGAATCTTATGAGGACTCAGGATATATTTACTTTTTGGTTCTGTGACTATATTTCGATATGTTACACACGAAAGGACAAAATCAATATACCCCCCATTATTGTTGTTGGTGGATATAAAAATACACTAAAGAACTTTGTAACAAAGCTTCTTTCAGCACATTTTTTGTTTACTTTTATTGAGTTAGATAGAAGTTTACTTTTATTGAGTTAGATCGAAGTTTAGTGTTATATTCCTATCAATCATTATTACTTGTTTTGTTTTGTCTTAGTCATCAGTCATCAGTTAACAATGAAACAATTAGTTTGTTTTGTATACTTTGATACTTCTTAGTTGATACAACTTAGTTGATACTTCTTTATAGTCACAAAACGACAAAAAAGTATATTAAAACGTATCACCGTAATTTTGATCGGACTTTATGATTCATGAAGTGTATGTACTTCTGTGGATTAGTGATTAAACTTAGAATAACTTTATAAGTCATTCTGTCTGTCTAGGCTGACAGACTGCACAAAGTACAGGTCGCAATTTTGGAGATACTGATTTTTTTCCTATACCCCATTCAAATGTCCTTCCCGAATAAGGTTTTAGCCATGTTAAATGTCTTATGTATGTCAGTGTTCATAAAGAGTGTTAAAAAATTCACGTAAGATTTCAATTGCCTCCATTTTTTAAGTAAATTGTAGCCGAAACAAAACGCTTTTACAGCTGACAGTTTAGGGTTAGGCAAGATAGAGCATTACACGAGTGAATCTTTTCATTGTTGAGCTATATCTCAAAACCAATATATGTTCCGTAACTTCAGTTCTCTAAAATTATCCTAAGTGACGAATCTTAGTGTCGCTTTGATATCCTTGTTAATCTATAAAATTACCTCACACATGTAACTGTCAAAAAACATCACATGTCACTGTTTGTTGCATGGGTATTAGTGGACCTTACATATTCGAAAATTAGGCTGGTCAAGCAGTGACTGTTAGTGGTGCTCCAAATTGCGACAGGACAGAAATAACAGAGTTATTTCTGCCTAAATGATGGGTTTTCAGCAAAACGGTGCCAAATGCCATACAACAGTGAAACAATTCAATACCAGCATGACACGCTTCCTGATGATGTTCTCTCTTGTTTTAATGATCTGAATTGGCATTCTAGGTCATGTGATTTATCAACATTGGATTTATTTTTATGGAGTTATTTAAAATCAAATTTCTAAGTCGACTAGTCCATACAGAGGCGTGAGTTGAGTTGGGAAATTAAAAGCATATATCAACGAAATTAGGGCGTATTTATGCAAAATGGTCTTTAAAAAATCCGGAAAATAATCCTTATATTGATTACGTTCAGTTATGTTGGTTAAATAATAGCCTTAAATGGCTTTCCTCCCGACTTTGTTAAATAGTAACACACCAAAACTGTGCCAGCCATGACAATTTCTTTTGTCAAGAACGCGACATTTGTAACCTGAAGTGAAACCAAAAGTAAAATTAATAATATATATTTTTTGTTTCCATTTTTGGATAGAATTTTATTAGCACTGTTTTTAGAAAGAAGGTAAGTTTGTTGTTTCTAATATATCAGCCATTAACGTGGATTCAAAAACGCATTACAAAAAGGAACTCGTTCCAATGCAAAAACATTTGAATACGAGCATAACTTTTTAAGAAGATTTTTTAAAAATTAAAGTAGAATAAGGAATCATGTTAAAATATCTGCATTCGTTTTTTACAACCCATTGTATAATTTAGCACGCTACATATGTTTTCCCGCAGTATTTGTATTGGGTGGTATGACTAAAAAATGCGGGGTTTTTTTTTCTAATTTTTAACCTTTATTTTGCAGCATTTGTAAAATATAAATTTATTCAAAGTCTTGATCATTCTTAGCTATGAACTTTTCCCATCATTTTGGCAACATATGGATTTCGAGCCAAAAGAACTACTCATCTTTTGAGGCAATGAACGAATCAAGCCAATTTCGGCTACTATGTTCCAAACTGAAGAGTATCACAGAGAGAGCGTTCTGCATCAATAGAAACAAATAGTAGTTGGACGGGGCAAGGTCTGAAGCAAAACTTCCCAACCACTTCATTCTAAATAGTTTTTAACAGGTATTGCAACATGTGTAAGAAGAGCGTTGTCGTGATGAAATTTTACGATTTTATGTCTGGCTGCATATTCTAGGCTTTTTTCAGTCAATGCTCGCTTCAAATGAATCAATTGCGTTCGGTACAGCTGTGATGGTTTGGCCAGATTTCAGTAGCTCATATGACCCTTTTGGTTGCACCAAATACAGAGAAATGATGTCGATTCGGCTGGTTGGCCGGGCTTCAGATATGATCTCTTACGTTTCGGGTTTCGTAATGGATTCATTTTTCATCGCAAGTAATGATGCGGTGCAAAAATTATTTTCTTTTATATCGTTCAAGCATCATTTTGGACATTAAAAATCTTCTTTCAAGGTTTTTCAGCTTCAATTCGTATGGTAACCAATTTCCCTGCTTTTATGTGAACCCTGCTGCTCGCAAACATTTTGTAATTGTTGCTTGAGTAGTTCCCGATGATTTTCCAAGCTCTTGTTAAGCTTGACAACAATCTTCATGGAGTAATGCCACCAATTCTAGGTCTTCAAACTTTTTTGGCTGGCCTGGGTGATCTTTGTCTTCCGTGTCAAACTCACCACTTCTGAAATGCACAAACCATCTCTCGCACATTGAAACTGATGGAGCGCATTTACCGTAAGCTTTTGTGAGCAATCGGTGTGCTACAGCTGGACTTTTTTTTAAATTAAAGAAGTAAAGCAAAACTTCCCCCATATGACGCATTGTTGGTACATCATTCGACATTTTCGAAGCAAAAAAAAAAATTTGTTTTTTACACTCTATTGTTTGTTATTAAAAACAAAAACTGATTTCAAAAGATAATCCATCTACATGGTTTTCCAACAAGAGGTGTTATTTTGGTATTCAAAGAAAAATGGCATTTCTTGAGATAAATGATCGGATGTTTATTTCATAATAAAGAGGAAGGTATGCCGTTAATAATGAAAAACAACATCAGCCAAATGGCCACCACGACCACGCTTGCAGGACCATATCCTTTTCATGAAATTTTCCATAACCAAATCCCAAAGTGGCTGCCCTATGTCCTCGATAGCCTCACGAATTGTATCTTTGAGGTCGTGAATCGATGCTGGGCTGTTGGCGTAGATCTTATCTTTTAAATGGCCTCAAAGGAAGAAGTCGCAAAGTGTTAAATCACAAGATCTCTGTGGCCAATTGTGATCACCTCTTCGAGAGATATCTCGGTCTGGAAACTTTTCCCGTAAAAGAGCAATGGTTTCGTTGCTTGTGTGGCACGTATACGTTGTCCAGATCAATATCATCAAAAATACGGTGTAATGACGTTTGTGGAATATCCAATTCCAAAGATTGACGAGGAATGGACAAACCTGGGTTTTCTTCAACACTTTGGGCTACAGCAGCAATATTCTCAGTTGTTCTTGAGCGACGTGCATGGGTTTTATTCCTCACATCACTGACTTGTCCCAACAGCTCGAATTTTTCCACCAGTTTCTGTATTCCGATACGTGAAGGTGCTTCAAAAATGCTTTAGTTTTGCGAACTGTGACTGGAAGATTTTCACCATTTTTGTAGCGAATTTTAGTAATTTCGATGCGTTGTTGAAGCGTGTATCGTTCTATTTTTAGTTGGTGTAGTTTCTACTTGTCAAATGTCAAAGAATAAAATCTTCAAAAGTGACAGCTAATGAAATACCGGGTGATTCACAATAACACCTCTTGTTAGAAAACCTTTTATTATAAACCGCGCGTTTTAAGTCACACACCTAAAATTAGTTACATATTTTCCCGTTGAGTTTTTAATAAGGAATAATTCAAATAATTTTAGCTTTCTATTTAGAGCTTCAATAAGTTTAACTCTTTAACTAAACCCATATTTGATTATTTTCTCCCTTAATTTATCAAATAGTAACAAAACAAAACGACGGAAACTCTTGACAATTCAATTTCCTGTTGTATTAGGATAATGCCATAATATTTCCTAAACTTCAGGTTCATTTGATGAATGTTTAAATAAGGGTTGCTTAACATTTAGTCATCCGAAAAAAAGCGTTACTCTTTAAAATATCTACCTTGGCACTCAATATTCTTAGAAATTTAAACCATCTTCTGTTACTTGTAGAATACTCAAGATATTTTCGAGCACATCTTTCTTTGATGTGTGTTGGATTTATTTATGTATTTTCAATTAGGATTTATTTTTTTATAGGAACATGCAGTACAGTTACTTGTGTGTTGGATTTGTCATACAAATACTTTTGCAATAAAATAATTGTTTGTTTATATTTTGCAGTCTCAATTTTGTGGATTTTGAGATTATAAAATCAATGATAACATAAAATATTTATTTAGAAAAATTGAATTTAAAGAGATTTGAGTTATTTGTTTATGTTTAGGGCAGCACCAAAAAATAGTCAGTTAAAATTTAAACAAGAAATATTTTCGGATATAAAAAAGTACTGTTTCGGAGGAGCTGAAATTAAATCTAATACATACCAGTAAATCGGGCGCAAAAAAAGAAAATTATGTTCCAATTCGCTTATTTTTGCTTTTTTCTATAAGGTTTTGAAAATTAGTTATGTTTTTTGTCACGTTCTGGATTTCATAGTTATAGCTAACGTATTGGAAACAACAAATCGAGAAAACCTGTCTGTTGTACAAAACACAGTGTTACAAATATGCTATCGACAAATTAAAAAAATTTAAGATTTCTTTATTTATTTTCACTTTAATGTGATACGAATGTCGCGTTCGAGACCCTTGAAATGCCCGTATGCCATCCCAAAACGAAGTAGAATTTAATTTAGTTGATATTAAAACAGTGCCAACCTAATCTATTGAAATTGTTTTTAGAAATGCTGCATTCAACTCTCAAACGAATTATTTTAATATCATTGGCAAACAAAACGTGTCAAATCCAAAGAGAACAATTAACCATGCTTTGCTCAAGATGTATTGTAGCATCCACAGAAATACAATATCACTACTGGTAACTACCACATATTTGTGAGCATCTTGCAAACATCATCCTTAACTCTAGTCTATTGCATTATTTATGCTTTTAACAATTTAAGAGGGCTTCTTTAGCAAAACTATATTAAAGAAGACAGCAACGCCAACATAAGATGATGAAACTACAAGTCATGTTGGTCTGTACCATGTTTTGTTGATGCCAGACCCAATACCCAGTCAGTCAACAGGCAACACGGATGGAGATGGTGAACAAAAAAAAAAAAAAAAAAAACAACAACGCATTGATGCACGCAACACTAAATACAAAAACTAGAAACGTGAAACTATTTTCAGATAATATTGCCAGCTAAAAGCCAACAATGGTAGTAGTATCAAGCAAGCAAAAAAAAAACAACTATTCAATAGTTATTGTTACAGTATAAACAAAGATGAAAATGTATATAAACAACATGCAACCCGTAAGAATTGTAGTAACATTTATAACATTACAGGGAGACAAGGAAAAAAAGTTTAGCTTTTTACACTTATTTTACTTAGTTTTTACTTTTGACTTTCAACACTCTACAATATGTTGAGTTTTTTATGTTTTAAATCTTAAATATAAGGGAGCACAAGCTGAACATATGGGAAGCACATAATTCGAAGAGAATATCACTTTAACGTCCCAAAATGGAATAAAATAGGAAACAGTTTTTAAGTGAGATCTGGAAATTTTAATATAATTAAAGATTAAATTGCTATTTAGATACAATTAAGACATAAATTGAGATTTTCACTGTCAAGAACGCGACATTCATAACCTTTGAAGTGAAAAAAAAAATTTTTTTTTCTTATTTCCAGTTTTCGTTAGCATTATTTTTAGTGCAAACGTTAGGTTTTGTCGTTTTTTTGTTTCCAATATATTAGCAATATACTTACATGGTTTCAAAAACGATACAAATGCACAAAAGATTTTTAAACAATTCATTATTTTAGAAAACTTATAGATTTGTTATTAATCCACGAAACAAATTCCGGAAAATGTTCGAACTACTACTAATAAAAAAAAAAACTGACTAGTGTAGTTTAAATCCATATATAACTATAGGTGATAATCTATAGGTTGTTTGTAGACCTAAGCTATTAAATTATATTATATAATATATCGTACAATCTTTTCAATCGGCTCAAAAAGAGAAAATAGGGATCGTTTCATTACCGCATTATTACTTTCCTTCCTCCCTAGACACACCTTTTACCCATCTACACACATTTACCATACCGAACGCGACACTCTTATTATATTGTGATTATTATATGCACTACCTTTTTGTGTGTCAAAGTCACTAAATTTTGATTTGGTGACAAACAATAATTAAAGTACAAGAACGAGACATTAGAACATAAACAAAAGAAATTAAAAGTTTTCCATGAATCGAGCATTGTTTGGCCTCTTTTTATTATTTATTCATCACCACAATGAATAAGAAAGAAAAGTGTTGCACACCAGGGAAAAGAAGCTAAGATCAAGAAAAAATATATTTTTATGTTTTTACCTTTTAAAATCGGTGGTTTATCTTCTTTAAATAAATCGTTTTCTTTTGATTGCAAATAAAAACAGTTCAACAGTTTAGTTTAAAATTTATTTATTCAAATGTACACAACAACAGTTTAAATAGTCACTCTGTATTTTAATACACACAATTTATAACGTACAAGAACACATTGGCAATGCAGTTGATGTTAATTCTAACAACGCCTATGATCAACTGAGACTGCACCGCTGCCACTATTTGTATACATCGCCAACTTCCATCAGTTTCATGAACTATCTTAACGGACAAAACTAGAGTGTTCTATTTCTAGAGTTTTTAGCAGTTCCAATGTTAATAACTGCGTGTTATCAACATTTTTGATAAGTAAAAGTTTCTACTGATGGAAATGTTTATAAACCTGACGAATATTCAAATAGCTAATGCGAATTGGTAACAATATATCGTATAACAAGTAAGAGAGCTATATTCGGCTGTGCCCTTCACCAAATTATACTTTAAAATAAAAATTTTAAATATTTTTAGGTAAACACAATAAAAATTAAAAAAAAAAAATAATTTTTTTCAAAATTATTTAAAATTTTTTTTTTAAATAGTTTTTTTGAATTTTTTTTAAATTTACTAGTGAAAACAAATTTATGACAAAAAAAATCTTTTTGTTAAAAAAAAAAATTCGGGTTAAATAATATTTTTCACGATTTTGACCCATTGTAGATTCAAATTACTACAGCCTTATATAAATCGTTGCAATGGACTTTGAAATATCTATCATTAGATGTCCATATTGTCTATATTAATGACATAGTAATCCAGATATAGATCAAAAATAGGCCAAAAATCGTGGTTGTCCCAGTTTTTTCCTTATATCTCAGTCATTTGTGGGCCGATTTTCTCGATTTTAAATAGCAACCGAACCGGAAGAATTCCCGATATATTGATGTATAAATCAAGTTTGTAAGTTATTGTAAGTATTTGGGGTCTTCAGAAAAAGAAAACGGACATGGCTTAATCGACTCCGCTATCTATAAGGATCCAGAATATATATACTTTATAGGGTCGGAAAATTATAATGTGAAAATTACAAACGGAATGACAAACTTATATATACCTTTCTCACGAAGGTGAAGGGTATAAAAATAAAAGTGATATACGGGGAGTCTTAGTCTCTGGTGTCCAACACTTTGCAGAGCTCATAACTTGTCAAATATTGATAGATTTCAATGAATTTTAATTGTTATATAAGAAAATAAAGACAATTTTAAGATATTTATGTTTCAATTTTGAAATGTTAGTGTTTTACCTAACTTTATTTTGTTATTTGCAATGCTTCAATCTTAAACTTAGAGAAATAAACAAAATTTTCTTCATTTTCTTTATAACAAAGTTACACAAGCTCTAAAAAGTTTTGCACACCAGAGATTATCGACTTTGGGTCCCTGTATCGCACCTTGCAATTTAACAGAGTGATTATACATTTTATGTACTAAAAGCTTATGTCCTTCTCTGCGATTCTTTTGCACATTATTTTGCAAACGTGCCAGTCGTTTAGAAGATACAGATTTATTACAAGTTTTATTTTGTCTTGATCGACCCCACTGTGCAGCGTTGAATTTCCTTCTTTAATGCAGGGGTGACTTTTTGGTGTTGACCTTTGATTTCAAGTCAGTGCTGTTAAATCACACTCTCTAGGGAACAATCACCGAAACGAAATACATGAACAGGAAATCTCTTATGCAGTAATTTAATTGTTTTACGGGCTATATGGCGCAATCACATGCCGTTCAGATCAATATCATCAGAAATAACTCTATTATCATGTCTCTATATCGAGCATCATTAACAGTCACTGCTTAACCAGCCTTAGCCTTCTGTCTAGTATCGTATCAAACAGTGACACGTTGTGGATGCATTTGTTTCTACTCAACAACATATGCCTTCTGTGCAATGCAATAATTTTGACGATTAACAAGGCATCAGGTGAAAATCTGATTCATCTTGCTCGAATTTTTTTCCAGCAACCTATAATTCTTTTTGGAAATATTGTCCAACAAGGAAAACGTGTTGTTGTTTCTTAGCTTTCAATATTTGTTTGTTTATTATACCCTTCACCATGATTGGCAAGGGTATATATAAGTTTGTCTTTTTGTTTTCAATTTTCATTTGCGACCTCATAAATGGATCATTATAGATAGCGGAGTCGATATTGCCATGCCTATCTGTATGTTGAAATCAACTTTCCGTAGCCCCCAAATTACTTATATACATATTTTATACATCAATATATCCGCTATAGACCCGGTTCGACTGTATTTAAAATCGAGAAAGTCAGCCAACAAATGGCTTAGATATAAGGAAAAAAAAACCAGGTCATCCTCGATTTTTTACCTATTTTTGATCTATATCTGAATTACTAAGTCATTAATATAGACAATATGTATATCTTATGATAGATATTTCAAAGAACGTATACAACGCCGTAGTGAGTCGGACCTACAATGGGTCAAAATCGGGAAAAATATCATTGAAGCCGATTTTTTTTTTCACCAAAAAATGTTTGTCCTAAAATTTTTTTCACTTAAAAATTCTAAATAAAAAATTTTGTGGCATCAAGTTTTTTTTTATTAATTTCGAAAAAAAAAAAAATTTTTAAATTTTAATTTGGTGAAGGGTATATAAGATTCGGAACAGCAGAATATAGCACTCTTACTGGTTTTTTTTGAGTTTTTTTTTTTTTTATGATCAAAATTTGTAACTGAATAGGCTGAAATTTTGCAGTATGTGCCTGATGTCAATACAACATTATGTTCTAAATTTCGAAAATAAATTCGAAAAGACAAAGTTATGTTCGAACAAATTTTAAAATAATCTCTTGATCATGCATAAACCTGATGACAATAAAATCTTAAAATCGAAAATTGGAAAATTCGAACTTATGTTCGAAAATTTTTGAAAACTGCTAATATGATATATAACGATCTATATATTCTTCAAAAATAATTTCAGATTTATTTGAGGCTTACTTCTTAGATATTCCAATATTCCAATGTCGAACTTAAATTCGAAAATTCAGTATGCCCTAAAAAGAAGAAAATTAACTTGAAATTTAGTAAAGAAAACTATTTATTACATTTAAACAATTTATACTCGTATGATATAAAAGCTTGTCGCGACAAGCCCAGGATCAGGAAAATATTGCAACAAGAATTAAGTCATATAAATTGTATAATGCAATAAATAGTTTTATATAATTTAAAGTTTATTTACTTGTTTGTAGAGCATTTAAATAAAAGCTTGTTTTAAAAACGTTTTTCTTTACAAATTTTTAAAAATAATTTTTTTAATTACTCACACATCCCTCGCAGCAGTCACATAAAATTTAACTTCCACTGCAACAACATTTTATGAAATCTCAAAGAAAGAATATATTTCTGAAAACAAACACTGTCCTTTAAACAAAACAACACATTTCTTACGCTCATTTTATAAGCTATTTTGAGTTACAACTAGAAACACAGTGGTGCCGAATGGTGAAACTTGTTTAGCAAGCCGTTAGAGAAAACTTATATTTGAAATTATTTTATTACTAAAATAAATGTTATTCAGTTTCGTGCCACTGTACACAAATTCTTGTTAAAAATTACAACAAAGTAATGTAGAAAAAAACGTTATGTACTTTATTTAAAAGAATTTGTTTTCTTTAAACAAAGTTCTTGGTGTTTTTTCTCTGAATGTTTAGAAATTTTTGTTGGTTGTTTATATTTTATATTAAGTTTTATTAACTTTTTTTTTTCGTTGTGTTTCTCGTCGTCTTTTATCTTTTGGCTGAAAGCATGTGCGTGAGTGTGTGTGGAAAAGAAGAAACAAACAAAAGTTAAATTGTTTATTACATTTTGTTGTGTTTGTTTCTGTCGTATTTTTTTCCATTATTCCTTTTTCAAAATGTACAACTTCTTCTGGGTAGTTTATATTTCTTTGTATTTTCTTTATCTACAAGGAAGGCTTTTGTAGCAGAAAATTAGTTGTATGTTGAAAGTGCGAGAAAAAAATAAGAGACATAGTCTTTTTTCTGCACATTCTCCAGAGTTTTATTCTAGGAAATGTAGAATATTAGCCAACAAGGTCTCCCTTGCATGCGGAAAAATGTATATGTCATTTGTTTAAATGCCCATGAAATGGTGCATAAATCCTAAGAGAGAGTAGTAAGTAGTTATAACGCTGAAAGTAAGTAGTATATTAAATAGTTGTTTGGAACTTCTAAACTACTGTTCGAATCTATATTTTAAACTGTAATTTATTCTTCACAAATTTTTTATTTATAATTATGTCTAAAAATCTGGACAACTCGACGAAAGCAATAGACTAAAGGCCTTCACAAGACAACATTTTGTAGAAAAATGCATCACTTCAAAATTTGAAAATAATGTTGAACCGTGTCATGCAGAAAACTAGTTAATGCTATTGGTGTAATGTATGGTAACTTGATTTGAGTTGTTGTTAATATGTGTCGCATTGTCATGTAAAATAAAATTTTATTGTTTTATAACTTTACTACAATATATTATTTTTAATTCCATGATTATTATATTTTTAGAAGTGATAAAATCAATATACAAACTTTTGTCGACCACGCCAAATTTCGAAAGGGCGGGTCTTCAAATTTTAAAATATTTGTGCATATATCTCGAATATTACAGGATGGCCAATAACTTTCTATACCTCAAATTAAAAAGAGCCTTTCTAACGATCTACAAAAGTATTGCTTCAGGTTATAAATATTAATAGCCAAACCTTCAAACTTTAATTTAAGTTATAATATGAATCTGTTAGAGTTCAAATCCCAACAAGTAAGAGAGCTATATTCGACTGTGCCGAATCTTATATACCCTTCATCAAATTATACTTTAAAATACAAATTTTAAATATTTATAGGAGAACAAAATGAAAAAAAAAATTTTATCCGGAACGGAGATATTGTTATGAAATTTAACATGGTTGGAGCTGAGGTGTTTTCGAGTTGATTTACGCTTGTTAAGCTTCTTAGCGCTAATGGGGGCCAGTGCATGGTCCCTCAATGTTGGTCACCTCGGGTCTAAAATATTAAAAAAAAGCGCAAAAAATCCATTTAAAGACTGAGATCGAAAAATTCTTAACATACATATATGTTAATAAAAATGAAACCGCTAAACCTACAGTTTTAATATTTTTTTTATTTGATTGGAATTATTATTACAATTTACAAAAACAAAATAGTTTTACAGTTCTAATCACTAGTGATGAAATATTGATCCTTTTTCGGAAACCCTTCCATTATGGTTTTTATAGTGATTTCTGTCACTTTGTTCGAACAGGTTGTCCATCTCCGTTTAACATCTACCACACTTTTGGACACCATTTTTGTGTTCTTCAATTCTCTTTTCACAAGAGCCCAATATCTCTCCACAGGCAGTTTGGAGAATTTACCTCTCTTGGTACAAATACCACATTATTGTTCTTTTACCACTCAAGACCTTTCATACCATAGTGACAGGATGCCTAATCAGTCCAAAAATAAGTGGACACACTAAGAAGTCTTATGAATGGAAGCATCCTTTTTTGTAAACATTCCTTGATGTAAATTTCGGTATTTATAGAGCCCTTTGTAACAAATGTTTGGCTTTTTTGACACAACTGCATATTACTTGCCATACCAAGAACTTTTTGGGAAATTTTGTCTGCTTTTGGGTCCTAAACTTTTCTTCGACATTCCCTCGGGCATCAGCACATCAACATTTTGACCCGGATGCTGCGAAAAATCTGCCAAAACATACGTTTCGTCCTCCATTATGCAGCAGGAATATTTTTGTATAAAATTTGACTTCAATTTCCGTGCTCTGTTTTTGGCCTCTAAATTTTAAGCAGCGTTTCTGTCAGGAAGTTTTTGAGCCTTGTATGTTTTTGAACCTGCATTGGCTTTAACTTTTCGTACCAAATAGTCCGAGCACTGAGCTAACCGGGGTGCTTTCCTACCGGATGTGTTGGGAACTCTTTTGAAAATGCTTTCTATTTTTTTGGCTTAATAAACATCGTGTGAACCATTCCTTCTACATGAACCAGATTTTCTATCAACCGACAACTTCTCCCGATACTGTTTAGTAACATTGGAATCAGTTTGACGGCATACCTTTGATTGTTTGGCCAACTTTTTGTAGGACTAAGTTGGGTTTTGTTGAAAATATTTAATAATTTTAATACGCACTTTTTTTTTATTTATAAGATATCAGCAATGTTGGCGATAAAATTCTAAATAAGAAAACTAGCTAACAGATATCTCGTCCCTATAAAAAGCTACACGCATCCATATTTGGAACATGTAGAAAGGGGCCGTATATTTTTTCTTTTGCACAAAAAATTTTCTTCGGGACTATATAAAATTTATAAATTGTCCGGAACGAGAACTCAATGCAAACGAGTGTAAAAGTAAAATTTGGAAAAAATAAAAAAAAAAAATATATGTTTGAGAAAAAAATTATAAAAAGGCAAAGCACCGATCCTTGAAAAGGTTCCAAATTTGTATAACTTACAAAGGTTTTTTTATTATCACACGCTAAATAACATCAAAGTATGCACTTTTCAAAAAAAAGAAAATCAGTTTTTGGAACGCATTTTCCCCGTTTTTGGAATTTCGGTATTTGAAAATAAAAAATGTAAAAAATTGTAATGCCATTGATTTAAAGACACTTTGGTCTATAGCAGTTCCAAATTTTGTCATGGTATCTTTAATCGTTGATGTCTCAAAAATTCATAATATTATTTAGTGCGATTGGAAGCAAATATTTTCGAAAGCACGACTCCAACTACTCAAGGAGAACGACCTAAGTGACCATCTTGGAAAGTAAATCAACCTAGATCTGATAACCTTTATTAAACTTAAAATTTTTTTTACCTGGTAATAGAGAAGATTTTCGTTTTATACAAATCGTTGTAAATTCTTTATAATGGTTCCGTATAGTATGCATTTCTATACGGAATCATTATATCATCTAAAAGAACAAATGCCGCATGCGTGACATAAATTAATTAAAATAATTCTCATAATAATTCAATGGTTGCAATGGTTTTTCAATGATGTATGTGTCGTGCTTTCACTAAAATGATGCTAAATTTGATTTTAATATTGATCGGCCTTGACTTCCTGTGTTAATTACCACCACATGACATAGTCTAGTGTGACAATAGCCATCATGTTAAACTACTCAGCTTGTGCTTTTACATTAGTGAAATAAAAAATTGCCTCTAAGTCTCTCTTTTTGCTGGATTCTTACTTCACTGAGAAAGCTACTTAAGTATGTAAGTTTTTTCACTAAAATAATTTTGTTTACCAAAAAAAACTATAATGATGATGATTAAGTCATTCTTTTTAAGGGTATATACTATACTGCCCAACCAAATACAGCACTCTAACTTCTTGTTTATAAATATTTACTAGTTTATTATTCATTTGCTTACATTTCGAAGAAAACTTAGAGGGTGTTTTTTCTATTTTTTAGTACAAAAAAATATTGCATCTTAATAAAGATTATAATTTTGTTTGTAGTGAACATAATGGTTGCATTAACGTTTAATACTAAAAAGCAGGTATGGTTCCTGCTGGACGGAAATATGTATTAAAACTAATTAATGATTTATAACCCTATCGGTAATTTATGTCACTACACGCAGAGAAAAAATATAATTGTTCATGTTTACTGTAACCATTTCAAAATTGTTACATGTTTTTGAACAATATTATGATCACTGTAATTATTTATATGACTGTGATACCCCTAATATGGTAAAGTTACGATTTACATGATTGTAGCAATCATATACCTGCTAGCAGTAAATAAGTATACGTTTGTGACAACCATTTTTATGATGAAGGATTTACCATATTATTTTGTTCTCGGCTTATGGATATCATAATCTAAGAACAACATATTATGATATAATGATTCATTAGGCACATGATTTCCATAAGCATATACACATTTATTTACTATAATCATTTATGTGATTGCAACAATCATGTGAATCATAACTTTAACATATTTTGGTTACAACAATCATTTAAATGGTTACTGTGACTATAATATTGTTCAAAAACTTGTAAAACAATTATATTTATACCCTACACGACCATAGTGCCCCAAGGACAAAGTCTATTGAATTTGGTTAGAATCGACCCATTATGTCTCCTAGTCCCCATACGATTGCCCTATCTAAAAATAGTTAAGCTCTCTTAAATTTCTTAGTTATAAAGATATCCAAACCAAATTCAGCAGAAATAAGTTCTATATAAGCCAAATTCGCACCACCAAATTTTATAACGATTGGTCCATAATTAATCATAGATCCCTTATGAGGTCCACTTCCGAAAAATCATTTCAGATTTCTTAAAAATGTTGGTATTGAAATAAAATTCGACACAAATAAGTTTCATATACACAGAAGACACTCCATCTAATTTTATGGCGATTGGTCCATAACTAAGTAGTATAAATGTTAGAAGAGATCTTCTCGGTGTAGGGTACCATATGGTTGGGCGTGACCAACTATTCTTTTTTACTTGTTTTTCTGTGGGTGTATGTGGAATGGCAAAACAAGCAAATGACCTCCAAGGATTTGCTGGCATAAACATAATATTTTGTACAAATGTGGCTAAATTTTAAATAGACAAAAATAACTCTGTTATTATGATGCGATATCAAGCACTAGTAACAGTCATTGCTTGATCAGCCTCATTTTCGAACTAGTGTGGCATTTGATTTTCGACAATCAAATGTTGGCCCTCTTAACCCATACTCGGTAATTTTGGTCATTAACAATGATATCAAAGTGAACATGTGCATCATCGCTTTACATGATTTTGTTCAAACTGTGGCCTCCAAACATTCTTTATTTTTAAAAAATTGTCAGCTGTCAAACTGTTTTTTGCCTTTTTTTTAAAGATTCCTTTTTTTATGTACAATAGGGTGGCCCTTACATATATTCTCCGTCATTAAAAAGACAAATGCTGTTTCCAAAATCGGACAACGTTTAAATGTTGCACATTTTATTAAAAAAAAAAAAAATTTTGAAATAACAAATTTTTTTTTAAATTTTTCAGTGAAAAAATTATTTGATGAAAAATGTTTTATTGTCAAAAAAAATTTGGATGAATATATAATGGAAAGTAAATCAAATGGGTTTTTTGCTTATATCTCAGCTGATTTCTTCGAATTTAAATAGATACCGAATCAAAACTATATCGGATATATTGATGTATCAATCATGGTTTAAACAGACATGGATATAGCCTCAGAACTAAGAATTTAACCCTAACACAAAAAAAATTTCAATGGACATTTCCACCGAAAGGTCCACCGAGATCAGAAAATTAAAAGTTTTTGAAAACACTTTGTTTTATTATATTACTACGTTTTTAACCTTTTTAAAATGTTGGTTTATTTCCTTAAATAAACCGGATACTTTTAATTGCAAAAAAAAAGCCGTTTAGTAGTTTAAAATTGTAACAACTCTTTATTTATTGAAAATGTACAACAACAACAGTTCAGATAGTCACTCAGTATCTTTATACACGTTTATTAAGTCGCAGAAATACACACACACACAGTTTTATAATGCACAAACTTAAATATACACGACAGTTGATGTTAACTCTAACAGCGCCTATGATAATCTCACTCACGACTGTCACTATTTATACACAGGCCATCTTTCGTTAATCTTCTACAATGATCTAAACGTACAAACTAGAACATTCGAATTCTAGAGCTTTCGAATGTTAATGTTAGCAGCTTAAACATTTAGTGTTGCCATACTTACAGACAATGCTAATAACCGCATGCTATCAACATTGTTGATAAGTAAAAGCTTCTACTGATGGACGTGTTTACAGACCGTTAAATTCAAATCGCTATTGCACATTCGTAACAATATTTTTTAATAGGGAACAATCATATTTAAATAATGTAAAGTAATTCTACATTTTTGCATAACTCATTTCGAGCAACTTTGCGCTCAAAGGCAACTTTTCTCATTTAAATATTTATAATTCACGTTTTGTTTGCTACAAGTTCTTCAAGAGAGACATTATGCATTGACTTTTGATATCTAAAATCATTCTGAGGGTACAAAGAATACACAAGAGTACTGTAAGTTTTTTTCTCTGCATTATCACATATTTCGATGTCGCGTTCGAAATTGGAAAGCAACATTTGTTATAAGTGCATCGAAAGTAAAAGCTTATCAAATAGTAAGTGCCCACAGAGATTTTTTTATACAATTAAAATAAAAAAAAATCTTACTTAAAAATAAAAAGATTTATGATCTTGGTACTTATATAGAGTTGGTCACGTGTGAAATTTAAAAATTTTAAAATTATTTTTTCTTACATAAATAAAATAAATCATGTAGATATGTATGCACAACACCACATTAATGGGGTAAAAATATATCTTATGCCGTCTAATCAGATTGAAAATATAATTTTGACAAAAATTTGGACTATTTTTGTTGCAATGGTCAAAAAGTAAAAGCAGATGGGCATGCGTATTCTGGAAAAAAACACTGCGTTTGATATTCCTGCTACTATTTTCATTTAAATTTATTTTTTCTTTGTATCTACACAATATTTTACCCTATGTCTGTACTTGATAAATTTTTGTTATGATAAACGTCTAAATGTTTGTCAAGATAAAGATAAAATTTCAAATCGTTCCTCAAGCTAAGCCAAAGTATGTACAAGTGTTTAAATTTGTACTTTTAATCCTCATTTAAAAACCTCTAAACGTTATTCAATTTTTAAAATTATCCGCACTTGGTTTTTTAGATGGCAGACAATAATTAAAAGTCCACTATTATGTGAATATAACATTCTAACTTATTATTTAGCAATTAGTTGAAATATTTTCTTTCTTAAACAAACCAATTACATTTTTTTTTAAATAAAAATTAACCAATTGTCCACTGATAATCAATAATGTGGAGAAAGTGTAGAAATCTCATAAAATAACATGGATCAAAAATGTATATTTTAAATGGAATTATACATTTTGTATATGTGTAAATTAAAGTATTTCCAAGAACTTAATACAAGTGGAAATTGTCATAAATAAATAATAATAAAAAAAAAATATTCAAGGAGACAACACACCATTAAATAAGTATAATACAGCAATATATCAATATTATAAAGAGACAGCTACCAACAGCCACCAGCACAACAACTATCAAATACAAAAGGTAAACGACAGCAGACAATATCTTCTTAGTCTGACAAGTAAAAAATATACATTTGGGAATTTTATAAAAAAAGTTGTATTTGAGAAATTGTAGACCTAATGATGCACTACACGAAGTTTTCACAAGAATTTTTAGGCTAAATACATGAAATATTAAAAAGCTATTTTTTTAACGTTTATAAAATTGTACAAAGACTATAATTCTACCCTTCATCATGAGTGGCATGGGTATATATAAGTTTGTCATTCTATTTGTAATTTATAAGTTTTTTATTTGTGACCTCATAATGCGTATGGGGTATTTCATGTCAAGTAAACCAACTTTTGAAATCGATGTCTTCCGATTGGGATGATCGCACTAAGACACCAAAAAGCTCTTAAATGAATAGACCTAAGTTTTCTTTTGAGAAAAAAAAAAAAAAAAAAAAGGGCCCATTTAGGAAAAAAGTTCAATTTTGCAAAAAAACAACTCAAAAATTGTATGACTTGGGTTACAAAATATTTATTTTGATAGAAAACCAACTCGCATCCCATTAAGCGACCAAAAATCTCTTAAAGGAATGGACTAAAAATTAAACAAGTAAGATAACTATATTCTGCGGTGCCGAATCTTATATACTCGTAACCAAATTATACTTCAAAATAAAAATTTTAAATATTTTTAGGTAAACAAAATTAATTTTTTTTTTTAAATTTAAAAAAAAAAAATTTTTTAAATTGTTTTTCAAAATTAAAATTTTTTTTCCAATTTTTTTTTTTAATTTTTTAAAATTTTTCTTTTAAATTTATTAGTGAAAAATAATATTTTTTTGGTAAAAAAAAAATTCGGGTTAAAAACTATTTTTCCTGATTTTGACCAATTGTAGGTCTAAATTACTATAGCCTTATATACATCGTTGCAATGGACTTTGAAATATCTATTATTAGATATCCATATTGTCTATATTAATGACTTAGTAATCCAGATATAGATCAAAAACAGGCCAAACAACGAGGTTGTCCCGATTTTTTCCTTATATCTCAGCCATTTGTGGACCGATTTTCTCGATTCTAAAAAGTGAGCGAGCCGGAAGAATTCACTAAATATTGATGTATCAATAATGTTTATAAGTTATTTGGGGGCATGGCTATATCGACAACAAAGTTTTTGACATTGCAAAAAAGTAAAAATTTGTACGTTTTGAGTTACAAAATATTTATTTTGATAGAAAACCAACTCGCATCCCACTAAGCGTCCAAATAGGTCTTCAAGGAAAATATTGCAACCGTTTAGTAGTTTAACATTTGTAACAACTCTTTATTTATTTAAAGTGTACAACAACAAAAGTTCAGATTGTCACTCAGTGTATTTATAAACGTTTATCAATTCGCAGAAATGCACACGCACTTTATAATGTACAAACTTAATTGTACAAGACAGTTGATGTCAACTCTAACAGCGCCTATGATAAACTCACTTACGACTGCAACCTCTGCCACTTTTTATACACACGTCATCTTTTGGGAATCTTCTACAATGCTCTTAACGGACAAACTAGTATGTTCGAGTTCTAGAGCTTTCGATGTCAATGTTAGCAGCTTAAACATTTAGTGTTGCCATACTGATAAACAATGCAAAAAACCGAATGCTATCATAATTGTTGATAAGTAGAAGCTGCTACTGATGGACGTGTTTATAAACATGATGAATGCTGCAGGCAGTCGTTACAGACTGTTATATTCAAATCGATATTGCAAATTTCTTTTGAAAAAAAGTGATGAAAATCCTATTAAGAAATTTTCTATTATATTTATTTATCAAAGATAAAACTATTCTGAACAAAGTTTAAAAGTAGTGTGAAGAAAATTTTTTAAAGTTTTCAAATTACAATATGATAAATTTCAAAGTAAACTAAAAATATATATGTTGAATTATGAAAAGTGTTTTATATTCAAGGTATATTTCTAACAAAAAGATCCATTTAAAAAATAGTCAAAAAAATTTTTAATTTTGGAAAAAAAAAAATAAAAAAAAAAGTTATATTTTTTTCCGAAAGATTGAAGACATAACTATCTAAACTATTTGGGACACATTTTGATAACAATAGGTAAAAAGTTACATGGATGAGAAAAAACACCTCCTTGCCCAAAATGTCAAATTTTGACCCCTCTAACTCAGAATGTTCTTAAAATGGTGTCTGAATTACTATCCAACTAATTATGGTGCAAATTTCAACCCAATCGGAAGACATCGACTTCAAATGTTGGTTCACTTGAGATAAAATGCCCCATAGTTAGTTACTTGATCATTATAGATAGCACATTCGATATAGCGCCATGCCCGTCTGTCCGTCTGTCCGTCTGTGTGTTGAAATTAATTTACCGTAGCCCTCAAATAACATACGTATATGATTCATACATCAATATATCTGTTGTAACCTGGTATCGGTTGCTATTTAAAATCGGTTAAAATGGCCCATAAATGATTAAGATGTGATCAAAAACCCAAGACTACCTAGATTTTTTACCTATTTTTTTTCAATATCTGAAGACTGATTTTTTTCAAATATGTCTCTAAATATCAATCTCGAGAAGTCCCATGGCCCCACTCTGAATATTATATATGTTACATATAATTAAGTTAAAATATCTAACCAAATTTTTACTTAGTTTTTAGATGAACATTGTTCACTACTGCAGCTGAAATTATTCAACCATCTCCAGTAATAAATCCATGATCAAACTAAGCGAGAAAATAAACAAAACTGAACACCCAAGTTTTATACAAAACTACATTTTACAACTAATTATTGTAGAGTGTCTGTGTAGGGACATGATATTAATAGAATAAGCAGAATGTACAAGAACAAAAAAACAAAAATGAAGAAATTTTTCAATTAATTTTGATTTGCAAAACAATTGCTTGAAGAGAGAGACTCAGTAGGTTTCTATAAAGAAAATTCATTGAAGCATAAATTAATTTTAAAATGATTAAAGTTTGTCTTTTATATATATACGAATTTACAGATTTAACAATGGTTGGTTTGTATTGATTTTTTTGTTTAATTTTGAGGCCAGCAGTTGTGATTGATGTATGCTGTGAACACTAAGCAACAAATTTCGGGAAATCTTTTTCCTACTTGGTGATTTCAAAGCTAAATATACAAAGTCTAAAGGACCAATAAAATCTTTTCAATATTAGAATCAATATCTGTTTATTTGAAACGTCTTGACTGTATGCAATCGAATCGTAATCACAAATTTATAAAGGCCTATATACATCATTTTGAAATCGCATTTAATCGGAATTATTGAAAATTCTTTCAACATTTGTGTTGAAATGAGTTCAAGTATATAAAAATTTGAAATTTTAAAACACCTATTTAACAAGTTTAGTAAATTGTCAAACATATTTAAAATAAATTTACCAACAAAATGCAATTTAAACACACTTAAATTGCAATATAATAATCGTATTACTTTGAGCATACCCAGCTCATATTGAATTACTTTAATATATACAAAGAAATTGAATTTACAAAATGTGTAAATATGTAGACTGATTACCCAGTAACCAATATAATTATTTATTTACTTGGCTTTGCAAAACTGGTAAATTTGTGTGAATTTATGCTGTTGCATCAAAGCCATACAATTGTGCGAATGTCTGTCTGTCAATCAATCTACATGTATGTGTTTCTGTTTTTCTCTAATTAAATGGCAATTATTTCAACATTTTCCTAACACTTGAATGATTTCTAGCATTGATAAGATAAGATTCCTAGCAAGGAAATTGTGAAAGGCCTTCTCTATAGAAGCCTATTTAAAAGCTATTATTTTTCTTTTGAAAAATTTACAAATTACAAACTGTTTTTTTAAAAGGCTTTTGAAATGGATTAACGCTTTTTTTTGTAGAATCAATATGTGTTAACAGATACCAGAACTAAGGAGTGAGATAGAAAAATTCTTTATATCAATTTCCATGCTCTGTTTTTGGCCTCTAAATTTTTAACAGAGTTCCTGTCAGGAACTTTTTGAGCCTTGTATGTTTTTAAACCTGCATTAGCTTTAACTTTTCGTACCAAATAGTCCGAGCACTGAGCTAACCGGGCAGCTTTACTACCGGATGTGTTGGGGGCTCTTTTGAAAATGCTTTCTATTTTTTTGGCTTTATAAACATAATGTGGACCATTCCTTCTACCTGAACGAGGTTTTCTGGGGACTAGGGACTAGGTATTAGGGACTAGGGACTGGGAACAAATGTAAATGTATTTAAAGGCCTACTGGAGGGCTACTTTTCTTCTTCTTATTTTCCCCTGTGGATATTTATAATAAACATTCCCTATTTACAGTCAGATACACTCAGACAAAACAAAACAAACAAAAAACATCAAATGTGTAGATGTCAATGAACAGCCACTTAAACATCTCTTACACACGTAAATATAATGTAACTAAATTACATACCTACATATGTACGAATGTACAATTGTACATACATATTTGTATTCATGTTTCATGTCAGGCTGAAAAGTCGAATTTATTTTTTTATTTTCGAAAATGAAAATTAATAAAACTAAATGACTTTAAGGACTTAGATAAGTAAGTTATTACAATTGTATTTATTTATTCTTCATTTATTTTCCGACAGATAAAAAAAAAATTAATGAAGAACAAGTAAGAGAGCTATGTTCTTATATACCCTTCATTAAATTATACTTTAAAATACAAATTTTTTTCTTTTTTGGGTAAACAAAATTAAAAAATTATTTTTTCAAAATTGTTTTTCCAAATTTTTAAATTTTATTTTTACAAATTTTTTATTTATTTTTTGGTAAAAAAAATTCGGATTAAAAAATATTTTTCCCGATTTTGACCCATTGTAGGTCCATATTTCTATAGCCTTAAATACATCGTTGCAATGGACTTTGAAATATCCGTATTGTCTATATTAATGACCTAGTAATCCAGATATGGATCAAAAATATACCAAAAAAGCCATTTGTGGGCCGACTTTCTCGATTTTAAATAGCGACCGAGCCGAAAAATTCCCAATATATTGATGTATCAATCATGTTTGTAGGTTATTTGGGGGCTACGGAAAGTTGATTTCAACATACATACGGACAGACGGACATGGCTATATCGACTTCGCTATCTATAACGATCCAGAAGATATATACTTTGTGGGGTCAAACTTATATATACCCCTGCCACTCATGGTTAAGGGTATAAAAACAAGTACATATTTTAAATCAATTTTGATTGGCTTTGAATTAACAAAAAGGTAATAGTTAAAAGATGGAATGGAATTTTATTAAAACAGTACTTATGATTATAAGTCAGCCATTACTAAACTACTTCTAAGTAATACACATGGTATGAAGTAGTTATTAAACAGTAGTAGTTTAAAATTGCAACCATAAACATTTTAGTAAAAGTGGATACTTATGTTTACAAAGGGAAAATTGTTTGTTATTCATATGATATAAAAGTAAAACATCGATTGGAAAATTGCCTAGCTATTGAACATTACTCAGACCTGTGACACTTATAAAAGAAAAATCCCACAAAAATATTACTGGTATTGTAAATTTTTATAATCAAATAGTACGTTTTAAATAAAACACAGGTATTTGGATTAAAACTCATAGAAATACATATTTTTTCTTGGTTAAGTGCAGTCGTTTTTTTTTTCAAATCCTCATTAAATTGTCCCAATAAGTTGGCATAGATAGTGCGTGCATCCTAATAAACGGTGGCAAAATTTTAAAATTTCTATTTTGAAATGCCTATAACACGGAAATTATATAGGAGATAAATAGCACACGCAAGCATGTTTTTTCAGGACCTAGACAAGCGCTTTCCAAAAATATAAAAATCTTTGAAATCGGATGAGAAACAAAAAAATGTAACATGTCGAAGGTATAGGGTACCTTTGAGTCCCCATTTGCAGGGTCCGTTTTAATAACGACGAATACTCCTTGGCTACGTCCACGTGAAATTTTATTCCGATCGGACCGTTTAGAAATCCAAGATTTATTTCCAAAAAATGTTGATATTGACCACTGTGCCACCTTGGCCTTCTTTGGCACGAATTAGCTATCAGGTGTGTTGTGGTGGATCCACGACTATGAAAACTCGTCCATATTGCGGTTGAACAACGACAACAACTCTTGCGAAATTGTCACACAATTGCATTTGTGGTTGATTGTGAGCAAACACGGCACCTATCTTGCGGAAAGCTTTCTCATACCCAAGTGATCATTCAAAATTGAAACTAATCAGCCATGTGGTATGCCTATAGCTTCCACAATCTTTCGCACTTTCAATATCTGATCGGACAACACTATATTTTGAATTTTTGACATCTTCTTGACGCTCTCGACTGAGCGTCAAGAACGTTTGACATCTTCCGTGCTTGTACGCCCACAACGAAATTCAGTTTTTACCATTGAAATTGATTGTGCAGAGTTTCCACATTATTTATTAAGCATAGCCTTCATTTGAGTGTTGCTTTTTTTCCCATAAAAATAATGCTTAAGGAGCTCACGGAATTCATTTTTTTAAATTTTCTCCTCAAGTCACGCTATAGTCTGCTATCAATGGCTGTAAAACACACACTAAATGACGCAGCTTGTTCAAATTTTGAATTGGTAGATACCTGTTAACAGGAGCAGTGTTGCTCTTTCAGTAAAGATACCAACAACTCAGAAAGCCATGGACTTATTGACCCGCCCTCGTATCATGAAATCTTTCTCTTTTTTTCGCATTAAACACATTAATAAGCTACCTCTAGCTTGTAAATAAGTAATACAATTTGTTAAAAGTTCGTTCATATATGAATTAACGGAAATATTTAGAAAATAAATTTAAATTAAAACCTAGTCTTTGGGGTTATTTAAAATCGCTAAAATGACAAGATTATTCCAATGTAAATATATTGTATAGTATCCCAGTAATTCTACATTAACTATATAAGTATTCAGTATCCCTTTTAGATAGTAATATTCAGTAATATTTAGTAACTTGGCAGACTCAAATGTATATATTTTTTGTGGATCACTTAACATGCATGTGATATTTGTAATGTAGAGATAAGCTAGAGTGAAGTCAATTATCACTTTTTTTTAAATAAGCTAAAACCAAAACCAGTAATCTATTGGAGAGTCCATTGTCATTAAGTGTACTTTTATAGTTCACTGTATAAAAGTTTAGTCTTTGTAATCTCTGTAGGCCACTCACATGTTAAAATAACTAATAGCACAGTTAATTCTGTAACCAATGATGACTTCTTATCTTATTTAAAATCACTAATTCGGTACAGTTACCCAGAACTACTGGGATTTAAGTCGATGTATTTGAGTTTTAAATATACAATGTTATATAATTAACACTGTATTTATTAGTTTATGTTTCAATGAACAAGCAACAAAATCCCAACAATTATTAGACTAATAATAATGATGTTTTGTTTTTAGTTCTAGGAAGTTAATAATGTAGCGATATTGTTTGTATATAATTAATATATATTTAGTGGTTTAAAACATTGGTAGGCAAATAGAGGCATTTAAGTTGTGTGTATGTATGGGTAAAAAATAAAATAACCGCAACAACATCAAGCAACTGAACGTTCTATTACTCTCTATTATTTACATTCGGGTTGTGTGTGTGTAAATTGACGGAAATCTTCGTAATCTGAACAATATGAACGCCTAGCAATGGTTTAAAATTAAGAGAAATTAAATGTTACTAGGAAACGTAATAAGAGCATATGTGTAGATAAATCTAAGTAGTTATAGACGTATTTATGTACTAGTGTTGTTTGTCAATTATTCTAGTTTTATTTTAATTAAATACAAGTTCAAAATTGTTTTCTATTCGAGTGATCGCTTAATTTTTCAAATTTTCTAGATTATTTGAATGAATAACGAGTAAAAAATAAACAATTTGATTGTTGCACTGAGTAAATAAGCAAAATCAATAATAATATAATAAATTAGAGCATTTTAAGTCTCTAGAAATATTTATCTATATATTGTTGATTGAAAGACTTCAGATTCCAATGTATCCGTATCGATGTCCGTCCGTCTGGCTAGCTGGCTGGCAAACATTGTACGCAAAATACAGCTCACAATTTTGAAGATATTTCGATGAAATTGGTTACCTACTTTTATGATGATCGGTCCATAATAAGTCATAGTTCCCACTTCCGAAAATATCTTTAACGAGCATAAATCTCTTAAAAATATTGGCTTCCACATAGAATTCAACAGAAATAAGTTTCATATAGGCATAAATTACACTACCTAATTTCGTGGAGATCGGTCCATATAGACTTTCGAAAATGAGTTAATGAAGTTTTAAAAGAAAAAGGTTTTTGCTCATTTAGTTACTCAGGTTAAGTTAGGTTTTATAGGCAGCCACTCATGAATCTGCTCACTTGGTTCCATATAAAACTGATCCCATTGTGCTACCCAAGAAATAAACAGCTGTATATTTATTCGCCATGCGTTCTTTCCAAAGTAAACCAACCAGATTCTTTGATGAAGGAATGGATGCGTCTCAGATTCATTCTTGAGAACTCATCTAAACACTAGAGGAAGGGGGTTCATGCATGCGTTCCCTCAAGTCTCCTCCTTTTCTTCGTTTCGACAGCTTCTACAGTAGTCGTTAAACCGTAGGCCCATTCTTCTAGCATATGTTCTACTTATGCACCGTACCGTAATAAAAGAAACAATTAGCCTTGTTTGCTCACGACGGAATTAAATAAGTAGATTCGTCATGCCGGCATCGTGTACGGGCCTGGTCGACCTCGAGATAACACAGTTGGATTCATTAGTGCTTCTCTTCTGTGCAGTATAGTTTCTGCCGTACAACCATCTTACATTTTACAAGGGAAATACCAGAAAAGGGATCGATTGCCTGCACAGAGAAAACAGATTCGTGATAGCAACTGAATTTGTTGCCAATCGAATGATTCTACCTTAGTGGCCGAATTTTACAGTTGTGGCTACTATATTTTGGAAGGGGTAGAAAAAGTTTGGTTGCTTCAACTGAAATTCTTCTTTATCAACTGACTTTCGGTTCTATCAACAGATAGAACCGTCTATGTGTACAGCCGTATCATTCGATTGGCAACAAATTCGGTTGCTATTACGAATCTGTTTTCTCTGTGTACTCAGCCATCATCGTTCTCCAGGGAACCATATAACCGTAAATTTAGAATGTCTAGCTATCTCATTTAGGGATACCTGACATTCCTCGATGAACCTAGATGTCATGAAGACACCCGCTATTCCGTTAACGGCAGCCTTGCTATCATTAAATATACAGATATCTCCAAATATTCGATAATACGAAGGCGGGTAAATAAGTCCCTGACGTTTTGAATTTTAGTGTTTTAACTGAAAAGGCAACACTGCTCCTGTCAATAGGCTTCTGTCAGTTACCTCCAGTCAAAATTTGAACAAGCTGTGTCGTTTAGTTTGTATTTGACAGCCATTGATAGCATACTACTTCGAGACTTGAGGAGAAATTGGAAAAACGTGAATTTCGCACTATTTTTGCGGAATAAAACCATCACTCAAATAAGGGCAAAGATTGATAAATACTATGGGTACTCCGTACCATCAATTTTAATGGTAAAGCGGTGGTTTACTGATTATCGTTGTGGCAGTACACGCACGGAAGATGCCGAACATTCTGCATGCCCACTTGAGGTTTCTACACCCGAAATAATTGAATAAATTACAATTGAACAAATTACGATATTGCCCGACCGGAGATTGAAAGTGCGAGAGATAGTGGAAGCCATTGGCATCTCACATGGCTCAATGGTTTCAATTTGTGACTTGGGTAATAGAAAGCTTTCGGCATGATGGCTGCCGCGTTTTCTCACAATCGGCAGAAATCCATGAATTAGGCTACGAAAAGCTACCTCTTTCGCCCTGTTCTTCGGATTTTGCCCCGAGTGACTATTTCTTGTTTCCAAACCTGAAGAAATGTCTTGGCGGAAAGAGAGTTAACTCCAACGATGAAATCATCTCTCAAAAAATATATATTTTGATAACATCGACAAATCTTATTTTTTGAAAGGGATAAACAAATTGGTGAAACGTTGTACAAAGTACATAGAGCTGAAAGTAGAATATTTTGAAAATAAAATAATTTTTTATCCAAAAACCTTTCATTCATTCAAAAAGTCACTTCTTTGACCCAAAATTCGAAACTTGACATAAAATGTGTAATCTTTACACGTTATCCGATTTTGTGAAAATTATAAAATTTGTTTTTAAGATGAGGGAGAACAATTTAAATCTAGGGAGCTTCGAAAATACAAAAACTAAAAATAAAGGTCAACCTAATATAAATATTATAAAGTATGTATATACATTAGAGCGACTCACTTCGTATGGGGAAGAAAAACGTATTTATAATTTTTCTCAAAATATTTTCTCATTCATAAGCTAGACCGGTTTTGAAGAACGTCTTTTTAAGCTATTTTTAAAATATTTGTTTTTTCTCGGAAAACTTCACAAAAAAACATTCTTCCCCTCCATACGAACTGTGAGTCTCTCTTATGTATATATGCACGATTATTCTTAACTGCAAAGGATATACAAATTTCTACTAAAAAAAAAAATACACACACACAGGAGTATTAAAAATCATTCGTTTCAATTTCCTATGCTTTCCATTTTGTATGTATTATTTTTTTTTTTGTTCTAAACTTTTGCTTTTTTAAATTTTGTTCATTCTCTATTCTATACAATAAGAGTATTAAGTATTGAGCTGTTGTATTATATTCCATTTCATACAGTTATTTTGTGCAGAAGTTTTGTATGGAATATTACTTCCACCGAAACAACAACTGCTGTGTATGTAATATGCCTGCCTACTATTTAATATAGTAACTACTACTGTTGTACGTTTTCCTGTCTCCTTCCCTTTGATTTTGTGTACGAACGTAGTCTTTTGTCTTTTGGTTTTTTCCCAGAATTTCTTTCGTTGTATAGTACTATTATGTTTCAATATCTAGATAGTTTTTCGCTTTTTATAGCCTTCATCATCAGTGGGGCAGAGAAGGGGGGTAGGGTATAAAATAGTTTGTAAAATCATAAATAAATCCCCTCTATTTGTATGTGTAAAACACGCTCACGTGTAAAATATAATATCAAAATGATTGAGATTTATTAAAAACGTTTACCATAGTCCTAAGTAGTTTACTATTAAATCTCAGCAAAATCGGTATTTTAGATAACAAGTTGTTAACCAAAATCTCGAAGTATTTTTTGTAAAAACTGATTAAAATTTATTACTTATTACGGTTGCTTAGTTTGGTGTTGTAATGCGTATTAACAAGTTGGTTCTTGTATTTTCTTTGGTATATAAGAAAAATCAACTGGATTGTGAGAATGTTGAATGAATCTTAATTTGAATAATTCTAGGAAGATGGTATTTACGATTCTTCACAGACGATTAAGCTTTCTAAGTTTTTTTTCCATATTCGTTAACTACCTTCTTGTCACTGCCCTCGTTAAACTGTTGTAATTTTTTTTCGTTAGGAAATGAATTTAGGTCCTTTTTATTGTTTAAACATACTTTAATTTTTATTTGATTTGGTTTTATATAAAATTTTGCCAACTTCAAAAATAAAACAAAAATAATAATTCTACGGATCGCGGTAATTTCCTCGATTCAAATAGAGATAGATTTTCTTAATTTTTCACATAAATCGATTTTTAACGATTACAATTTTTATACCCATCATATGTAAAATGAAACTGTCAAACTTTGAGGTATGGTAAATGATCGTTAAACGAAAACAAAAGTTGGTAAAGTAAAAAAATTGATTACTCTGATTTTTAGTTATTCAGAGTTGGCAGATGTGCCCCTATGGCGCATGGTCCCCCTTATTAATATTAGACATCCTGTAGCTCAAAGAAATTGCTTAATATTTATGGTAAATGTCTAAAAATTTCAGTTGACTTTTCTTTTACGAAATCAACTACAGTAAGGCACTGTAACAGCTCTAAAGAAAATTTAAATTTGTGTTAATACAATTCGAATTTTTCATGACTTTTTATGCTATTTTTTTTAAATATTTTCTTTAGTGGACGCTTTCAACCGTCTCCGTCTGGTTGACTAATGCTTAGTCAGAATGTTTTTTATATATAGTGAAATTTAAAGCGATGTACATACCTGATAAATGTGCTATACTTATTTTAGTTTTACGTTTTCATTCGTTATTTTTTTGTTTCCTATAAAATTCTTTGTGTCTTTTGTTACATAAAAGTTTTACAATTAATATTCTTTTTTTTGGGGGGGGGATACTTGCATTAGTTAGATACATGAGTGTGTTATATTAGCTGGTGAAAAATGTATTACAGAGCTAGTTTTTGTATATGGAAATTATTTTATATTTTTGGTATAAAAATACACTAGCTAGTAAAGACATTTATAAAACTCCATAAAAGTAAACCATTTTTTGTAATTTTTCATCCAACTTGTTGCATTTTTAATTACTTTGTATTTAAATAACTGTTTTACACTGATTTTATGCTTGATTTTTTTCCTGTTTATAGATAATTTTTATTTACAAAAAAAAAAAAAAAAATTAATATATAAATCACTTTATAAACAACTTATGCCACATTATAAAATGTTTGTTTATTTAAGCCATCTTTTTTTTTGCAGTTGTTATTTTTGTCAGTAGTTTTATCACATTTTATCTTTATTATTTTTTTGTAGCCCAGCAAAAAAAAAGTAAAAAAAAAACAAGAATAACAGCCACATTTTTATGGTCCATATACCAGCCAAACATTACCCTTAGGCGCTTTTAATGATAACTGCTTACAAATATACACATTTACAACACTACACAGCATTATCTACTGTAAAGAGCTAAAACTGAAAATAGAAAGGAATATATTTACGTTAACACATAATAAACAGCAGCAGCAAAAATGTATTAACGCCTTAAGGGTGAATTTTATTAATGAAGCCCATAAGGGGGGCTCAAGCAAATTGATATTTTTGTTAAACAAGTGAAAAACTCTTAAATTTTTAGAAATGAAATATTTACTTAAGAAATCTGAAATGTTAGTGTTCTAATAAATATTAAACAAGCTAAAAAAATCCTCTGGTTTTGTTTCAAATATACAATTATGATGACTTTGTCGAATTTCTTATATCAAATTCATGAAAATAAAGTGTCTCCTAATAGGGGCATTTCAACTTTGACTTTTGCTAGCGGCCATATTGTTGAATTGACGGGCAATTATTTATTTCGATTTGCCAAAACACCATGGAAGGCTATAGCGTTTTACAACACGTGCAAATGATAAAATTGTTTTATCAAAGTGGGTTTTCTCTTCTGACCCTAATTTTCATAAACAAATCATCTTCAGCGATGAGGCCAATTTCTGGATGAATGGGTACTTCAATAAACAAAATTTTGAATTTGGGACGATACCAATCCACATAGAGTTTACAAAAAACCGAAAAATTTCAAAACCGCGGTTTCGGTTTTAAAAAACTGAAAACCGATCGGTTTCGGTTCGGTTTTGGGTTAATTTATTAACTATTAAATCAGTTGATAATATAGGAAATGCTATACAAATTTAAAGTTCAAGCTTGACGAGTGTTCAAGAGGATAAAGGAAAATTGGTACATTTTCTTTTAATGGTACCTTTTTAATGCATTAAATTAGTTAGTTTATATACATTAAAATTGGCAAATATGCTTCTCAATAAAGAAATAATCAATAATAGGGTGCTTAATTGTATTATGATACCAAAAATGGAGAACTAAAATAAACTAAGGAGTATTTTTTCGTTCTGCAAATAGTACTTTTTTATTTTCTATAATATTGAACCTAGAATCAGGAAATTACTTTGAAGTTTCAAACTTGACAGTGGAAAGTGTGGAAAAATGTTACTTTTTCTTCTAATGGTACTTTTATTATATTAAATTATATTGTTTCTGAGTAAAGAAAGAATCAAGGATGGAGGGCATAATGATATTGAGATAACAGAAACTATTATTGAAATGTCTATAATGTTGAACCTATAAGCAGGAAATTAAACACACATGATCCTGACTGAGTTAGAATATAAAAAAGGGATTTGCAGGTACTTTTTACAACTAATAGTACTTTTTGAATATTGTATACCGATGGACCTAGAAACGCGAATTCAAAAGGGATAATTAATGTTATTAGTTTTCTTTATTGTAAAGACACTTTTTGAATATTTTATAATAATAAACCTTAAAATTGAAAATTAGGCACAAATGATTCTGATTTTTTTAATGGACACAGAAATATGAAATTAGACATTCATGATGCTGAGTATAAAAACAAAATGTTGGTCTTTTTGGTACAGAAGCCACATTACAATGAATCAATAAACATGAAACTATAGACATATTTTCCTGAATTAGTATTAATTCACAAAGGGAGACTTAATAGTACTATTTCTTTCTTCCAATTGGGGTGGCAAAGCGCACCGGGTCAGCTAGTACTCCATACTTTTATCGGATATTTGAAAATAACTTTGTTACAAACATTTTGCATAATTTAGCCTGCAAAAGGCAGCCTGCTACATCATCTGAAGCAATTATTGTAATACAAGTTAAAAAATTTTAAGAAATCTTAAGATATTTTTAACTATTTGTGTTTAGAGATATTGGATGGAAAAGTTTGTTTCTCATTTCTAAATTTTGAATATTTCTACTGAAAATAGACTAAAAGTCAAAACCGAAGAATAATTGTCGGTTTCGGTTTCGGTTTTAGGCCTTGAAAAACCGCGGTTTCGGTTTCGGTTAAAACCGAATTGGAAACTCTAAATCCACATGAGATCCAAGATCATCCAATGCATCCAGAAAAAGTCCCTGTTTGGTGTGGATTTTAGATCGGTCCATATTTTTTTGAGAACGTCTTTTGCCAGACCATCACAGTCAACGGAGAATGATGTGGGTCTATGATTACCAATTTCTTTTGGCCTGAATTGGCTTATATGGACACCAATAATTGACGGATATAGCTTTCAAAAACATTTGCAAATGATAAAATTGTTTTAACAAAGTGGGTTTTCTCTTCTAACCCCAATTTTCATAAACAAATCATCAGCGATGAGGCCCATTTTATATTGAATGGGTACCTCACCAAATAAAATTGTCGAACTTGGTACGATACCAATCCACATGATATCCAAGAGCGTCCCTGTGTGGTGTGGATTTAGCACTGGCAGCGTCATTAGTCCTTATTTCTTCGAGAACGATATTGGAGAAACCATCACAGTCAACGGTGAGCGCTGTAGGTCGATGATTACCAACTTCATTTGGCCTGACACCAAGTTGTGTGGCTACGTACCACACAACTCATGCCACATTTGATATTCCGCACGAGCGGTTTACGGGCATGGACATCCCAAGTGGAGAAGATGTGAACTAGTCATCGAGATCGGGCGATTTTTTGTGGGGTTTTCTTAAGTCGCGTGTCTATGCAAATAAGCCACAAACCTCAGCGGCCCTCAAATTCAACATAACACAGGCCATTTCTCAAATTCAGCCTGATTTATGAGCCAGAGTAATGGAAAATTTTTCATTTTGTTTAGTTAATAAAAAAATGTATTAATTTTTGAATACATTTTTTTATTAACTAAACAAGTAGTATTTGTTTGCATGTACCATCTCTGCGTATGAGTATTATTGAGTAATCGTAACAAGTATACGCAAAACTAAACTCATACAATACTTTTCCCAATTACAACAATTAAAAAAATCATGAAGTTAAATGTTAAAAAAAATTCCAATTTAAAATTGTTTTTTATATGTTTGTCATTCCGTTTGTAATTTCTACATTTTTCATTTGCTACCCCATTAAGTATATATATAGCGGAGTCGATATAGCCATGTCCGTCTATCCGTCTGTCCGTTTGTCGGTTGAAATCTACTTTCCAACTCTCCTAAATAACTTAAAAACATGATAGATGCATCAATATATCGAAAACTCTTCCAATTCTATTGCTATTTGAAATCGAGAAAATCGGCCCACAAATGGCTGAGATATAAGGAAAAATACAGGACAACTTCAATTTATTTAACTATATTTTACCCCGAATTTTTTTTTTCACCAAAAAATTTTTTGTTGTAAAATTTTTTTCACAGTTAAATTAAAAAAATTAAAATTAAAAAAAAGGTTTTGACCAAATTTTTTTTTTTTTTTTTTTGCTAATAAATTAAAAAAAAAATTTTTTAATTTTGTTTACCTAAAAAAATATTTAACTTTTTTTTAAAAGTATAATTTTGTGAAGGGTATATAAGATTCGGCACAGCCGAATATAGCTCTGTTACTTGTTTTTATTTCATTTGCCTATAGATGTCAAAATATAAAGAATTGATGACATCGACAACCCATTATACTTGGATAACGAATAAAATTGTATGCAATTTTCAAATCCAAAATGTTTTATTTTCAAAAACTTTTTTTTAACGAAATTTTAAAAAAAATCTTCAGCCTTTAGTAGCAAAAGTAGCATGAACCTTGAGAAAAATATATTGGAAATCCTCATGGATATGAAAGAAGAATAATTTCAAAGGACATTATTTAAAAATATTCGACCTGAAAAATTGAAACAAATAAATTTTTTCAATTTTCAATTTTTTAAAAATATTATACTAATATGATGATGGTATCTACAATTATTATGAATTTCTTTAAATTTTAAACCAACATAAATTTTGAGAATTTATGACAAAAAAATGTTTTTTGTGAAAAAAAAAATTCGGGTTAAAAACTATTTTTCCCGATTTTGACCCATTGTAGGTCCAACTTATTATAGCCTTATAAATATTATTGCAATGGACTTTAAAATATCTATCATTATATATCCATATTGTGTACCATGTCTGACAGAATTATTGAAGATTTGGATCCCGAAGTTATCTGGGGTCTTCAGAAAGTTGATTTCAACAGACAGACAGACAATCAAATATATGATTGCTCCAATGATACGAATGATAACTTAAACATATGAATACCGCAATCATATACATAATTGCACTGACTATAATATTGTTTAAAAATGTTCAAAAATGTTGAAATGATTATGGTAAACATGTACAACTATATTTTTTTTTCTCAGGGTGTTCGCTTATAGGGAGTTCATTGAAGCATTTTAATGTCAATTTTAAAAGCAAAAAAAAAAAAAAAAATTTTTAAATTTTTTTAATTTTAAACCAACATAACTTTGGTTTATATTTGCATTAGTAGCGGGGAATACAACTACAAAATGGCGTACGGTATAACAATTTTTGAATTTAAATTTAAAAATCATTTTAGGGTTAAAAAATTTTTTTATTTTTTTTTATTTTTTTATAATTACATGTAATTCTTTTATACCAACAAGCTAAATAAAATAATAAAATCTAGCAAATAAACATTAAACAAACCAAACGAAAAAAAATATCAGCAACAAGTACAACTCAACAACTTATTATACTGACAAAACAAAAAAAAAAAAATCAACACAAAATTATGTGAACATTTTGGAATTTGTATAGAGAGTTATATAAAAATAGACATACCCTCACGCTTTGACATATCAACAGCAACCAAATAGCAACCAAACTATTTAATTGTGACAAACTCAAAAGCATTTTAACCGAAAAATAAAAATGTCCAAAAAAACAACTAGAAAGGACTATTGTTGTCCTTTCTGTACAAGTGTAAAGTTATAAAACCATTACACACTTACTTATTATCATCCATAAAAACAAGAACAGACAGACTGACAGGCAGGCAAACATGTGTGTTTATGCTGGTGAATGTAATACAAAGGGCATGCCAGCCATACTTTAAGTTGGTTAACATTTTGTAACAAAATCCAAAACACAACCAAAAACAAAAATATATTATATACAGTAGGCTAATCCTTGGATATTCGATGCTCCCAAGGTTTAAAATTTGTCTCCCTTTTCTAAAAACTAAGTGCTAAACATTTTAGCAACAGTTAGTGCTGAAGGACAGAGAACAATTTTAGACCTTGGGAGCATGGAAAATCTAAAAAGTACAAAATAAGGACCACCCTAATATACCTACATACATACATATATACATATAAAGGAATAAAAGGACAAGGAATAAATAAGTTGTGGCAAAATATAAACAAATAACAAAAATAAAATAAAAGTAAAAGGAAACAAGGCGCGTTTACATCTCTTGGCAAACGCTAGTTAGTAGGTTCCATACACTGTGCAATTTTTAGAATAAGTTGAAAGAATATTTAATTTCTTGTCTTTTATTCTCTGCCATTTTAATATCTGGCTCATTTTAATTCATTAACATTTGATTAAACAATTTATTTTAATTTCCAAAGGAATAAGCTTTAATATATCATAGTTTATACTGTTTATTTAATTTTCTTATACAATTTTTAAAAAAGGTATTCAAAAGGATGACCGCTGAGTTGTATAAATAAATACAAAAAATACTTTATTGTTTGGGGAAGTTGAATAATTTGGCTTGCGTTAAAGAATATATAAATATGTATGATTATAATACAAGAAACGAGCACTTGATTTTTCAAATGCAATTAAGGAAATGTCAAACAAATCTTTAAGGTTTAAATCAACAAAATCATAATTATCTGTAAAACATAGTAAATTTTGCACGAATATAACCTTATTCCAATAGCACAGAGTTACAATTTCACGTATGTAGTTAGTAACAAGTTACACGATACACGATACAGATAACCCACCAACACAATGCCTCTTTTTAGTTGTTAAACATACTCTTACAGCACAATCATACTTGAAAATACTTACCCACTTACTTGCCACAAACACAAGCAAACAAATACACAACATAATAATGCCGTACTTGCAACATACCGAGAAATGTTTCGAAAACAAAGAAATTTTTCATGTTTGGTTTCCTTGTTCATAATCAAATACCAAGAAATACTCATACAAACAAACATCCACACACACACACACACACACATATTTAACAATATATTCATCAGTATGTATGTATGTTTGTATGTATGTATTTAGTAGGTATTATATTGTATTTTGTAAATACTTTAACATGGATAGGATACTAAATTGTGGGTGATGAACAATGATAATAATGATGTTGTTGTCGTCTTCGTTGAGCAATAAAGGATCATGTTATTATCATCAATTCCATCATTTTATACTTGTATGTTTCTTATTTTATTGTCAATAAAATACCTCAACCGAAACTATTTTAGTCTGTATATGTATCATTTATAGAAATAAATGAGAAACCATAATTTGTATGCAAATAGATAAAATAAATAACAGCATTAATGTTATTTGTATACACTAATAAGCGTTAAGTAAATGGCAGTCACCAATCCTGGTCAGGTATTTAGGGGGAGGGGTTAAATAAAGTAAAATTTATTTTACATTTTTTTCTTTTTTTCCTTTTTTTATATGCTTTATTCCCCCTAAGCTTTTCAGTTTTAGGGGGAATAACCGCTCCTGAGTAAGGGTTAACATAAATTTCCCAGCAGTTTTACAAGTAGTTATGTGTATCCCTTTTGTATACGGATTTTCATTAATGTCTAATTTTTTGGCTGATTCAAATTTGTACATATTTTAATCGTTTACCATGTTTGTGCCAGTATGACGTCAATTGATACTTAGTTTTTTAAAAGTATTTACAGACGACAATTCTGTGTATTAATACTTTTCAAATTTAAAATATTATGAAATACATTCGGTTTGTCAAGAAATTATTTTTAGAAATAAAGTTGTAATTTTTTTTTATTTGATTGAAATTATTATTACAATTTACAAAAAAAAAAAAAGAAATATTTTTATAGTTTAATCAGTAATGATGAAATTTTTTGCCTTTTCGGAAACCCTTCCATTATGGTTTTTATAGTGATTTCTGTCACTTTGCTCGAACAGGTAGTCTATCTCCGTTTAAAATCTACCACACTTTTGGACAACTTTTTTGTGCTCTTTAATTCTCTTTTAATAAGAGCCCAATATCTCTCCACTGGCCTTAGCTCCAGGCACTTTGGAGGATTTACCTCTCTTGGTATAAATAACACATTCTTGTTCTTGTACCACTCAAGGGCTTGTTTACCATAGTGACAAGATGCCAAGTCAGGCCAAAAATAAGTGGACACATTATGAAGTCTAATGAATGGAAGCATCTTTTTTTGTAAGCATTCCTTGATGGAAATTTCGGTATTTATAGAACCCGTTGTAACAAATGATTGGCTTCTTTTGCAGCAACTGCATATGCTTGCCATACCAAGAACTTTTTGAGAAATTTTGTCTGCTTTTGGATCCTAAACTTTTCTTCAGCATTCCCTCCAGCATCAGCAACATAAAATTTTTTACCAGGAAATTGCGAAAAATCTGCCAGAACATACATTTCGTCATCCATTATGCAGCAAGAATATTTTTTTATTAAACTTGACTTCAATTTTCGTGCTCTGATTTTGGTCTCTAAATTTTTAGCAGCGTTCCTGTCAGGAACGTTTTGAGCCTTGTATGTTTTTAAATCTGCATTAGCTTTAACTTTTCGTACCAAATAGCGAGCACTGAGCTAACCGGACTGCTTTCCTACCGTATGTGTTGGGAGCTCTTTTGAAAATGCTTTTTATTATTTTGGTTTTTGAAACATCATGTGAACCATTCCTTCTACTTGAACCAGGTTTTCTATCAACGGACAAGTTCTCCCGATACTGCTTAATAACATTGGAATCAGTTTGACAGCAGACCTTTGATTGTTTGGACAACTTTTTGTTGGACCAAGTTGGGTTTTGTTGAAAACAAATATTTTATAAAGGTTACATGATCAAAAAAATCATATAATACTTGGGTTAAAAGTTTTAATGAAAAACGTGTGTTAAGAATTTTACGATGCATTGAATTAAAAAAAAAAAAAATATTTTTTTATTTGCAAATCTGAAATAATTTTTCTTTAGTCGATGAAATTAATACTGAGAATTGCCGTCTGAAAATACCTTAAGTAATGTAGAATGTATTCACACTAAACTTTTTTGTACTGCACTTTAGAAAGTAGTTATTTTAGCCACCATAATCTATTGGAACGTCAATTGTCACTTAACTGCCTCTATGTTAACTGAAGTATAGTCTGTTTAAATTTATCTATTTTCATTTTACTAAAGGTGGTTTTTTAAGCCCAATATAACTTGTAAAAATTAACACAAAAATTATTATTTTTTTACCAAAACATTTGAAAATGATTTCGGGCATATGGTGCACGCGGCTGTTCTTGACGACGGACATTCTGAACGTAGCGTTTGGTAGCGTTATTCAAGCGTCAATCTATGATAATTTGCCAGGAAATATTTGAGAATATTTTTGTGACGTTATAAGAGTATATTTTTGTTGATTAAATTCTAACCCCCATATGCATAAACAGTTAATAAATTTATCAAAGGTTTATCAAACAAAATTTCCATACAAAATTTGTTTTATAAACCTTTGATAAATTTATAAATTGTTTATGCATATGGGGGTAAATCTTTAAAATATTTTAATGCCCATTGGATTTTCGTAATAAGCTAAATGAAAGCATTCAGTTGATGGTATTCATACATCGCGGTAGTTGTATGAAAGCAAACTGTGTTTGGAGATAAAAAAATTACATTTTTTTCCATGTTATAAATTTTATCTATTACGACGATGTTTTACGATGTTCTCATATGACGACTTTTATCAAAAAAGTGATTAAAAATATTTTAAAAAGTACCTAAAACTGTAACATTTTGAAATTGTTTAACGCCCAGCCGACTCGGACGTGTCATTTGTAAAATTGTGCTTACGGGATATGAAACCAAGTTTTTATACCCTTCACCATGAGTGGCAATGGTATATGGGCAATTCCATGTCATCGTACGTGACATTTGTACGCCTATACAGTGCAATAGATTTTGCAAAAATAAGAGTATCTGAAAAATAATTTGGTCTTTATGTTCCATTCAGAGTGTACTATATTTTAAAAAAATAATAAGTTCTTTCGAAATATTGTTGTCCAAAATATCGAGCGAAATAAGGGTATTACGTATGTGACATTAAACGGGAGTCATTTTGAAGTACATGTAGAAATTTGCGAAAATTTGCGAATCGTGAGAGGCGCTAGGTTTTCCGTTAATTTCTTACACTAAACCAAATATTTTTTATTAATCCGTCATATTTAAATAAAAACAATCTTTGGATGATTTTATAAAAAATACAATTTTATATCGTACGTGACATACCGTACGTGTCAGATTTTTCTCTCATAGTAAAACATTGTATATTCTGTAAATATATGCTTACAAAAACTAAAAAAATAAATAGAAAATATATATTCGGTTCTAATAAACAATTTCATAATATCAATTTTAGCCTAGCACAACCAATTAAATTAAAAAATTAAATATAGCCAGTTTAAACTATTAATTTTACACTTAAAATGTTGTAATAAGCTCTAAATACTTTCACATAGTAACATTTTAGTATTTTCTTCTATTCAAATCATCTTGAAAAAAAGTTTCAAAAGTTTTTGTTTTTTCAGTTCATTCTCGTGGAATTGCTCATATGTAAGTTTATTATTTCTACATTTTTCATCTGCGACCCCATAAGGTATATGTATTCTGGATCGTTATAGACAGCGAAGTCGATAAAGCCATGCCCATCTGTTTGTTGAAATCAACTTTCCGTAGCCCCCAAATAACTTACATACATGATTCATACATTAATATATCGGGAATTCTTCCGGCTCGGTTGCTATTTAAAATCGAGAAAAGCGGCTCACAAATGGCTGATATATATTTGGCCTAATTTTGATCTATATCTCGATTACTAAGAGCCAGTTTTTGACTTCGTATTTGAATATTAATTATATTTAAGTTCTATTTAAATACGAAAATGGGTTTCTCAGTGCTTTTTTAAATGATACTTAAGTGGCCAACGTTGGCCATTTAAATTCTATTTAAGTTTCATAAACTACCATATGTTTTTAACAGCTGTCTTTTGTTGTCTGTTTTTTTTTCACTCTATTGTAGCGCTGTATTTTTTTACGGCATCTAACAAAAACTACACTTCCGATGCGGTGAAGTTGGGGCTTCTTTTGTGCATTTTCCTACATATATTTTATTGTTTAATAACCTTGTTTTTTTCTTATTTGGCAAAATGTATCAATTTTTGTATTGCTTGAACAGCTGTGTTATACAAAACTATCGATAATTTTTTGATATTTAGTAGTGCTACCACACTTTTATCTTATTTAAATAAGAAAAATTATATTGCACTGAAAAACTCAAACTGTATTTAAATACCATTTAAATTTAAGTAAAAATTAACTAAATATGTATTTAAATACGAAGTCAAAAACTGGGCATAAGTCATAAATATAGACAATATGGATATCTAATGTTAGATATTTCAAAGTCCATTGCAACGATGTATATATATGTATATTGTAAGTTGGGGCTACAATGGAAAAATTGTTTTCACTAAAAAAATAAAAAATTTAAATTAAAGAAAAATTTTTTCCAAAATAATTTTGAAAAACTTTAAAAATAATTTTTTTTTTAAAAATTTAAAAAAAAAATATTTAAATTTTATTTTAATGTATAATTTGGTGAAGTGTATATAAGATTCGGCACAGCCGAATATAGCTCTCTTACTTGTTTTTTCTATGGTGTCACTGACTTTTTTCATACCAAAACGTAACAGAAATACAAGGCATCTGCATTAAGTTTCATCGATTCTCCAAAATGTTTGATTTTCTTCATATATAGCTTGATGTATTATCATTCAACTATTCCTGGCTAGAACAAGCTGTTGCCATTTCGAAAGTTTAATTATATTTATGTTTAAAGACTAGCTACTTTACTCACTACTAGTGTTATTAGGACAAGTTAATTTCTACTTATATTTCTGTGACTGTGAGCATAATTATACCCTTCACCATGAGTGGCAAGGGTATATATAAGTTTGTCATTCCGTTTGTAATTTCTACATTTTTCATTTGCGACCCCACAAAGTATAAATATTCTGAATCATTATATATAGCGAAGTCGTTATGGCCATGTCCGTCTGTCCGTTGAAATGTTGAAATCAACTTTCCGTAGCCCCCAAATAACATTCAAATATAATTGATACATCAAAACATCGGGAATTCTTCCGCATCGGTCAATATGTAAAATAGAGAAAATCGGCCGACAAATGGCTGAGATATAAGGAAAAAACTGGGATAACCTCGATTATTGGCCTAGTTTTGATCTATATCTGGATTACTAAGTCATTAATATAGACAATATGGATATCTAATGATAGATATTTCAAAGTCCATTGCAACGATATATATATGGCAATAGTAATTTGGACCTACAATGGGTCAAAATCGGGAAATAATTAAAAAAAAATTTTTTTTATAAAAATTTTGAAAAATATTCAAAAATAAATTGGAAAAAATTAAAAAAAAAAATTTAAAACAATTTTGAAAAAAAATGTTTTAAAATTTTGAAAAACAATTTGAAAAAAAAAAAGTTATAAATTTTGAAAAAAAAAAAAATTAATTATGTACCTAAAAATATTTAAAATTTTTATTTTAAAGTATAATTTGGTGAATGGTATATAAGATTCGGCACATCCGAATATAGCTCTCTTACTTGTTTTTTATTGATTTGGTTGAATACAAGGAGATGTATTTTAGACTATAGGGAAACGTTCCTACTACGACACCTACAAGTTAACATAATGCACCAGGGTCTTAAATTGTTTGGAGGTTGCATATTTATATCGTAATTATGTATATTTTTTGAAAAAAATAAAAATTAAATGTTGAAAAGGAATTCACATTAAAATAGTTTTTGTATTTCATTTACCTATAGATCTATAAATCTTTAGTATATAAATTTTCTAACAATGATAACTTGATACCAAATGTTATGTTATGTGATTTGCAATTAAATGTTTTCTTAATAAAATTTAAAAAATTAAATAAAAATTCGTTTGTTATAAAAAGAAAATGTAGATTAAGTGGGAGTATTTTAACCTCTTATGAGTTGTCGTGGAGACCGATTTGAAGTTGAATGATTTGTGAAGTGACCCTATAGAACACGTACTAATTCCGGAGAGAACTGCTTTATTATACCCTACACCACCATAGTGGGGAGGATATATTGGATTTGTGCAGATGATTGTTACGCCCAAAAATATTAGTTTAACACCCACCATAAAGTATACCGATCGACTAAGAATCACTTTCTGAGTCGATTAAACGATGTCCGTCCATGTAAATCTTGTGCGCAAAGTACAGGTCGCAATTTGAAAGATATTTCGATAAAATTTGGCATGTATAATTTTTTCGGCCCAAGGACCAAGCCTATTGAAACTGGCTGAAATCGGTCCATTCTAATTTTTCATTTTAGACCCCATAAACATTTATATTCGATTAAGCCACGACCTCCTCTATTTTTGTTTTCAATATTTTTCATAAAGTATACTTTGGTGTAGGGTATACAAGATTCGGTACAGCTGGATATAGATCTCTTACTTGTTTTGGTTAAAATTCAATTAATAAAGTAATAATTTGGCTGAGATAATAAGAATGTACATAGCACTTTTGCATACAAAAAAATGAAATTTTTGTTATTTTAACATTTTGTATTCAAATCTCAATTTGCATAAAACGTATTTTTAAAACATTAAAATCGTTATAATGTTTTAATTTTGTGACTTATCAAATTTGTGCTGTAAGCACTTCAATGAAGAACTTCTAGGATATCTTCCTCTAAGACATTCTTTTAAATTTTGTTTTGAATATTTCCTCAAATTATATTTTCTTTTTTTCATGCTCTATGATGTGATGATGTTTTATACAAGAAGTTGTAAAATATTCTAAATTGTTGATGTTGTGTTCTTTTCTTGCTTCTTTTTTTTCGGCAACACAGTTTAAACAACATAAGGTGGATATAATTCTGTACAACATGTTGTAGTTATGCAATGCACAAAAAATTTGGCAACAACAAAACAAACAGTCAAAAATAAACAGAGTTGCAAGAGTAGCAAGTAAAAAAGATATGACTGACTTGTTTCAGCTTTTATAAGGTTTGCATTGTTACGTTGTGTGAGCGTTTTCTTTACATTCTTTAGCTTATTTTGTTTTGTTCATTACCTCTTTTTACCATGAATAGTTTTTCTCAGAAAACTAAGGTTTTTTGTTGTTTGGTTGTATTATTCATGCGTGTGTGAGCGTTGAATGTGCAGATACTCCTATTTTGCAAAGAATAAACTAAGTAGCAATATGTAGTAGTTTGAAATCTGTAATCTAAACTTGCATTGCTTTTCCTGTTTAGTTTATGCCAAGCATTTATAGTAGAGTTTAGAGCATAGTTTTCATATTTTGTTTTTTTCTAATAAGTATGTTTTTCGAAAATATTTTTCACAACTTGTGTGCAGTCTTACGAATGCATGTATGTTAGATAAATGTTGTTTTACAATCTTTACCCAAATGTAAGACTGTAGGAATTTGTCTATCCGTCTGTCTGAGTGAATTCTGACTATTTTTGGTTGGCTATGAAAATGGCTTTATTGTTTATATACAGAGTTTTGATTGCATGGGGTATTATTGGGGATTGAGGAAATAGTGACATAGATTTATGAATGTATGTAACATTAGGGTGGTTTACGTTGTAAGATTTTTTAAAATTTGTAGCTTTTATTTTGAAATGTTTCAACAACATAAATTTATTCAAAGTATTGTCTATTGTTAGCTATGACCTTTTCCCATCTTTCTGGCAACATATGTATTCCGAACCAAAAGAGCTGCTATCTTTTGAGGCCAAGAACGAATCAACCCTATTTCGGATACTCTGTTACAAAGTGAAACAAATTGTGAAACAAATTGCAACCAAACGGGGCTAGGTCTGGACGGGTTAGACAAAACTTCCCAAACAATTCTTTCCTTACGGTTTCGGTCAATGCTCGTTTCAAACGAATCAGTTGCACGAATCAGGTACAGGTTCCCTTTGATAGTCTGGCCAGATTTCAACTGCTCATAATAGATGAGTTCCTTTTTCTCCCACCAAATACAGAGCATTACCTTAGCTCCATGGATGTTTGGCTTTAGTGTCGATTCGTCTGGTTGGCCGGGCTTCACATACGATCTCTTCTGCTTTGGGTTATCGTCATGAATCCATTTTTCATCGCAAGTAATGATTCGGTGCAAAATAATTTTCCTTTATAGTGTTCAAGCAGCATTTCAGTCATAAAAAATCGTATTTCAAGGTCTCTCAGCTTCAATTCTTATGGTACCCAATTTCCCTGCTTTTGGATGAATCCTATTGCACACGAACTTTTTGAAATTGTTGGTTGAGTAGCTTCCAATAATTTTGCAAGCCTTTGTTTAGTTTTACAACAATCTTAATGGTGCTAGGATTTGTATCAAATTATGAAATGGTCCATACATGACATTAACATTTGAAAACGAGTTCGAGCAAATAACTCGAACAATGTTTACATCAAAGAAGTCAATTCTTGTTGGTTTATCAGCATAAGCCAATGACTCACGTGGTCCCACAGCAAACAATCTAGAGGTGTCAAATCGCAGACCTTGGAGGTCAATTGACAGGACCATTACTCGAAATCAAGTTGATTTCAGTAAAACGATTTGAAACCACTTCTCGCCCGGATCAATGTCAGCAATATTTTCAAATAAAAAATCATCTCCATTGAGCGCAACACGAGCTCCGGCTTTCTTTTTAATGAAATAAGGTACTATGATGCCACTAGGGGTCTTCTGTGAATTGGTCTCACTTCAGGCACAAAATGAGCCACGTAGCTGAACACTATTTTGCGATAAAACATCGGGTCAGTTTCCAATGGTTCTAGATCCCAATCGGCGAAACAGCGAATTCATGCGACCGACGACAAATCAATAAATTTGTGTCTTCTTGCACACTTTGGGTTAAAAGGGCGACATTCTCTTCATGACGCACACACCTTTGACGAATTGTTTTATTGCATCATTTAGAGAATTTGAGGTATAAAATCCATCTACGAAGGATTATGTGCGCCATAAATGGAGAAGTCGTCTATAAGTTGCGCAAATCGATTACTGATTATCAAAGTAAATTCTAGTTGATTTGGTAGCGTTGTTTAAGCCTCGAACTATACATGATGGTTTGTCAGAGTATACTGATCATAAATATCGAAAAGTTAGGGCATTATCACAGTTCGCTTCATTGTTAACCCTTTCGAAACTATCCTTTATATCAGAGATGTCCAAAGCTAAAACTGTATTTGTGTTAGTGAGCGAAAGAGAGCTCCACTGAAAGAAAAGTTTAGTGAACTAAATAAAAGATGTCAATATTTTAAACAATAATCAAGTCAACAATATTAATCAAATTGTCTGGCGATATATTATCATAGCTCATTAATTGAGAGTTCGATATTAATCATTCTCGGCAAATTTGAAAATATTTAAAATGTGTAAAATATTTGTTTTTGCTTATTTTATTACGTTGTTTTGATTAAAATCATTTCAAATCTGAAAAAAATTGTTCACAGAAGTAAATTGAAGTGAAATCTAGACAACACTTCAGTGATATTTTAAAGTTCTAAATATTTTAAACAATCCAAAAATTTCTTTTAGTGATAATGAACAAAAATTTAAAAAAAAAATAAAAAAATAGTAATATACCCGCTTAGCATGTTCATTCGTCGCTGTCTCAGTGACTACTAAACCAAAGAGAATAAGAATATGTGTGTGGTTAGCTTACACAATTGTGCTAAAAAATGGGCACCAATGCTTTATATACAAACAAATCATAAAAACTTTAAAAAAACACCTTTTTATTCTTTGATCTTGTTCTCCAAATACTAAACCAAGAGCAAACATTTTGAGAAACGGTAACTTAGAACGATGTAAGCTTTTACTATATTAGTTGGGAACAACTTGAACTGTTTTTGGGAGCCACCCTAACCTATAATGATACAGAATGAAGTCTATACATACAATAAATTTACAGACAGACAAAGTCTACCATATGTATTTTCGACTAATAACTAAAATTGTAAATATTGATATATATTTTTTATTTATTTTTTTTTGAAAAAGTGTGCAAAAACTTTCAAACTGTCTTTGGAAGTATTATTGTAAATAACTTTAACTTTTTTGCTCATTTTCGCTTCCCTAAACCATAGATTTTTATTATTATTTTTTTTTTTTTTTGCACAACTACATAACTACAGTTATAATGACTTCCGTTTATACTTAACTTTTTTTTTTTTTTGTACGAAAAGTATGCAACACATTTACAAGTCAACAAACAAATGTATAAAGAAGATATAAAATATTAAACAATTTTAACCATATAAAAGAATTTTTAATAACATCAGGTTAAAATTTGTTCATATTTTGCAAAACACAGACATATGTACGTGCAATTCTAGGTATGAATATGTGTATATGTTTTAGGGTGGTATATTTTTTTATAAGATAATAAAAGACAAAATGAATTATGTTAATACCGGGAATGAAACGAAAAATTTGTATAAATAAAATGAATTTTTTAACCTTTACCTTTCTGATTTCCATAATATTTGTTATACATGTTTTTCATGACCATACAGCATTTAAAGTTCTACAGAATTTTGAAATTTGCATTAGTTTTGTTTTTATATAGCTTGAAAATTCATATTTTTAATAGGTGCTTACATGTTCGTATTTATGTTGAAATCAACTTTCCGTAGCCTGCAAATAACTTACAACATGATTCCTACATCAATACATCCGATATAGACCCGGTTCGGTTAATTTTTAAAACGACAAAATCGGCCCACAAATGTCTGAGATATAAGGTGAAATACAGGGCAATCTCGATTATTGGCTTATTTTTGATCTAGATCTGGATTACTAAGTCATTAATATAGACAATGATAGATAAATTGTTTTCACTAATCAATTTAAAAAAAATTTTGGAAAAAAATTAAAACACAAATTTGGAAAAAAATTTTCGAAAAAAAAATTTTAAATTTTTTAAAACAATTTTGAAAAAAAATAATTTTTTTACAAATTTTGAAAAAAAAAAAAAAAAGTTTATTTTGTTAACCTAAAATTATTTAAAATTTTTATTTTAAAGTATAATTTGGTGAAGCGTATATAAGATTCGGAACAGTCGAATATAACTCTCTTACTTTTTTATCCTAAAGTTATACAGACAGTTTTAATACAGAAATTATTTTAGCAGATAGTATAACGTTAAGTTAAGAAATAACCAGTTATCGTGAAAATGGAGCTTAGTATTTTATTAATCATTGAAAGTATTATATTCTAACGCACAAGGACGGGTCAATAAGTCCGTGACTTATTTAATGAAACACAGATTTTTTGATAAAAAATCATTTTGTTTTTCAACATAGTCTCCTTTGATATCTCAACTCCATATCGTGAATTTTTTATCATTGTTGCGAGGGTAGAGACTTCAACAGGGCGTCCAGAACGTTCGGCATCTTCCATGCGTGTTTGGCCACAACGAAACTCAGTAAACCACTTTATTACCATTGAAATTGATGGTGCAGAGTTTCCTTAGTATTTATCAAGTTTGGCCTGATGGTTTTCTTTTCAGCAAAAATATTGCTTAATGAGCACAAGAAATTCACTGTTTTCCATTTTACCCTCAAGTAATGCGGTAGTCTGCCATCAATGGTTGTCAAACTTAATAATGCAGCTTCATCAAATGTTGACAGAAGTCAACTGACAGCTACTTGTTGGCAGGAGCAGTGTTCCCTTTCAGTTATGATGCGAGAAAACAAAAAAATTTTGTTTGTATCAGGAAGAAGATATTTAATATGAAGAAAGACATTAAAAACATACTAAAACTATACTCCGTTTGGTATTCCGTGCACTAGGATCTTATAAAAAATAGGCTAAATTCGAAATTTTGACATAAAATGTTTTAAATTTGGAAGGATCTAAGGTATCTAAGGAATATCTAAGGTATCCTTCAAAAGCCATCGAAAAAAAATATAAATTTTTTTTTTGTAGTAAAATTGCCCGCGATATTAAAAAACTGCATAATTAGACAAGAATTGTGAAACCATAGAACACATAAATATGTAACATTCAATAAAAGGTTTGTTCGTTAATATATCCCAATAAAACCTTTTACGTCGCACAGTGGTGCCTATTGAACAAGTGAGGATGCAAAAATCAAAAACTCCATGTGCTCCAACAAAATAATGAATAAACCTATTTGACAGGAAATTGTTCAAAGATTTTAAATATGTTACTCTTATTACAATCAAACTTTTGGTTCAGATGATATAGCCCTTTAAAGTTGACTGATTTTCAGTGTTCAAAAAACAGATAATTTTTAGGTTCGTTAGTATCAGTATCTCGAAAACTAGGCAACGGATCGTCATTATTTTTGATTCTATTGATATATATAAAAAATGGACTGTTTGCTTTGTTTTTGGTAAATCGAGATTTACCAACAATCCATTTTTTCAATATTTCTCAACTTTAATAGAAAATAAAAAAAACTATAAATTTCTATATTGCATTATTTTCAAAATAAGATCTTTGATTATTTCTTTACCTAATGCACCAATTTCCAGCCCCGTTTTTTTCTAGAGGTAAAATTTTGAAAAAATTTATGACATATAACCGTGAAAACCCATTAGATATACCTTCTTTTACGGATTATGAGCAATATTTTACACGGAATTTATAAATAAATTTAAAAAAAAATATATATATTTTTTTAATATTTTCTGGGATAATTTTTAATCATAGAAGCCTTTAAAAACGTAAAACATCAAAAATTTTGAAAAATATTTTATTTCATTGATTTGTCCATAAATTTCAACTTTGTTAAACCATAAGTAGGCACTTAAAAGGCGTAGAAATCTTTTCAAACACTCACTTCATAAGTGAGTTTGATTTTCTCATTTGGTTCAAAAGTTATGATTTTTGCAACGAAAAAACTCAAATAGCGCCACGATTTATGAAAAACAAATCCCCAAGTACCCAAAAAAAAAAATTTTCCCATTTTTTGGAATTTTGTCCAGAAATTGCACATTTAGTACGGGACTGGTACAAAAGTAGTACTTATGATTAGGAATACATCAGAGTATCTAATAATATGTCCCCTTTACCAATCCCAGGTTTGGGATTTTGAAACCAGCGACGGTTATCCAGAAAATTTAAACTCCAAAAACTCTTTATGTTAGAGTCAACGGAGACCTACACTGACATATACCAATTGACTCGTATTGAAGTGCTATTTAAGAATCTATGGTGATATTAAAAAAACGATCTTAACTCCACACTTAACAGTTATTTTTCAACGAAAAAATAAAAGCTCATTTGAGACTCTGAAAAAGAGAGTTTTAATGAGCCGTTATAAAATAAAACTCATTTGAGGAGTTTTTTATCCCATCTTAAAATAAAACTCAATTGAGGAGTTTAATTTTTCCCGTCAGGAAGCAAAACTCATTTCTTCTACTTTCTTCTTTTTTCAGTATCTTTCTTTACAGAGTTTAGCTGATATTGTCATAAAGTACTAAAGTTTTACAATAGTTTTTGTCATAACTAACAGTCGAAAGGGAAAAACTCTATCTACATTTGGCCTATTTTTGATCAATATCTCGATTACTAAGTCATAAATATAGACAATATGGATATCTAATGATAGATATTTCAAAGTCCATTGCAACGATGTATATAAGGCTATAGGATGTTGGATCTACAATGGATCAAAATCGGGAATAAATTTAAAAAAAAAAAAAAAAAATTAAAAAAAAATTTTTTAAAAAATTTGGAAAAAACTTTAAAAAAAATATAAAAACAATTTTGAAAAAAAAATTGGAAAATAAATTTTTTTTTAAAAAATTTTGAAAAAAATTATATATTTCAATATTGGTGAACGGTATATAAGATTCGGCACAGCCGAATATAGCTATCTTATTTGTTTTCTGTGTTCTTTGCTGGAATTCATGATGTATGTTATACTACAGCGTAGTAATCTGGCGTGTTATAAAATTGTGTATACAATTCATATAAAATCCATTACTTTTATTTTTAACCAATTTACATTTTGTCATGCCTTAAATAAATACAGAATTTTTAAACCCATATTTTAAATGGTGGTTTTAAGAGCAAATCTTTGATAATAAAACAAACAATTTAAATGACATTTAAAATACATTTTGCCATAAACTACATTTTACACACAAAAACAAATAAAAAAAAAAAAAAAAAAACACCCAAAATAGGATAGGAAAATTTGTACTTTTAAAACAAATAAAATTTTCGAAAATTTCATAAAACAAAGGACCAACAAAAACCGACCAACCAACGACCACTTTTGTTTACAAACGAATATAATTAACAATGTAAATGTAAATTTGTATGCGTATTGGTATGTGAAAGTATGTGTGGCTGAGTGAGTGGATATGGGTTGAGAAGGTTTGAATCTATTTATTCACTGGTATTTTTTTTTTTTATTTAAATAACAAAATCGTGGCTTTAACACTAAAAGTTTACAACTTGTTGAGGTTTTTTTTTGTCTGTTACTATTTTGCCCTGTATTTTTGGGCATTTGGTCATGGCGACGATGAAAGATATAATAAACTAAACAAAAAAAAAAAAAAAAAAAACTTTTCTGTTACACAAATTCTAAACAATATTTGTATTTAATTTATAGTATGTGTGAGTTAACATCATGTTCTTCTATCAACTCAACACTGTGTTTGTGTTTGTATTTAAGTGTTAAGTTTATATTCAAAATTATAATTACAACTAAACGAAATATTTTTAAATGGTTTTCTAAACCCAATTTTATCATCATTAGTTGCTGCTGTATAATGAAATGGTTGAAATAAAACTTTTGTGGTGCCATACATACATACTCACGAAATTAAATAAAAATAATTTGAACTACAACCATACCATCATGTCTAAAATAAATATAAATTTAAAATGTTTGAGAAAAATAAAGAACTTTAACGCAAAAACGATTTTAAAAAAAGGTATTTAGTAGTTAGGAATTCCCGGAAATTTTTATACCATGAGTGGCAAGGGTATAATATTTAGGTTCGTCATTCTATTTGTAATTTCTTCCTTTTTCATTTGCGACCCCATAAAGTATATATATTCTGGATCGTTATAGATTGTGGTGATTGGGATTGTGTGATTTCCGAAGCCCCCAAATAACTTACATACATGAATATATCCGTTATAGTAAAACTAAAATTACTATTTAGTGTATGACTTAAAAATGAGGGATTTTTTTTAAAAATTTAGCTTTTATTTTGAAACATTTGTAAAGGGTTTTCCAACAAGAGTTGTTATATTGAATCACCCGGTATTTCGGTAGCTGTCACTTTTAAAGCTTTTATTCTTTGACATTTGACAAGTAGAAACTACGCCATTACTAAAAATGGAACGATTAAAACTAATTTTTAATCGTTCGTATTAAAATTCACTACAAAAATTGTGAAAATCTTGCAGTCACAGCTCGCAAAACTAAAGCATTTTTGAGTCGTCGTGATTCACCTTGTCGATGGAAAAATTCGAGCTGTTGGGACAAGTCAGTGATGTGAAGAATAAAACCGTGCACGTCGCTCAAGAACAACTGAGAATATTGCAGCTGTAGCCTAAAGTGTTGAAGAAAACCCAGGTTTGTCCATTTCTCGTCATTCTTTGGAATTGGGCATTCCACAAACGTCATTACACCGTATTTTGGTCGGAGTTGGATGATATTAATCTGGACAACGTTTTTTTTCAACAAGACGGCGATACGTGCCACACAAGCAACGAAACCATTGCTCTTTTACGGGAAAAGTTTCCGGACCGTGTTATCTCTCGAAGAGCTGATCACAATTGGCCACCGATATCTTGTGATTTAACACCTGGCGACTTCTTCCTTTGGGTCCACGTGAAAGATAAGGTCTACGCCAACAGCCCAGCGTCGATTCAAGACCTCAAAGATAGATTTCTTGAGGCTATCGAGGACATAGGGCAGCCACTTTGCGATTTGGTTATAGAAAATTTCCATTTTGCTGATGTTGTTTTTCATTATTAACGGTATACCCTCCTCTTTATTATGAAATAAACATCCGATCATTTATCTCAAAAAATTACATTTTTCTTTGAATACCAAAATAACATCTCTTTTTGGAAAACCCTTTACGATATAAATTTATTGATAGTATTGGCCATTGTTAGCTATGACCTTTTCCCATCTTTCTGGCAACATATGGATTCTCAGCCAAAAGATCTACTCATCTTTTGAGGACAATAATGAATCAAGCGAATATAGGACACTCAGTTCTGAAGTAAAGCGTATCCCAAAGAGAGTGTTCTGCATTGATCGAAGCAAATAGTACTCCAACGTACGAAGATCTGGACTATATAGCTGGTGAGGCAAAACTTCGCAGCCACGTCATTCTAAATACTTTTTAACAGCTATTGCAACAAGTGGCCGAGTATTGTGTCTGGTCATGTCTGGTCGCATATTCTGGGCGTTGTATCAGTTATTTCCAGTACAAGTTGCCTGTGATGGTGTGGTCAGATTTCAGCAGCTCATGCTCCTACTAAATACAGAGAATTTCTTAAGCGCCATGGATATTTGGCTTTGGTGCCGATTTGGTTGGGTTTAAAAATTTGATCTCTTACGCTTCGGGCTATTGTAATGGTAATGGATCAATTTTCATCGCAAAACGATTTTATTTTACAGCGTTCAAGCATAATTTCGTACATGTAGCATCGTTTTTCAAGGTCTCTCGGCTACAATTTGTATGGTACCCAATTTCCATGCTTTTGGATGAATTTTGATGCTCTCAAAAGTTTTGAAATTGCTGATTGAGTAGCTCCCACTGCATGCACAACGTGTCTAAGATTTACGTGGGTACCTGCCGCATAGGTTTAAACCCGTGGTGGTCTTAACACCGGATAGAAACAATGCGTCCATCACCGCCATTGAGTGACTTGCAAGGTACACTCAATTTGCAACTTCTTGTACAATGATTGCACAGATCAATGCACAATCCCCTTGTTCGAGAGCTCGGGCTGTCTAATCCCTGCCATCCATAGCTAGCTAGCCAACTGACCAGCCCAGGACAATTATCAAAGCTGCAACATCCGGCCTGGTAAACCAGTCCAATGTATGGTCTCTGACTTAAAAAGTTCCCAGCCGATAAAAGTCAAAGTGAGTGTACTATTATCAGACACTTTTGACCTCGACAGAGAACCAAGTCCAACGACCAGTACATCACGAATGCTACTGCCTCAATATGTTTCCTGAGCACAAACACCTAGTAAGATACATTTGGTAGTCCGAAATTCAGCACTAGCCCAAATATCAGTCCTTTAACCAACGATCTTCTCCCCGCTTTGGGTTTCAACCACAACCACTAGCGTGCTCACCTAAGGTGACCTCACCAATGGTCCTACAGGACCGGTTTCGCTCCATATTTACCCTTGAGGCATAACATCAACGTGTGAGCTCCAAGATGCTTATCCATGCCCCAAGGGAGGAGCCAATGCATGCACAGTGGGTCAGATTAAAAATTTTTTGGAAATAAATCTCGCATTTCTAAACAGTTGGGCCGATCGGGATAAAATTTTAAGTGATCTTAGCCAAGAAGTATTAAGTTATTAAAATGGGCCTTGCGAATGCTCAAGGGGCGTAGCTATGGGGGCTCAAAAAAGGGTACATTCGACATGTAAAATTTGTAAACATGTGCCATTTTTTTTTTTTTTTGTTTCCCATACAATTTCAAAGATTTTTATATTTTTGGAAAGCGTTCGGCTAGGTCTTGAAGAACGTGCTCGCGCATGCTATCTATCTCTTATAATTTCTGAGTTATAGGCATTTCAAAAATGAAATTAAAAAATTTTGCCTTACCTTGGTCCTCTTTTTCTAAATATATGGCGTATTTTTGAACCGAATGGACACAAATTTTGTTTATTAGTTACATAACTAAATTACCAATAATATACAAAAGATTTCAGAGCAATATCAGTTATGGATCCAAACGATTTTCCATTTAAAAATTAAAATTATTGTAGAATTTTGCTGTTTTTTGGGCGAAAAGGTGACTTAACTCTTTTTTTTATTAAAAAATAAACTTTCTTTAAGAACATCTAACAATTTTATGGTTTTCTATAGGGTATCTGTACGGAGAAGGTTTTGGTATAAAGAACATGCCCTATTTTTTGAATATATCGCCCTTACGCCATTCGAAATTTTACCTATTTTTTTATCAAAATTTCAACTTTGGGCCACATGTTCTAAAACTACAAAGCTGGGATCAGAAAACGGAAAGCAGTTTTGCAAAACTATATATCCCCAAAGTTTTTTCCCATCACCGAAGGAAATGTGGACACTATTGGTAAAATTGTAAAAAATACCATTTTTGGGATTATCGCTCCAATTTTTAGAAATTGCGACATACCCTTTAACCTTTATACAAGTTTTTTTACACTTTGTTATTAAGAACGACAAATTTAAAAAAAATTGCTCCAATGTGCAATGATTTTTCATGCTATTGTTCTGCAACAATTTTCATGGAGTAATGACTGCAATTCCTGGTCTTCAAACTTTTTTGGCTGGCCTAGACGAAAATACTTATTTCCTCCCTATAACTCTAATTAATGGAAAACACTACAATAGTTATTAATTTTTTGAAAATTAAATTTTTGCCAGCTAATTTTCCCTGGCAGTTTCTTTTATATTTAAAATAAATTAACAAAACATTATTTGTTAAGGTATATTTTTTCTCATAGCTCTTAGTTAAACATGGCTGTAAATTAATTTAAGTCAATGTGATAAAAATCCTATTATAAACCTAAATATACAAACACTTTAAAATATGCAGCCATGAATTGAATTTTTCTTAAGTTCTTTCACTGTGGCGGCAATTGTTCGTAGAGAATGTCAAAGAAACAAAGCCATTTTAATAAGAGATTATGAATATGATGGCAGTAATAGAGGCAGCAGGTATGGTAGACCTTATCGTATGAAAATGAGAGGAAAAAATTAATTTATTAAAAGAAAATTCTTATGCTGTAAACAATAATTTACAAAAGGTTTTAATAGAAAAAAAAAATTAAATAAAAATTAGGGCGAAATCTTAAATCATTTCTCCATAAATAAGATCGATAATCTTCACCTTGACATATAACCTCATAGGTCATATTTCTAAATGTCAAGACCGATGAGGCACTTGTAACGGTAACCGTTTTTAAACTAAAAGGCACAATTATGATAAGGAGTAATGGCTAGCAGCTTGAAGTATAATCCTCACCAAGAAATTGAAAAAATCCATTAATTTTGACATGCAATTCTAAAAGTTTTTAGTTTCTATGCTTTGCATGCCCCTAAGGTTTGCTAAGTGCTGCATCTTCATGGTATCATTAAGGCTCTATGTATTTTACATGTTTATTTTTATAAAAAAAATATATAAATATTAAAAAAATAGTATGTTTGCCTATACATTTTTGTTAGAACGATGTTTATTCTAAGATTGTTTTCCTTTCTTTACACTATTTTCTCTTTTTTTTTTTTTTTTTCTATGTCACAGCATTGTTTTGCATGTATTCACTTAAATAATCACATGAACTATGCAAAAATGAAGAAAAAAAAATATAGTTGAACATTTTTACTTAGCTTATAAATTCAACAATACACCATGTATAATAATCTTAAAAATAACAAAGCAGCCAGCAAAGTTAAGAAAAACTAGCAAGTATGAAAAAATTTAGCCTTTTTACTAAATAAAAAAAAAAGGACTTAACTCACTTAAATATGAAAGTAATTCATAAATAGATGCTTTAACACAAATACTCCAGCACCCACAAACAGAGTAGAGTGGAAAAAACCCAGCAGAGCTGGCAGAATAGTGATTCAAATTATAAATGTGTGGAAAACCACACATAATGAAAGCAACGTCACGTTTTTAATATCTCAAAATCAATATTTTTAAACAACGAAATGAGTTTTCTGTTCTAAATTGATGTAGCAGGAAAATATGATTCATTTCATGAACATCGCTTATCAAAAAATAAAAAGATTAATTTTGTGTGGTTTCTCACACAAGGGTGAGATGAGGGTTGACATGTGCGTGTATCTTTATTTTAACAAGAAAACTGTCTGATATCTAATTCCAAACAACAAGTAAGAGCCCTACATTGGGATGTGCCGAAGACAAATATTAAAAACTATTTTTTGTTAAAAAAATATTGTGGTAAAAAAGTGAAAGTTGCTGAAAAAAAAAATTGGTGGAAAAAAAATTGTTCGTGAAAAAATCGAAGTACCCAATTTTAAATAGCACTAATAACAAGTTGGACTATAGCGGATATATTGATGTATCAATCATGTATAAAATATATTTGGGAGCTCTAACAGTCAGTATTTGGTTAGGATTGAAGAGTGAGAGAAGAGATACGAGAGAGAAAGAGAAAGGAGAGTAGATTATCATTGGTTACTCCTTGGACATCGCCATATTAGGTCTGGTTAGCTAATTACTGTTCCTTACAAAGGCATAAATGCACTCAAGCCTCAAATTCGAGAGCTCAGATAGACTAGATAGGGAACGATGTCCCAGAAACCTTAAGCGTAGATTTTCCAATGCCAGACAAAGACAAAGAAGATGAAAAATTGTCTCATCCTCCTACTCGTTTTGACAACTTCTGGAGAAGTCGTTGTATGGCAAGCCAAGTCTTCTCACGTGGTTGCCAAAAGTGCAGTGACCGGTAATGACCGCCACCATACTTATAGACAATTTTAATAACAGCATGTTATCAACATTGTTGATAAATAGAAGTTTCTACATGTTTACAAACATGATGAATGTTGCAATCAGCCGTTACAGACCGTTAAACTCAAATTCAAATCCAGAAATCAAAAATTTAAAGAAACTACACTTCTGATTTTAGAAGGCAGTATTGACTTTCCTATAAATTACTTCCGGTGGTTAAATAACAACTTTCTTAAGTAGAGTACAAACAATTGATTAAAGTGACTACGCTCTAGATTACCTAGACATACTATAGTAACAATTAGCTTTACGCAAAATTGTCTGGAATGTATAAACTAATCAATTTACTGCTTCATGTATTTCAAAAATCACTTTCCTATTAAATCAATAAATAGACGTTACTGAAAATTGTTGTCTAAGAGAGAGATTCATTGAATACATATAACACTGCTGGGAATATATAAAATAGTTTTTATAGTGTTATTATAAGGGTACAATAAAAGGAATTAGAAAATATGAAGATGGCTGTAAGAAATTAAGGCAACAACGAATATTAAATACCTTAGTATAGGGTTTTTTAGAAACTTTTCGGGAGAGTCAGAAACAGTTAAAGAAATAAGCTCAAATATATAAGAATATATTGTTAATTGTAAATGAATAAGGTTATGTGTGAGCACTAAATTCAATTGCTCAATTAAAATTAAATTGAGGCAATTAAGAAGGCATGTCTGAAGATAGTACACGCAAAGAAGAAACATGGTTGTGGTAAACATAATCTAAGAGCAACATATTATGATTAGATTTATGATTGTAGTTAAAATATATTATGATCATTATTAGTATCATAAAGTATCATATTATTATCAAATATAGTCTCAATATCATTGTCATATATGATCATAATATGACCCAAATTAATCCTATTATGACCCAATCATATTGTGATCCACAGTAATCATATTATTATTAAAATTTAATTTTCATTGGTTTTCGTTTAAAGGTACTAAATTCCCAACAAAAAAATATTATTGATAAAAATCACTGAAATTTATTGTTATTCGCTTTAGGAAAGTTAAAGAAATACTATAGAGCGAATGAAAATTGCAGACACTCAAAATTTACTTGTAAAAATATCATAGCATAGACAAACACCAACATAGAGATTTTCCTCATATGCTCAAAATTCGGCATAGCGGAATATAGCTCTCTTACTAGTTTAAATTTCTTAAAGTTCTTAGAAAAACCTTGTTGCATCAGCCTTGTTACAAATTAAACGTTACACTTAAATACTTTACATGGAGTTTTAAGCACAATTGTGTTTATAAATTTTTTATTTTGTTTAGTCATTGTACATGATCTTTGCTTTTGCTTGGTTTTCTATGGCTATAATTATACCCTACACCATGAGTGGCAAGGGTATACATATATAAGTTTGTCATTACGTTTGCAATTTCCATATTTTTCATTTGTTATCCTACAAAGTATATATATTATAGATCGTTATAGATAGCGAAGTCGGTATTGCCATGTCCGTCTGTATGTTGAAATCAACTTTTCGTAGCCCTTAAATAACTTACATACATGATTCATACATCAATATATAGGGAATTCTTCCGGCTCGGTAGCTATTTAAAATGGTCACAATCGGACCACAAATGGCTGAAATATAAGGAAAAAATCAGGACAACCTCGATGTTTGACCTATTTTTGATCTATATCTGGATGGATATCTAATAGTACATATTTCAAAGACCTTTGCAATGTTGTATATAAGGCCAAAGTAAGTCGGACCTACAATTGGTCAAAATTAGGAAAAACTTTTTGTTAATCCCCATTTTTTTTTTTCAAAAATTTTTTTTTATAAAATTTTTTCACAAATAAGTTTCAAATTTAAAAAAAAAAAAAATTAAAAAATGTTTTGCCGTAACAGTTTTTTTCGCTATAAAATAAATACAATTTTGTTTACCTAAAAATATTAAAAATTTTTTGTAAAGTATAATTTGGTGAAGGGTTTATAAGATTCAGGACAGCCGAATATAGCTCTACTACTTGTTATATAATAGAACCGTTGCATTTGGTATAAGGCTTTTGAGTCGCACAACATTTTCCATAATACAAAAAATTATAATAAACTACTCTATACATTAGCCTATAAGCATTTTATATTTTATTTTTGTCACGCTTAGGAAGACAGAAAAATCATTTTCTTCTTTTGTATGTACTTGTGAAAAAGTATCCAGCAGTAAAGCAAGTACACAATGTATCTCTTATAGATAGTAATTTTTACTAATGTCTGATAACTTGGCTATGTCCAATTGATATACTTTGGGTCATTTGGCAAGTATGATCTCTTTGTAGTGCAGAGAGAAGCAAATTGTAGTTACTTTAAATCAGTGGTGCCCAAACACATACCATCAAAGCTTTGGTTGTGTTTGTAAAACAGCGGAGAATAAAAATCAACTCAACATATCGCTCATTTGCTGCAACAACGTCATAATTCAAAAAAAGTCGTTTCGAGAAAAACGGCTTTGAATGTTTTATGACATTTGACTATTTCTTAAATAAATTTTCAACAAATCATGAGATTTAAGAAATAAAACCTGATTTGAATAGTAGATGTTAATATCCATCTAATCTGTATTCAACCCAAATTTTTTCTTGTCAAATATACGAGAAAACATGAATTTTGATTTTGACGTTTACAACAAAAAAACATTCTCACGAAAAAAATTACTGACTTTTTTGAAAACTGGTAAACTATATGAAAGACTATAGAACGGCGCATATTTCGTATTACTCAGTTCAAAACACACGGATTTTGAGTTATGTCGTTGTTGCAGCAAATGAGCGATATGTCATATGTCGTACACTGAGAAACTGAATTTGTTCTCTGAGATGGAAACAGAGCAACAAACAGACAAGTAAGCTTATAGTGTATGTGTATCAAAGTAACTTCAACAGAAGTTTCTTGCCCTATTACGCGTGCTAGGGAATTGTGATCTTGGGCGACACTGCTTTAAATGATTATTTTGTACTGCACTTTTCTGAATAATTCTTATACAGTTTCCCAGCAGTTATATACAGTAATGTCACTAATGTCTGAACATTTGGCTGACTTTAATTCATACATTTTGTGTCATTTGACACGTATGTGATCTTGGTAGTTCATAGAGAAGTCAATTGGTTACTTTATACATCCCAGGTAATCTAGCGTGAAGTCAATTGTCACTTAGGGAAATGCCAATTGCAGGGAAAAATCACTTGGTGAAGTCGATTGTCACTAAAGTGTCTCTAAGTAATCTAGAGTGTAGTTACTTTAAACATTAATTTTTTACAGATCTTCTTTGTGAGTAATTCGTACCAACTGGTTTAATACAAAATATGTTGAATAATTATCATACAGTTTAGTTTCTGTTTGCTTAAGTATACTGACATCCCATATAACCTAGCACGAAGTCAACTGTCACTTTAGTGTATCTAAGTAACCTAGAGTGTAGTCACTTAAAACGTATTTTATCCACAAGAAGTAAACTATTGAAAAGATGTCTATGAGATGCCTTTTAATATGACCATTTGAACTCAAAGAGCAAACGTACAGGTTAAAATAACTTATTATGTAGCTGATCAATTACCAGTTACGTAGCTAGTAAAGTAACTTACGCTATGTAACCGGTATGTAAATCCAATGCTTTGACTATTCGAATACAGTCTATATGTAATCTATGTACAGTAACAGTAACCATTTTAACATTTTGAAATGTTTTTAACAATATTATAGTCACAGTAACTATATACATGATTGTGGTAACTCTAATATGGTTAACTTACGATTCACATGATTGTATCAATCATATATATGGTTACAGTAAACAAGTATATGTTTGCGACAACCATTTTTATGATTACGGTTTACCATATTATGTTTCTCTCGGCAAATTGATATGTACCGAAATGACTGCAGTAGAGTGTATAAAAAGCCAACTACGAAATGGAAGCAACTCCGACGATACAACCAACCACTACCGACACTGAGTGATTGAGTGCTAGTGTGTTGTGCGGCACAGCATAAAAACATGAACAAGCAGCAAAAGTTTAAATTCAACCTATAAAAAAAGTCGTGTTGATTCTTGGCGGATAAAAAAGGTATTTGTTGCCTGTTAATATACAAAGAAACTCAATAGAGAAGTGTATAGTGGGAGAGAAGAGACATAAAGTTAATAAAAGGAAATGAAACAACAAAAGCCTTAACTAAAGAACTAACAAAACCGCCAACAAGTACAACCACAACAACAACAACTACAACATCATCATCATTCACTCATTCTTTCCCATTCATTTCGCCATCTTTAAAATGTTCAACACAATAGTTGAATTGTCGTAGTCGTCAACATAGTCATCATAGTCATCTACACTTGGCTTGTGAGCGCTGGGCCTTTGTCGACAGCCACATTCATGATGGCGTTAATAATTTGGCATTTTCTATCATAATTGGCGTTACTTACTTTTGTATTTATGTACAAGAAAAGAAAATTGTTTTGTATCCTAGATGTTAGCCAGGAGTTGGTGAAATTATTCAAGTGAATTTTTAAAGAATTTTTGGTATAAAGAAGCACAATAAAATATATATAATTCGTACAATCAGTTACCATTTCTTTATATAGAGAATAATGAATTGCGGCCAACAGTTTTAGTTTAGAAACATGTTTACTAGATCATCATTTAAATGTAAATGTACAGGCTAATTTTAAAATAGCTGACAAAATTTGATGAATACATTTTTGCATGAAGGTCATGTTATTCGACAATAGATGATGTCCAACAAAAACTTTCCTTACCAAGTAATACATAAAAATGCTAATATTTTACTTTCACCATACCATTTTAAATCAATATTTTCACATAATATCATTGGAGGCAGGTAAACATAGGGTTGCAAAAATCATTATTTGATAAACTATTGACTAGACTCACTAATTGTAAGGAATAACTTAAGTCGTTATCATCAAAAACGAAATTACAAAAACCAAGTATACATTGTATTTATCTCAATATCGATTTGTTATAAGATGCGTACTCACTTCATATGCAATTAATTTCATGCTAATTAACAGAGACAATTTTAAAAATACCATTAAAAGAAAGCAAATAATACCGTACAACGGTATTTTTAACATATGATTGAACAGGATCTCTATAGAAATGCATACTCAGATTTTCATATCGTGAAAGGAAGGTCTTTAAAATTTCAGTTATAATATTTTTATATCTTTTATTACAACATTTTTACTTGAAACTCCATATTGAAATTTCTGAAAATTTTTAATTATTTTTTTCACTCTCAGACATATTTTTATACCCTTCACCTTCGTAAGAAGGGTATATAAGTTTGTCATTCCGTTTGTAATTTCCACAATATAATTTTCCAACCCTATAAAGTATATATATTCTGGATCCTTATAAATAGCGGAGTCGATTAAGCCATGTCCGTCTGTCTGTCTGTTGAAATAAATTTTCTGAAGACCCCGGATATCTTCGGGATCCAAATCTTCAATAATTCTGTCAGACATGCTTTCGAGAAGTTTCCTATTTAAAATCATCAAAATCCATCCATAAATAATGGAGATATGAGCAAAAATCCGAGACAACCTCTGAAAATTTCATCAAAAAAAAAACACAATTTATTGCATGCTTTGACAAAAAAGCAACAAAACGTATGTTTGGATGTGTGTGAAGGGTATATACAAGATTGTCATTTCGCTTGTAACTTCTACAATATAATCTGTTCGTCAGCAATTAAATGTAAAATTTTTAAAAGTTTTCTTGATATATTTGGGATGATATACGCTGAAAGTGGGGAATTAATGCATCCACAACAAAGGTGAAGGGTATATAAGATTCGGCATAGAAGAATATATCACTCTCACCTGTTAAAAACTAACGTGATTAAAAACTAACGTGATTAAAAAGCAACAAGAAAGGAAACTATGACTCTGATCACTCTTTAATTGGTAAGGCGCTAAAAGCTCTCTAAACTAATGTTGAGTTGTACGTGTTACTTCAACAATTTTCGTAATGGATAACTTCGTATAGCTTTTAGTTATCAAATAACGTAAAATGTTTGTATTATGTAAACGGAAGTTTTTCTTCATTTTACAATTGCCTAGACCTTCCAGGACTGAATTGCTATCATCTTGCAGCAAACTAAAAACAATTGCTTTTTTTTTGTCTAACTTTTCATACCTATTTTTGATTAAATCTCTAAATAATTTAAATTTATAAAATATCATTAAAAGTTGTGACTGTGAAACAAGTTAATGTTAATATTGGGAGTATGACTTAAAAATATAAATTAATTCAAAGTATTGGCCGTTGTTATAACTATGACTTTTTCCCATCTTTCTGGCAACATATGGATTCCGAGCTAAAAGAACTGCTCCTCGTTTGAGGCCAAGAACGAATCAAAACAATTTAGGATAATCTATTTCAAAGTGAAGCATATCCCAAATAGATTGTTCTTTATCGCTCGAAACAAACAGTAGTCGAACGGGGCACGGTCTGGTCTATAAGGCAAGTGAGGCAAATCTTCCCAAGCATTTTATTCTAAATACTTTTTTACTGTTATTGCAACATGTGTCCAACCTGTCCTGATGGAATATTACGGTTTCATGTCTGGCCGCATATTCGGGCATTTTTCGGCCAATGCTCGCTTTAAACGAATCAGTTGCATGCGGTACAGTTTCCCTGTGATGATCTGGTCAGACTTCAACAGGTCATAATTGATAGAACTCTTTTGCTCCCACCAAATACATAGCATTGCCATAGCGCCATGGATATTTGTCCTTGTTATCGGTTCGGCTGATTGGGCGGACTTCACATACGATCTCTTAAGCTTTGGATTATAGAATGAAACATATGGATTCTTAGGCCAAGAACGAATCAAAACAATTTAGGATACTTTATTCCAAAGTGAAGCGTATCCCAGGTATAGCGTTCGATCGTAACAAATAGTAATCGGACTGGACACAGTCTGAACTATAAAGTGGGTGAGGCAAATCTTCCCAACCACTTCATTCTAAATACCTTTTAAACACTTTTTAACAAGAATTGCAACATGTGTCCAACCATTGTCATGATGGAATTTTACGGTTTCATGTCTGGCCGTATATTCGGGCATTTTTCGGCCAATGTTAGCATAAACGATTCAGTTGCATGCGGTACAGTTTCCCAGTGATGATCTGGTCAGATTTCAGCAGCTCACAATAGATAGAACGCTCCCACCAAATACAGAGCCGTGGATATTTGTCCTTGTTATCGGTTCAGCTGGTTGACCGGATTTCACATACGATCTCTTACACTTCGTGTTATAGTAATGGATCCATTTTTCATCGCAAGTAATGATTCGGTGTAGAAATGAAAAACTTGTACGGTCTGGCAAGATTTCAGCAGCTCATAATAGTTAGGACCCTTTTGCTCCCACCAAATACAGAGCATTACCTTAGCGCCATGGATATTTGGCGTTGGTGACGATTCGGCTGGTTAGCCGGGCTTCACATACGATCTCTTACCATTTTTCATCGCAAGTAATGATTCGGTGCATAAATAAATTATCTTAATAGCCTTCAAAGTCTCTCGGTTTCAATTCGTAAGGTACGCGATTTCTCTGCTTTTGGATGAATCCTGCTGCTTGCAAAAATGTTGAAATTCCTGCCTGAGCAGCTCTCAATGATTCTACAAACTCTTGTTGAATTTGAAAACAATCTTCACTTAGTAATGTCTCCAATTCTTTGGTCTTCAAGCTTTTTTGGATAGCCTGGGAGTTATTTGTCTTACGTTTCAAAATCATCACTTCTGAACCGCACAAACCATCTCTCGCGCGTTGATGCCGATGAAATACATTCACCATAAGCTAAGGTAAGCAAACGGTGTGCTTCAGCGGCACCTGTTTTTTTCAAATTAAAAACTAAAGCAAAACTTCCCGCAAATGACGCTTTGTTGACACAAAATTCGACATTTTCGAAGCAAATAAAAACTTTCTTGTTTACACTATAATATTCAATAACCAAGTGAGAATAAATTATAGATATGTAAACTTCAAAATGATATACAGTACAAGCTGGGTATTCGCTGCTAATCAAAAACCAGATCTGTCTCGAAAACTGAATTTTCGCGAAAACAGAACCCAAAATTTTATTGCAAAAATGTATGTAATTTTTAAAATTAGAATCCTTTTTATTGATATACATATTACATATTAAACAATTTTAAAGAAATTGGAGATTTTGAGCTGCTTTCTTGGCAAATTATTTTTTCAAACAGCAGCTGTATGACGTAGTCCATATAGTGCTGTTGTCGGCTTGATAATCCCATTGTATGCATATGTTTATCGATGTTAAACAATCGTCCACTTTAATTTTGTTTTCTTCATGACCACTATCGTATAAATCCTCTGATTCCATATCTGATAGTTCCATTAGCTCCTCATTACTTTCCATATGAAATTCTTCTTGAATCCAGTTGTTTATGTCAGCACTCGTGAAAAGATGTTTCGTATCAATCTGAGCTGCAAGTGTACCAATAGTAGAAAGATCTTCGTTTTCTTCCTGAATTATATTTTATAAAAAAATATTAGGGGCATATGACGAGGATCACTCCATTCAGTACCGAATTCGTGCAAGACGTTTCAAGATTTTCGGATATTGGACACGATAGAATTTGAACTGCAGGACGTAGCTAGAATCTGAACTGCATTTTTGAGATTGAAGTTTTTTAGTTTGAGCTCCAAATTTGTTCCCTTCTGGTCAAGAAAGTGCATGAGCAGTTGTTTTTTATAATTTAATTTGACCAAGTTGATAACGTTTTGATCTAACAGTTGCATAAGCGCAGTGCAATTGGGTGGTAGATTCATTGCTATAATTAAACCGTTATCACTTTTTAGTTCCTCAACTGGGTGACACATTGAAGCCAAAAATTTTCGGACCTAAAAAATGTTTATTTATGAACAACTTATATTTACTAATTGGTGAAAATTAACTTACCTGGGTAAAAAATTCGTGATAAAACCAGTCCTTGAATATAAAAGATGTCATCCAGGCGTTATTACTGGAGTTGTATATTAAAGTATTATTTAAAAAGTCTTTAAAGACGAGTGGGTTTTTCGATTTTCCAACAACAAACAATTTCAGTTTGTCTGTGCCATTTGCATTTGAACAGGGCAAAAAAGTTATTCGTTCTTTACATACTTTTCTTCCGGGCGCTGTTTTCTCATTACATGTGACATGAGTGTGATTTGGTGAAGAGTCAACCCAAGCTCATCAACATAATCCTTAAACTCTTTAACAAATGGATTAATAAGTTGAGGTTTCGAAGACAATTTCTCGCCCGTAATTTTTAAAAATCTAATTCCATGTCGATGCTTAAATTTCTTCAACCATCCTCCACTGGCATTAAAACCTGAATTGGTTGATAAATTTTTGAAAACAAATGACTGGCATTTGTTCGTAAAATCGCTGCTGTTATTGGAACATGTTTTTCTCTTTGTTTTAGAAACCACTTGTAAAGCATTTTTTCCATTCTTGGGTACTCAGCTTTCTTTAAGGTGCAACGTTTGCCAGGACCACTTTCTGTTGTACGTATGAACGTTTTTTATTAAATTTTCTTGCTTTATAATGCGGTAAACCGAAGACTTGAAATTCACTCAAATTGAATTTATGGAATCTCCACTTTTAAGTTTTTTTAAAATCTATAATTTTTGAGAAATCGTTGTTTTTACAATATTCTTACATTTTTACCTTTTTAACGGGGTTTATTTCCTTTAAATAAACCGGATACTTTTGATAGCAAATAAAAGCAGTTTTAGTAGTTTAAAATTGTAACAACTCTTTATTTATTTAGAATGTACAACAACAATAGCCTAAGTAATCACTCAGTGTCTTTATACACGTTAATCAATTCGCAGAAATGCACACCCACTCTATTATGTACAAGTAGACACGTACAAGACAGTTGTTGTTAACTCAAACAGCGCCAATCATAAACTCAACTCACGACTGCCAGCTCTGCCACTATTTATACTCGCGCCATCTATCGGGAATCTTCTACAATGCTCTTAACGGACATACTAGTACATTCGATTTCTAGAGCTTTTCGATGTCATTGCCAGCAGCCCAAACATTTAGTGCGGCCATACTTACAAACAATGTCAATGATGGACGTGCCTTCAAACATGATGAATGCTGCAGGCAGTCGTTACAGACCATTGAATTCAAATCGTCATTGCACATTCGTAACAATATGTTGAACTTTTCCCATATTAAAAGATGTATTTATACAACAAATGACATGAATAAACTGAAAAAATTTAAGATCAAAATCAACCAAAAAGGTTAATATACCAAAAGACGGGGATTTCCATTTTTTGGTTATAGACATTGTAATCAAATTTAAAACAAACAGATAAAAGTCGCGAAAATATAACCTGTATTTCGTAAAGTGTCGCAATTATAGAACTTGCAATGTTAAAAAATAAGCCGTCGCTATAATGGGTAGTCGCGAATACCGAGCTTCCACTGTATAAGTTATTAAAAACAAAAACCGCGTTCAAAATATAAGTCATACACCTTATATATGAAAAATGTAACAATTGGAAGCTCAAAATATATGAATTTCTTAATGAAGAATGTTGATATTGCGAAACCACTTCATATGGCTGATATTGTTTGGCTCATGTTTTCAAAGAAATATACAGTTTCAATGTGTCACCATCGATTTATATTTTTGCCTAAAGTCTTCAATGGGGTTCATTTGGGGTTAGCATCAGTATCAGTATAGTTCGTCCCTAATTCGATGCTAAATTTCTTCAATTTTAACAAATTCTTAAATTAGACAGTAATATGCAATGTCTTGCTTAATATTTAATGATATATGATTAAATTTTCTTTGTTTACCTTTGCTTACAGCTACTCGTATTATATTTCAAACAAATTGTTAGCTATTCAGTAAAAATTTAAATTTTTTTTAGTTTTGTACTCGTGATTCCATTTCTAAACACGTAAATATGTCTGTATTCTAATGGCATTCTAAGTATTCATGTTTTATTGTTTATTTTTATATATATATTTACTTGTTTCGTGCCTTTTTTTGTATTATTTCTTTCAAGTAATGAGATTTAAATACGAAACAATACAACTTGTACATTTCTAAGTGATGAGAAAGTGATTTTATTTTTGGAGAAAAGCAAAATGCAAATAAATAGTTTTTGAAAGCAGAAAACAATTAGTTTCTTAAATATTGTTAAGAAAATAATGAAAATTGTTCTGTTTAATTTTCTATTCAAAGTTAAGACATGAAAGTAAAGAAAGGATAGCTTGAGAAAATGATTATAAAAACTAAATTTCTTTTTATAAAATAAAAAGAAAAAATACAAAGATAATTTTAATATTTTGCAATTTTTGCTGTTATACTGGAAAATAATATATTTATTTTATGACAACAAAATTGCATTTTAAACCAGTCACTTCTGACCAAAACCCTTAGCTGTGTCAAATGTTGAAATTCCATGGAATAAAAACAAGCTACACACAATAACAAATTGTTTATCGCTGTCATTTTTGTAATATTTCATTATTGCAACAAAAATTCACTCAAATCCTTTAGAAGTGTAACAAAAATTTTGAATAAAAATTTCCCATTTGAAACGTTTGTTATTTCATTTTTCATCTAAATTTTTGTTTGTCAATGTTTTTATTATTGTCATACAGTTTTTTTTTTGTTTTTTTTTTTTGCGGCGGTTACAATTTGCATTTAAAATTTAAATTTCCATTAAGGATGTGTTGCGTATTATGGCAATCAAACACAAACAATAGTACAAGAATTATGGTTTTTATATACAAAACCATGTAATAGTAGCACAGCATAGAAATTAAGTTAGAAACTATTTTTGGGTTGTCTGGTAGTTAGTAACTTTATAATGTGCTACACTATAGCTGTCTCATATCTTATTTTTTTATACCCTGCACCATGAGTGGTAAAAAAATCGCCCAAGTGACAAGGAAAATCGTATTCTGGGGATCAAAACACGAAACTTTGCCCAAGAAACCATATCTCTAAAATGAATTCTGATGTTCCTTATTTTGACCCAAAGTTCAAATTTGGAGAATTTGTCTAAGCATATTTTTCCAAATTTGTTTATTATGACACGAACGCCATTATGTGCTTGTTGAATACTCTGCTACTTAAGCACGCTAAAACTATTCTTGTTAATCATTTCGCTCATTACGAGCAAAAGTTATGTTGGTTTAAAGTTTAAATTAAATCTTAAAAATAAAGCTATGCTGATTCCCATAGACGTATGAGTAATATTTATTTATTACCTACATCACATTTATATTTATCATACGCTCTATAAACAAAATTTATACACAATACATACATCATCTATAGTGCCAAATATGGTGATTTTTTTAAAATTTTGTATGGGGACACTCCCCAGCGGGGTTCAAGGGGGTGTGCCACTAGCATGGGTGCGTCGACCCTCCAAATTTGGTGGCGGTCGGTCATACATTTATACTCGATTGGGGAACTTTAAATGGGTCAAAGTGGGATTTTTCAAAATTTGAACTTTGGATCAAAATAAGAAACATCAGAATTCATTTTAGAGGTTCCTTCGGCAAAGTTTCTTATTTTGATCCCTTGTCAATTAGGCGATTTTTAAATCGACCCGCCCAATATACAAATATAAGTTTGTCAATCCATTTGTAATATCTACATTCTGGATCTTAATAGATAGCGGTGTCAGAAACCCCAAATAACATTCACGATTCACACATCAATATATCCGCTATATTCCCGATTCGGCTGCTATTAAAATTTGGCAAACTCGACCCACGACTGGCTGAGATAAGGAGTGAGATCGTAAAAATCTTAACACACGTTTTTCATTAAAACTTTTAACCCAAGTATTATTTGATTTTTTTTTTTTTCGATCAAGTTACCTTTGTAAAACATGTCAGTTATTATGTTTAATGTCATTTGTTGTTAATCTGATTAAAATGAGTGACCAGAAAAAAGTGCGTACTAACATTATTAAATATTTTCAACAAAACCCAACTTGGTCTTACAAAAAGTTAGCCAAACAATCAAAGGTCTGGCGTCAAACTGTTTCCAATGTTATTCAACAGTACCGGGAGAACTTGCCCATTGATAGACACCGTGGTTCAGGTAGAAGGAATGGTCCACATGATGTTTATTAAGCCAAAAACATATAAAGCATTTTCAAAAGAGCTCCCAACACATCCGGTAGAAAAGCTGCCCGGTTAGCTCAGGGTTCGGACTATTTGGTACGAAAAGTTAAAGCTAATGCAGTATTAAAAACATACAAGACTCAAAAAGTTCCTGACAGGAACGCTGCTAAAAATTTAGAGGACAAAAACAGAGCATGGAAATTGAAGTTAAGAATTTTTCGATCTCACTCTATATGAGTAAAAAACCACAACTACCTCGATTTTCTACATATTTTTTATCTAAACTTGGCTTACCAAGTCATTAATATAGACAACATGGATATCTATAGATACTTTGAAGACCTTTCCAATGACCTATATATCACAACATCGAATATATTGAATTTGTTTAAAAAACTTTAAAGTTTATCATTAAACAAAATTAAAATTTTTTAAATTTTTGTTTACAAATTAGAATAACCATATTTGTTATGATTTCGTGAACACTAGAGCAGATTTTCTAAGAATAGTAAAATTTTCAAGAGCATTTTATACAACTCTTCGAAATTAATTGTCCTATTATTAATTCAAAACATATCACTTAAACGCGATTTTTTTTTATTAGCTTTCAAATCCAAAAAAAAATATGTTCATTGAATTCTGGCCATATTTGTACAAGTTACGAGCTGTACAAAGTTTTGGTATTCTAAGGAGGTAGATTTCCACACCCTGTATCTAACCTTGTGTTTTAAGGGGGTTGTCACAAGTCTAAAGCCTATGTCTTCCTTTATGATTCATTTATACATCATTTTGCAATCAGACCAGTAGTTTAGAATATTTAGATTTAGTTTAGAAGATTTAGATCTGATTTTCTGATTTCAAATTTTCATCATAATGATAGAAGATCTTAACATATCGCACTGGTTCCTCTAAAGAGAGTCAACGCAAAACTTTTAAATTTTCATTTTCTCTACTTTTTCTACTTTAAAATACAGTTTTATCCGTCTTCAACTTTCATTGTAATGTACTAAAAATAAAAACAATTTTCTGCCTCTACTGAAAATTTTTAAATTTTGAGTTGACATTCTTTAGAAAAACCAGTGCGACCAGAGCATCGAAAATTGGAATTTGAAATTCAATAAAATCAGAGAAGCTATCATTGAAAGTCTTTCAAAACCCAACTTGCTTGATTATTGTTTTGTAAAGACCCATTACAGAAGTACTCGCTAACATAGTTATGAAGATCTGTATACTTATGTAGCGTTATAGCTATTGTTATATATATATACAAAGTACATATAGTTAAAAAATTTTAGGGTTTATAAAGCATTGCAATGTGGGGCGTATGCTGTTTGCCCACTAATACATAAACAACATGTTACTAAAAGCACACATGCACATAAGGACACGCATTTACATATACACATAAACACCTTACAATAAACATATCAACACATATACATACAGTGGTTGACAATATAATGGAAACTTTTCTAAATAGTTAACTAATAGGTCAAACAAATTTGGAACAGAGTATCGGATATTGGCTTGATTCGTTGTTGGCTTCAAAAGATGAACAGTTCTTTTGGCTCGGTATCCATATGTTGCCAGAAAGAAGCGAAAAGGTCATAGCTAACAAACTAAACGATATATATTTAAAAAGAATCCCGCATTTGCTAGTAGAATATGACTGAGATTGGATCCATTTTAAACGGTGTTATATATCCATGCGCTGAGGAAAATATGCCCTCAGTTTGGAGATTTCAGCACGACCAACACCCCAACATCACCTCTAGAGTCATAACTCAGTGTTTACAATCCAATAAAGTAGCCTGTTTTGAACTAGCCTTCCCAATCGAGAGATCTTAGTCTCATAGAAACCTATGGGAAATTGTAGATAGCAAAATGCGTACTCAAAATTATACCTCGAAGAAAGCTTTATCAGGTGGAATTATAAAGGAATGGCAATATACTTCGAAGAGACTGAGATCTGGCGACTGAGCAGGCTACTTCAAAACAGGTTACTTTATTAGATTGTAAACACTGGGTTATAACTCTAAAAGTGATCATGGTCGTGCTGATATCTCCAAACTAGGGGCATATTTCCCTCAGCGATGGATATATAATATCGTTTAAAATGGATCTGTATCCAATTCCAGTCATATGCTACTTAAAAATGCGGGATTTTTTTTTAATTTTAGTTTTTATTTTGTTAGCTATGAGCTTTTTCCTTCTTTTTGGCAACGTATGGATTCCGAGCCAAAAGAAATCTTCATCTTTTGAGGCCAAGTACGAATCATGCCAATATCGGATACTCTATTCCAAAGTGAAGCTCATCCCAGAGAGAGCGTTCTGCATCGATCGAAACAAATAGTAGTCAGACCGATAAACCACGGTCTGACCTATAAAGCGGTTGAGGGAAAACTTCCCAACCACTACTGTTGCATTCTAATTACGTTGTCATGATATGTTACGGTTTCATGTCTGGCCACATATTCTGGGCGTTTTTCGGCCAAAGCTCGCTTCAAACGTATCGGTTACATTCGGTACATATTCCCTGTGATGGTCTGGTCAGATTTCTGCAGCTCATAATAGGTAGGACTCTTCTGCTCCCACCAAATACAGAGAATTAACTTAGCGCCATGGATATTTGGCTTTGCTGTCGATTCGGCTGGTTGGCTGGGATTTACATACGATCTCTTAGCCTTCGGGTCATCGTAATGAATCCATTTTTCGTGATTCGCTGCATCATTAAGCATCATTTCCGACATACAAAATTGTCTTTCTAGGTCTCTAGGCTTCAATTCTTATGGTACCCATTTCCCTGCCTTTGGATGCCTCCAATGATTTGCAAGATCTTTAAAACAATCTTCTTGGAGTAATGCCTCCAATTGCACTGGTGAACAAAAAACACCTTTTGCATGTAACAAGAAAACTTTTATATATTTATGCTTTGAACTAGCATAAGGATAACAGAAATATAATTAGAATGCTTTAAATACGAATAGTTCTTTTGTAATTTTATTTTATTCTATGTTAGAGAATCTCGGTTTTTATTAACAAAATGGCGTTATTTTGTTATAACGTAATACAAGGTGGCGCAAAAGTAATCCTCCTATCAGAAAATGCTATAAATTTGGCGATTGGCCCCTAATGTCAGTTCTGTTTTGACATTTGTGTAGTAAACACATGCGAAATACACGTTAATAAACAATGTTACGCTACACTGCTCCAGAACGCGGAATATTGCTGACTATTTATTTGACCAATAATCGGCAAAATTTATAGCATTTTCTGATAGGAGGATTACTTTTGCGCCACCTTGTATAAACGTGAATGTATCTTTATGATTTTCTTCTGTATTTTACTTAAGAAATGTCTCTTTGTAATATCCAACAGTGCTCTGCCAGCATTCATGTACCCCACTGCCCCTGTTATCGTTTTTCTATCGTAGAAACGTATTGGTAGAATCTTTCACTATTCATCTATTCATCGCTGACGGCTCTCATAATGTGAATGTAGGAAATAGTCGTTGATCATCGATTTCCGAGAAAATTTGAAGTCATTTTTATTAACGATTCCCAGGCTTATTTTTCACTAAGTTTTTCTTTAAATATGCTTTCTTTAAATGTAGCACCACTCAGTTTACTTTCGAACCATTGATAAACAAACGTCACTCTTCTGATTTATATTCTATACCCAAGACAGTCATTACGCCATAATCAATTTAACAAAATACTAACTGATCTTCTTGTGGAAAAACCTTTTAGCTCTTCATCTTGATTGCGATAATAATACATTCTTATTTCGGGTTGTAATAAATTGCATCCCTTTAATCGAGAGTCCAATGTCTGCCTATTGTTTGGACAAATTTAAGTCATGTATCAAATCATGGAGATCTTTTTGAAATAGCAGATTTGACTCATTAAATGATAAAGTTTCTTAAAAGTCATTGTCTATTGAATCGTTTTCGATTGCTTCTGGCGTAGCTGACCGATTGGAACTAAGAGCAGGTTTTGCTTTTGCTTTCATTATTTTCTTTCAGCTTGTGGCTGTAACACAAAAACTAGACCAGATCAAATCAAAATAAATATAGTGTTCGAATGATCTTCAAACTTTTTTGGCTGGCCTGAGCGATCTTTGTCTTCCATGTCAATATCAGCACTTCTGAACCGCACAACCCATCTCTCGCACACTTAAACCAATATAATGCATTCACCATAAGCTTTGGTGAGCAATCGGTGTGATTCAGCAGCACTTTTTTTCAAATTAAAGAAGTAAAGCAAAACCCGCATATGACGCTTTGTTGGTACAAAATTCGACATTTTCAAAGCAAAAAAAAAAAAAAAAACTTTGTTGTTTACACTATAGTGTTCAATAACTAAGTGAGAATAAGTGACAGATATGTACCCTTTACTTAGGATGCAGTCTCTTTCCCTTCCGCCGTCTAACAAATGTGCTACCACCACTGTGTCTTAAATTGTATATGGATCAGTATTCCATATCAGTCTCGACCATTTTAAATTCTTTTTTGCCGTACGTTTTTTTAGAAAAAACATGTTTGTTCGTGGGGCGATCGCATCTGAAATTGCTGAATATAGTTTCAAAAAAATAACCTTTGTATTATCACTCACTGTATTTACATCATACATACAAACAAAAAAACGTTAAACACATTTGGTCCATGCAATTTAAAAAGCTTTTTCCAATTCCTTTTTTCATGATTTACAAAACCATTAGTGCAACAAAAACAAAGAACATGCACGAGAGTAAACCAAAAAAAAAAACACACACGAACCTAAAAAGAGAGAACACACGAACACATGAGTAAAAGAGCGCATGTTTTGTAATCAGTATTGTTTTTGTAATAATAAGGTGGGGTACGTTATACCAAGCGAACACAGTAAACAACAAAAAAGCTTTTACTCAAAGTAAACGACATGCAACACGTGACTGGGAAAAAACAAAAACAAACTCATACCGGTACTGGGATGTTGTTGTTGTTGTTGTGTATAAAACTCCCACTGCAAATGAGTGGCATGAGAAGGGTGTTGTAAGGATATACAAGGAAATGAGTGGCATTTTTAAAGAGATTATGAATTACTTTTGTTGTTTGGGGTTTATAAATACGAGAGCTTTACAACATGTTGCTTCTTTTAAAGGAAATTGTGTTTGAGCAGAAATAAGTTTTGCCTCCCCCCCTTACAAAACAAAAATAGAGCAAATGAGAGCAGTTATTTTTAAAAGAGAGAGTATATGAGTGAGTGTGTGTTTATAATCTTTGTGGGTATTTGTGTTTATATTTAAAGTGCAGTTTTAACGACCATGAACATGTTCAAATTGGTTCTTGTTGATTTTCAACAAGAGCAACAAATTGAATATGAGTAATAATTGCACAACAGCAACAATAAAGAAAAGACAGCAAACACAAAAAAAAAAAAAAAAAGAAATAATAAAACCAAAACGGAAAATAGTAACAGCATCCTTTTGGCAGCAAAAAAATGAGGACTTGGTCAACACAAATTCAGTTGATAGTTTAACACGTAACGGTAAAGTTACTACGATTTTTTCCAAAGAATTTTAATGCCGTTTTTAAAACCAGGGAAACTTTATAAACATAAAATAGTGAAAAAAAAATAAATAAAATAAAATTTAACGGAAAACAGTTAAAATAAAATTTTAATAAAAAATATTAATTTATTAAAAAAATAATAATAATAATTTACAAAAACTGTGTTTATTTTTTTTTATCATGTGACTAAAAATGTTCATCTCTTAAGATCCCTGTAATAATTTGCTCCAGTTAATAAGAGATATTTTGTGTTTTTTTTTTTTTGTGTGTGCTGTTGTCCTTGTTGTTGTATTTGTATTTGTTCATACAAACTATAAGCTTTGTGTGTGTGAGAGTGTATATGTGTGCGTATTTACTTCTTTGAAAAAAAAAGCAACAAAAAATTTTGTAAATGTGTGTGATGTGTTCTTTTTGGTAGCTTGATGCTTCAGTTGTTACATCCTTTACAGTTATTTATACGTGTAACGTCAAAGCGGTCGTTCCGCTTTAAACTACTTGAAACTGTTATCAGTTCTTAACAAATTCTTTAGTTCTTTAGTTATCACACATACTACATAATTATAATTATAATAACAGTAACAATATAACTATTTCATAATCAAATAAAACATTTTAACTAAAATACATAATATTTTATACATGAAATTTTAATCAAATAAAAATAAAAAAAAAACAATAATTGTTTAAAAAAAATTATAAAATTTACATAACATTTTAAAAAGTGAAAAATAAATATTAATTAAAGTTTATAATTATTTTGTGTAAACTTGGTTTTTTTTTTGTATGTTCAATCTTTGAAATAAGTCTGGAACATTGTGCTTTTTTGTTTTAAAATAATTGAAAAGTTGTGCAAACTTATGATAATAATTTAGTTATTAAAAAAGAGAAATATTTTACTTTATTTTGATACAGTTTTTAAGAAAAATTACCTAAATATAATAAAATATTGTTATAATAACACAAAATTTAAATAAATTGAAGTAAATATAATTAAACTTAAATAAATATGTATAAAAATAAAATAAAACAGAACAATTAAATACCAAATTCGTTGCATACACAAGATTTAATTAAATTTTTTTTTTTTAATTTAATTTTACAAAGTAAAATTTTATAGTGTACGATGGGCCTTTTGGGCTTTTATAGAATACAAAATCTGTGCATATGTATTTTAGTATTAAAAATAATGCATTCGTTATAGCGGTAAACTTATTTTAAACGTTTACTAATTATACTCTTCACCAAGAAATACACCAAGAGTTGTCATTATATATTTTTCATTTGCGGTCCCATAAAGCACATATATATTCTGGATCGTTATAGATAGCTGAGACGATATAGCCATATCCGTTTGTCTGTCTGTAAGTTGAAATCAACTTTCCGTAGCCCCCAAATAACTTACATATATCATTCATACATTTATATATCAGCAATACTTCTAGTTAAGTTGCTATTTAAAATCGAGCAAATAGGCCCGTAAATGGCTGAGATATAAGCAAAAAACCCAGACTACCTCGATTGTTTACTTATTTTTGATATATATCTGAATTACTAAGTCAGTAATAAGATAATATGGTTATCTAATGATAGATAGTTCAAAGACCTTTCCAAAGAAGTATATAACGTCATAGTAATTCGGACAATGGGTCAAAATCGGAAAAAAATATTTTTAATCGGATTTTTTTCAGAACAAATTTTTTTTGTCCCATAAAATTTATTTACACTAATAAAACTTATTTTGCAAAAAAAAAAAAAAAATTTTAATTTATTTTTACCAAAAAATGTTTTCAATTATTATTTTAAAGTATAGCTTTCTTACTTGTTTTTTAATCACATATCTTGATAATTTAACATGGTTATTAGACTACCTCGATTTCTATGGAGGGCAAATAAGATGTCGATGTTGCCAAATAAAATGAAAATTTAGTTTGTCAGGTTCGATTTCTAATTGAATTTTTCTAAACATAATTTCTCTCCAATCTGATTTTAGCTATATGTTTATAGATATCCCTTTTGTTTTAGTCTTCTTTCTTGTAACAAGAAGTTTGAAACTTTCCATTGTTTGAATTCCATACCTGCGTCTTCTGATTTTTTGACCATATTCTGTAAACAAATACTCTTTAGAGTCATTTTGACTTTTCCATTTTCTTACTTTTAATTTCGAAAAACTCGATATTACGCGCAGTTTGAATTTTTGAAACATTTTAAAAGTTGAGAAGAATTATAAGCCTAATTTCGGCCATTGTTGTTTAAGATGTATTTGTCCGCTTACGACTATTTAATAATTAAAGTTACAGCCCATGTAAATTTTCATGATTGAAAAAAAAAAATATAAATCGTGAATAAAATGTATATATATATAATGATTCTATAAAGAATGAATAAAGGAATGAATTCGATACATTTTAAGTACTAAGAAATTGAGACTAGAAATCATTCAGAACTGAATTCTCTAATAGAATGCATAAAAGACAATTTCTGAAAATTTCATTAATTCTTTCCAACTTTTTATTGATTTTGAAAATGTATTCCTAAAACTTTAAAGTTTATAGTAAGAGTCCTCTTATCAATTTTTACACTCTCGCAAATGAACTGTCAAAAATATTAAGAAAACTCATTTGCCTAACTCTGATAAGTTTGTGCGACAATTTATACTTGCAAACTTGAACTGATTTATTTTGCATTTGAATCAGATATTTTTGTTTAATTTTATTTATAAAGGTAGGGTCACAAGAATTCAAATATATTTTATTTAGTGGTTACGTCTTGTTCGTCAAATATTTGTCATGTGTGAATTAAGAATTAAGTGTGTGAATTAAGAATTAAGTAAAAATCAATTAAATACAAATGCGTGGCTTTGGCACGGAACCATGAATAAATGGCATTGTGTATTGAAATGTTATCCAGCAGCAAGAACATAAGCAGAAATTTCCAAACTATGTTTACCATCGTTTATTCCAAATATTAGACAAAAATTTATGGTTTCAAAATTTTGTTAATTTATCAATAAAATTCTAACACCAGTAATTGACAAATATTTTACATTAAGAAATACAGGCCAAATAAAACATACATACGGTTTTTACTTTTATGTAAATTAAATTTTTAATGTCGTAAAACTCCCAACCATAGAAAAACACATAGACCGGAAGGAGAGAAAAATTTCAATGAAAAAAATTAGTCTCTCTCTTCACACATACGGGTGATACTATGGTACAAAAAAAATTGCAATGTAGTTTAATTTTGTCTTTATGTCAACCTTATTAAGCATTTGACAATAAAATAGATTTGAAGTTTATGTGTAAAATAAAGCTACCATATTCATTAAAATGAATATATTTTTTGCCTTTATTGAAAACATAAATAAAATAAAAACATATTTTATTCAAAATATTATTGTGCGTTTATCCAAGGCATTGAGCAGCAATACAATTGCTAAGTATAGTTAGAATAATTTTGTTTATGCTTGATTCTGGTTATATCGGCAACTAAATCACACAGCTGTTTGCGGACACAGACCTCTTGCACAACTCAGGTTTGTCTAATCTCCTCATAAGATTTGAGAAAGTGGTTGTAACATGAGGCACAACTTCATTGGGACAATTGTCAGGGATGTGATATGATGAATGATATAGTGGAGTATTTTACAATATTCCACTATATTATTCAACAGCTGGCTCTGTTGTGGTTTTATCTTCTTATCCTCCACCGCACATTATCTCGAACAATAAACGCCCTGCACACTATCATGCAGCAAGGGTAGTATACAATTGAAGACAACGCCTATATTGCGTTTCAATAAAGGCTTAAAAACCTTATATTAGCCAAACACATAAAAGTCCACTCCAATTAATCAGCATTGTGGGTATTGATCAAACAAATTAATCTATCCAGGACACGTTGGAAATACGGATAAAAGTCTTCTCGCAAATCTCTAGCGAACACATAAAATAGTTCCAGCAAATGCTGCAGTGACAAGTTTGTAGCACAGACTAGTTTTATAAAAGTAAGTCGTTTACAAAATCCGCAACAATTAGGGCAACAACGATTATTCCTCGGACAAATTTAAAGCCATCGATTTCTTTAAAGTATGATGGAAAAAGGTTTCATTATCTTCGGGCAGCTCTTCATTTTCATGACATATGTGATATAAAGCCAAACGTCTTAGATTAATCCGTTTTTTTTATTTATTTTAAAGATAAATTACACAGTATTGTGAAAATTTCATTGAATATTTCTCGGAGTATTTTAACCTTTCTCTAAATGTGGCAACGCTTCTCTGAATATTTACAAATAATATAAACTTCAATAATCCTCTTTCTTGTCAAAAAATTATAAATGAATCTACCTTGTAATTTTTTTATATCATGCAATACGTTCGCATCAATTAGGTTTTTGATAACAGACTTAGGTTTTTGCCTCTTTGTGACCAATATGGTTGTCTTCTATGCTCCCAACCTTTTTGTTCAAATAAATGACTATAAAATTTAAATATATTATTGCGGGTATAAGCTAGTTCCAATGCGCATTTTTGCTGGTTGCTTAAGCCAGTTCATCAGGAAAAAAACAATAATTGAAACGCTGTCAAAAAAGACCTAACTCTGCTGTCAGAAAAAACCTATTTTTAAGAATGTATTAGTAAAAGTTTTATTCATATGTATTTGTGTTTAAACCACTTTCATGACACTTCTTAATCACACATAATTTTATTTTTTCTTCTAAAAATTTCAATACAAAAAATATACAATTTTGTTTGTTTTCAGTTCTAATTTCAACCATAAATAAATACACGTAGATCGGAAACTAGAAAAAAAAACGCAAACAAAAAAATTTTACTCAAAATAATCACGTAAACGAGTGTTGTTTGTGTTTTTACATAGTTTTTTTTACTAATACATTCTCACCAGTTAGCTTTCAGACAACTGAGTTAGGTCTTCGACAGGAGAGTTTCCGATCTATGTTTATGTATCTATGATTTCACCCCCATAAATCTAATGTAAAAAAAAATTTAAATAAATATATATTTGCGTTTACCTAAAATTAAAATTTGACTTGAAAATGGAATGCCTGGCCCATCGTGCAGTAAAAAATAAAGAATTTTTATTTTTATTTTTCATTAATTTCAAGTAGAAAATAATGTCAACAAATCGTAACTGATCTAATGCAGGATGGTAGGGACTTAGAGCTGGAGATTAAACAAAATGTTTGGTTTGGTACAAAAATGTACCAATATGAGTTCTGGAATAAAAAAAATTATTCACAAAAGTATAAGTATTATATATGAGTAGTTACCCTGCAGGAAATGTGAATAGTAAAACTGTACTGAATTACTATTGACACAGTCACCAGGACTAGTGACTTATTATATCTCAGACACTTCTATTTACTATTCTACACTTCTGTTAACATGTGCATGTTTTTACAAACGTGATAAGTCTTAATTTACAAATTTTTCGTTCTAAAATCCTTTGTTTTAAATACATTTTTGAAATCTGTTAATGCATCTTATTATTATTCTTTATTTTTGTAGTTTTAATTAAATTATTTGATTTGCTCAAAAGGCAATAATGATTATAAGGCAATAATGATTATAAGTTTCAAAATTCTCAAATATATCCTTAAAAAATGTATAATTTAAGTTTTTTTGTTTAAAATTATATGAACAATTCTATTTTACTGAGATAAGAAGTTTGTAATTTTGGACTTAACACATTTGCATATCTCAAAATTGACTTAGCACTTTTGCATAAAAGTTTTGTAAGCAAGTAATGTAGTTTTACTTCTTTTAAGGTTTTGGCAATTTTCATAAAAAGTCGACTTAGCACATTTGACCACTAAGCTAACGATATTAGTCCTGCCCGTATGGTCTGGCAAAATTCCTATAATTTATTTATTTTTCATTGGAAATTCATGTTTTTTACCCTGTTAGAAAAATAATTTCCTATAGATGATAAAATCTTATTACTTTAAATATAGTTGTACATGTTTACCATGACGATTTCACCATTTTTATGACAATCATGTTCATGATGAATCATTGTATCACAATATGTTGTTCTTAGAATAATCCGAGAACAACACAATATGATGAAGTATTACATCATAAAAATGGTTGCCACAAACATATACTTATTTATTACAATCATATATATGATTGCTACAATAATGTGAATGGTAACTTTAACATATTATGGTTATATGATTGCTCCAATCATGTGAATGATAACTTTAGCATATTATGGTTACCGCAATCATAAACATAATTACAGTTACCATAACTTTGTTAAAAAACTTTTAAAAATGTTTAAATGTTTTTGGCAAACTTGTACTACTAAATTTTCTCTCTGAGTGTATATGTATACATATTCTAGGTCCAAAACAAAATTATTTTGTCCGCCTGTCTGTTGAAATTAAAAGGGCGTATAGGGAAGTACTTAAGGCGATGGAATTTTCCCCTAATATTGTGTATTAATCACAAATGTTTGATAGTAAACAAAACTGAAAATATAACAAGTAAGAGAGCTATATTCGGCTGTGCCGAATCTTATATACCCTTCACCAAATTATACTTTAAAATAAAAATTTTAAATATTTTTAGGTAAACAAAATCCATTTTTTTTTTTCAAAATTTATAAAATAATCAATTTTTTCAAAATTGTTTTAAAAAAAATTTTTTTTTTCGAAACAGTTTTTAATTTTTTTTTTTTAAATTTACTAGTGAAATAAAATTTATGACAAAACAATTTATGAATAAACAAAATTATTTTTTTTTTTTTTTAAATTGTTTTTCAAAATTTAAAAAATAAGTATTTTTCAAAATTGTTTTCAAAAAAATTTTTTTTGTTCGAAATTTTTTAAATTTACTAGTGAAATAAAATTTATGACAAAACAATTTTTTTGGTAAAAAAAATTCGGTTTAAAAAATATTTTTCTCGATTTTGACCCTTTTTAGGTCCAAATTACTATAGTCTTATATAGATCGTTGCAATGGACTTTGAAATATCTATCATGAGATATCCATATGGTCTATATTAATGACTTAGTAATCCAGATATAGCTCAAAAATAGGCCAAAGATCGAGGTTGGCCCGGTTTTTTCCTTATATCTCAGCCATTTGTGTTCACTAAGGTGAAGGGTATAAAAATAACCATATAGATGATTTTTGTCTGATGAGGCCTACAGACTGCATTAGATCACTTCACTTCATGGGTGTTTTTATGTTTTACCGTATAGTTACATATTTATAATTTTTTCACCAATTTTATTTGTAGTTTACATGAACAGGAAAGCAACATTTTATAAAAATATAAATCAAAAAAATGTATTACATGAAATAAATGATAACAAATTATATCAAAAATCTACATAAATAGTAAAGATAACATAAAATAATAAATATATAAAAAAATCAAAATTTTAAGTGTCACTAATAATAATAACTAAAAATTATATTTTGTAAAAAAATGCAAATAATGAGATTTTATAATCAAATAAAAAAAAATAATGAAAAGTGTTTGCCAAATAAATGAGATAAGCTAATTACGACAAAATTCTGAAGTGTTATGAAAGGTTTCAAACAATCAACAAAACTAACAAAAAATTTAAAAAAAATCTTAATCAAAGTTACATATTTTCTATAAAAAAATTTCAAATAAAATAAACAAAATGAAAGAAAATCACACAGCAGCTGCTAAAATATTGGAAACGCAAATCGTAACGTACAACATTTTTATTATGTATTCGTTTTTTTTTTTTTTTATTTTTAGCTGTGATTTTGTAAAACGAAATATTAAACCTTAAACGAAATTTGTGTGTGCTTATGTTCTATACACATTTCTTTAAATGTTTAATAATACAGTTTACAATATCAGGCCTTTCATTTGAACACAACAATTAGTTTTACAATAAAATTCTTTGTAACAGTAAATTAAATATTTTCCGCAAACAATTTAAATAATGTTTGGATATAAACATTTAATTTATTTTGAAGAATTTTATTGTGTATACAAATTAATATAAGTATTTTATATTTTAATTAAGTTTTATTAAAAATATTTTAATACATTTATTTAACACAACATTTAATAAATCCACTTCAATATATTCTATGTTTTTAAAATCTCTTAAAAATTTTATTAATTTTTACTATTTTATTGCATAAATAATATAACAAACAGCAAATTAAACCAAATATATAGTTTAGAATAAAACGATTTTTGTTTTGAAAATATTTTGAATTTTATAAAAAAAAAAAAATCATAACACGGTGCTACAAGTATATTGAATTTTTTGATTACTTACTGTATTATGAAGGTAAGTGTTCAGTTTTGTTAAACTGTTCTTATTCCTCTGGTCTTTTAATTTTGATAGAATGGTAGATCTTTGATTTAAACACACAAGCAGGTGGTTAAATGTGCATTGTGTGTGTAAAAGATACGATCTGATGATAAAAAATGAAAATAGTTTTAGGCAAACACATTTCCAACATGAGTTTAGTATAGTTTTGTTTTAAGATGTTCATAAGTAGTACTTAAGGAAAATATTTGTTTTAATAAATTAGTTCCCAAAAACACACGAACAGGTCGAGTTGTTTCTTATTTATATCAGGAAAAAATCAAAAAAAAAAAAAATAACAAAAAAATATAATGAAAAAAAAAGTTCTGAATTATTTTTTAAAACAAATTTTAACAAAAATATGTACATTTTCACACATAATTGTAAAAAAGTATAAATATTGTTCACATCAACATTAAAAGTAAGAATTTTATTAACATTTTACAAAAAAAAAAAAAAAAAAAAACAATTAAAAAAGTTTATACAAAAAACCAAAGAGGACAAAAAAAGGCAAAAGTTAAAAAAATATCAAATACAGCATTTATGTCTGCTATGCTCATAAACCATAAGACCTATATTATTTAATTTAATATATAGTGTAATCATACATTTTGCCTTTACGCGAGGTTGCTCTCTTTAACCCTTTCCATCCCAAGCAATTTAAAAATTTGCGAATTTCAGTGAACTTTTCGATCACATTTCTTGCACTCGTACACAAAATACTAAAGAAAATCGCACAAAACATATTACAAAATGAAAAAGAAATAACACCTTGAGACATTTAAAACAGTAAGAAAACACCGTACACTAATATATAAATTTCTCTACAAAATACGTTAAATTTACCTACACATTTGTGTAGGCGGGGACGGAAAAGGTTAAGGCTTTGTGGCTTCGCCCTTTTTATAGACATGGTAAGCCATGGTAAGCCATGGTTTATTAAAATCAGACTATCTGTTTTTGAAATTACATATAAGTTTATTTCCTCCATTATTAAATTCCTTCTCTGTGCATTGTACGTTGTATACTTAATATGTATTTCCATGAATTACATATCAATCATACGCTTCCGCTTTAATGAATTTGTGTCTGTGGTAATCAGTGTTGCCAGTTTAGCCTTTTTGAGGCTAAATTTAGCCTTTTTATTTACTCTTTAGCCTCGAAATTTTGGTTTTAGCTTCGTGGCTTTTTTCTAGCTTTTTTTTAATTTCAAAATAGGCTAGAAACTAAAACCAAAATTTCGAGGCTAAAGAGTAAATAAAAATGCTAAATTTATATTTGTGAGACATTTTCAGTTTAATTCATTACTGTTTTTCATTTAGCTTTTCAACAGACTCTAGAATTATGCAGTATTAAAAGAACAAATACCAATTGACAATATCAAGTGCTTCAAAATTAAATAGAGTATTTTATATCTGAAAGCTATAAATGTCTAGCAAATTAACTTTCAAGACAAAATTGTTACTACACATTATTTTCATCGTTATATAATGGACAAGAGTCCTATTAACTCTCGAAGGCTTGTGATACTCGATGGCTGTCATTTGAAATAGCCGTTAAACGTATTGTGGATGTATGGTTCAAGTTAAAACCAACAATGCTACAAAGCCAAACATTTAAGTGATTAATATACTGATTATAATTTGGTGTATTAACTTTTTTTGAAACCAGTATTGCACAAAGTACAAAAGGTAAATAAATCATTTGTAAGCAATTCAGCGGATCCGACAAATCTGTTTTCTAATTAAAAATTTCTTCTTCATAGTTTGTGTTTTCAAATTGTAACACAATGCAAAGATGTTGATCCATTATCGTCCTCAATTGAAAATTATTTAATGTTTTCGCCACATTTTTCCTGCAAGTTTGAAGAATGAGAGATAAAATAAAGAACGGTTTAATTAGTGAAGATTCTGAAAAAATAATACGGAATATTAAACTAATTGAGCATTTGCGACAAAGATTATCATATGAAAATTCTTCGCTAAATCGATTTTCTATCCATTGATAATACACTTAAAGTAGTACTCGTAAATCCAAAAAAAGATATAATGTATGTGAAAAATTAAACTGCTAATGAAATTACGAAGATTATGGCTCAGGGCAGAATATTTTAAACTACAAATGGACAAATATAGAACCATTTTCTGACATGGCTAATCCAGTATTTAACTTTTTAGTACTTCCTTTAAGTACTTAATGCAGAGCACACTGGGCCAGAGATCCCATTTTTTGGCCATAATTAGTGCAGTGGATGTATGAAATAAATAAATATCAGATATAAGGTTTTCGGTGACGCTGATTATGATTCTGCAAAAAAAAAAGTAAAAATTCAAAATGGCGGACCAAAAATGGCGGTCAAAATTTTTAAAAATTCAATTAATTAAATTTTTATTGAACACGTTTTGTAGACCTATGGTCACTGATTACAAATATGAAGTCAGATTTTGAAAATTTAATAAACTGAATCCAAATTGGCGGATCAAACATAAGAAAAAATTAAATATTTTATTTCTTAGCAGTATTTAAGATGAAGATATTATGAAATTTTATTTAATTTTTTTCTTCAAACCTTTTTTGTTTCTGAATGAAGAAATAAATCTCGATTTTTTATGTCCAACTAAAGTTTTAACTGATTTTCTTAGAATTTCGACATTTTCAGGACTAATAGTTTGGATATTCAATTTCAATTTATTTAATACGTATTGAATGCCACTTTCTATGTCTGTTTCATAGGCCAAATTTTCTAAAATCTCACGATTTGTGAACTTAGCCAAGGTTATTTCAATTATATGTATAAATATGAGATTGAAAATACGAATATTTTTTTTATATTTTTTATATTTTAATCAAGTTAGCATTGATAAAGATGTAAATAATGTTAGCAAATTTTTATTTAAGGAACAATAAATGAAAAAGTAAATAAGTATATTTTAAAAGTTTTTTGACGATATGGGGGAAAACAATTCATATACACGGAAATACAAGCAATATATAAATTGTTAAAACTATAACAATAAATGGATATATCTAACGCTAATAAAATACTATTTTACTCAAGATTTTTTTTTTCAGAATAACTATAAATATCGGACCTTCGACAATAGTTAATATAACTTATAAATATAAAAAGGCGTTAAACAGATATTGAATTTGTAATTTTTTTTAATGTGAGACTAAAATCTGCCAATTTTATCATCAAAATATTATATTACTAAAAATTAATTTTAATTTTTTCATTAAATTTTTACATGGTAAAAATATCCTAAGTTTCAACGACTATTTTTATATTATCGGCAATAACTCTTAAGTTTATGAACGGTCGCAGACGGTCGCAAAATTCTGGACAGAGAACATATCAATGCGTCGTTTGGAGCTATAACCGTTAAAATATCATCTGGCACTGCTTGGCACTAGGTTTTGAAACTTAAAGTTTTTGGAAAAAAATCATATTTATAAGGTTTAAATAACAAATTTTTAATAATTATCTTCAAATTACTAATAATTTTCATTTTCATTTTAAGCACCAGTTCCATCTGTTTAACTAACTATCATTTCATGTAAATATTTTTGACTTATGTGAATATTATATAATATTTTTGAAATATAAATTATACTCACAAAAATATGAAAATTTGACTTTGACCTCATGTCGTTTGGAAACGGTGACCTACAATGATATAAAATTTTACTGGTGTAAAGCTCAAAGTCCCCAGACTTGAAATGTATAACCTTTTTTCTTCTCTACCTGAAATGGACTTTTTGCCAAAAAATGGGATCTCTGGCCCAGTGTGCAGAGGTTGAACGACTTTTTAGTACAATGAAAATTGTAAAGTTAAAAATGTTTAATGCGTTATTGAATATAAAAATATATATGCATACGTATATATTTATTGTTAATGATTAAAGTTATTTTTTGTTTGCTGCTGAAGTGTACCTTTATAATTTTATTTACTTTTACGAACATATTTTCTAGTTTTTTATTTAAAAATAAATATAAACTTCAATTCTTAATTTGTAATATTTTAGCTTTTTTTGTTGGCTTTTTTTTTAAAGCTGTTTGGCTTTTTCTGGCCTTTTTTGAAGTCTATATAGCTTCTTTTTTTGCCAGCTCCTGGCAACACTGGTGGTAATAATGTTAAATCAGCTTAAATTGAAAAACATGGCTTTTAAATATAAACGATTTTGTGTTGCAATTTCATTGGATAAACATATTTATTCAATTGATAGAAAAATATTTCTTACAATATCTTAATATTGTTTATAAAATCAAAATAAGTTATTTTAGATCTGCCTAGAAATACTTGTAAAATTGTGAATTTCAGAACCAATAACACAGTGATACAAAACTGAACGAAAGAAATATGCAGATGTTCTCATGTAGCCATTATATTTTGTTGGAGTCCATAAAGCACTGAAATTCTTATAGCTTTTTACCATCACTTTGTTTTAGTGAAATAACAGTATTCTTAAAGTTACAACTTATAACATCACATATAAGGACTGAGATCGTAAAATTCTTAACACTCGTTTTTCATTAAAACTTTTAACCCAAGTATTATATGTATTTTTATTTTTGCTCAAGTTACCTTTGTAAAACATATAAGTTATTATGTTTAATGTCAATTATGTTCATTTGTTGTTAATCTGATTAAAATGAGTGACCAGAAAAACCTGCGTACTTAAATTATTAAATATTTTCAACAAAACCCAAATTGCTCCTACAAAAAGTTGGCCAAACAATCAAAGGTCTGCTATCAAACTTTTCCAATGCTATTAAACAGTACCGGGAGAACTTGTCCGTTGATATAAAATCTGGTTCAAGTAGAAAGAATGATCCACATGATGTTTCTAAAGCCAAAAAATAGAAAGCATTTACAAAAGAGCTCCCAACATCTCCGGTAGAAAAGCAGCCCGGTTAGTTCAGTACTCGGACTATTTGGTACGAAAAGTTAAAGCCTATGAAGGTTTAAAAGCATACAAGGCTCAAAAAGTTCCTGACAGGAACTCTGCTAAAAATTTAGAGGTCAAAGACAGAGCACGGCAATTGAAGTCAAATTTTATACAAAAAATATACCTGCTGCATAATGGATGACGAAATGTACGTATTGAAAATTTTTCGCAGCTTCTGGGTCAATTTTTTTATATTGCAGATGCTCGAGGGAATGTTGAAGAAAAGTTTAGGATACAAAACAAGACAAAATCTCCCAAAAAGTTCTTGGTATGGCAAGCAATATGCAGTTGCGGCAAGAAAGCAAAACATTTGTTACAAAGGGCTCTATAAATATCGAATTTTACATTATGGAATGTTTACAAAAAAGGATGTTTCCATTGATAAGACTTCTTAATGTGTCCACTTATGTTTGGCCTGATTTGGCATCTGTCACTATGGTAAGAAAGGTCTTGAGTGGTACAAGACCAATAATGTGGTATTTGTACCAAGAGAGGCAATTCCTCCAAACTGCCTGGAGCTGAGTCCAGTGGAGAGATATTAGGCTCTTTTTAAAAAAGAATTGAAGAGCACAAAAAATGTCTCCAAAAGTGTGGTAGATTTTAAACGGAGATGGACAACCTGTTCGAACAAAGTGACATAAAGCACTAGAAAAAACATAATGGAAGGGTTTTCGAAAAAGGTTCAAAATTTCATCATTAGTGATTAGAACTAAACAAATAATTATTATTTGTAAATTGTAACAATAATTTCAATCAAATCAAAAAAGATTAAAAACTGTAAGTTTAGTGGTTTCATTTTTATTAACATATATGTATGTTAAAATTTTTTCTATCTCAGTCCTTATAGTATTTTGGAACTTAAGTATTATGAAATTGTTTCTTTTGCTTGAATCATATAAGTTTTAGCTTTTAAACAGACAAGTAATTGACATATTCAGTTGGAAAATGGCTGAGTTTAAAGACCAACTAAAGCTAAATACTATCTTTTATGTAAGTAACAAGAACACATGCATTTGCATGAAAAATCAGCTGAAGTGATTAATTTTTAATTGATTTTTAATTTACTAAACTGTTTGGGAAACCATATTAAAGAGCTTTTTCACTAAATTAAAGCACTTTGACTGGGAAGATAATGAAAATTTGTTGGAAAAAGTGAGTTTTTTGAAACTTAGCACATCAAATTCGACTCAATTTTATAAAAGTCTCTTCTGTTTGTAAGGTTAAACTAGAGTTTCGTGTTCGGTTTTAACCGAAACAGAAACCGCTGAGCTTACTGCTTTGCCTGTACTGTTGCGCTCGGTGCGTAATAGCGAGAGTTGTTTATTGAGATCTTAGGTACATTTTTGTAGTTGATTGTTTCCTTGAATTTTGAACGGTTTGCTACCTGTGGACCTAAACAGGGGAAAAAAGGTTAACAAAAATTTTAATTTTTTAAAGTTTTTTGCGATTTTGATCTTGTTCTTTATGACAAGAGCTACAGAGCTACGATTTACAAGATATGAACATGAGAAAATTATCACTTTTTTAGAAAGATAACACCGAGGCCAAAAATCTTTGGGGATCCATACAAAAAAGTGCATGACTTGGGGCAAACTCCGTAAAATGATTGTCACAAACATATACTTGTTTACTGTAACCATATATATGGTTGATACAATCATGTGAATCGTAAATTAACCATATTATAGTTACCACAACCTTATAAATTGTTTCTGTGACTATAATACAGTTAAAAAACTTGTAAAAATGTTGAAATGGTTACAGTAAACATGCACAGCTATATTTTTTTTTCTGCGTGTGGGTATAAAAACTTTAAGAACGAAAAAAATATTCAATTTAATTTTTAACATGCTAACAAATCACATTTCTTCACTTAGCTAGACATTTTTAAAATAAAATACATTAAGTATATGAATTTAATTAAACCAATGTACATAAATGTGAGTGTAATTATATAGTTAAGGTGTCTCAACACTCTGAAGTTACAATCAATTAGGGTTTTTGTTAAAGAACAAACAAGCAAATTGTTTGGCATTAATTAGTAATGGCTCATTGGGTAAAAAAATTTAAGTCTATTACTAAGAAGATGAAATTACATATAAGTGAAGTCTAAGACTAAGACATACCAAGTATTAGAAAAATGTATAAAGAAGAAAAGAAAATTATTTTTTTATAATAAAATAAATATTTAAAATTTCTATTTAAAGGTTTTGTTCAGGCTTGCCTTCTCTTTGTATTTATTCAAACTTAATTCTATGCATTTTACTATGAAAATGTTGATGTTTGAAGTGTTTTTTTTTTTTATTTATAAAATCTTCTGACTACAATTAGTGTTATATGTTTGTAAGTTTGTTGTTCTTTTTGCTCTTTTTTCCCCCTCTTATTTCCATATTTTCGTTCTCTTCAGTTTTAGCCTTAATCTTTTTATCTAGAAGTCTCAAAGGTACAAAAACCAAATAAGACACACACTCGCTTCAAAATGTTTATGCTTAAGTAAGCAGCTGCACAATTCGCCCGAGCTGCTGCTTTTTGGCTTTTGAAGAGGTGTTAATGTAGATAAGGCGTTTTTTAGTTTTTCATCTTCTTCAGACTTTTCCTTAATACTAAATTGTTTATTCATACACTCGTGCTCTAGAGGGGTGTTATATTGGTGGGGTTTGTTGTTAAAGGTTTTGTTTTTATGTTTGTCTAAAAAGACTTAAAATTAGTATTCTTGTTAATTTAAGTAGTTAATAATTGTTGATGATGCTTTGTTCAAAGGCTTGTTAAGGACTTTAAAGTTAAATTAAATAAATTTTAATGAACTGATGTTGCCGCTTTATTATGTACGTAGTATACTTATGTTGAAAGGAAACATTTAAAATGTTGAGATATTCTGAGAAATCTAACATTACTGGTATAGTTAGTGCAAAGAAAAGCCTGATCCTTTTAGTACAAAAATTGTTGAAGGAAAAACTCTAGGTTTATGCTTACAATAGCAAGTTAAATACTGTCAAACCAGAAATCAACGTTCATAGATGAAGGCAATGAAGTTTAAGGTTTTGAAAATCCAAAATAGAGTTTAACAAATTCCAACTAATGGATAATGAGGATAAAAAGATATGTATATAACTAAAAGCAAACTCAAACTCTCAAAATTAAGTGAACTTGAGACTTCAGCAAGGCGGTGCAACATGCTACACAGCTCCTGAAGTAATTCAATTACTGTTTCAAACTGTAATTGAAATTAGCCTAGTTTGTGTGATTTAACACCATTACATTTTATTTTTTGTTTGGTTATTTGAAATCTAAGATCAATGCCAACAACACCACACCCCCCCAACAATGAAGGAGAAAATTTAAGGCTGCAGCAACGAAATTCAGTCACATTTATACAAAATGGTCATGGAAAGAAGAGTGTGCCAGCAAAGACTGTCCTATCCTGCATAGGTTAGGTTTCCAGGCAGCCGCGAAGTGAAGAAGAAGTGTAGCTCACGTGGGACCAGGCTTAGGTCCCTTTGTGTTAACTGAAAGTATAAAGGCAAAAAGAGAAAGACAGAGTAGATATGAAAAGAGAGATGGGGACATTTAATATTTGGTTAAGATTGAAGAGTGAGAGAAGAGATACGAGATACGAGAGAGAAAGAGAAAGGAGAGTAGATTATTATTGGTCACTCCATGGAGATCCCCATATTTGGTCTGGTTAGCCAATTACTGTTCCTTATCCTGCATACTTTTAAAATATTTTTTTTTTTTTAAATTCGATTTTGATTGAATTTTTCTAGCAGACAGGAATGCATTTTCTGCCTCCTCGGCTTCCTCAGCAATCTTCAGTTAACCAATATCCCTAGAGTTTTGGAACTAGAATCAAGGTCAATAAACAACACATAGATTTTTAAATATTCCTCACCAACACTTTCATTGCCAAGTAATGAGTTAAGATGTTAAATTCTGGCACTTTACTACTAAACTTACAGTTTTTATTTTTTTTTTTATTTTTGATTGAAATTATTTTACAATTTACAAAAAAAAAAATATATTTTTATAGTTCTAATCACTAGTGATGAAATTTTGAACCTTTTTCGGAAACACTTCCATTATGGTTTTTTTAGTGATTTCTGTCACTTTGTTCGAACAGGTTGTCCATCTCCGTTTAAAATCTACCACATTTTTGGACAACTTTTTTGTGCTCTTCAATTCTCTTTTAACACGAACCCAATATCTCTCCACTCGCCTTAGTTCCAGGCAGTTTGGAGGATTTACCTCTCTTGGTACAAATAACACATCTGGCCAAAAATAAGTGAACACATTAACAAGTCTTATGAATGTATGTTAAGAATGTTTCGATCTCAGTCCTTAGTTACAAGTAATGACTTTTATAACTCATTACTAGGCTTGTGCAAATAGCTAGAAAGTGAGCAGTTTTATAATAAATATAAAGTTATACCACAACTTTCATATAAAGCAGACGGTATGTAGTTGACATTGAGCAATTGCTAGTTGTTACCAAGATTTTGGTGGATACACTTTATTCAGCAATAACATCAGTGTCAAATTAATTTTAATATCCAGCTGGTGTCTAATAAATAATTAGGTTGTAACTGTTACAAAATTGTATTTAACAGTAATACTAATAACGTGTTAATGTTATTGCTGTAAGAACAATACTTTGAGCTTCCATACGGCCTTGAATGTACTTGATTGTCAAGTTATTTTAAGGCTTGTCAATGTACAAGCTTAACTATAATTTATCAATCTAGAAAATATGTATGTTTCAAGCAAATAAGGAGTGAGATCGTAAAATTCTTAACACACGTTTTTCATTAAAACTTTTAACCCAAGTATTGTTTGATTTTTTTTTTTTTTTTTTTTTTTGATCAAGTTACCTTTGTAAAACATGTCAGTTATTATGTTTAATGTCAATTATATTCATTTGTTGTTAAAATGAGTAACCAGAGAAAAGTGCGTACTAAAATTATTAAATATTTTCAACAAAACCCAACTTAGTCCTACAAAAAGTTGGCCAAGCATTCAAAGGTCTGCCGTCAAACTGTTTCAAATGCTATTAAACAGTACCGGGAGAACTTGTCCGTTGATAGAAAACCTGGTTCAGGTAGAAGGAGTGGTCGACGTTATTGTAATTAAAACAGCGATACGTTTATCCAAACAGATACAATAAGTATGAAAAGTATATTAGAAGTGATAGAAAATTTTCATTTTACAAAAAACATATCTAACAATAAAAACTAGATCAAATTCATTATGTTGAATACAAAGTATTTTACAGTATAAAACAACATGCCTCCTCAACATTATGAATTTATAATTCCAAAGTTATTACAACAAAATACATGTTTAGGTGTAGGTACAGGTTTAGTTAAAACATCGGCTAACATTTTATCAGTAGGTAGATATTGCAATTTAATTATATTTTGTTCTATAGCATCCTTCACAAAGTGATACTTGTAATGTATATGCTTAGTACGAGAATGATGAGCACCAAATTCTGCCATTCTTTGAGCACTTTGAGAATCTGTATTTATCATCACTGGAGAGTGGTTGGAATAGCCAAGTTCATTCAAAATGTACCCTAAATATGAGGCTTCTTTAGTTGCTTCGGTAAGTGCCACATACTCAGCCTCTGCACTAGATGTTGCTACCACCTTTTGTTTCTTTGATTCCCAGGAAACAAGACCACCTGCGAGTAGAAAACAAAAACCAGATTGAGATTTTCTATCATTTACATCTTGAGCCCAATTTGCATCACAAAAACCAACAAGTGGTAAACCACATTTTTTATAAGTGAGCACCGCATTTTTAGTATGACTTAAATATCTGATTATATGATATGCAGAATTAAGATGTTGTTTACGTGGATCCTTAGAAAATTGCGATAGCATATTAACAGCACACGTTATATCAGGTCTACTATACAATGAAAGATAAAGTAAAGATCCAATTATTTCTTGATAAAACTTTTCATCAACTTTTTCTGCTTCTCCAGAAATTGTTGGTTCTTTTTCCAATTTAATACCTGGATTCATCGGAATTTTTACAGGTTTGCAATTCTCCAAACCGTATTTCTTAATCAAGTTTGAAATATATCCTGGTTGGGAAATTGAAATTTCTCCATCCTTTACATTTACTTCCAGGCCAATACAATGTTTTGGAACTCCTAAGTCTCGAATATCAAAATTACATTTTAATTGACTTACAAAATCTTCGATAAAATTCGTATTATTACAAGCAATTAGAATATCATCGACATATAAGGCGACAAACATTATTTTTTCATCTTTTTTAACAAAGTAAATACATTGGTCATATTTTGATTGTTGTAAACCAAAATCTTTTATAACAGAATCGATTCTTTTGAACCACTGCCTTCCAGCTTGCTTGAGACCGTAAATAGCCTTATTTAATTTGCATACTTTTTCTTTAGTTGCCTTCTCAATAAAACCTTCAGGCTGTTCCATATATATTTCCTCTTCCAAATTTCCATTCAGGAATGCTGTTGATACGTCTAATTGACGCAATTTTAAATCATGTTCAACAGAGAGAGCATATAACAATCTGAGTGAGGTTTGACGAACCACTGGAGCAAATGTGTCTACATAATCTAATCCAAATTTTTGGGAATAGCCTTTAGCTACTAGTCTGGCTTTACGTTTTTCTATTGTTCCATCAGGTCTTATTTTTGATTTGAATACCCATTTGCATCCAACTGCCTTACGCCCATTTGGCAAATCTGTTAAACACCAAGTATCATTTTTTAATAATGATTTGTATTCATCTTCCATAGCTTCTTGCCATTCTTTAGAACAATCGGACGACAAAGCTTCTGTTACTGTTTTTGGATCTATTATATTCTCCTTTACTATTTGTGTTGTCTCTTGATTTTTCCTACTTCTTAATCGATTTTTAATAGAATCTTGTTGTACTTCCTGTTCGGATTTGTCATTTGCTTTTGGTTGCTCTTTCTGATCACTAGGCTTTGTAGTTTTGTTATTTAATTCTTGATCAATTGTATTACTCTTATTTGGGTCATCTATAATTTTATCTGATTGATCTCGTATTATATCATTAGGTACAAACTCATAAAAACTCGGAATATTATCTACTGTAGAATTGTACATCTGGCTTTCTATAAATTTCACATCTCTACTTGTTACTATTTGTTTGGTTCCAGCTTTCCACAATCTATACGCTTTTGATTCTTCTGAATAACCAACAAGAATGTGCTCATTGCTCCTAGGATCCCACTTAGATCGTTTACTTGTTTTATCTAACACAAATGATATGCAACCAATACATCTAAAGTATTTTACATCTGGTTTTTTGCCTGTCCACAACTCTTCTGGTGTTTTAGTATCATTTAACCTCGTCGGACAACGATTTCTTATATATCCCGATGTATTAATTAGTTCAGACCATAGACTCATAGGTAAACCAGATTCTATCATTAAACAACGGGCCATTTCAACTAATGTTCTATTCATTCTTTCCGCAATACCGTTTTGCTGTGGTGTGTAACTTGCTGTCAAATGCCTTTTGATTCCATTATCTTTCAAAAAATTTGTGAAATTCTGGCTAACCAGTTCTGCGCCATTATCACTTCGTAAAACCTTAATTTTCTTTCCTGTTTGTGTTTCTGCCATTTTCTTAAATTCTTTGAATTTGTCTAAATACTGACTTTTGTGTCGAATAAAATATATAAAAACTTTTCGAGAATAGTCATCAATAAATGTTGCAAAGTACAAACTACCACCCATCGATTCAGTCCTCATTGGACCACAAAGATCTGTATGAACAAGCGCAAGTACTTCTGAAGTTGATTTTTCATTTTTATTAGGAAATGGTAAACAAGTTTGTTTAGCACGAATACATGGAACACAATTTATTCCAACATTTTTCAATTCTGGTAACCCGTTAACCATCTGATCTATCTTTAGTTTTCCTAATTGGTTCATATTTAGGTGACCATATCTTTTATGCCATATCTCTGTTTTTGAATCACTTGATATTTCGGTTGTGTACATCATATTTTCGTTATTATTAAATAACTTGACAAAATATAGGTTATCTCTTTTGTGTCCTTCAATTATCTTGTCTCCTTCCTTATAAACTACTACTTCTGTTCCTTTCATAACAACCGTACAACCATTATCAGTCAATTTACTAGTTGATATAAGATTGCATCGTAAGTCGGGGACATATAGAGTGTTACATAGGCCTATGTCTTGCTTTTTTCCGTTTGCATATACAGTTACTTTGACCTTTCCAATACCTTTTATGTTTAGTTCATTATCATCTGCCAGTCTAATTTTGCCACTAAACTGAGAATCTATACTTTCAAATAATGATATTTGGGTGCACATATGTGATGACGCACCGCTATCAATAATCCATGTTTCACAAGAACTAGTGAAAAAAGTTGCTTCTGTCGTGGTTACTAATACTTCATTTGAAATACTATCCTTGAATTCCTGTTCAACATATCGAACGTTTTCACCAGTCTTACAATCTCTAGCTTTGTGACCTTTGATGGAGAAATTTCTTAAATACAATTACCAGCCTCTTAATCCCTTCTATTTAAATTACTTTATTGTATTGGTATGGGATCTGGGCCCATAACTATTGTAATTAAAACAGCGATACGTTTATCCAAACAGATACAATAAGTATGAAAAGTATATTAGAAGTGATAGAAAATTTTCATTTTACAAAAAACATATCTAACAATAAAAACTAGATCAAATTCATTATGTTGAATACAAAGTATTTTACAGTATAAAACAACAGACGTGATGTTTCTAAATCAAAAAAATAGAAATCTTTTTCAAAAGAGCTTCCAACACATCCGGTAGGAAAGCAGTCTGGTTAGCTCAGTATTCGGACTAGTGGAGAGATATTGGGCTCTTGTTAACCAAGAATTGAGGAGCACAAAAAATGTGTTCAAAAGTGTGGTAGATTTTAAACGGAGATGGATAATGTGTTCGAACAAAGTGACAGAAATCACTATAAAAACCATAATTGAAGGGTTTCCGAAAAAGGTTCAAAATTTCATCACTAGTGATTAAAACTATAAAAATATTTTTTTTTTTTTTGTAAATTGTAATAATCATTTCAATCAAATAAAAAAAATCAAAACTATAAGTTTAGTGGTTTCATTTTTATTAACATCCATATATGTATGTTAAGATTTTTTCGACCTCAGTCCTTACATTAACCTGTATCTTGCTATTAACTTTTGTGAGAATTGGTCCATAATTTTCCCTACCCCCTATATAACCCCTATATCAGAAAAATATTTGATTGCCACATATTGAATAAAAGTAATCTTATTTTTGTATTCTTTTAAAGCTGATTTAATTTCAAACATTCTCAACATTCCTGCAGATAATCTTTGTTTTTAAACATTTTACAAAAATGTTATCTTTGACTTACGTAGTTCTCAATTCCAATGAAATTCAGTTGCTTAAACAAATTGTTTATTAATATTTATTTATATGTGCATGTGTATACCAAAGAGTGGATAATTCAAAAGAAATATTTTAAAATATTTAAAAAAAAACTGGCTAAACTAAATTTAAAGATATTAATTTAAAGTGTGTTCGTGTATACAATATTATTTACTAGTATATTTTTATATTTCCGTTTTCGTATACAAAAAGTAGTGAAATCATGCAGGCATTTCAAAAGAAATACTTTTTACTTTAAAAATCTTTCTAAATAGAAACTAGTTGTGTCGAATATTATATACCCTTCACCAAAGTATACTTTTATATAAAGATTGAAAATATTTGTTTGTGAAAAAATTTTTTTCTGAAAAAATTGTATCAGTGAAAAAAAAAATATATGCTAAAAAAATTAAAAAAAAAAAAACATGTTAAAAAATATTTTTCCCGATTTTTACCAATTGTTGATGACTTAGTAATCCAGATATAGTTTAAAAATAGTTAAAAATCAAGGTAGTCATTTTTGCTTATTTTAAATAGCAAATGAACCTGGACTATACCGTTTATATTGATGTATCAATCATGTATGTTAATTGTTCATTGCTTAGGAAAGTGGATTTCAACATACAGAAGGACAGACAGATATGGCTATGTCGACTCAGATATATATAACGATATGGGTCGCAAAAGAAAAATGTAAAAATTACAAATTTTGTTTTGAAATTTTTTGGAAAAAGTTTTGTGCAATTGGTTTCATCGTTTGCTTTCTAGTTTTTACCATTTTTACACAGCTTTGGAAGTTTTCAATACAAAAATTAAACACACTATTGGGCATTGAATAATTTATCCATAGAAGCGTTTCTGAAAGGGAAAAAACCTAAGTCTGTTGTCAAAAAGCTAAGTCGTGAGAATGTATTAGTACATAGTTTTGAGGTTGTATTGGTGCCTTTTTAATTTTCACCAGACACACAGAGTTCTATGAAAATGATTACATTTTAATTTATTTAAATTTTCTTCTATTTTCAATACCAAAAATTGAAACTCTTTTCTATAAATAAAATTCTACCGCAGATAAAATTAAGTGTCAAAAATTAATAAAAAATAATTTTTTCATTTGAGCAAAATTAACGTATTTCGGAAGTAAAAGTCCTCCAATGTTTTATAAAAAATTGCCAAAAATTGTATAGAAGTGTAATAAAGTGGTTCGATCTATATTTAGTCGGAAAATCAAAGTTAAATTTTCAAGTATTTTGATGTGTTTAATTCTCTCACAAGTATGTTGAATTCACATGTCACTAGTACATGTGAAGAGAGTAATTATTTTTACTCCCAGCTTACCCTCAGTTGCGCCTCTAGTTGTACCCTATGCTATTGGGAATATAATAAAACTACCTGTAAATCGATTATACTGAATATGTTTTTAATTTTTCCAAAATAATTTCAAATTTCTTTGGAATTTGCGTTCGTTAACTGTTTGTGTTTTACTTACTAGAAATATAGGCGAACACAGCTACCCTGATGGAAATCTGGGGACAAGTGTCTCAAAGTCACTAGTTTTGACGACACTGTTAACAAATTGTCAAAATTTTTAGGTTTGTCTTTGATGTGAAAAGAATTGAGCGGCAGCAGCTGATTGATAATGCATCGGCGTCATAATTGTTTTTATCAATCAAGTATTTTTTATGAATTCGTACCTTTTTGTATTTTAATTTGTTTTCAATAAAACTTCACATATTAACAAAATATGCAGTTTCATTATCAAAATCTAATGTACCAAAAGTATAGACTAGAATAACTAAAATTTAGTTTTGAGTCTCTGGTTCCAATGTCTCCAAGTGACCTCAAAATAATTACCTAGGCAGTAGTGCTACAGTCTACTGGTGGATTTTCAATGACAAGCAAATGTTAAAGGTTAATAGAAGATAACATTGGCTAACATACATCTGGTCAGTAGTACTACTAGTAAATCACTACAATTTTACTATTGGCATTTGCTGCAGGGTAATTTGTCATATGAATTTAAACACATATCAACACCGTTTTCAACACATACATTCATATGCACATATTTGTCTTTTACTCAATTCAAAATGAAACAATAATAATTCTTGTTTATGGCAAGAATTTAATCAGATACATACCTTGACAACATTTAATAAATCTATATATATAAAAATGGATGTTTGTATATATGTGGGTATGTATGTATGTATGTTCCGAATGAACTCAAAAACGGCTGAACCGATTTTGATGAAATTTTCAGGGAATCTTCAGAATAGCCTAGCGGGTAACACTGTAGAGTCATATTTTTGTTTTTCGGTATGTGGGCGGAGGGGCGTGCCAAAATTAAATTTTTACATTTTACCGCTAATGCCATCTATATATATAAAAAACGGCTGGACCGATTTTGATGAAATTTTCAGGGAATCTTCAGAACAGCCCAGCGGGTAACACTGTAAAGTCAGATTTTTGATTTTCGGTCCATGGACGGAATGGCGTGGCAGAATCAAATTTGTATACTATACCGCAAATGACATAAAAAATAAGATTATTGTATAATTGTTGATCGACCTTTTCTTCAATTCTTACAGATAGTTTATTTAGTTTTCTATATACAGGCAAACAAAGTCAGTGATTGTTGTAAAAAAAAAATTTGGCAAAAAAAAAAATTGAAAGTGTACTCTGAAGCGAATTATTTGGTGTAAGCGAAGAAAAGAATACATTTCAACACATATCCGCTACTATAAAAGTTATTTTATATTATCAATCGATGATAAACAATTTTCTTTACTCTTGCATATTAGGTGCATGTATCTATGAAAAAAAATAATATTTTGAATAACTCTCCGCATTCCACTTTTAATAAAAAATAACGGCATCTACGTCTAGAGCCGCAGAAACGGAAAGAGAACGAGAATCACGGCTTCAGCAAATGCGTCGCATTGCATCTTCATCGAGTGCTGCAGAGACACCTCAACAGCATATCGAAAGACTAGAAGCCAATCGCTCCCGAATGGCTCGATCAAGAGAAAGAATCGATTTAAAGTTGCCGGCATTTTATTACAATAAGTATGATGGGTACAGGAATCACAAGGACGTACTGATTGCCGCAATGGACAAACATTGCTTTCATTGCCGCGTTTTAAAGTTCCCTAAGGAATCCCCGGGAATGTGCTGTTCGAACGGTAAAGTTATTCTCCCACCAGTTATTGAGCCGCCTAAGTTGCTTCTAAGTTACATTTCCGGCGCTAATCCTATTTCCTAGCACTTCCTTCAAAATATCCAAAAGTGCAACTCATGATTTTAAATGACGTCGGCTTCATGCCCACCTTTAAAATTCAAGGCCAAATGTACCACAGAATTGAATCATTGCTCCCGCTTCCCAATGATGATGCGAAGTTTCTTCAAATTTATTTCACTGGAAATGAAGCTACAGAAGCCGAACGCTATCAACGAACATGCGTGTGCATTACCTGTAATACCCTTCTGCCGAAACATTCTCAAAACAATTGATCTCGCCACAAATGAGATTTCGTTGTTGACAAGGTATTCCCAAGTCTTACAACCAACTACAAAAATTCGGATTGGCTGTGGGAACATGCAATTTTGGCACCAACAAATTATGATGTTAACAAGCTCAATAAACAAATACAATTGAAACTGCCTGGCGAAACAATAAAATGCAAATCGATTGACACAGTAATGAACGAGGAACAAGCCGTCGATTATCCTACTGAATTTTTGAATTCATTGGAACCAGCCGGACTGCCACCACATGTATTAAAATTAAAGGTTGGATCACCAACTTTGTCCGACACTGTATATTTAAATCGAGATCGAGATGCAATATAAAACAGATGTTTTCTAAGGGCCAGCAACGCGGACCGGGTTCAGCTAGTTTCTAATAAATTTTCTTATTAGTCAAAAAATGTAATATTAAAACAATTGTTTAAAGTATAAATACTTTCTCATCACTTAGATCAGTTATTTGTTCAGTTTACTAAGATTTTTCGTAAATTTACATGTACACAACCCGAATGTAAACAGTAGAGCATAAAATACAAATACTTCATTCAGTTGCTTGATGTTGTTGCCGATATTTTATTTTTTACCCATATATGCACACAAATTAAATTTCCTCATTTGTCTACCAAGCACTTAAACCCATTCGCATACGAAGTATACTTAATATGCATTTCCAAGAATTACATATCAATAATACGCTCGCTTCACGCTAGAATGTAGGAAGCATGAAACAGCTTAGGTCGAAAAGTATTGATTTTGTTATTCAGTTTGTAACACAAACAAATATTCATTGTAGACCCATTAAAGTATATATATATATTCTGGGTCCTCATAAGATTCTAAGACGACCATATACAATTCCATTATTCATCCAAATATCATGACGACCATTAGACAAATCTCTCATATTAGGCCCACTTCCGAAAACCAATAACCAGTATGGGCTTTCCTACTTGTTAATTAATGTGCTAACTATAAGTTAATTTTTTTTTATTAACTCAGTCACCCTAATCCGTAACGTTTTATTAAAACGTTTTTCAATGAATTTTTTTTAAAACAATTTGTGGCTCAATAAATTATGCAAATTAAATATTTAAACAAAATTGTTATATTTGTATTACTCAATACATATGTATAATTTTTTTATCTATACGCTGGTTTGTTGTTTCTTTTTGGTTTAAATTGCTGTTAAAAATATACATTTTAATGAAAAAAGAAATATAACAAAGTTTTATTTTTTCGAAATGTAATAAATTTGTATAAATTATTTTTGATGACTGAACAATTATTCTATTTAATTTAAATGGTAATTCAAATGATATGTACATAAACTACTTGTTGGATTATGTGTTTATTCGTTTATGTTTGCTGAGAGAATAATTGATAAAGAAATTTCAAGTTCTATGTATTTAACTGTCAATTATACAATAATGATGGGATTTCAGGCACATTCGTACCTTGTTTGGTACAATCGCGTTTTTTATGACTTCATGGCATACTAGAAAACATTCGCCACTCTCAGAGAAAATATATAGTTGAACATGCTTAACGTAACCATTCCAACATTTGTATAAGTTTTCTAACAATATTATAGTCACTGTAATTAAATATATGGCTGCGGTAACCATAATATGTTCATATTACTATTTACATCATTGTAGCAATCATATATATGATTGTTGTAATCATGTATATGTTTATGGCAATCATGTTCATTATGAAAAATTATATCATAATATGTTTGTTCTCAGAGTATGATAACCATAATCCGAGAACAACACAATATGTTGAAGTATTACATCATAAAAATTGTTGCCACAAACATATACTTACTTACTACAATCACATATTTTATTTATACAATCAAGGGAATGGTAACTTACACATATTATGGTTACCACAATCACATACATAATTACAGTGACCATAATATTTTAAAAAAAACTGATACAATTGTTGGAATGGTTATGGTTACCATGTACAAGTATATGTTTACTCTGCACATCTGCCAACACCGATTAACTTGAAAGCTGAGTAATAGATTTTGTTACTTTACCAACATTTGCATTCGTTTGTTTATAATATTCCTTCATTCAAAGTATGACAGTATCATATTGATATATTCGGAGGCAGGCGTGATTAGTTTTCTTTTTCTAAAATTCCCAAAAATGTTTTGGTGTAGATGTTTTTATGCTACCTGTTTTTATATTGAGACTCAAAGAATATTTTAGTTGCAATATAGTTAATGAACAGAATTCCTCCTGGGTCTCATTCGCCAGATGCCTGATAGAGTGGTTTCACCTGGTATTTTTCTATAGTAGCCTCATCGTCTAGAAACAAACTGATCAGCTACAAGTTATTTATTTGATGCTGATATGACACAGTTTAACGTCATGTAAAGTGTTGAACAAATCAAAAAGCATCATTTAATGATTCCCACAATGTACTTCCTTTTGATTTATTAGGTGTATGATATAAAAATGCGGGATTTTTTCAAATTTTTAGCTTTTATTTTGAAATATTTGTACAATATTTATTCAAAGTATTGGCCATTTTTCTGGCAGCATATGGATTCTAAGCCTAAAGAACTGCTCATCTTTTGAGCCCAGAACGAATTAAGCCAATATCGGATACTCTGTTCCCAGAGAATGCATTCTGATTCGATCAAAATAAAAAAAATAGTAGTCGGCGGAGAAAGGTCTGGACTATAAGGCGGGTAAGGCAAAACTTCCCAACCATTTTTTGTATTGTTACATGTGGCCGAGCGTTGTCATGATGAAATATTACGGTTTCATATCTGGCCGCATGTTCTGGGCGTTTTCGGCCAATGGGTTCGAAACAGGTTCTCTGTGATGGTATGGTCAAATTTCATCCAACCAAAAACAGAGCACTACATTAGCGCAATGGACATTTGGCTTTGGTGTCGATGTGACTGGTTGGCCGGGTTTCACATACGATCTCTTAGCCTTCGGGTTATCGTACTGGATCAATTTTTCATCGCAAGTAATGATTCGGTGCAAAAATGATTTTCTTTTATAGCGTTTAAGCATAATTTCGGAAACGCAAAATCATGTTTCAAGGTCTCACGGCTTCAATTCGTAAAGTATCCAATTTCTCTGCTTTTGGATAAACCCTGCTGCTCGCAAACGTTTTGAAATTGCTGCTTGAGTAGCTCTCAATGATTTTGTAAGCTCTGGTTGAGTCTTACAACAATCATGCCTCAATTGGTCTTTAAACTGTTTTGGCTGTCCCGGGTGATCTTTGGCTATCGTGTGAAAATCACCACTTCTGAACCGCACAAACCATCTCTTGCACGTTGAAATGCATGGAACACATTCACCATGAGCTTTGCTGGGCAATCGGCGTGCTTCAGCGGCTTTTCTTTTCAAATTAAGGATGTATAAAATTAGACATTTTCGAAGAAAACAAATCTTTGATCTTAGTGTAATGTTCAATAATTAAGTGAGAATAAATAAAATATGTGTACCCCTCGAAATAACAAATAACAAAGTGTAAGAAAACTTGTCAGAAGCTCAAGAGGCATCCCGCAATTCCTAAAAATTGGAGCGAAAATCACAAAAATGGTATTTTTTACAATTTTGCTCATAGGGTCCACATTTCCTTCGGGGCTGGGAAAATACTTTGGGAATAAATAAAGATCACATCAAAGTTTCTAAAGCTGCTTTCCGTTTTCTGATCCCAGCTTTGAGATTTTTGAACATGTGGCCCAAAGTTGAAATTTTTATAAAAAATTGGTCAAATTCCAAAAGGCGTTGGGACGACATATTCAAAAACTATGACATGTCTTTTATACCAAAATGTTCTCCATAAAGTTACCTTACGAAAACCTATAAAATTGTTATATGTTCTTAAATAAGGATTTTCTTTTCGTCCAAAAAACTGCAAAAATTTACTATTTTTTTAATTTTTAAATTGAAAATTGTTTATTTTTGGATCCATAATTGATATTGTTTTAAAATCTTTTGCATGTTATTGGTAATTTAGTTGTCTAACTAGCAAAAAAAATTCGAGTCCATTCGGTCTACAAGTAAGCCCTATATTTTTAAAAAAGCGGACCTAGGTATGGCAAAATTTGAAAATTTAAATTTTTAAATACTTATAACTCGGAAATTATAAGAGATAAATAGCACACGCATGTGTGCTAGCCAAATGCTTTCCAAAAATATATAAATCTTTGAAATCGGATGGGAAACAAAAAAATGGCACGTGTTTAAAAATGTTACATGTCGAAGGTACCCTAATTTGAGCCCCCATAGCGCCGCCCCTGGAACATTTGTAGGATCCATTTTAATAACTTAAACTCGAATTCTCCTTGGCTACGCCCATATCAAATTTTATCCCGATCGGACAAGCCGTTTAGAAATGCCAGATTTATGTTCAAAAAAATTTTGGTTCTGCCCCACTGTGCAACAGAATATCAGTGGATAAAGAAGAAATTCGGTTGAAGCAACCAAACTTTTCTAAAATTTTGTAGCCACAACTGTAAAATTCAGTCCTAAAGGCAGAATCATTCGATTGGCAACAAATTGGGTTGCTATTACGAATCGGTTTTGACTGTGTATAACAAGGTAATAAGTTGTAGCTGAGAGGGATCACATTATCATATTTTCTGCCGCTACTCATTAGTAACAATATGATCATATACGAGCCATAATATAATTTGATAGTAACCATAAAATCCAATCATGATGCTGTTTAACAAAAACCATCCCATCTCGGCAATTTTCTTAATTTACTTCCAATTTAAGCAGAAAAAATTTTGTGGAAAATTTACCAGAACATTTTTAATTAAATAAATATCATGAATAATATTAATATTTTGTAGACTAGTTTCTGATAAATCTTAAATTTTTATCTTCTATTCCAAGATTTTGTTAGTAAAGATAAATTTTTTTAATTTAGAAGTTTTCTCACCATCATTTATGATTTCAGAGATTCTAAATCCATAAAAAACAACTAAATAATATTGTCCAGCTAGATTTGAATCTAGAACCACAGTGCTTTTTTTAGTAAAGGTTATAAAAATAGAAATAAAACAATTAATTTAATTAAATGCAAAATGATATTTATTTAAATATGTAACTAAGTATGTATATTATGTGTTTGTGTTGCTTTTAATAAATAACAACTATGTACTAATTGCTACATTAATGATTAAATAATAAACAAACAAATTTATATTTTTATTATTTCATTGTAATTAAAGGTAAAATGATATTTACATTAACTACATTAAAATGAAACAAAACTCTATTAAGCTTTTACAAATATCGCAAATATTTATTTATTGTAAATATATTTATAAATAAATAATTACTTTTAAACACCTGTTAATTTCATTACTGTATGTATTTGTCCAATGATATTGTAATTTATAAAGGGCATTCATTAATTAATGGTTTGGCAGCTAATTATTCTGTGTTTTATTTAATTTTAATAACAATTTAAATGAAAGATTCATTTGACATGAAGGATATAATAGTAATTCGTTTCCTTTAACTTTATATTGGATGTATGACTAAAAAAAGCGCGATATACAATAGATTTTGTATTGTCCAGGTCAGCCAAAAAAGTTTGAAGACCAAGAATTGTAGGCATTACTCTAAGAAGATTGTTGTCAAACTCAACAAGACCTTGAACAATCATTGGGACCTACTCAAAACGTTTGCAAGCAGCAGGATTCATCTAATAGTGAAATTGGGTATCATACAAATTGAAGCTGTGAGACCTTGAAAGAGGATTTTGTGTGTCTGAAATGCAGCCAAAGCCAAATATCAATGCCGCTAAGGTCAGACATTTTGCTTTAATTTCCAAAATTTGGTTTTTAGATGATGGAAACCTATTTTGAACTTTAAATCGAAAAAATTCTAATATAAAAGCCACCCTAATATACAAAAGTAATCCTCCTATCAGAATAAGCTATAAATTTTGCGATTGGCCCCTAATGTCAGTTCTGTTTTGACATTTATGTAGTAAACACATGCGAAATACACGTTAAAAAACAATGTTACGCTACACTGCTCCAGAACGCGGAATATTGCTGACTATTTATTTGACCAATAATCGGTCGGTGATTTTGGCATAACGTGAATTTCGTCGCAGATTTTCTGGCCGTCCAACGCCTACTGGTGAAACACTGCGACGTTTAGCCGCTCGCCTCGAAGAGACTGGCACAACACGAGATGACGTCGCGGGCCAAACGGTTACTGTGAATGGTGTGCGCTACAGAGCAATGATCAACGAGTTCTATTTGCCGCAACTTGATGAATTGGGATTGGAAAACATGTGGTTCCAACAGGACCATGCAACGGCACACACTGCACGTGCCACAACCGATATGCTGAAGGATGCATTTCCCGGGCGCCTAATCTCCCGTTTTGGCGATTTGCACTGGCCAGCAAGATCGCCTGATTTGACCGCTCCAGACTTCTTTTTGTGGGACTTTTTGAAGTCGTGGGTTTATGTCAACAAGCCTCAGACTCTTGCAGCTCCTAAAGACAATATCCGTGAAGAATGTGAGAACCTATCGCCGGAAGTTTTGGCCAAAGTGATGGAAAATGCCATAAAAAGGGCTCAAATGACAATCAACTGTGGCGGCGGCCATTTACATGACATCATATTCTCGACTTGATGTAAAAAAATTAAAAGACCAAATAAAAATAATCCATAAGAAGAATCAAAGTTTTTCATTTTTTTTTTTTTTTTTAATTACAGCCAAAAAACATCGGAAGTTTACTTTTGCGCCACCTTGTATTTATGTACTGAGGCATTTTAAAAGATTTCTTTTACTCTATTTCAAAACAATTTCCAACATTTTCTACACCAATTATTTCGCTCTTTTTAAATGCTATAAACTTTGTATATCTGACTGCTAAGTATAACAAGTTTAAGCGATTAATATCATGAATGTGCAACAAATTTTACCTGTATATAAACTGCTGCTAGTGCAAGCAAAGCAAAAAAAAAAAAAACTTGCAACAGAAACCAAAACTTGGCCTTTTGAACTTTGGCTACACAAAAAAAAATACAACAAACAATATGAGTGATGTACGGTATGTGGCGAATCTTATATACCCTTCAATTTAGTAGAAATGTATTTGCTTTGTCTAGATTTTAAGATTTTTACAGACCAGTAGTAGATACAAAATGTAGTTCTAAAAATATTTCTAAAAAAAATATCAGTAGCTTTGGGATTTGGCTTATATTTATAGCTGATTTTCATTACCAAAGTGTTCATGAATATATCCTATATATTTATACCAAGTGTGGGTTCTTAGGATATCTGACTATCTTCTGATTCCATCATAGGATTGCAAATAGAATCACCAACGTATATATACTCTTAGCACTCTTGCTGAAGGGTACAAAAAGGCTACTATGTGGTGTTTTCAACTTTATGGCTTTTCTTTAATCTCTTTTTGTTTTCTCAGCCTAAAACATTTGTTGCTGTCAGTATTTGCTTGGGCGATACACAAACTTCACAAAATGCCAAACAGTTGCTGGCAGTTTTATGAAATTAACTCTTCTAGCTAGGCTTTTATATAAAGTTAGAAAATCCCTGCCTTTTAAGCCCATCTAGCTAACTACGTATATATAGGTAGGTAGGTATGTCTGCAATTGTTTTATTTTTGTTTTTATTTAGTATTTTTTTATTCCAAGTTTATATGACATTGTCTAGTATAATATTTTGTTACACAATTTTACTAAGAACAACAATAACAAAATATTATGTAAAATAAAATGTATCAAGCTGCTTTTTGTATGTAAATTTTACGGTTGAAATTTACCAACATATCTAGTACATTTGCATTCAAATGACATAAGTGTGCTTACTAATGTGACTGTAATGTGTTTCTAACATTGCTTAACCTCTCTAATGCAAATTGTCAAAAAAAAATAAGGTAAAACCAACAAAAACTTCAAAGTACTTATAATGGTTATCTTAAGGCAATAATATCTGACCCTTGTAATAACCAACAACCAACTCTTTCAAGTGGTATTTTATCAAGTTTTCTTTTTTTAACAAGTGACATGTTACTAAATTGCTTAAATTGTTTCAGCCGTGAGACAACATGAACAAGATCATGTAATATTGGGTTAATCAAGGGATCTTAGAGGACCATAAACTAGTAAAATTTATAGCGAAAAGCAGTTAAAATAGATTTTATTGATAGGGAACTAAGCCAAAAAGTAACTAGTTCCTTGGACAAAGACATGGTTGCGACAAATATACTATGTCCTATATAATCATATATTTTTTCGCAAACAATTTTATTATTATAATGTGTTGGTTCATATTGTTACGTTTTTACCTTTTAAAAACGGGGTTTATTTCCTTTAAATAAACCGGATACTTTTGATTGCAAATAAAAAGCCGTTTAGTAGTTTTAAATTGTAATAACTTTTAATTTATTTAAATGTACACCCACAACACTTCAAATATTCACTTAGTGTCTTTATACACGTTTATCAATTCGCAGAAATGCACACACACTCTATAACGTACAAGCTTAAATGTACAAGGCAGTTGATGTTAACTCTAACAGCGCCTATGATAAACTCAACTCACGACTGCCAGCTCTGCCACTATTTATACACGCGCCATCTGTTGGGAATCTTCTGCAATGCTCTCAACGGACAAATAAATTCAAATCGCTATTGCACATTCGTAACAATATTTTATTGGGTGTATAACTAAAAAATGCGAGATTTTTTTAAATTTTTAGATTTTTTTCGATAAATACAATTTATTTACAATTATAACTATATAAATATATTAAAAGTATTAGCCATTGTTAGCTATGACTTTTTCCCATCTTTCTGGCAACATATTCTGAGACAAAAGAACTGTTCTTCTTTCGAGGCCAAGAACGAATCAAGCTAATTTCGGATACTCTGTTCTGAAGTGAAGTGTATCCCACAGAGAGCATTCTGCATCGATCGAAACAAATAGTAGTCGGTTTGTACTATAAGGCGGGTGAAGAAAAATTTTCCAACCACTTCCTTCTAAATAGTTTTTAACATGTATTGTAGCATGTGGTCTAGCGTTGTCATGATGGAATATTGTAGTTTCAAGTATGGCCACATATTCTGCTCACTTCAAACGAATAAGTTGCGTGGTGTTCTGGCCAGATTTCAGCAGCTCATAATAGATAGGACCCTTTTGCTCCCACCAAATACAGAGCATTACCTTAGCGCCATGGTTATTTGGCTTTGGTGTCGATTCGGCTGTTTGGCCGGGCTTCACATGCAATCTCTTAATCTTCGGGTTATCGTAATATATCCATTTTTCATCGGTGCAAAATTTATTTCCTTTTATAGCATTTCAGAAATACAAAATCGTCTTTCAAGGTCTCTCAGCTTTTTTTCGTATTGTACCCAATTTCCCTGCTTTTGGATGAATACTGCTGCTTGCAAACATTTCCAATAATTTTAGAAGTTTTTGTTGAGTTTAACAACAGTCTTCATGGATTAATGCCTCCAATTCTTGGTCTTCAAACCTTTATTGGCTGGTGTGGCTTTGTCTTCCGTATCAAAATCACCACTTCTAAACCGCACAAACCATCTCTCGCTCATTGAAACCAATGGAAAATTCCACGATACACCTAATTTTGTCATGACCACTCCATAATTAGCCGTATATAATGCCCGTTTCCGAAAATCACTTTAACGAGCATAAATCTATTGAAAATTTCGGTATACACATTAAATTCAACAGAAATAACTTACATATATACATAGATGATGCGACTTAAATTCATAGCGATCGGTTCATAATTAGTCATAGCTCCCATAGAAGGGCTTCTGAAAATGATTCACGAAAGTGAATTACAGTGCACTCGCGGTAACGTGAACACCGCCTAACGTGAACAAGCTTTTGTTTACATTGACTACTCTGTAACGTGAACAAACTCAGAAAGCTCTATAACGTGAACAATGTATTTCAATGCATTTGTTTTATAAGCATGAAGACAACACTGATATACATTCACAGAAAAAAAAATTCATAATTGGAATGAATTTTGTAATAAATATTATTAATCGAACATGACTTTTTTTTCCCAAACTTTTTTCATTCAGAATGAAACATGTTCGTAAATATTATGAAAGTGTACATGACGGAAATTTTTCCTTTTTTTACATAAATTTGTTCATATTTTGTGATAAATTGCATTAAAATTGCATTATGTAATTATCTAGTTAAAGTATTTTTGTATAATATCCCTATATTGACCAATCATTCAAGATGTTGATTCATCTTCTGAAACTTAAAAATATCATCAAACATAATAAAACATGCATTAACATTAAAGCTTTCATCTGCTTCAGAAAATGCAGTCAATTTTGCGCACATTTTATCATTTTGTAGCTGAAAATCATAAAAAAATCAAAAATTTTCCAAGGAAAATTTCAAACATTTTTGAACAACATGAAAATATAAATGAAATTGTAATAATATTTTCCAAGCATTCTAGATTTAATTTGAAAACATAAAATATGAAAAAAATCATACAATTTAAGAAATTATTTATAAATGTTACGAATTGAAAACAATGAAATCAAATCATACTATTTATGTTGAAACTTTTTTCTGTGTTAAATTCGATTTTTAAAGTTTAGGGAATCTCCTTATATTAAAAATCTCTTTGTATCCTCTAATTTTATTTGCTATGTAATTTTATTTCAATATATTTTTTCTAATGATCTCGTTTTGTTTTGTAATGCATTTTAATCAATAATTTTTTTTTATATTTTAATAATGGAAATAATTTCACCTTCAAGCGTGTTAAACACAGGTATTCGACAATCGCTAACGTCAACAATTTTACTAACATGAACTCCCTTGGTTTTAATTAGTTCACGTAACCGCGAGTGCACTGTATACAAATTTAAAAAAAAGAAGAACAGCTCACGTGGGTCCAAGAAATGATCCCTTTGTGTTACCTGAAATTAGAAGTTAGAAAGAAAGAGGGGCAGATAGAAATGAAAAGAAAGAAGTAGAAGATTGAGTAGTTAAGAAGAAGGAAGAGAGAAGGAGATTTGCAAGCAGTTACATATCAGTAAGATAGCGGTTATTGGGTTACACTCGAGAGCTTCCCATATCTGGTCCTATTAACCAGTTACTACTCCTTATAAAGGCGTTGATGCCCTCAAGCCTCATATTCGAGAGCTCAGAAAGACTATTTATGGAACGGTGTCCCAGAAACCGTAAGCGTAGATCCCCTAATGCCGGACAGTGACAAAGAAGATGAAAGATGGTTTCATCCTCCTCCTCGTTTTGACAACTTCTACAGAAGTCGTTGTAGGGCAAGCCAAGTCTCCTCGCATGGTTGCCGAAAGTGCAGTGTCCGGTAATGACCGCCACTACGCCACGCAATTGTGAGCGTGACAAGCCAAGAAGATATGTCGTTCGCCCACGATTCAGTTGGGGCCATATCATTCTGGTTATAGTGCATGTGGGTTCACAACCCCATCTTGTCTGAGCGAGCTCATAGTAGAAATTACTAATTTGTAGCTTGCACTTGGATAGCGGAATTCCACATAGGAAGTCTATGTGTCCGTCAGGTAACATGGCGCCTTTTTTCGCCAAATCATCAGCAACGCAGTTGCCTGTATTATCTCCGTGTCCCCGTACCCATACGAGTACGACTGTTGAATGTCTCGCCATCCTGTTTAAGGATGCCCGGCATTCCTGGACCAAATTAGATGTTGTGTATACACCTGTTAGAGATTTAATTGCGGCCTGACTGTCAGTATATATACGAACCTAACCTAAGTGTAGGGTATTATATGGTCTGGCTTGAGCGACCTTACTGTCTTACTTGTTTTTAAATTAAAGAAGTAAAGCAATCCAGCATATGACGATTTGATGATGTTGTCCTCAACGATTCGTTCCTACACGCAGAAAAAAAATATAGTTGTGCATGTTTACTGTAATCATTTCAGTATTTGTGCATGATTACTGTAGCCATTTCAACATTTTTAGCAATATTATAGTCACAGTAACTATTTATATGACTGTGGTAACAATAATATGGTTAATTTACGATTCACATGATTGTATCAACCATATACATGAATTTATATATGATTATGGCAAACATATTCATGATGAACCATTATATCATAATATGTTGTTCACAGATTATGATATGGAGCAACATAATATGGTAAGTCCTTCATCATATAAATGGTTGTCACAAACATATACTTGTTTACTGTAACCATATATGTGACAATCATGTGAATTGTAAATTAACCATATTATTGTTACCACAATCTTATACATAGTTACTGTGACTATAATATTGTTAAAAATGTTGAAATGGTTACAGTAAACATGCACAACTATGTATTTTTTCTGCATGTATATAATTTAGCAATCGGGCCAGTAGATTAGAATATTGAGATGTATTGTCACTTTTTATGATAGCTCTTAATGTGTAAAGGTGTTTTTTATACCAATTATCAATAAACATGGGGGGTATGATGATTTTGTCATTCCGTTTGTAACTCATCAAAACTTTTGTCGTAGATCCAAAAAGTATATATAACCTGGGTGCTCATAAGATTCTAAGACTATCTAGCTATGTCTATCTGTTGAACAGACATAGCTAGATCGTCTCTATTGATAAAGTTTGTTTTATTTTGAAAAAAAAAAAAAAACAACAATGATTTCACCAAGCCCCCATACAAATGTACCCCCTGAATACTGATAATGTGGTAATCTTGATAAAATTTTGCACAAAATACTCTTAAATTATATTGTAAAGTATGGCGAAAATCAGGCAACATTTTCACCTAGTCCCCATATAAAGTCTCCCTCAGAAAATGACTTGAACGATCATAAACGTCTTGTAATAATTAATATCGTGTTGAAATTGGACAAAAACAAGTTTTATATGAACCTAAATCTTTCTACCAACTTTTGTGAGGACAGGTCCATAGTTGACCCTACCCACGATATAAACCTTACATTAGAAATAAATGTATAGTCATACATACATATATTGATGGTGGCTATACAAGATTCGGTACATCTGAATTTTATGCAATGTAGAAAGGGCAAAAAGCTACCACTTTTTTCCAGCATTATTTTTTAACTGTTATTATCAATCTGTAAACATATTTTATTTTACTTACATTTCACAGTATACAAATAGTTTTCAAGAACTTTAACTGTACTTAATTCAATATTGTTACAGCTAATATTACGAAATGATACTGAAGTTGTATTATATTTATATTAGCTAAGTACTCATAATCTTTCTAAGTGGCTATAACAATAATATTTGTCCACTATATGATTTTCGATAGGTTTTTAATTAAAAGTTTTGTTTAATTTAAAATTTCCTCGAAAAATTCAACTTTTCTTGCCACTTGTGCATTGTGTGCAAGATGTGGAAACAAGTGGCATTTTCTAATTGACTTAAAGTGCAGTTGAAAAAGTGTTTAAAATGCTCTTTGCCGGTTTTATTCTAATTTGTAACTTTCTGAAGAGCTGACTAAGGGCAGTCAAGAAAATTTTATATGTATGTAGTTTCTTTTATTGTATGTATGTACGCATGTATGTAACAAAAAAGGTAAGCTCTTTGAAAGCAATTTATGAAACTTGTAATATTGTAATGTTTTTGCTTTTGCAGTTCTGACAAATTTTGAAGATGGCTAGTAGTTGTTGCTGTGGGTTTTGAGGGAATGGTGGTTGTAGGGAAACAGCAATTTGAAATAATTGTTGAAATTTGTTTTCCATTAGAAACTCAATATAGTAAACAGTTAATTGATAAAACTTTTTGCATAAGAAAACAGTTTAAATAAGTTAGCAATACCTTTTTTTAAGTAGAAAATTAAGATATGCGATTTAACTATCGTTAATGCTTTAAGTTTAAGCCCCCATTTTATTTTTTATCGTAGCGATATACTGGCAGTCGGTCCAGCTTCACCATATAATACCCTACGCTGAGCAAATGAGATAACTATCTAAATTAAACAGTTCTGTCCCATAGAGAGCAATTTCTGGAGGACATTTGTATGGGGGCTAGGTGAAATAATAGACCGATTTCAGCCAGTTTCAATAGGCTTTGTCCTTGAGCTGAAGCAAATGCACATTGATGGAAGATAGTTCTAGAAGAGTTCTTAACGATTCCATAGAACATAGAACAAACAAAAATCAGTAGTCGTAACACCAAACTAGAATGGGTATAGCTGGCCTATATGCCTGCCTTCTAGATCTAGTTGTTGAGCTAATACAGCATTTCCTCTAAACTATTTACCTTAACTAAAACTAAAAGTTACATTAAATCTTTAAAAATAAACCTGCACAAAACTATTCATTAGCTAGAACGAGTATTTAAGCAGAAACACACAAAATGTTCCTTGTTTACATTATTAATTATACAGTTTTATAACAAAAAGTAGATTTTTGTTTTGTACATCTTATTTCCCCATAAAGTCATTAGCGCTTAGTGTTGGCTGGCAAAAAAAAAAAGGATCAAATATATTAATTAAACATTTTTAGAAACAAATCCCTTCATTAATCATAGCTTTTTATTATATTTGAGCAAAAATACAAATTATTTTCGTGAATCAAAACAAAAGAAATACCCACCCGTAAATTCTTAAGCAGGGAAGAGAACAGTTTAGCTGTTATACCTTACACCACCATAGTATGGGTATAATGGGTTTTTGGTTATGTTTGTAACGTCCAAAAATATTAGTCCAACACCCACCTTAAAGTATACCAATCGAATCAAAATCACTTTCTGAGTCGATTAAACAATGTCCGTCCGGCTGGCTTATTGCAACTGGGTGAAATTGGTCCATTATTTCACCTAGCCGCCATAAAAATGTCCTCCCGAAATTTGACTTTATCGGTGATATCTGTTTAATTTATATAGGCATCTACACAAATCTCGCTCCAAATATGTTTTATGTACACGGAAGTCATTTCAAGAAATTTTATGATGTTCGATAGATAATTAGTCATAGCTCCCATATAAGGCCCGCTTCCGAAAATCTCTTTAACCAGCATAAATCCCTTAAAAATGTTGGTATCAACATAAAATTCAACAAAAATAAGCTTCATATAGACATAAATCACACGACTTAATTTCATGGCAATCGGTCTATAATTAGTCATAGCTCCCATTTAAATCATTCACGAAAATAAATTATTGAAATTCAAAAAAAAAAATTGGTTTTTGCTTATTTACTGTGTGGGGTATTATTTGGTCGGGCTTGACCGACCATACTTTCTTACTTGGTTAGATATTTGAAAATGGTGAACATTCTTCTATGTATAGGGATAATTTATAGTTTGATGTTCCACAGAATATACCCAAAATGCATTGCATTATATTTACACCCTTCACCATATATTAGTTTGTCATTTCTACATTTTTCATTTGATAACGAAGTCGAAATAGCCATGTCCGTCTCTATGTTGAAATCAACTTTCCGCAGCTCCCAAATAACTTACAAACATGATTGATACTTCAATACATCGGGAATTCTTGCGGCTCAGATGCTATTTAAAATCTTCAAAATCGATCCCAAATTGATGAAATATAAGGAAAAAACCGGGACAACATAAATTTTTGGCATATTTTTGATCTAATCTGGATTACTAAGTCATTATATAGACAATATGGATATCTAATGATGGATATTTCAAAGTCCATTGCAACGATGTATATAAGGCCATAGTAAGTTGGAAATACAATGGATCAAAATCGGAAAAAATTTTTAACCCGATTTTTTTTCTTAATTTTTTTGTCGTAAATTTTTTTCATTAATAAATTTAAAAAAAAAATTTAAATTAAAGAAAAATTTTTTAAAAAAATTAAAAAATGGAAAAAACTTTCACAAAAAAAAAAATTTTAAAAAAATTAAAAAATTTTTTTAAAAAAAAAAAAAAAAAATTTTAAAGTATAATTTGGTGAAGGGTATATAAGATTCGAATGATATCTTACTAATTTTTAATATTTGAACTATATATAAAGGACATTTCAAAAATAATATTTCTTTTTATAATCGGGGCTTTGCCTTTGATGATACATTGACAATTTTTCAAGTTTGGATAATGCTGAGGGGTGCCCTATTGCCTTAAATTTGCCAATTTTTATTTGACACGCATTTGCATTAAGTTGTCTTTCAGAAACATATATAAAATATACACGTGCCTGATGAATTTTTGTTTCTGGATGAAAAATAATATGAAGACCTTGTGAATCCTGCATTAAATGGTACTTACTTTCTAAAGTAATGAGCTTTTGAACAAAAAAATTAACACCTAAGTATGTTCCTGGAAGAATTATAAATCAAACAAAGATGTTTTATTTTCTCTATAAATTTCAAGTTGTTCGTCTAACCGTAGTGTTTGATCCTGCTTAAGGCAATGTACCAAGAAATATGAAATTAGTCACATATGTTCTATTTCCAATAAGGAATAACCGAAAAAGGTACTTTTCAGTGGTATTTTTATTTCCTGTGATGGCTTTTCTTGGAACTAAGGCACAAATGGGGACTTGCATGTGCCTTAAATATTTCTGTTTATCCATAAATTTTTCCTAAACTCAAAAGTTTTCCTGAAATTCCTCTAAAAACCTGTAGCACACAAAGCATAAAGTCAAAATACTAGACAAAACTACTACACCTCAAACCATACATATTTGAACATATTAAAAAAAAACACTCAAACTCATGCCTACTTTTATATTATGAAAATATTTAAGAAAAATAAAAAAAGTCCTTCATAGCCACAAAATATAGCACACATGTATGGTTGCCAGATGCATTGAGTACAAAAAAGTAATATTTTGGAGATTTCCAAAAACTCATTAATATATTGTTTAAAGAAATTTTTAAGTGAAACCAAACTTATTATAATACTTAATTCGAAATTGAGCTTACATTAACTTTCAGGCAACCCCAAATATAAAACTTGACAATAATTCTTTAAAAATTCTTAATTCTCTAAAGGTTGGTACTTCAGTTAAGAAGTATTCATTTAAATTTCACTAAAATCTCCTTAAACTAACTTTTAAACCAAAAAACATCCTTAAATTCAGGACAAAATTCTTCAAGTCGTAATTAGCTTATTTTAGCTCTAAAAAAATCGTCAAAATGCCGATAAATCTGGTAACAGTATCAACGTGCTCCCAAACATCAAAGAGACAGCAAGAGAGAGAAGCCAGAGAGGGTTAGTAAAAAAGCTTAGAATATAAGCATCAACTAAAACAACAAGTGTTTCTTTCTGGTGCTGCAAATTTTGTGTGGGTAATGGTTTAGTGTGTTGGTGTTGATTTCACTTACTGTTGTTGTGTAACCAAATACAGTGGGCCATTTAATAAATATATGCAAATGAATATGAACATTTTTGTCCATTTTTTATTTAAAAATTTAAAATGCTATGAAATATGTAGGGCATAGTTACATACAGTTGTTCAATTCACTATGTATTTCATTATGCTAAATATGTTAAATTTTATATGGCTACAAAAGTATGAACGTTTAATAGTTTCTACCAGTTACTTACACAATCGTATCCACTGCGCATACCCACCCTAAACTGAGATTGTACCCTGCAGTTCTAAGAGACTGTCCCGAGCTAGTGATTTTACACATCATTTACGGTGACAACTAGTTCCATAACTTGCTACGTGACCAGATAGTTTAACATGTGCATGTCCTGACCATTTTGGATTACAATGAGACTGTCCTATTGCTGTTCCGAAGTAGTCAACGCATTGGATTAACATACCGGTTACATACAGTCAGTTACGTTACTAGCTACCTTACTGGTTACTTGGTAAGCTATATAACCAGTTATTTTAACATATACGGGTACTAAATGACCACAAATATTCAAAGATGTCTTTGACAGTCCAATAACTGTTTGCCTGTAAACAAACTTTCCTCCGACAAATCTCCAATAGATTACTACTGGTGGGTAAAATAACTAATTTTTAAAGTTAAGTACAAAATTAACTTTTAAAGTGACTACACTCTTGATTACTTAGAGACAACAAAGTGACAATTGACTTCACGTTAGGTTACATGGCATGTCAGTATATTTAAGCATAAAGATAATAAACTGTATGAGAATTATATCAATATAATTTCTATATAAAACCAGTTTGTACGAATTACTCACAAAAAAGTGCAGTACAAAAAAAAAAAGTTAAAAGTGACTAGACCCTAGATTACTTAGAGACACTTAAGTGACAATTGTCTTCAAGCTAGATTACCTGTGCTATATAAAAAGCCAGTTGAATTCTCTTTGTACTACGTGTCAAATAACCTAAAATATATATATTGGATTCAACCAAGTGATCAAACAATAGTGACAATTACTGTCTACAAGGGATACATCGACTACTTACTTAACTGCAGGGTTGCTTCAGTATCTGCATATATGTATAGCATGAACATAAACACAGACACCAACAAAACTACATTTGTCTTTAACATCCTGTTGCTAAAACTTGGAACTCTTAGATTTTATTAATTTTCTTTTGTCACAACAATTTCTCCAAAAATCCACTTAAAAGGCAAAACAGTAGCACAACTGGTTACAGCATTACATAATAACCATAATGATAATAATGATGTAAAAGGCCATAATAAAATGTTCTATTATTTATTGAGTTAGAAGATGTATTGAAGTTGCCGAATTGTAACAACAATAACAATTGTCTGACATTTAATTAGTTTAGCGCTGGTGTGTCTGTTTCTTGAACATTTTAATTAATTAAGTTGATTGTTTTATATAATAGATATTTAAGCTCACATTAATATTAATTTTCGTTTTGCTAGAACATGTGCTAATGGCTGGCAGGTGAATTAATATAATATTGCAAGAGTTATGCTTAATGTGATAAGATTGTGCGGTAAAATGGTAAGCAATTACAGAAAATATATTTGTAAAGAAAAGAAAGCGCTATAAATTCTGGCCTGACTTGACCGGATGGCTATTACAGCAGAGATATGTTCTAACACTTAATTTTCTGCACCTACTCCTGACTAAAGAATCCCAGCAGTTAAGCAAGTAGACAGTAATTTTTATTAATGTCTGATCACTTGGCTGACTCCAATTTATATATTTTGGCACGTATGTGCTCTTTGTATTGCAGAGAAAAGTCAATTGGTTACTTTATACATCCCATGTAACCTAGCGTAAAGTCAATTGTCACTTAAGTGTCTCTAAATAACCTAGAGTTTGGTTATTTCAAAGGTTTATTTTATACTGCACTTTATAAAGTAATTATTTTAGCCAAAACTAAATGAACAAATAATTAAAACTTTTCAAAATAATCCAATATGGACTTTCAAAAAAATAATAGAAGATCTGCAGTTTCAAAAACCATTAAACAGTATAAGTCAGACTTGAACATTGAAAAAAAGTCTAGTTCAGAAAGAAAAAAAGGTCTAGCAGATATTGGAAAAGCAAAAGAAATCTAACCGCTCTTCCAAAGAGCAACGAACACTTCAATCTGAAAAGCAGCTCTTAAAGTTAAATGCTCTGAATTTTTTGTGAGCAGAGCCAAAGCTAATGCTGGGTTGAAGTCGAACAAAGCTCAGAAAGTTCCAAATCACGATGAGGTAAAAAACTTAGAAGCAAAAGAACGAGAGAAAAAATTGAGATAAAATTTTATAAAAAACTCATGTACTGGTTGACTTTTCACAACTTCCGAGTCAAGATTTTTATGCGGTTGATGGACGAGGTAATGTTCAAGAATAATACCGGACAAAAAAACAAAGATAATTCTGCAAGAAGTTACTTCTGTGGCAAACCATTTGTAGTTGTGGCAAAAGAAGCTCATCATTTGTGACATCAGGCACTATAAACACCGAATTGTATATTATGGAGTGCATATAATAACGGCTTTTACCTTTCATAAAATAGCACAGAGTACCAGTTTGGTATCATGTCAGTATGCAAAAAAGGTCCTTGAGTGGTATTCAATGTAAATTTTGTACCACGGGAGGCAAATCCCCTCAACTGTTCAGAACTTCAGCCTGTTGATTGGTATTGGTCTCTTGTAAAAAAGAATTACTTAAATGACACAGAAAAGGTATCCCAGGACATGTCCGATACTAAACGTAAGTGGACCATCTCGTCCAAAAAGTTAACGGAAGCAACTACAAAATCTTTAATGGGAGTATTTCCTTTAAAAGTGGTTAAATTTATAAATAAAGAGTAATATGCCAATAGTTTAATGAATTTGTGCAATATTTGAATAAATTTACCTATTCTCGAGAATTTTTATATTGAACGTTTTTTCTGACTCACTCTTTATGTAACCGGTATGTGAATACAATGCGTTGACTACTTTGGACCAGCTATCATATATTATCATTTGCAATCATAAAGGGTCAATGCAAATGTTAAAATTACAAGTCACGTAGCTAGTTATATAACTAGTCGTCAATCTAAATCAGGGGTGCCCAAAAGTTTCTTATGGAAGAGCAAACACCAATACATTTAAAGAAAAACTAATTTTTATGCAATTTTTTTTGTTGTAAAAACCAAAACATACAAAGAATAAAGAAAAAAATACACACTTTTTTAAACAATATCATACGATAAACAAAATCTACATTGATAATCGCTGTCGTCAATGTTTACCAGCAAAACATTCGAAAGTGTTGTTGCTTTTGCACTTGCGTGTATACAGTGAAGATCGACAAAAAAACAAACAAGACAAAGTTGTTTGTGTATTTCATATTGCTAGTGCTGTGTGCTGTATTGAGTATAGAAACACACAGCCTATAGCTAAGAGCATTTACAAAAACAAATGAGCACCAAGAGTATAGGGCTTGGGCACCATTGATCTAAATGATAGAAAAAATCACTAGTTCGGGATGGTCTCCTGATATACATATATCTACTCTCTAGGTAAAAGTGTATTTAATTTCCGAAGTAATACTATGTATGTATGCTTCCTTCTCTAACTTCTCTGAAGATTCAAAATCGCACTATAAATCCTAACGGACACATTTTTCAAGGCTTGGTCTTCTACACTAGTAAATTATTGAAATATTTTAAAAGAACTTCAAAACATCATCCAAAGTAAAAAAAACTAATAACTCATTATAAAATAATGTCAAACAAGACGATTACATTCCGTGGAGTTATTGGTAGTCCAAAGAAAATACTTTAATTTTCAAACTTATTTTATTTTCGAAACGAATTACAAAATAACCCCCAAAATTTAATATGATCTGAGAAGCTTCTATATTTTCACTATTTACGTGTTCGATATATTTATTCTGAGATCTGCCCTTACTGCTTTTTACAATTTTGAGGATTTACTTTACAAAGGCTTGTTTTCAAAAGACTGTCCCTCGGTTGTTGTCGCTTGCATTTCATAAAACGATGTCCGCACTAAGTTAAAGTAACGATGAGAAGATGCAGCCTTTAAAGGAAACCTTTTCGCTTTCAGAATTTTTCGCATTTCCATAATCTCTTTTAATTTCCTCGATACGCCTTTACATGTGAGTGCTTTCTAAATATCGTTTTGGGCAAGTTATCAAAAGCTTCTTGTAAATTGATGAAGATCAGGAACAGTGAATTCTCGGTTGTAATGCAGAGGCTGTTAATGTGATCTGCGCAGAGTTTTTGAGCTCAAAAACCAGTCTGTTTACAACGAAATTCTATGGGGAGAGGGTCATCAAATTCTTCTATTTAAAGTGTGTCAGTGTGATTCCCCTCCAGTTTTTGCACGGCATGATATCACCAGCTCACAATGGTTTAGCAACTTTTGTTTTATTTTGGAAATAAATCGACCCCTCGTGATCAATTTTAGATATCTTAATGAAATTTTACATGGTCCGTGCTGAGGAGATGTAGTTGGAATGGAGGATAGCGGGTGACCTTCCAAAAAAATAAGCGCAGTACTATTTGCAGATACTTGCAAGTAAAGGGGTTTCCAACAAGAGGTGTTATTTTGAATCACCCGGTATTTTGGTAGCTGTCACTTTTGAAGCTTTTATTATTTAACATTTGACAAGTAGAAACAGCGCCATTACTAAAAATGGATCGATACACGCTTCAACCACGCATTGAAATTATTAAAATTCACTACAAAAATTGTGAAAATCTTGCAGCCAGTTCGTAAAACTAAAGCAATTTTGGGTCGTCGTGAAGCACCTTGTCGGACCGCAATACAGAAATTGGTGGAAAAATTCGAGCTGTTGGGACAAGTTAGTGATGTGAAGAATAAAAGCCGTGCACGTCGCTCAAGAACAACTGAGAATATTGCTGCTGTAGCCCAAAGTATTGAAGAAAACCCAGATTTGTTCATTCCACGTCGTTCTTTGGAATTGAGCATTCCACAAACGTCATTACACCGTATTTTGGATGAAAACGTTTACTTTCAACAAGACAGCGTACGTGCCACACAAGCAACGAAACCATTGCTATTTTACGGGAAAAGTTACCGGACCGTGTTATCTCCCAAAGAGGTGATCACAATTGGCCACCGAGATCTTGTGATTTAACACCTTGAGACTTCTTCCTTTGGGGCCACGTGAAAGATATGGTTTCGCCAACAGTCCAGCGTCGATTCAAGACCTCAAAGATAGAATTCGTGAGGCTATCGAGGGCATAGGGCAGCCACTGTCATGAAATGGATATGGTCCTGTAAGCGTGGTCGTGGTGGCCATTTTGTTTTTCATTATTAACGGCATACCTTCCTCTTTATTATGAAATAAACATCCGATCATTTATCTCAAAAAATTTCGTTTTACTTTGAATACTTGTTGGAAAACCCTGTATTATCTAAATATAAAATTTCTTGACATTCGAATAAGATCTCAATTTTTGGTAATTTTTCCAAAAATAATTTTAGGCTTGGGATGAGTTTTATGGGAGAGCCGCCTACTAGCCATACCAACTATAAACCCACGTAAATACAAATCAACTCAATAACACCATTGCACTGACTAAGTATGTAAAATTTCAATACGATACCTAAAAAAAATCTTACGAGCTACCGAATTATTTCCAAAATAAAAAGTTTCTAAATCACAGTGCAGCGAAATGTGAATGATCATGACCTCTTTCAATTCGTCGGGATGTTTAGCTAATTCAACTGCAGGAATGCACTTGTTTTGAGATCTGCTTTTAGCAGCTCTGGTTTTATGTTGCCAGTTCCTAGAGCCATAAGTTAGGGGGCGAGAAGCGTTCACTATTTCTGTAGCAGTGGGAGTGCTTATATATATATATATATCTGTCCTGTACAATTCGGGTATAAAATGGACTATGTGCACGTCCACTGACAACATTTTTTGTAAAGAAGTAGGCAAGTATTGAGCTGACTGTTTTTCGAGGTGGTGGAATCGGACCATTGCAGTTTGGTAACGACTTTAAGGCAGTGAAGTCTTTCATAAGTTTTTAATACATTTAAATATAACAACTGTTTATAAATTTGTGAAAAGTAGACATTTGATGTAAAATATTACAGATTATTACAGATATGCAACATATGACAGTTGTCAAAAAAGTTATATCGGCCTGTATGTATATTTTGGCCTTCTACAACCACTTTTCAATGGTTGTAGTTTGTAGAGCAAGAGAAAAAATACAATTTGCAATAGCCAACGAGTCAACCTTTCCCAATCACAATCATTTCGACATATTCTTTTGTTGGTTTTCTATTGCTTATTACTGCTACCAGCTGATTCATATCTGTATAATTTGTGTAAAATATGTTCAAATTTTATTTTCTACGGGTCAAATAAATATATGTTAAATATGTATTGCCATTTATTTAACGATCGTCTCCACTGTGCAATATAAAGAGCGAGAAGAGAACAAACTATAAACTTTATATTGAAAAGCAAAACAAATTCTATCTATGACAACTTAGTTCTACATATTTTAACAAATTTATTACACACATAAATCTTAGAATTCAATCCTGACAATTTTATACAAAAGTTATTAAGATTTTGTGTTTCACAGAAATCTCAAATAAAATCTGATTGTTCTAAGAAAAATGTAATGTGGTTGGTGTCTTTTATTACGTTAGAAAATGTTATAAATCACAAAACTTACACAGAGATTTTAAAATCTTTAAGATTTTGTCTACTATTTGTACTCTGCACATTTATTTGCTGTGGCACGTTTAGCCAGCCGTAATAGTAACTAAAATGTATTTAGTTTAAATTTCACAACATTTACAAATGTACAAAAGTGTTTTTAACTAGAAGTTGTGTAAATAAATCCTAGATTTTCTACTACATTTCTAACTATTTGACGTTATTCTCCTTTACTGCTGGATGGTGCTGGTGGTGGTGGTTGGTGGTTTTTTATGTCAGTCTAGTGTGTGGTTAAATAAACAAGAAAATCTCTATGATTATATATTTTTTTTTTTTTGTCTTGCGTGTTTACAATTTCACCTGGCAAAAAGATAAATGAACAGCAGTAGTATAGGAATTTTAATTTGCACTTGGAGATACATGAACTCATAAAAACACTGGCACATAACTTTACTTTGAAATTACCAGCTACGGCTTGAAAACCAAAACCATTTATGCAAGTCACAGATGTGATTACTTAGATAAAGGAAGTGTGCTGCCTTGGCAGTGCGCTGGTAATGCGAGCCACAGCAACTAGTGTTCAATGTTTGTTCTTTGCTTCAGTAACGACATTTTATGGTTGTAAGTTTTTCATACACATTTCTTATTTAAATATGTATGGTAGTAGTAGTAGTTACGAAGTCAGTTGTTTGTGGGATTTTAATGATATTGACATATAAAGATGGAAAATTACGGTCAAAACGAATCAACTGTAAGTGTAACAACAGTGTTACTAACACAGATAAAACCAATTAGTTGTAGCAAACCGAATTTGTTGCCAATCGAATGATTATGCCATAGTGACCGTATTTTACAGTTGAGGCTACAAAATTTTAGATTGGTAAGAAAACTTTTGTTGCCTCAACTGAAATTCTTTTTTATCAAATGTGTTAGGTTGATTCTACGTATCTGTATTCTCTGTGTAAGTTATATTGCAAATATTTTTAGACACAATAAATAGATTACTTATACATTTTGATTTATTAAATGTTATTAAAAAGCATTGATATATAAGGGAAATCAAAAATTTTGGAGAATTTGAAAGCAGCAGGATTCATCCAAAAGCAGGGAAATTTGGTACCATTTTATATGCCTGAGATGCTACTTGAACGCTATTAAAGAAAATCAGTTTTGCTTCAAATCCTTACTTGCGATAAAAAATGGACTTATTACGATAATGAAAGAGATCTTATTTGAAGCCCGACCAACCAGCCGAATCGACAACATGGCCCTAAGGTAATGCTCTGTATTTGGTGGGACCTATCTATTATGAGCTGCTGATTATCTGGCCAGACCGTCACAGAGAACCTGTACCGAACGCAACTAATTCGTATGAAGCGAGTCTTGGACGAAAAACGCCCACAATATTGGGAAAGACATGACAATGCTAGGCCACATGTTGCTATAAATGTCAAAAACTATTTTGAAAGAAGTGGTTGAACGGGAGAGCTTTGTAATATATCAACCATAGTTGTCGATATAAACTAATTCAAAATCAAATTTAGCATTCGAGTTATCATTATATTTCAATTATTTCTGCTTGAAATGAATCAAGTATTTCATCAACAGACAAATATAAATTAAATCAAACTTTTTTTTTCAAATTCAATTCGATAGTTCTTTGCGGCCTCCCTGGAATTTTTATACGGAACCATTGAAGATCGAGAATCCCTATTTGAGTACCGTTGGTTTAACTTTTTGCATTTTAGTGGTCACTTTACTAACCACCTTTTTCTATAGTCTTTAAAACATAGTATTGGTATCTATTGGCACTTTTAAACATCTTTTATGTTTTTTTGCCGTCAGCGTGTTTTGGTTAGATAAATATATTCTTTTGAAAATATTATAAACCTGCGTTTTTTAAGAGACTTTCACGCATTCAATAAAAAGCACAAAGTGTTTCTTGTTCATTGAATTCAGTGTTACTTTGCTAAGTACAGGGTTTTCCAACAAGAGGTGTTATTTTGGTATTCAAAGTAAAATGGCATTTTTTGTGATAAATGATCGGATGTTTATTTCATAATAAAGAGGAAGGTATGCCGTTAATAATGAAAAACAACATCAACCAAATGGCCACCACGTCTACGCTGACAGGACTATATCCTTTTCATGAAATTTTCCATAACCAAATAGCAAAGTGGCTGCCCGATGTCCTCGATAGCCTCACTAATTCTATCTTTGAAGTCTTGAATGGACGCTGGGCTGTTGGCGTATACCTTATCTTTCACGTAGCCCCAAAGGAAGAAGTCGCAAGGTGTTAAATCACAAGATCTCGAAGGCCAATTGTGATCACCTCTTCGAGAGATAACACGGTCCGGAAACTTTTCCCGTAAAAGTGCAATGCTTTTGTAGCTTGTGTGACACGTAACGCCGTCTTGTTGAAAGTGAACGTTTTCCAGATCAATATCATCCTACTCCGACCAAAATACGGTGTAATGACGTTTGTGGAATGCTCAAATCCAAAGAACGACGAGGAATGACAAACCTGGGTTTTCTTCAACAATTTGGGCTACAACAGCAATATTCTCAGTTGTTTTATTCTTCTCATCACTAACTTGTCCCAACAGCTCGGTGCTTCACGACGACCCAAAAATGCTTTAGTTTTACGACCTGTGACTGCAAGATTGTCACTATTTTTGTAGTGAATTTTAATAATTTAAATGCGTTGTTGAAGCGTGTATCGTTCCATTTTGATATCTTTCACCATGAGCGGCAAGGGTATATATAAATTTGTCATTCCGTTTGTAATTTCTACATGTTTCATTTGCGACCCCACGAAGTCAATATATTCTGGATCGTTATATATAGCAAAGTCGATATAGACATGCCCTTCTATCCGTCTGTATGTGGAAATCAACTTTCCGTAGCCCTTAAATAACTTACATACATGATTCATACATCAATATATCGGGAATTCTTCCGGCTCGGTTGCTAATCGAGAAAATCGGCCCACAAATGGCTGAGATATAAGGATAAAACCGGGACAACCTCGATTTTTGACCTATTTTTGATCTATATCTTGATTACTAAGTCATTAATATAGACAATATGGATATGTAATGATAGATATTTCAAAGTTCATCGCAACGATTTATATAAGACTATAGTAATTTGGACCTACAATGGCTCAAAATCGAGAAAATTATTTTTTAACCCGACTATATTTTTTTACCACAAACAATGTTTTTATAATCTTTTTTTTTTCACTAATAAATTATAAACAAATTTTTTAAAAAATTAAAAAAAAATTTCGATAAAAATTTAAAAGAAAAAAAATTGGAAAAAAATTTTAAATTGAACTTAAGCCTAATTAAAAAATTTACTTTAAAATTATAATTAAAAACAATTTTGAAAAAAAAAAAAAAAAATTTAAATTTTGAAAAACAATTTGAAAAAAAAAAATAATTTGTCAAATGTTAAAGAATAAAAGCTTCAAAAGTGACAGCTACCAAAATACCGTGTGATTCAATATAACACCTCTTGTTGGAAAACCCTTTATTTCGTTTTAATGGTCAGAAAATTTAGTCAAAATTATACGATGCGACAAATTTGTATCATAATTATTTTTAATGCCAAACTAACTAAAGTAAACTAACCACTCCACAAAAAACCTTTAAATGGGCTGGTTTTTTATGTTTTGATTTATTTTTTCTTACTTTTCATAATAAACTTACCTCGATTAAAGTAAAAATGCAATTGTTTTGATTTTAAACTTATACACACAAAAAACCCTGGCGAAAAGAGTTAAAAGTTACAATTGTGCAAAACTTACTATCCATGATAATTTTCCTTCATATTATACACAAAACAAGGTTTTAAGTTTTTCAAAAAAATTTTGTTTCAACGATTTTGTTTTTATTTTTTTTAGCAAAATTTTTAAATTTTCAACTTTTAAATGATCATAACTTTAGGCGGTGCAAAATTGAAAACCTAAGATTTCGAATATTTTTATGGTCTATCGATATGGGTCACTGATTTGTTCATTTCGAAACCCAACAGATATACCAGCCATCTGAATTCTGTTTTAACGATTCTCCTAAATTTTTGATTTCCCTCATATGTGATAGTAAAGCAAAAACTACAAGTATTATTGTAATCTAAAATTATTCTAATATAATAATGATATTTATAAAGTTCTACTGCATTTCATCTTCCTCCAATGTCTTGAGTAATGCAATCAATGAAGCTGCCGTACGATAAACCTTTAAAATAAAATATTACGTTTGCTTTCCAATTTGAAAAACTCCTTGTAGTTGCTTCAAATAAGTACTCACCCATAAAAACAAACTTAAATTTGCGGTAAAAAACACACCACAAACATTACAGGGCACTTGAGAACGCATCATGGAAAATGTTAACATCTTTCTGTTGGCCACAGACAATTTTTCCCAGTTGAAACTTTCATAGATTTCATTGGCTATGGAATCGCTCTAGATAGAAAAGTTAAAGGAAATGTTTTTTTTTTTTTTAATAAATATTGTATTTGGTATCATTTTTAGGATCATTCATAAAACAACACCTGTTCTTACCTCATCTTGTATCCTCTGACCACCATAACAGTACAACATTAATTGCATCGACACCGATATAAAGAAAAATCCATGATACATTTTATCGAACAATTCATCGCCACGACTTAATTGAAATACCAAACAACAAATTTGCATACAACTGATGGCGAATTTAATAAAAACCACCACACAAAATGCCTCATTAAAATCATTGGCCAATTCAATGGTACGACAGTGAAACACAATACAATCGATGATGGTTTTCATAGAACAATTACCATTATTTTCGCCACCAGCCAGACGCAAACGATACTTAAGTATACGAAATTGTGCCACAATGTTACACATAAACCAGGAGAACAAACAGTCGGTTGATATGGTACCATAGACGACAAAAAATATGGAAAATATATTTCCAATGTAGACAATAATGTAGCCGAGTGTGGATTTTTTGTCAATGACATATCTAAAAATAAGCCAGTTGATAATATGATGAAAAACAAACAAAAAAATAACTTACTTTGCTTTTACAGGTTCCTCTAAATGTTCCCAAAATATTTCACCTTGCAAAGCATTAAAGCCAGCTATCAAAAGTGGCGCCACTAGACAAAAGAAGCCGGTTAAATTCACAGCCACGTTAAAAAATTGGCAAAAGATTATATCTTTGCGATTTTCTGCGGCTATTATTACACGTTCTTCACCCTTAGCTAAATAATAAATATGATATAAAAATAATAATTTTATTTCAGACAAAAAAAAGTAGAAAATAAACTGTAAACTGTACTCATTCATACCTTTCTTAATTTCTACAATATTGATTTGCGACCTCTTAAAAACTAAATATACAAATACATACACGCAGAAAAAAAATATAGTTGTGCATGTTTACTGTAACCATTTCAACATTTTTAACAATATTATAGTTACAGTAACTATTTATATGATTGTGATAACAATAATATGGTTAATTTACGATTCACATGATTGTATCAATCACATATATGGTTACAGTAACAAGTATATGTTTGTGACAACCATTTTTATGATAAATAATTTTATCATAATATGTTGTTCTCAGATTATGATAACAACATAATATGGTAAGTCCATCTCATATAAATGGTTGTCACAAACATATATTTGTTTACTGTAACCATATATATAATTGATACAATCATGTGAATCGTAAATTAAGCATATTATTGTTACCACAATCATATAAATAGTTACTGTAACTATAATATTGTTAAAAATATTGATATGGTTACTGCAAACACGCACAACTATATTTTTTTTCTGCGTGTAGTTGCCACAACCCACCTTCTAAATTCCACAACCATATTTTTCGTATTAACGACACAATCTTCTTACTGTTCCATACAAAAAAGATGATCTTGAATGTAGCTATGATGGCCTGCCAAAGAGGTGCCAGCGAAGTTGTAACTTTATCCACATCATGAATGTTTTCGATGACATAAAGCATTATAGGTATGTAATTACAGAGCTGCATCATCATGGGAAACCAAACCCTAAACTGGCTAAACACAGTACATTCCAATGAGGTGGGATTCAAACCCAAGCAGCCAAAACTGAAACGTTGTACCTGAAAGTAACTTTTAATCCCCGGCTGGGGTAGTACAGCTTCGTTGGTGCTCATTTCTAGTTAATGTTAAAAATAAGTATTTGATGTATTCTTCTTGTTTCTTCTTTCTTTATTTATTAGTTCAAGATTGTTGGATTTTTTGTAAAAAAAAATTTTGTTGCTAAAATGATCCCAGTGTTAAGAGATTAACCAGACATTAACAACTGTCAGGGATTTGTACGGTGCGAATTTATTTTAAATACTAAATGTTGTGCAAATACATTAATAAGTTACTTAAATACAACTTAGAGACACTCTTAAATACATGTGTGTATAAGTCCATAGTTGCTAAAATATTTATATAAACGTACTTAAATACATATTTGAGACATATTTTGAAATAAATATTTTATGTACAGTAGACTTCTGTTAGAACGAACTATTTTATTCATTATTTATACATGAAGTTTGTTACATCTTTCTTGAATTTTGTTATTCTCGATAATGGTATTTAATCTTCGTAATGGTAATAGAAATATTCAATGTTTCTAAAATACAAGTAATTAAGTTTAGAACATAAATTTCGCTATTAATGTGTATGGGCATTATATAATGTTACCTAGAAATTAATTTTCAAACTATATAAACATAATTTTACTATATCCATTCTTTGTTATATTCGCAAATTTATACCAATATTTTTGATTTTGGAGAAATTGTTCGTTTTAAATCTTTATAACTAGAGTTTGTTATAAGCAAACTCTACTGTACTATTTACGTACGACTGTGAGAAGGTGTTTAGATTATAATATTGTTATTTACTATATATAAAGCTTGAATGTATGTGTATTAGGTTGATCCTGTTTGTTAGAAACCAAATAATATGCATATTTTCAAATTGTTTTTTTTTTTAATCTTGGTTTTCCTAATTGCTCTGATTTTGGATTAGAATTAGATAATTCAATTTGAGCATAATTCATTGCCCGCCATTCCATAAATATATTCCCAACATCTGATTCTTTAGTTTAATTCAAATGCTTTTATATAAAGAGATTTCATTTATCGTTGAATTTATTAATAATGGCATTAGTTCACAACAGAATTCATTCAACCTTTGAATGAAAAAATTTTTGTTAATTAAAATATAATACATATTGAATTCAAATATATTTTCTTCATTCAGTTTTATTTTTGAATTGAAAAAAAATTGACTTAAGCCTTTTTTTAATAGATTTTGAATTGAACAAAAAAAAAAATGAATATTCAATACATTTTTAAAGCTAAATTGTAATGGATTTTAATTAAAAATATTGGTATACTACAATAAGGAATCTATTCTATAACAGGCTTACCTAAATAAAAGCGGAAGGCGGAACGTTTTTTTCCGCTTAGCTTTAACGCTGAAATGTCATACCAAAATAAGAGCGGCAAAGCTACGTCAAACAATAAAAACAAGGTTATCAAAAAAATAAATATAACAACCCGGATTATTTAAACAATAAAGTACATTACAATATTGGTGTTTCTGATTTTTGTTTTGTGATTTGTAAACTAAAATTTCATAAAAAAACATAAATATTAAAGTTTAAAAAATGAAAGTCTTACATTTACTGTGTTTAGCAACTAACTTCACTATTAAACCCGCTGTCGAAATTGGATTTTCCAATTGCAAAGCGTTCCCGCCGCATTATTTCGGTATGCTGCATACAAATTGAATGGGCATGAGAATTTTTGACAACTAAAAACCACTTTCCGCTCTAATTTAGGTATGCTTGTAAAGAATAGATTCTCAAAGGAATGAATTTGATATATTTGAAGTGCAAAGGAATTAAGCCAATGAATTCAGGATGAATTCATGAAAGGAGTGGTTAAGAAATAACATTTAATTTGATTTCGAATAAGGAATTAACCCTCTCGTGCACGAATTAAAATGGGCGGGGCTTAACATTTTTGTATGACAGATATGTGTTATTCTTAACTCAAGCATGAACTGACAACAATTTCGAAGTCATGGTGGTCACAAAAAATCGTTTAAATTACCCAAAACATTTTTTTTGTGGATTTAAACACAAATGAACATCTCATTTGCTATATTTCGGATCTCGGACAACCAGTGTCCGTCCTCATTCCACCCAGTAACCCATATTGTCAAACCTCTTTTATACACGAGTGGTCACGGATCGAGCTCAATTTCTTTACTAAAGGCTTATTTACAAAGATATCGACGATTTAAGATTTTCATATAAAAATTGATTTTTGGTTAGAAATATGAGGGATCACGAATCGAGCTCCTTTTCTTTATTAAACACTTATTTAGAAAGAAATCGATTTGTAGTTAGAAATATGAGTGATCACGAATCGAGCTCCTTTTCTTTATTAAACGCTTATTTAGAAAGATATCGATGACTTAAGATTTTCATAAAAAAATCGATTTTAGCTAGAAATATGAGTGATCACGGATAGAGCTCATTTTCTTTATTAAACGCTGATTTACAAAGATATCGACGAATAAAGATTTTCATATAAAAATCGACTTTTGGTTAGAAATATGAGTGATCACGGATCGAGCTCATTTTCTTTATTAAACGCTTATTTACAAAGATATCGACGAATAAAGATTTTTGTGCATGTTATTTTTTATTCATCATAAAGCTGGTTGTCACAAACATATACTTGTTTACTATTACCATATATATGGTTGATACAATCATGTGAATCGTAAATAAACCATATTACTGTTACCACAATCATATAATATTGTTAAAAATGTTGAAATGGTTACAGTAAATGTCCACAACTATATTAATTTCTCGCGTGTAGAAGCTTGATGTAGATGCCAACGAAAGAGTTGGTGATAACTAATGAAGCCGTGGTATAGAAGATGGTGTTGAAGGGGATGCCTCCATTGTTGAATGGAGTGATGATGGGTGTCCTTATTGCCTTGGAAAAACTAATGTTTGAGTTGCATTCATAAGCTCGTTAGCAATATCCAACTGGAATATTATCAGTGGCATATGGTTTATTTTGCCGTCTGTATATTTCAGGTCTCTGCGATACAATAGCCAATGCAAACTATTGACCTCAGAGGAGTTTATACAGAGGATTTTATATATATATATATATCAGTATACTATGCGCATATACCATTTATTTGATCGGTGGTTGATGTTGTATAACTCTAACAGCATGCCAGCAATATTAAACGGTCCCATCTCGACTCGACTCCATTCCAATATTTTTTAATTTTTTAAATCAATTTCTTAGCAAAGAATTTGCAACAGCCACCAGTTGGAAATTTTCCGCCTATGCCATTCTATATTCAGTCACGTTACATTTCAGCTCCGTTCCATTAGTTTGAACCCCATACAAGTTTGTTTCGTCACAAATCTGCTAAACTTCATCTGCAAAGAACTGGGTAAAATATTCAATTGGTTGTTTCACCGCATTGCTTCGCAATATGCTTTTCCGACTTGTATCATTTGACATTTGCAAATCAATTCTTCCAATTTCATTTCCGTCCTTTTTTTGTTCCTCCATCAAACCAAATTCTCCAATATTCTCACCCTTATCAATTAGGTTTTTCAATGTTTCTTCAATGATGTTTTCAAAATTTGCTGTTCCTTCCACCTCTTCTTCTTCATTTTTCTCATCCGCAGAATCAGCCCAGCTAAAGTCCAAAACTTTTTTCAATTTCAGCCTCAGTTAAGCTGCTTGGATCTCATCTAGAAATGATCATATGTATAGCTGTAAGTTTGTGCAACACATTATGCTACATAATGCAAACAAACATCTTTCGAACCTTCGCTATCCTTAAATGGTATTAAAAACATTGGGGAGCAGCTCCTGTCATAGCCGAAATATTCTGATTTTTAACAAAAATTTCAACTTTTTGAATCATTCATTAGCATTGAATTATAGAGACATTATAACTAAAAGAATAAGAATACGTTTGGTTTTTACCACGGCGGCAGTTAACCTCAGGTATATCCCCAAAATACTATGATTTCCGTTTCTTGAAATCCTTCAAAATCCCTTAAAAAAACACGTAAGAATAACTTACTTATGGCCTTTTCGGCTGTGCCAAATCTTATATACCCTTATTTTTATTTTTTTCTAGCGATTTTGAACCATTTTATGTTCGAATTACTATTGCGTTATGTACGTCCTTGGAAATGTCTTTGTAATATCTATCATTAGATATCCATATTGTATATATTATTGACTTAGTAATCCATATACATGTTGAGGCTATATAATTAAAAAATCGAAGTAGTTGTGGTTTTTTGCTTATATCTCAGCAATTTGTGGGCCAATTTCCTCGATTCTAAATAGCAACCGAACCGGGACTATATCGGATATACTGATGTATGAATCATGTATATAAGTTATTTTGGGGCTACGGAAAGTTGATTTCAACATACAGAAGGAAAGACGGATTCAAGGACTCCGCTATCTATTACGATCCAGATTATATTACTAATATATATTCTTACCCCTCATGGTGTATAACTTAATCAGAAAGTCTAACAATTTCCATTTTTTTTCTTTGATCTGGCGCAATCCATTTTAACCTTAAATACACAATTTTTAAAAATGAATATCCTTTTTCCAGGGTGCACCCTAATGTTCTTTTAAATATAATCAGCTTATTTGCTAAGTAATAAGTAAACGTTTTAGAAAGCAGAGGCGCTACAATGTAAGTAATTTGTTGTTTGTTTCCAAACTATATGAAAATGAAATAGGTATTTATTTACACCTTTTGGAGTTTTCCATAATCCTCTTAAAATGATAAAGAATTCAATAAATATGAATAAGAAATGTCTATGTGAATTATTACTTCAACTAAAGTAAACTTTAAATCAAAATTTTCTCTGTTAATTGTATTTGATAATAGCAGCATTATAATGCATTTTATGGCTCGCTATTATAATTGCACGTCAGTATTATAATATCTTGTTGATAGTAAAACTCGTTTAGTTATTGGTTAGTTACAATAGGATGATGCGGACACGTAACACATTATGGATTGGTTTCGTACCTCCGAAAATCAAAAAACTGTTCTTCTAAGCCGTTATATGTAATGCGTTCTTCAAAATTCCTTTCATTTGTTATCCATATACTCTCTCTGCATGAAACAGTTCAAATCGTGGTTTTTGGCATATATCTCACTCACTTAAGGGCCGATTTTTAAGATTTTAAATAGCAACCGTACCAGGACTATACTCAATATATCAATGTATTAGTCATGTTTGTAAGTAATTTGGGGGCTACAGAAAGCTGATTTCAACAGGCAAATGGACATCGCTATATCGTCTCTGCTATCTATAACGATCCACTTTATGTTGTCGCAAATTAAAAATGTATATATTACAAACAAAATGACAAACATATATACTTATTTACCCTTTTCGCTCATGGTGAAACGTCTAAAATGAATTCGAGACAGAAAATAGAAAATAGTAAATTACAAAAGTCAAAAATTTATTTATTCTATCATAATTAAATTTATCATAATGTGACTAAAAAACTCATTAAACTATTAACCACAGATTATTACAGATAAGAGACCATTGACAGTTGTCAAAAAAGTAATTTCGAACAAAAACCATACGTTTTGTTTACATTTTTTTACCATTTTTTCAATTCCGCCATTAAGGGAGATCTTAGAGCGAGAGAAAAAAATAAAATGTAGTAAAAAATCGATGATGATATGTTTGTCCCTCTTTTAAATCTTCCGTGGCTTAGTATACATTTTCTTTTGTTAATTTTTCGTAAATTTTTTTTATTTGCCTCCGCCATATTGCTAAAAACAGCTGATTCGGATCTATGTTAGTCTATGCTACGAACAAACATGATTTCGAGACACATTTTGTATAAAAATTGAGAAAAATCATTTTCTTTTTACGAGTGAAGGGCAAATTATTAAAAAGGTCTAAAATGTATAATTATACTCTTTATTGTCCTAAAATTCACCCACGATTGGTATTTGCCGCTAGTTGTGCAGTAAAGTGTTGCCAAATAAAACAAAAATTATTTGAAAGCGCATTTTCACCTTAATGGCTGTGTTCAGAGAATACACTTGTAATTGTTGAAAAACAAATACATCCACAATGTGTCAATGTATGGTGCGGTTGGCTGGAGTCATCATTGGGTTATACTTCATCATACAGCAAGGCTGCACGCAGAAAAAAAATATAGTTGTTCATGTTTACTGTAACCATTTCAAAATTTTTAAAAATTGTTTAACAATATTATAGTCACAGTAACTATTTAAATGATTGTGGAAACAATAATATGGTTAATTTACGATTCACATCATTGTATCAACAATATATATGGTTACAGTAAATATGTATATGTTTGTGACAACCATTTATATGATGAATGACTTACCATATTATGTTGCTCTCGGCTTATGAATAAAATAATCTGAGAACAACATATTATGATCACATTATTCATCATATATATGGATGCCACAAACATATACATGTTTAATGTAAGCATATATATGGTTGATACAATCATGTGAATCGTAAATTAAACATATTATTGTTACCACAATCATATATATAGTTACTGTGACCATAATATTGTTAAAAATGTTGAAATGGTTACAGTAAACATGCACAACTATATGTTTTTCAGCGTGTGGTACGCGATATCACGACATGAAAACGTAGTTATTTGTGCCTAAATTGGATGATATTGAAGTCAGTGCCACATGCTTTTTCTAGCCGTGTGCGCTTCCTTTTCGATGATCATAAAACCATTGGATTTCTTTTTGTTGGGTTATTTGAAATTAGAAATCTACACCAACAATCCCACAACAACCCGTGCAGTAAAAGCGAAAATTCAACTTTGCAACAAGAAAATTCAGCCACATTTATGCCAAAATGAATCAATAGACTGTGTATGAGCAGCAAAAGCCATGTAGGCCATTTCATCGATGTGCTAACCTTTACATAACACCATCCTTTTTAATTTATAATTAATTAAAAAATAACAATATAAAGAAACAAGCGTATTTTCTATTTAATTAAAATCTTGCACAAATTTTGGGACATCTTTTATAATAAAATTATTTCTAAAAGAATAAAAAATATTGTTATATACTTATTTCAAAGATAAATACAGCAACAAAAATGTTGTATTAAAACGCCTTAATGTATGCTATAAAAATAATTATTATTTTTATAAAATGCCTGGGTCACAAACATACATAAATACTCCATCCACATCTAAAAAAAGACTAAGATGTTTTACTTAATATTTACGTGTTTTTCTCATTTTATAAACTAAAATACCCAAAGGTGTAAAACACTTATTAATTGAAACCCTTTTCATAATCTCTCATTTCTAATAAATAATCTACGATCCTGTTTTTTACGCACCTACATTAAAATAATAGGAAAGCAAATGAATATACTTAAAGCAACATCTCAAAGGAAATTTTTAATCAAAAGGCTGTTTTTATGCAGAAAAAAAAATACAATTCTTGTCTCTAATGACTTACAAAGTGTCATATTTGTATTATGTAAAATAAAAGACTGTACATTTGTGTAAAGGAATTTTTTTTTTTTTTTCATTTTTAATATTAATATTTTCCGTTTTTATTACCAACTGTCAATCATAAATAAATGTATAAATACCAAATAAGTTTGCATTTAACGACTCTTAATGTGGAATTATTTTAGAATTTTGAAATCTAAAATAAATGTTTGTCATACATACATACTCTCATGATTGTTAATATGTTCTTATAAATGTGTGTTTAAACATGTTTCTTATATTAGTGTCAATATATTTAATGTTTTTTCATGTCTATCTTCTTACAACTTAGTGTTTGGGTAACATATGGCTGTCTTTTATGTGTCCATCCTTGGCCATAATGTGTTTTAAGACAGCCCATTAAGCTTTTACTTCCTTTGGTATTACGTATTTATATGTCTGTATTTCTTTTACCATACCACATCTAGCTGTCAAGCATTTAATGTGATAACTATTTGTTGGATTTTAGGGATTTGTTTAAGTATGACATTAGTCAAATTTGTTGTTGGAGGGGGGTGGGAAAAAAGAAACAAATTACAACCTTGTAGGACTATAAGTAAAATTGTAGGAAAATCATTTATATTAAGCGGATTTTTTACAGCAGTAAAACTTAAAATTTTCAAATATTTTTTTCTTATGAAAATGTAAGTAAGATGTATGGCGAATATAATGTGAGAAAAAAATGTATATACTCAGAAAAAAATCTTTGATTTTACAATTATATCTAGAACTCATGCATATATCCAGTTGTCGTTCTAGTTAGCGTTGAAACCAATGATTTTTGTTTAAAATTTTCAATTTCAGATCAAGTTCTGAATAGCTTTAATAATAGGCCATAATGTAAAGATAAATAAATGAAAAATATAAACTGATTCCAAAAAATAATTTTAAAAATATTATATTATTTTGAATTTATAAGTATTTTCTATCTAAATGAAAATATCCTTCAGCTCAACTCTCATTATATTTCATTATATATGAAATAAAGCCATAACTTCATATTGACGGTTGCACAGTGTGACATAATCAAATTTCTTTGGAAGTAAATCTGACATTTCTAAACGGCTACTGCGATCGGAATAAAATTTGACGTTGGCGTACACAAGGAGTATTTAAGTTTAAGTTATTTAAATGGACCCTATAAATTCTCCAGGGGTGGCGCTATGGGCGCTCAAACTAGAGTACCTTCGACATGTAACATTTTTAAAGACGTGCCATTTCTTGGTTTCCAATCCGATTTAAAAGATTTTTATATTTTTGGAAAGCGTTCGGCCAAGTCTTATACGTCTTATATCTTAAATAGCCTGTGCTATTTACCTCTTATAATTTCCGAGCATTTCAAAATTAAAATTCAAAAATTTTGAAAAAAAAATGTTCCGAATTTTTCAAAAATATAGATCGTACTTTTAAACCGAATGGACTGGAATAAATTACCAACAATACACAAAAGAATTCAGAGCAATATCTATTATGAAACCAAATATAAACATTTTTCAATTAAATCTCAAAAATAGTCGATTTTTGCTGTTTTTATAAAAAAAAAAACTTTCTTCAACACTTTCCCTATTCCCATACAAATGCACGAGCGTGTGAAAGGAACTTGCTGTGCATCACACATGACAGGAAAAGAGGTTTAGGGACATATAATAATTTTACGTTTTTTAATATTTATCATTCTAACTAATAAAGTGTAAAAAAAACTTGTCAAAAGGTCACAATGAATCCTGCAATTCCTACAAATTTAAGCGAAATTTCTTCGGAGCTGGGAAAATACTTTAGGGATAAATAGGTTTGCAAAGCTGCTTTCCATATTCTGATCCCAGCTATGGAATTTTAGAACATTTGGCCCCAAGTTGAAATTTTGATACAGAATAGGTCGAATTTTGAAAGGCGTAGGGGCGACATATTCGAAAATTAGGACATGCTTTTTATACCAAAATACTTTCCGTAAAGATACCTTACAGAAAAACATAAATTTTTATATGTTCTTAAACAAAGTTTTTTTTTTTATAAAAAATTAGTTAATTCACCTTTTCGTCCAGAAAACAAAAAAATCTACTATTTTTTTGAAATTTTATATTGAAAATCTAGCCGAGCGCTTTCCAAAAGTATGAAAATCTTTGAAATCGGATGGGAAATCAAAAACGGACCAGCCGTTTAGAAATGCCAGATTTATTTCCAAAAAATGTTGAGTCTGCCCCACTGTGGGTTGGTATACAAGCTTCGGCACAGTAACACTCCTGCTTATTTAAAATTGATTTGTTCTTTTATTAGAAATAGGCTGACTTCATAAACGCATTTTGCAAAGCAACACTGCAAAGCATAGTGTTCATAAACTCAATAGATTTTGTTCCGGCAATGTCTCAAGATCATTATTGCATGACAATGCTTTTCAATGCGTAACATTTGAGCATTGTTTTTATTTATGATTCTTTAATAATTTGTTTTAGTTTTTAAGCAATTATTTAGAAGGCAACAAATTTATATGTTGGTAGAAATGGCGGATTTATGTTAAGTTGAACTTTTGTTTGTAAAATATATAATTTTACGTAAATTTACAAAAAAAAAAAAACATTTATGCGTTCATAAATGTACTAAAATGTCATTGCATAGTGTTGCTTTGCAAACTGCGTTTATGAAGTCAACCATACTTATATATGATTTGCCTCTCAAAAAAGGAGAGCCTTTTTTCATTTTCTTGAATCTCTAAGTTGATTGTGACCACACAAAGTAAATATATTCTGGATCATTATGCATAGCCGTGCCCGACTGTTTAACTTTCCGTATCCTCCAAATAACTCACATACATGATTCATACATATAGCCACTGTAGAGCCGGTTCTGTTGTTATTTAAAATCGAAACCATCGGCCCACAAATGGCTGAGATACAAGGAAAAAACCAGAACAACATCGATTTTTTATCTATTTTTGATATATTCTGTTACGAGTGTGCAATAGGGATTTGAATTTAACGATCTGTAGCGACTGTCCGCAATATTCATCATGTTTATAAACACGTCCATCAGTAGAAGCTTCTACTTATTAACAATGTTGATAGCATGCATTTATTAGCATTGTTTGTAAGTATGACAACACTAAATGTTTACGCTGCTAAAATTAACATCGAAAGCTCTACAATTCGAATGTACTAGTTTATCCGTTAAGAACATTGCTGAAATAGTGGCAGAGGTTGCAGTCGTGAGTGAGTTCATCATTGGCGCTGATAGAGTTAACGTCAACTGTCGTGTACATTTGAGTTTGTACATTATAAAGTGTGTGTGTATTTCTGTGAATTGATAAACGTGTATAAAGACACTGAGTGACTATTTGAACTGCTGTTGTTGTACATTTTAAATAAATAAAGAGTTGTTACAAATTTTAAACTACTTTTATTTGCAATCAAAAGTATCCGGCTTATTTAAAGGAAATAAACCAACGTTTTAGCCTTTTTATAAAACATAACAATATCTAGGTTACTAAAGATACGGTCACACACGGCAAATATTTACTCATAAAAGCGTAACCACTTTTTTTAGTACAAATTTGTTTGACGTTGTTTACTCTTACAAGTGTTTTGTAAGATCCAACAGCTTCAAATAAAATAAAACTAAATATTTGCTTTGAATTGTGCTAAGTAAATTGTGTTTTTGACAATAAATATAAGAATTTAAATATATTTTATTTAGTGGTTACGTCTTTTTCGTCAAATATTTGCCATGTGTGACCCTACTTTTAGTAATTAGTATAGATAATATGGATATCTAATGATAGATATTTCAAAGGGCTTTGCAACGCCATAGTAAGTCATACCTACAATGGGTCAAAATAAGGAAAAAGATTTTTTAAATGAATTTTATATTTTCACCAAAATAAATTTATTTGTCATAACATTATTTTCACTAATAAATTTAAAAATAAATTTTAAAAATTTAAAAAAAAAAATAGTTTGGCATAAAATTTTTTTCGCTAATAAAAAAAAAAAAATCAAAATTTTTTGGAAGTTTTTTTTTAATTTATTATTGAAAAAATATTAGCCAAACAATAACTTTTTTTTTAAAATTTAAAAAAAAAAAAATATTGAAAAAAAAAATTTACTAAAAATATTAAAATTTTTTTTTTAAGGATAATTTGGTGAAGGCTATACAAGTTTCGGCACAGCCAAATATAGCTCTCTTACTTGTTTTTAATAACATGGTCGACAGTATTTTTCTTTAGTTTTTGAGCATCCTGACTATAAGCTACTCAGCAATTTATGATGTTTTGTGGTAAAAATACTGTGTACATTACAAAAATTACAATTAAGAGAGCTATATTCGGTTGTGCCGAATCTTATATACCCTTCACCAAATTATAGTTTAAAATATAAATTTTAAATATTTTTAAATAAAAAAAAATTAAATTTTTTTTCAAAATTAAAAAAAAAAAAAATTCGAAATTGTTTTTTACAATTATTTTCAACATTTTTAAAATTTTTTTTTAATTTAATAGCGAAAAAAATTCGTTTGTAAACAAAAAATTCGGCTTAAAAAATATTTTTCCTGATTTCGACCCATTGTAGGTCCAAATTACTATAGCCTTATCTACATCGTTGCAATGGACTTTGAAATAACTATCATTAGATATCCAAATTGTCTATGTTAAATCGAGGTTGTTCCGGAGAATTCCCGATTTATTAATGTATTAATCATGTTTGTAAGTTATTTGGGGGCTACGGAAAGTTGATTTCAACATACAGACGGAGATGGCTATAACGACCCAAAATATTTTATACTTTGTGAGGTCGCAAATAAAAAATTTAGAAATTACAAATCGAATGACAAACTTATATATACCCTTGCCGCTGATAGCTAGTCTACAATCATCAGCTTTAAGAATGATAAAATCTTGGCACTGTTACTAAAGTTATTAACATATTAACTTTAGGTGTTGTAAGCATCTATTAAAGAAAATGATCTTTGAATATATTTAAAAAACAAAACTAAAGCAAATTTAGGAATTCCGGAGAATTTCTATGGGGACAATTCTAATCGCCAAATGATAGACCAGGAAGCATTTCATGTACTGCATGAGACAGTAGTTAAATTGTTTCACGGGCTGTTTGGCATTGTCTTGTTGAAAAATCAAGTCGCCTACATCACATAAAACTGTGTCATCATTTTGCCTGACCAGCTTAATTTTCGTGGAGTTATGGCCCAATGATGTCTCCAGACCAAAATCTTCCGCAAACGCTGATAAATCACACGATCAAGGTGACCAATTTTCATCTGGCAAATGTCTCATGCAGTTATTGAAGCGGCTGTCTTGAAATCAGATATCGTACACATTAATGACCAACTTTTATATTCTTTTTAATCTCTATTTATTTAATAAAATATATCAATCAGTTTTTTAAGAAATACTGTATTTTTGATATAAAATATTATCCCCTTAAATTTGTTAAAATCATATAGATGTATTGCCTACTTTAAGGTTAGCACATATACATGGCATTGCATTTTAAGTATGATTGATATCATATATATTTATTTTGAACATGTTTGGAAACTTGTCATTTATGTTTAAACATTTGATTACATTTTCTTAAATATGTATGTATTTTAGCAAATAATATTAAATATTTCATTTTATTGTTGCTTTCCCCATTACACATTTCCTTTATTTTATTCAATTATATTTTTGTTGTATTTCTTTAAGGCCTAAGGCTCAATATTAATAATAACTACATTAGTCCCTTTCAACTTTATTTGTTTTTATTTTCTTAGTTTTCTTCTTCGTCTTGCTGTTTTAAAACAATTTTCAATTTTCCATGTACTTGTCAAATTGTCTCTAAGGATCTTAATAAAATATTTTCATAGTTGAAATGAAGTATATACAGGCAACTAGATGTTACAGTAAGCAGCATTTGTTACAAACTCTGTCTCTCTCTCTCTCTCTTGTATACAAACAAGCAACCAAACAGCTACAGTGATTATTTATGAGTGTGTGTGTATTTGTTTTTATGTACAATCAAATAAAATAATTTATATTTTATTTAATTTACGTTTTATTTTATTTGTAGCATTTTATCTAACTGTATTATTTTGTCATATCGATATCAATTCTACAGAAATGTTTTAATAATATTTGTAAAAAACAAACAATCACAAACACAAATGCACACAAATACATAAGGAAATGCTTGCTCTTGCTCTTTCGCTTACAAATACATATGTACACATGTCCTGTGTCGAAAATACATGTACATTTGTTTGTTTATTGTATGTTATGTGTGTTTTTTTTTCTGTGGTTGCTGTTAGGCCTACAGTTACACTAAATCAATAATTTCCTTTAGTTATAGATTATTTTTGTTCCCAGGAAATATTCAATAAATAATATTTATTGGTAAAACTAAGGATTATTAAACAAATAATCACAGATTTTATATAGCAAATGCTGCACACAATTTTCATCTATTGTGGCTATAAAATTAAAATAATTTGTAATTGATACAAACATTATGATTGAAATTGAAATTGAGGTTATTTAAATAAAATTGTAGTTTTTTTAAACTGCCGTTGCAATTTTTACTTTAATAGTTTCCTAAAAATTGTGAAGTATTTGAATAAACCCGATAATAGGCGCATGGAACTATTTATCATATGGACATCATACAAAATCTTCTTTCAATACTGCACTCCAAGAACTTTCTTCTCGAGGAACTTCTTTTTCTCAATTCGCGGAAATTAGAAGATGGTATCTCCTCTAACATAATGGATCTATACATTTAAACGAATGTTTCTAACAAAGGGAATAGAGTTGGCGGAAGAGTCTATATTAAAGAATAAGAATGTCCCTTAGACTCCCAAATAGATGTAGTATTTTGCAGGCTTAGGTATATATATGTACGTTCCCATTGTTCCTTTACAAAGCATAGGTCCTCAAAAAACACGTTCCAATGTGATTTATCATGGGCAAGTAATTTAATTTCTCCCCAACTTTTATTCATGGCAGCAGCTTCGGTGTCAATTTGTCGCCTTCATGTGTGTACTGGTCTTCCAATTCTACGGTTAGCCTGAGGATTCTAGTCGATGGCGTTTCTGGTGATGTCGTTTGCTGGTCTACGTAGAATGTAGCCGATCCAATTCCACTTGGATTTCCTCATTTCCGTTGCAAGTGGCAGTTGATTAGTTTGGGTTAATAAACTGACATTCGTGATAACATTTGGCCAGTAGATACGTATGATTCACTTGCAGTTTATGGATATCTCGAGGTGCAGCATTCCATATTTCACAGCCATAGAGAAGGATTGACTTTACGTTGGTGTTGAATATGTTAAGCTGGACTCGGCGAGATTCGAGAACTCCAGACAGATTTTAGCATACCCAAGGATTGTCTGGTTTTTGTAACGCGGTTTTCAATGTCCTCTCTATTTGTTATTGTGCTACCTAAGTAGCAGAAGGAGCTAACATCATCCAGTTGAAGGTTTTTAATGAAGAATTTTTCATGCCTTGTTTCGTTAACACGTAATGTCTTTGCTTCCGTAATATTTATTAGTTTCTGCAGCTTGACTGTCATTTGATATCAAAGGTGTGTGTCATAATACAAATATCGTGTGCGTATTCTAGGTTGCTTAACCTTCCATTCAGACGCCATCTTATACCATTGTCATTCTGCATTGTTCTAGCCATAATGGAATCAAGAACAATGTTGAAGAGAAGTGGCGATAAGACACAAACTTGGCACACTCCAATACCTACTGAAATTTTTTTGCCTAATTACCTTTCATGAAGGATACGGCAAGTTGCATTATCATACAGGCTCTTAATGTCTCATGTCTCTGAGTTTCGCTGGAACACCTTTCCATATTAGCGTACTCCATATGACATTGTGATCTAGTGTGTCAAATGTTTTCTCAAAATCGACGAAACAAAGATATAGTGGCATTCGCCATTCAACAGATTGCTCTGTTATGACCCTCAGACTATTGCTATTATCAATACAAGATTTATGGGGCCTAAAGGCAGCCTGTTTATTTCTAAGTGTTGGTGTTACTACCTCAGAGATTCGTTTGGTGATAATATGAGCTATTATCTTATTAATCATGCTGAGAAGTGTTATTCCTCACCAATTGTTTTGATCCTTGATGTCGCCCTTTTTCGGGATCTTGAAAATAACTCCTTCTTTAAGTTCACTGGGTAGTGACTCTGTTTTTCAGAAGTCTGCGATGAGGGCAAAGATAATTTGTGCACTAATCATGGATCTGGCGATATACCATCTAATCCAGGTGATTTCCTGTTCTTAAGAGAACTTATTGCATTAACAGCCTCGTATAATATAGGACATGTTGTTTCGATTTTGAAGTTTTCGTTGTGTGATATAAGTATAATTGCATATTAATTGCACATTGACACTACGAGGTGCAAGCATATCAGAGTAAAACTCTTCCCATAAAACCAGCTGATCGTTCACAGAGGTAATCAAATCGCCATTGATATTCTTGAGTGGTGCCATTGTTTCAGTATAGCTATGGGACTTCTGAGTGCCAGCTGCGATTTGTGCCTCCAATGCAATTTCGTTAGTCCAGTTGCGCTTGTATAGTCTCGCACTCTTTTTGACCAAGCGATCGACAGCATTATGCTGACCCTTAGAATCATTCTTAGCATTTTGGGTTCTGGCTGAGGTAGCGACTATTAAAAGAGCGTCTAATTGGCTCAGATATAACAAAAAATCTAGTAAGAATATTATATGTACTTCGATATAGCCAAACTGCGATCAAATTTCTGGATGGATGATTGAATCTGCTTGTGCTATCGCAAGAATGATATTGCCTGTGCTGCACTATCTACTTGGAATGCAACGTCTACAACTCAACAGCATGTTGGCGGTGATCACCCTACATTGCACTTTTGACACCCATGCTGAAAGACTTGGGCTGCCTCATTATGACTTCTGCCGGAGTTTTCAAAGTGAAGAAAAGGAAGAGACAATTTTTCGCTTTTTTATGTAATTGTCCGGCACTAGAAGATCTGCGTGCTAGGTTCTTAGGGAAATGCTTCTTTAGAAGCATCTGTGAATTATCTGATAGGTAATTGTAATGCACAAAAGCCTACATTAGGAAGAGCAGATGGCTATTAAAGCCGGATACGTGAATCCCACCGCAGGATAACTCTGAATTCTTAGAATTACAGTCTCAGTAACTCTCTCCTCCATTTGATATCTTCTTTTGCATCCTTCAACTTATACTATAAATCTTCCAACATCTACTTTAACTTATCCTCATCTCTATTTCTTTCTATCTCTCGCTCTTCTCTATTATTTTGTCTGCTTTCAGTTAACACAAATGGAACTTTATGAACCCAAGTGAGCTGTGTAAATCTGCTTTTGGGTGGCTACCTATTAAACTAAACTAACTGAACAGACACGAAACATTACACAGAGAAAACAGATTACTCATAGCAACCGAATTAGTTGCCAATCGAATGATTCTTCGGTTCTATCAACAGAAAGTCAGTTGGTAAAAAAGAATTTCGGTTGAAACAACCAAACTTTTGTTACCCCTTCTAAAATTTTGTAGCCACAACTTTAAAATTCGTTTACTAAAGTAAAATCATTCGATTGGCAACAAATTCGGTTGCTATCACGAATCGGTTTTCTGTGTGTACAGTTTCGTTTAAAGTTTATTTTGTAAACGTCCAAGTTTTTTTTTTTTTTTTTGTTACTAAATCGATGTCTTACCTTTTCATCGTGTGTCGTGAATAATGACAAATAGTTACTAGATCGTGCTAAAAAAAAGACTTTTGTGGTAAGAGATCTTACAGATGATCTTGTCCTGTAATGTACTGGACCTTTCCAATGCAATATACGAGTACATGTTTCATTTGTGTTCTTTTCACTGATGAGGCGTGACTGTTGTCATACTGTCATTTTATTTCTATTGAATTTTGTTTGTTACTCATTATAGAAAGCTCATACCGCAACAACGTTTCCAAGTTACTTTGCTGTATTACTAAAATCCGTGTCCATTATCTTTCATCTCGGCCGTCTTACAAATATTTTCCTATCACTGATTTTTAAATTGTATTTGAATTCAATTGAAAAGGGAACAGTATTCTATTACTCTTTCGCGAAGTTTAAATATTGGAAAAAATTGTTCCCATAGTAACCAAAACCAGTCTTATTTGATTTGGGGCTAACAGTTCGAGAACTAGTTTCCAATTACGCTAGACTTCAGGCTGGAATAACATTTGTTTTCAGCTTGAAATTTATCAAAAATTAATACTTGGTTATGTTTATGTTATGTCTTTCTCAAATAAGTTAATTTATATTAAATTTCTGCCAAAGTGCAGGAATCTTCAAGAAGAATATTATGAAAAACAAAATCTATCAAAACATACACAGAAAACTTAAATTTGTTATGTATCAACAAACTATTTCCAGTTGGACTCATGAGATGCATTTCATACTCTTTAAATGTCTTAAACAATTCCATCTTCATTCTTTCAATGAAATGTACACCAATCTATATAAAACGTTTTCAACAAATCTATTACAATTACTTGTTTCCATTTCCTTGTGCGAACACATATTTTCATCTTGAGAGTATTCAAGTCCTTCGTGTAATAAGGACAATCATAGTAAAAAAAGGAAGAAAATTCTACATAAAGTGGTACGAGTATTTTATCCCATTTTTAGCAAGAAAAACTAAAATATTAGGATGACATACAGAAATAGAAGAGAAATAGTTTTTGGAAACAAAAAAAACAGCATTTTTATTAATATAGGTCCTTATATTTCAGGAAAAATAGGTAGAGTAGATATCAGCGAATACGATTTTTCTAGTCTCTTTCACTTAAACTAAAACTACTCAAACAAATAAGTACTTACCTAATAAAAATTTACACGATTGCCTGAATGTGTATTTGTTAATCTTTCGCTATTGCTTCATACCTTTAGAATTGGAGTGTTTGAATTTGCAATGTTGAATCTAACGTTTTTTTTCTCAAGTAACCCGTATGCAGGAGTAAAAGCAACAAATGTGCACAGCTAACATTTTTACAAACAAATGCGCTTATTATTATGACAAAGTCATGTACACTGAAATTTAATATACTAAAAATTTTTGTATTCACATACATTTGTACTCGTGCTCGTTCACCTGATGCAACATCTGAGCTTTTTGTTTTAGTTCTTTGAATTTGTAATACGTTTATATTCCGTTTATAAATCCTTCGAGATTTTTTTTTATACATATTGAGAATGTATACAGTCTTTTACGAGGAAAATGAAAGAAAATTTAAAGGTTTCATGTTTAAGAAAATAAAAGAAACTACTACAATATAATTTTACATATGTAGCTTTTATTTGTAATTTTACAGTAAATAGTGAAAAACTAATATCGTGAATTCCAGCAAAGAAGGCAGAAAAAAAAACATTTTACCTTGGATCTTTCGATTTTGATCAAATTCGTTACACACGCAGTATACTTTGGAGTTCTTTGTGTATATCTACTTTATTAATAATTTTATAAATTAATAATTCTGTAGGTTGTAGCGAAAAATCAAAGTCTTGTTCTTGAATGGAAAACAGCTTTCAATGCTACTTTTTCGTTCTTCTCTTTGAGTATTATTGCTGCATGTTAAACAGTGGAAACAATTAAATCTTCCTTATAAACACTAAACTCATTACAATTTGATTAAAATTGTCTATTATATTAAATTTTGAAATTTGTCTACTATACTGAATCCAATTTGACCGATGAAAAGTTCGGTTTAGTATTTCGAACGTGAACGTGATTTACACACACAGTCAGACGGTATCAAGTAGCAAGATTATACATACTTTGAGGAGTATTACATGAATATTTCTTAGAGTTGCACACCGAAAATCTAACTATCAAAAGAACTATATAGAATTAGTGAATTAAAAAAAAAAAATGGCAAAGAAACCTTAATTTTACAAAACCGAAAAAAGTTTTTGAAACCTTATTCATTTGTACTATACAGATATGAGAAATCAAATATTTCGATGAATTTGACTAAAAATATTTTTAAAAACTTTTTTTATGACACTAACGCTATTTTCTAGGTCGCATTAATTCTTATTGTGCGCAAAAGTCAGAAAAATAAAGAAAATTAATGGGTCGATTATGGATGGCAACCGAAATGCAGTTGCGTTGTCAGTTGCTTAAATGGTATTACAGATGGCAACTGGCAGCTATCATTTCTGTTGCCAAATTGACAACTAGGAATTTGTAGCTGGCTTCTGGCAACGCAACTGAAGCTCGGTAGCCATCCATAATCGACCCATCAATGATTTTTTTAGGTTTTAAGAGGTTTATATGATATTTTTTTGTGAATAAGCGAATAGAACTAGTTTCAATATTAAACAAGAAAGAAAGTATGGTCGGTCAAGCCCGACCATATAATACCCTACACTAAGTAAATGAGCAAAAACATGTTTCTTTTAATATTTCAATAATTTAAATTCGTGAGTGATTTTCGGAAGTGGGCCTTATATGGCAGCTATGACCAATTATGTGCCGATCACCATGAAATTAGGTCGTGTAATTTATGTCTATATGAAAGTTATTTATGATGAATTTTATGTGTATACAAACATTTTTAGGAGATTTATGCACGTTAAAGTGATTTTCGGAAGCGGGTCTTATATGGGAGCTATGACTAATTATGTACCGATCATAATAAAATTTGGTGACAAGAATTTCGTATATATAAAACTTATTGGGAGAAAAACTTGTGTAGATACCTATATAAATTAAACATTTATGACCGATGGAGTCCAATTTAGGGAGGACATTTCTATGGGGGCTAGGTGAAATAATGGACCGATTTCAGCCAGTTTCAATAGGCTTGGTCCTTGGACCGAAGAAATTATATGTACCAAATTGTATCGAAATATCTTTAAAATTGCGACCTTACTTTGCGCACAAGGTTTACATGGACAGCCAGCCAGCCAGATGGACATCGTTTTGGGCACTACAAACATCTGCACAAATCCAATATTTATGAAATAGGGTATTTTTATACCTCTATTTATGCTATAAAAAAATTTATGTTGAACAATTCATTCAAAAATTTAAAATTGTTTATTTTTAAAGAAGAACGTTTTTAAAAATCAAGGTAGCTAATGTAGAAGTATCTAGCAAAGTCTTAAATGTTAAATGTAGAAACAAGACAAAAAACGTTCGCAAGTGTGCACCATTATTTTTAGCGATTTTTTGAAAGTATCACCTTTTTTAATATTTTAAATTATTAACTAAAAATTTTAAAATAGGCCAAAAACTTTCTGGTTACATTTTAAGAGAATTTGAAAATTCGAAGCAATTTCGATTAGAATATGTATTTACATTATTTTTCTTTTAAATTTTTGCATTTATTGCAAAAAAAAAAAAAAATAGTTTGAGTTAATACCATTTTTATACCCTTCGAATGATTCTTCGGTTCTATCAACATGAAGTCAGTTGGTAAAAAAGAATTTCGGTTGAAACAACCAAACTTTTGTTACCCCTTCTAAAATTTTGTAGCCACAACTTTAAAATTCGTTTACTAAGGTAAAATCATTCGATTGGCAACATATTCGGTTGCTATCACAGATCTGTTTTCTGTGTGTACAGTTTCGTTCAAAGTTTATTTTGTAAATGTCCATGTGTTTTCTTTTATTACTAAATCGATTTTGCTGTTTCTATGCCATTTCATCGTGTGTCGTGTATAATGACAAATAGTTACTAGATCGTGCTAAAAAAAAGACTTTTGTGGTAAGAGATCTTACAGATGATTTTATCCAGAAGTTTGCAATGCAATATATCAGTACATGTCTCATTTGTATTCTTCTCACTGATGAGGCGTGACTATTGTCATACTGTCATTTATTTCTATTGAGTTTTGTTTGTTACTCATTATGGAAAGCTCATACCGCAACAACGTTTCCAAGTTACTCTGCTGTATTACTAAAATCCGTGTCCATTATCTTTCATCTCGGCCGTCTAACAAATATTTTCCTATCTTTGATTCTTAAATTGTATTTGAATTCATTCGAAATGGGAACAGTATTCTATTTCTCTTTCGAGCAGTTTAACTCCCGGCGCGATACCAACCATGTTCGAGAGAAGGGTATATATAAGTTTGTCATTCCGTCTGTAATTTCCACAATACATATAATTTTCCGAACCTATAAAGTATATATATTCTGGAACCTTATAGATAGCGGTCGAGTTAGCCATGTCCGTCTGTCTGTCTGTTGAAATCAATTTTCTGAAGACCCCAGATATCTTCGGGATCCAAATCTTCAATAATTCTGTCAGACATGCTTTCGAGAAGTTTCCTATTTATAATCAGCAAAATCCGTTCACGGAGATATGAGCAAAAATCCGAGACAACCTCTATTTTTGGCCTATTTTTGATCTATATGTCGATTACTAAGTCATAAATATAGACAATATGGATATGTAATGATAGATATTTCAAAGTCCATCGCAACGATTTATATAAGACTATAGTAAGTTGGACCTACAATGGGTCAAAATCGGCCAAAATATTTTTTAACCCGAATTTTTTTCACAAAAAACATTTTATTGTCATAGATTTTTTTCCCTAATAAATAAAAAAAAATAAATTTTTAATTAAAAAAAAAAATTTTTAAAAATTCGAAAAAACTTTTAAAAACAATTTCGAAAAAATTATTTTAAATTATTTAAAAAAAAAAATAAAAAAAATTTAATTTTATTTTAAAGTATAATTTGATGAAGGGTATATAAGATTCGGCACAGCCGAATATAACTCTCTTACTTGTTCTGTATTATTTTATCAACACAACAGTATCAACGCAAAATACAACTAAATTTAAATAAAACAATTTGATTATTTTTAACTTGAATAAAGGCTCGAATCAAAACGATACCTTTTTTATGAAAATTTACGAAGCATTTCTATTTCAACTTTTGTATTAACTCAAAATAATCAGGGCTGTTTCTGTTCTCACTTTCACCATTCACTCTATTTTAGGAAGCATAATTGCAACAATATTTATATAAAATAAATTTTCTAAAATTATATAATTAAGATTAAAAAAATCACGTGTAAACATTTATAATTAGAAATGCTAAGGAAATTCCATAATATTGTTGTAATTATGCTTCCAAAAATACGGTGAATGGTGAAAGTGAGAACAGGAATAGCCCTGAATGCCTTTTTATAGCCACTACATTATCACGAAAATGGTCTTAAATGTGATTTTCGAGATGAAAGAGATAGATATTGATATTGTTAGTTGATTTCTTGGAAAAAGTTTTTGATCAACTGCGATATCATTTATGTCGACTTTTATGTTAATACCTTCATATTTAAGGGAATTATTGAGAATAAACTGATTCTCTCAAGGAGGCCTTATATGAGAGGTTGGGTCAATTATGATGGAGCAATCTTCATAAAATTTGGTAAGATTCATATAAAAATTGTTTATGTCCCATTTCATCCCGATATTAATGTTTATATAACAATTATGAACGTTTCTGAAAAGGCCTTATATGGGGCCTAGGGTCAAATCTGCTCCGATTTTAAGCAAATTTTACAGCATTATTTTTGAGTACATTAAACTGATTTTTCGAAATAATTTTTCCTAAATCTCGGCTACATATAGATAGTTCTTGATAATTATTAATTTAAATTATCATAATTATAAAGTTGTTTGTTTTATCCTTCAATAAACAAACTAAGTACAATTTCTTGAGTTGCATTATTTTCTTATATTTTCTCTTAATCTCAAACTTATTTTGTTATTGATTTCTCAATAATATTTAATAATATTTACATTTAAAGTTTTTCCCTTTATATTCGAACAGAAATAAAAGACAAAATTTACTTGTTATACATATTTAATAACATTTCAATAATATACTTTAAGTTTGTTTTCTAGAGCAGAAACTGAAAACAAAATTTGTCAAACAACAATAAAAAGTAGCTTGAATTTTTTTATTTTGGGTAAATTAGTTGATTTTTAGTAAAATGTTGATGGTATAGAGAATTTAAGGAAACTTATCGCTGAATATAATGCCAATTATTAGAAAATCTCAATGAGAATTAGCTATCTCAAAATAGCTAGTTTCTTATTAAACTCATTTACCACGAGTAGGGTTAGAGGGTAATAAATTGCTTATTATCCATTATTAAGTATTTAGAAATATGAAATTGTAAAACTTTTCTTCACAGTGAACTTTGGACTTTTTATACCCTTCGTCATAAGGCCATATATAAGTTTGTCATTCCGCTTGTAATTTCTATATTACACATTTGCGACCCCATAAAGTCAATCGATCGTTCTAGATAGCGGAGTCGATATAACCATGTCCGTCTGTATGTTGAAATCAACTTGCCGTAGCTTCCATATAACTTACCGCTTACGGTGCTATTTAAATTCGGCAAAATCGGCCTACAAATGACTGAGATATAGGCAAAAAACCACAACTACCTCTATTTCAAAATCAAAATCATTTTACATTAATTATTTTTCCTCCACATCTTTCTCCACCAATATAATACATCTTAAAGTACACTTTGGTGAAGGATATACAACATTCGTTAAAGCCGAATAATACTCTCTTACTTGTTATTGTTTAGTTTACTTTTCTATGAAAAAATATTGCATAAAACTTATTAATTTTTCTGTAATTATTTTTCTTCTGAACTTTATTCACCATACATGTTTGTTATTTTTCTAACATTTTTCCAATCAAATAAACCTTGCAGCTAAATATACACAAGTAACCAAAAATGTGTTGTAGCAAACTGCAATAACGTCTTTTGATTTTCATTTTGCTGTTTAAGCAAAAAACATGTTGGTTTATTTGTTTGTTGTTTTCAGAAAAACATTCCCATGAAAAATGCAAAGACTGCCTAATATGCTGCATTTACTTAAACTTATAATAAAGAAAGATTTTCTGACATTTTCTCTTTTCCTCAGACTCTGTATGCTGTTTTATATAAAAATGTTCGAAAGCTTTTGTAAATATTTATCCATGTGTCATGTTGTTATTCAAGGCAAAGCCAGACAACGGCAGCAACAACATTATAGGAAGTTGAGCCATAACCACCAACAACCCTGCATAACCAGCCAAGTGAAAGCCTGAACGCGTATAATCAGTATTCTTAGGATAAATCACATTTTATGGATTTGGTTGAGCTAAAGTTGGTTGGTTGGTTGGCTTCTACTTATACGTTTGTGTTTACTTATTTCGGGGTTATTTTTTGCAAAATAAGTCTTTTTAAAGATCATGATTTATTATGACATTAATATAAAGACATTTGAATTTGCTAACAAAAAAGAAAAACACCAGATAATAAGAAAACAAACAAAAAATTATTATATTACTTGTGGTATTAAGAACAAACAAACTTGATTATATTGTCAAGTAGAGAGATACAGTTTTTCACTTTGTTTTTAGTTAAATATTCGTGTATGAGTAAATGATGACACTTTATTTTGCTGTTGTTATGCATAAAATTGAAAGGTAATTTACAAAAAAAAAAAAAAAAATGTGTGCTTCATTTCATTTTGTGGCAGCAAGTGTTAAAGAGAATCACAAGAATGTGGTTCAAATTACAAATAAATTAATGTTGATGTTTTATGCTTATTAAGAGGCTGGGACACTCTTCATGGTAGATTTAAAAAAGAACAAGTAAGTGAGCTATATTCGACTGTGCCGAATCTTATATACCCGTCACTAAATTATAAATAATTTTTAATATTTTGAGCTAAACACAATTAACATTTTTTTTTTCAAATTGTTTTTCAAAGTTTAAAAAAAATTTTTTTTCTCAAATTGTTTTTCAAAATTTAAAAAAAAAACATTTTTTTCAAAATTGTTTTTCAAAGTTTAAAAAAAATTTTTTCTTTTCAAATTGTTTTTCAAAATTTTAAAATTTTTTTTTTTTTTCAAAATTGTTTTCAATTTTTTTTTTCAAACTTTTTTTTTTTTAATTTTCTAAAATTTTTTTTAAATTTAAAAAAAATTTTTAAAAATTTTTTCTTTTTAATTATTAGTTAAAAAAAAATAAAAAACAATTACTTTAGCCTTATACAAATCGTTGCAATGTACTTTGAAATATCTATCATTAGATTTCCATATTGTCTATATTAATGACTTAGTAATCGAGATATAGATCAAAAATAGGCCAAAAATCGAAGTTGTCCCGGTATATCTCAGCCATTTGTGGGCCGATTTTCTCGATTTTAAATAGCGACCGAGCCGGAAGAATTTTCGATATATTGTTGTATCAATATTGATGTATCAATTATGTTTGCAAGTTATTTGGGAGCTACGGAAAGTTGATTTCAACATACAGACGGACAGACGGTCATGGCTGTAACGACTTCGCTATATATAATGATCCGGGAGATGTCTATAGCTTCCACAATATCTCGCACTTTAAATCTCCGATCGACCAACATCCTGATTTATTCTATTATTTCGGGTGTAGATACTCACTAACAAAATTTGTTTACCATTAAAATTGAAGCTGCAGTGTTCCCATAAATAATCAATCTTAGTCTTTATTTGAGTGATGGTTCTTTTACGCCAAAAATAATGCTTAATGAGTAGACGAACTTCTCTTTTTTCCAATTTCTCCTCAAGCCAGGAAGTATTCTATCAAACACAGCTTATTCAAATTTCAACAGGAAACAACTGACAGATGCCTGTTGACAGGAGTTACCCTGTCAGTTAAAAGCCGGGAAATTAAAAAATTCTCGGATATATTGACATGAAGAAAATGTTTGGTGAAAAAAAATTACTCTGCAGTTAGTAAACATTTATGGTCATATTAAATTCAAGATTTAAATTCCTCATAATTTTTCTAAGAAATTTTTACAACGGCAACAAAATTTTTCCAAGCCGTTGCTTATAAATCGTTCATTGAATGTATGAAATCTTTCTTTTTCATTAAAAGTCTTCTTTGTGGGCCATCAAACCTACTCTAACGTTTAAACAAAATGGACCAGTTTTAACTAATGCTTCATTAGTCCCAATCTGATGTGTAATGAAAGCAAAATTATGTTATCTTAGGAAACCAAAGGCGGGTTTATCGCATTTTGTTTTCCAACCGTCATGTTTTCTCTTACAGGCCAGTCTTTCTTGATCCAATGGTCATGTATTGCTTTGCTGCCTCATGTAATTTCACAACACAAAAATAGCAGCCAGCAGTTGTACATATGTCCGACGTTGCTTTATTCTCTCTAGCCATGTCACTCAATAGTTGTCTGCTAGTTCCTCATCAACACTCTTATTTATAAAAAAAAACTCTCTTCTAAGCAGTAAATATTACTGACAGCAGACTAAATTCCACTGTTGACGATTTCGAAGAGATCTTATTTGGTGAAAGTGCCTTGACAGTCAAAGGTTAAAAAATCGAGCCAGTTTTGGTTTTCTGTTTATATCTTAGCCAGTTGATGTATCAATCGTGGTTGTAAGTTATTTAGGGACTTCGGAAAGTTGATTTCTACGGTCATACGGATATGGCTAAATCGATTCAGCCACCTATAGCGATCCAAAATATATATTCAAGTCAACACATCGAAATACCTTACTCGGTCGCAAATAAATATTGCTGAACTGTTGTTGAAAAATTGAAAAATTTATTTTTGTCTTAAAATCGAGAAAATCGAACCTCGATTTTTTACCTATATCCGGATTACTAAGTCATTAATATAGACAATATGGATATCTAATAATTGATATTTAAAAGACTTTTGCAACGACGATAAGACCATAGTAAGTGGACCTACAATGGGTCAAAATCGGAAAAAATATTTTTTAAACCAAATTTTTTTTTTCACCAAGTTTTTTTTTCGGTAAATATTAAAAAAAAAAAATAAAAAAACAAAAAAAAAAAAAATTTAAATTTAAAAAATGTAAAAAAAAAAAATTAAAAAAACAATTCGAAAAATTTGTTTTCCAAAAAATTAAAAAATATTTTAAATTTTTTTGTTTGAAGTATAATTTGGTGAAGGGTATATAAGATTCTGCACAGCCGAATTACTTGTTAATAAATAAAATCTGTTAAATTAAGTGTGTTTAAAATTTTTCAATATGAATGGTCTTGAAATGAGTGAAATGAAAAGTTATAAAATGTTTTAAAAATTTATTAAATTTAACAATCTTAATAACATAATCCTTACGAATGACAACATCTCATAGCCTTCACATTCTCCTCTCGTCTGTTATAGGTGAAATATAACAGAATAATTTAATTCTTCTTACAATTTTCATTAACTTTGTTTCATTTTCAACTCTGCTCTGCATATCGTGCAACTTACCGCAAAGAGCAACAACTATTTAACAAGATTTAACAAATTTTTAAAGTAAAAACCATATAAAATATTTACCATCTGCTGATACAAACAAATAGCTCTTGTTTTAAAGATTAATCCTTAATAATGAAAACAAAAGAACCTTTATGATACTTCTTTTCTTGCAACAGCACAATTTCCAAAAAATAATAAAGACACCACCACTCTGATTGTGTGCAAACAATGACGCCTGGTAAGCTGAAACATAATGTTGCCTGACAAATTGCTTACGTATTTAACAAGCTTAAGTAATTTCTTTTTTCTCCCTTAGTGAAGGTCTTAATTAAATTATTATTCTCTATTTTTCATTTTTTTTCTTTCTTAAACTTTAGTTGCATATTTTTTTAATAGTTTTCAATAGCGTTGTCATGTACTTTATGAAAGAGTTTTCATTTTTTTTTTTTCATGTTGCATGCTTCGTTTTTTTTCTCTTTTTCTTTATTGTCAGGTATTTCCCATAATTTTTAATTAATTTGAAGGAGAAAAAACGTATGGTAGAGAATTTAAAAATGGAGAAAGGCTGTTATATATAAAAGCGTTTTAAATTAAAAAAAAAAATGCCGCACAATTAGCCAATATCTCTGTTTTTTAAGGTATTTAAGCTCGAGTCTTACTCAAGCCTACTGAATGAATGTAAGTAACTATTTTACATGTTAATGTTCGTGCCTCGACGATGTGTTTGGTTCTCATTGTTTTAATTAACAATCGGCCTTATTGTGAAAGGCTTTGGCATTTTACGCCAACGTCAGTTTCGCACTAGATTAAAGAAGCAGGTTGCATTTCCTTATAATATCTACTATTTTAAATTATTCTTAAACTTCGAAACTCATATGCATAATCTTCACAAGTAAAATGGTTTAATAAATTACATATTAGTAGTTGCAGAAAAACAATTTTACTTATGACTATATAAAATATATTTTAAATTATCGACCATGAAACCTTTAAATGTAAAAGTTAATACCAGCTAATTCCACACATTCATGGTTTCATCTCAATAATAATTACAGTTTTATGTAAAGCTACATTATCAGTATGTAGGTAGTTCTTACTTACATGCAGAGAAAATATATGTTAGCTACATAATCACACCTAATAGCAAAAATATATTCAAGTAACCAAAATCGAACTAGTTTTAAGTCACTCTCGTCTAACCTTCACAACAGTAAGCAAAAGCAAAAAAAAAACGGAAAAAAATGTATGAAGAAAATGTTTGGTGAAAAAATTGCAGATAGTGATTCAAGATTTAAATAGGTCTATAAGTATTTCCTCATAATTTTCAGCCTTCAGTTTTTTTCACAACCGCAGCAAACGATTTCCAAGCCGCTGCTTTTAAATCGTTTATTGAATGTATGATATCTTGGCCTTTCATAAAAAGTCTTCTTTGTGGGTCATCAAACCTACTCTAACGTTTAAACATTCTTGAATGAAATACAAAATCGACCAGTTCTACCTAATTTTTCATTAGTTCCAATTTGATGTGTAATGGAAGCAAAATGATATTATCTCTGGAAACCAAAGACGGGTTTATAGCATTTTGTTTTCCAACCGTCATGTTTTCTCTCACAGCACAGTCATTCTTGATTTATCATTTTAAATCATGACTAATTAAAATCATAACCGTTAGGAATATTGAAAAATCGGTCCATGATTTTACCTATCCTCCATATAAATAACCCCCCGGAATACTGTTTGAGCAGTAATACAAATGTTGATTATGCGTCAATCTTCATAAAATTTTGCACAAATTAGTTAAAAGTACCCTGAAATTATACTGCAAAGTATGGTGAAAATCGGACAAGCTTTTTCATTAAAACTTTTAACCCAAGTATTATTTGATTGGTTTGATTTTTTATTTTTTTTTTTTTTTTTGTTCAAGCTAACTTTGTAAAACATGTCAGTTATTATATTCAATGTCTACTATATTCATTTGTTGTTAGTCTGATTAAGTTGGCCAAGCAATCAAAGGTCTGCTATTAAACTTTTTCCAATGTTAATAAAAAACCTGGTGCAGGTATAAGGAATAGTCCACATGATGTTTCTAAAGCCAAAAAAATAGAAAGCATTTTCAAAAGAGTTCTCAACACCTCCGGTAGGAAAGCAGCCCGGTTAGGTCAGTACTGGGACTATTTGGTACGAAAAGTTAAAGCCAATGAAGGTTTAAAAGCATACAAGGCTCAAAAAGTTCCTAACAGGAACTCTGCTAAAAATTTAGAGGCCAAAAAAATAAAAAATGGATGACGAAATGTACGTATGGAAAATTTTTCGCAGCTTCTGGGTAAATTTTTTTATATTACAGATGCTCGAGGGAATGTTGAAGAAATGTTTAGGACCCAAAAGCATAAACTTTTCCTAAAAAGTTCTTGGTATGGCAAGAAATATGCAGTTGCGGCAAAAAAATACCGAAATTTACATCAAGGAATTTTTACAAAAAAGGATGTTTCTATTCGTAAGACTTCTTAATGTGTCCACTTATTTTTGGCCTGATTTGGCATCCTGTCACTATGATAAGCAAGGTCTTGAGTAGTAAAAGAACAATAATGTGGTATTTGTACCAAGAGAGGCAAATTCTCCAAACTGCCTGGAGCTAAGACCAATGGAGAGATATTGGGCTCTTGTTAAAATGGAATTGAAGAGGTGTCCAAAAGTGTGGTAGATTTTAAACAGAGATGGATAACGTGTTCGAAGAAAGTGACAGAAAGCACTATAAAATCCTTAATGAAAGGGTTTCTGAAAAAGGTTCATCACTAGTGATTAGAACTATAAAAATATTTGTTTTGTAAATTGTAACAATAATTTCAATGAAATAAATAAATATTATATAATAATTAATATCGTGATGAAATTGGAACAGCCGATTATAACATTCAGACTATGTTTATACCCTACCATGAGTGGCAAGGGTGTATATACTAATTTAGCAATTTCTAAATTTTTCATTTGCGATCCCACAAAGTATATGTATTCTGAATCGTCATAGATAGTGAACCCGATATAGCCATATTCGTCTGTCCGTCTGTATGTTGAAATGAATTTTCCGCAACCCTCCAAATAACTTACATACATGATTCATACATCAGTATATCGGGAACATAAGGGAAAAACCAGGATAACCTTTGATCTATATCTGGATTACTAAGTCATTAATGTAGACAATATAGACAAATATTTAACTTTTTTTTAAATATAATTTAGTGAAGGATATATAAGATTCGTCACAGCCGAATATAGCTCTGTTACTTTTTTTTTATAAGTTATTCAAGTCGTTACATGTAACTTACTATCAAAGTAATGACTTATTTAATTTCCTATTTTAAAGTCCTTTGATATTCAAATTTCAACTCATTACTTGATAATGAATAATTTCGCTGACTAAGATTATCTATGACCATGGATTTTCTCTGTCTGTACACATGCACAATTAAGCTTATGCACACATGCATAAATTTATGGAAAATACTCATTAATTTCCTTGCTCAAAGTTCACTGTTTTCCGTTTTTACGTAAACACAGTTTACTTAACAATTATGTTTGAAAGTGATGAGAGGAAGCTGCTTATGATGGTGATGATGATAAAGCGGATAGTGGTCGCTTGATAATTGTTTTTAAATGTGCATACACTTACTTATATTTTATAAGCAGTATTGCCACCCACAATATTGCTAATTACTAAATTACACAACAGAATAGCAATTTACCCAATCATTTTTTTTACATCAACTTTTTTACATTCGTTGTTCTAAGACATGTTTAATTATTTCAGATTTTGATAACAATAAAGGGGATTTTGTTTAATTCAATTCTGCCAACTCATACCCTAGTTAAGAGTTATTTAACCTTGTATTTCTGGTATAATTCAAGATTTAAAATATAAAATTTTAAAATTTTTCTAAAGGCCTGATGTTGGCCTCATAATTATTTACACGAGATAAATTTCCCTTTCCTTAGTACTTTAGTCGATATATTGTACTCTTTTAATATGAGCTAATGAGATATTCTTCATAAATACCTCAAAAAATACTGAATTTTGTTGTAATTACAAATAGTTGGCATCACAGGTTAAATGTGAGTAAATAATAATTCTTGCATAAGTTTGTGTGTATGAATACATATATACTTAAAAGCATATATATATATAATCGGCTTACAAAGGTTTTTTTTAAAGCATATTTTAAGGAAACTCATTAAAAATGTGTTGTGTATAAAGGAGAATGCAGACGTATGTTTTACTTTGTATATTTAATACTTTTTAAATGTGTGTGTATGTTTACTAGACCGGCCCTTGAAAAATAGTTTTACTTTAGATAGTTGATATGCTGTTTTTAGTAGCTAAAATCGGATTATGAAAACCAGTACCTGATATCGATTGATAGTTATGTAAGAAGGTAATTAATAGTACTTATTATGATTTTTATAAATATGTTGCTATTTAAGTAACATTTTTTTAACGTTTGAAATAAATATCTTTCCAATAAGATATTAAACATGAATGTCGAATGAAAGATAACCAAGTTATATGCATGTTAAGCAACAACCCTATGTTAAGCAACAACTGCTAGTTTAAGCCAGTGATGATCATGCCATACAACAATTGTTTAAAAAATTTACACACATTTGTTATGCTCTTTTAAAATCTTTTATTCATTCATCGTTGAGCAAGCGATGAAAACACATGCGGCGGACAATCGTAATTTTTTTCAGAAATCATTAAGCATTGTTGTTGGTTGTTTTTGGACGAAGCATAGCAAACACATTCGTTTCATATACAATTGAACACAAAAAACAAAGTCAGAAATAAATAAAAAAATTAAGAGAATTTCGGTCGTATAATGTATATTTTTTATTTTCCTTAAAATTTAAATTAAATTTTTTAATAATTTGGCTAAATCTGACAAAAATTCCATATCTAAACTTTTTTTATTTTTGTCTTATTTTAAGTTTTTGACATTATGGTTGCTGGGTAGCTCTCTCACCAATACATCTTCATTTTTATTTTTGAACACCACTGGTTTAAGCATTTATTACCCGCAATTTGTAGAGAATAATTGATTTTGTGAATATCAATGGCATGTTTAACTTGGTTATTATATCCACCACCCATAACATATTGGAATATTGGTTGTAGAGGCAAGGAGTATATGCGTTATGGGTCCTTATAAAATTCTAAGATAATCTGGCTATATTCTCCCCTGCCTGTCCGCTGAAGACACGATAGGGCCTAGAGAGAATGATGTTTTTAAGAATCAGTCCATGATATGATATAGAAATGTTTATAGAATACCACTGTCCATAAAAAATTCACCAACAATAAGTTCCTTGCACGCTGAAAAAAATATAGTTGTACACGTTTACTGTAACCATTTCAACATTTTTAACAATATTATAGTCACAGTAACTATTTATATGATTGTGGTAGCAATAACATGGTCAATTTACGATTCACATGATTGTATCAACCATATATATGGTTACAGTAAACAAGTATATGTTTGTGACAACCATTTATATGGTGAATAATTTTATCATAATATGTTGTTCTCAGATTATGATATCCATAAGCCGCGACCATCATAATATGGTAAGTCCTTCATCATATAAATTGTTACAGTAAACATATACTTGTTTACTGTAACCATATATATGGTTAATACAATCATGTGAATCGTAAGTTAAAAGAAATCGTGTGTAAAAAGAAATCACCAAACTATTTTTTTATTTGGATCGGTTCATATTAAACTATTAAATATGCATAAATATCGTTATCAGGTTAAAATTTGACATAAATAATCCTAATGTATATATAATTAGTAGTACCGAATTTTATTGATATCGGCCCATAATTGGTCATAGAACCACTTTCGAAAAATACATTAACCAAAATATCGAAGCAAAAGTTTACACAGATCAGTTTACGTTTGCAAATATTATACTGCCCACATAAAATCCACTAACCATAATAACTTTATATTAGAGTTGTGTAGCTCATGAAAGACCTAGCTCAATTGAACTATTCACCCAACTGAGCGAAGTGAATCATTCATTATATTGAGCGTTTTCAGCTCAGTACTGAGCGTTTTCAACTGAGCGCTGAGCGTTTTCAACTGAGCTGTTTATTATGCACATATTTCATTCAGTACTCATGAAAGAGCTGCACAAGCACATTCATTTGTCGTCTTCAATGTTTCACATCAAGGCGAATTCATATAAGGTGTACTCGTTAGCCCAGCTGATCATCAGCTATTTCACCCCAACTGTCAAAATTTGTGTTTATGTTGGTGCGCGTCATATAGATGTTTGTGTGTTTTTGATGCGTCCACTTTTTTCCTATTGTTTTATATTCAATTTCTCCTGTTTCTCCACGCATTTGAACTCTTCATCGAACATTTTTACACATGAAATAAAGCAATAAATATAAAACTTACACTGGTTTGTTGTTAAATTCCAGTTTAATATTGAACTCGCCGTACTTGTATTTTTTGACAGATGGGATGAAAAGCAAAAACAAAAATGTATGTTGTTTTTGTATTGTTGTATTTGTTGTAGGGACGAGTACACCTTATATGAATTCGCCTTGTTTCACATGTTTCACTTCGATCGTCAATGTAGTATTCATTCGCTCACTGATATTGAAAAGTGAGTATTGTGTACAACAAAAATAAAACGATCGTTTTATTTTTGTGAGTTTGTTATGTTTGTATGTATATGACCATATACTGACATGCTCTGCCGCGTATATATTTTTGATATGATACAACATTTGTATGCAATGTTTCAAGAATTATTAGAGTTTTCAAATTATGTTTATTTTCTTGAATGAATTTTTCTATGTGTGTAAATTTATTTATGGTATGGTGAGGCAGTAAGAAATTCAGAAAGAGTATTGCTACAGTTTCTAGGTATATTTCATAAAACAATAATGAAAAAGGGAAATTTTTTAAAAATAATAATTGTAATTGAAAGTTTGTAATTAGTAAGAAAAAAATATTATTTCAAAAATACATTGGTGGGATTATATCTACCAGAAAACAGAATTAAAAAACTACAAATTACTGCTATTCTTAATTAAATTAGCAATATTATTAGCAAATTTATAATATCACTTATTTTTAGAAAATAGATTTCTTATGCACGTTTTTACTAGACTGATACATTAACAGAACAGAGCATTTGACAGGTACCATGAGCGACCTATCGTGGAGTTTTTCGCTGTTTTTTGAAAGTGATACAGTTTGTAGTTGTAAAACAATAAAATCTTATTCCTAAAATTTAGAAATTCCTTTTATATATAGTAGTTAGATCATAAAACAATGAATGTTCTCTTTAACAAATATTGTCTAAACATTTGGTTAGCATCGGAAATTAGAAATAATACAAAAATTAACTCTTATTTCCAAAAAAATAAAATTTTATTTTTTGAAATTAAAATTTTAATTGTTATCAGTTATTTCACGCATAAATCTCTAATTGTCAAAATACTGTGTGTTTTTACAACTAACAACAGAAATGTTTGATTTAATTCACACTACAAGCAATTCACAAAATGAAATGGTCATTATACATAATACTGAACTAATGTTCCTAGTTCATTTGTGTGAGCTGAGTTGAAAAGAGCGGTCACTTCACTGAGCTAATAAACCCAACTCTACTTTATATCGACAGTATCTAGAGCATTGGTGGCCAAACACTACCCCGGGTTAGTTATGTTATTCTCACTAATACATACGCAATACGAATTCTCTCAGCAAAAACTCAAACTAAACACAAAACTAAAACAATTTTTAGGTGCAAAGTAAACATATATTCATTTGTGTTCTCTTTTATATTTTACACTACACCATATGCATTTTGAACACTTTCTTTCTGGCCACCACTGATCTAGAGGGATGCACTTAAGAAAATATTATTTATTGATCAGAAATGTTTGGTATATAAAATGGGCATAATCCATCAGACCAAAAAATATATCAGAACAAAATATACAACCGATGCACTATAGGTAAGTTCACCCATTATTCAGATTCAATAGCGGCGTAAATTTTAAAATGACTTCTGATGTACATGAAAATCGGTATACGGGGGTATTCAAGATTGCTGATTTCGAATCTGAGGTAAAATTTTTCCGATTCAAAATGGCAGGAACTCTCCCATCTAACTGAGATGTTCTTACAAAAAATTAGCACTTCTTCCTTCACATATTCCGAATCCGAATCCTCATTCTCAACATTGCCGCCTTCTACTTTACCAACATATAAATTGTAAGCATCCAACCATACTCCCGCTAGTTCGCTACGAAAAATTATATTTCTCAAAAAATGCAAAAGAGTGCAACACGAAATTGACAAATCATCATTTAACACGTTTCCCCCGACCAGATTCGGCCAACTTTTTAAAAGCTTATCTAAAATTAATTTTTCAGAAAAAATTATAAAATTAAAGGTTATGTCAGAAGTATGAGTTTTTTCGCCAAAAATTTTTAATTTAAATTTATGTTTATTTTTTAACAATTTAAATTAACTTAAAAATTCGACCAAATTGCACGGTATATACTACTTTCAACACTTTGCTCACAAACAATGACTTTGACCACTTGCTAAACAGTCGCCGTTAATTTTTTAAAAAACAAAACTTGCCGTTATTTGCTTTAATGTTTTCTTTATCAAATACCAAGAACAAAAGATGCATTCTTGAAAGTGCAAAACATGACGTTTTGCTTAAAAAAGGGTGAAATTACCTATAGTGCGATGTTTCAAATACGAGGAGACCTAGAAAACCGATATTTGCCAACACATAATCATTGCTCATAGCTATCTTATGTATGAAAAAAAAAGGTTGAATCTTTAAAATGTTTTGGATTAAAATATATAAAAAACTTTGGTCGGACCACTATACATATCTCAATCTTAAGAACATTTAGATGCTAGAATCATGGTGAATATTTTCTAGTAACATAAAATATAAAACTAACCAAATCGGATGAACCAGTTAAATATTTTATACAAAATACATGAATCCGCACTGCCGAATTTAACACTCTTACTTGTTTTTCTTCTGATTTTAACTTTTTATACCTTGTTAGAAAGATAATTTTCTCTAAAGTATAGTTATATTTTAAACGTGTTAATACATAGCAAGAAATTAAATAAAGTACCATTGTTTTACAGCATACAATCGGCTTCCGCCACTTGTTTTCGTTATCCCAATGGTATCACCTTTCTTTAGTTAGTTTTAGCTACTAAAGAATAAACATAAAATAAGACCCATACGAAACAAATTTATTATTTTAGGATATGTCTAGTGTTTACTTTTATAAATACACACATTAAATTAATTATGTGTCCAAAGAAGGTGTTAGAGTATTTTTTTTTTACTTTTTCAAGCTTGGAGTAGTACTGATCGGACTAGTATATAAAACTGCATATATGAGTCAAATCAAATTCCACCCAAAGCGAACAATCTTTCTCCACGCTCTGCAATTTGAAAATACATTTACCAGGGAACTCAAAATAACTCAAAAATTGTTCTACCGATAATAAATCTGTATAAATTATCTAGATGCCATATAATACTTAACAATAAACTCAAAACATTGTTCGCTTGTAAACGATTTGACTCAAATGTTTGGAATTGAACTAAGTATTTCATCAAAAAATTCTCGTTTAAATTTAATTTCAAAACACCCTAATATTAACACATATGCAGTAAAATTATTACTATTTGTTATCTTTTTCATATTCATAAACATTTTAAAAATGCTTAAATATAAAAATTTAATTTCGTTTTTTACATAGTGTTAGCTTAGTGGGCAAATGTGGTAACTGCACTTTTTATGAAAATTTAGATTTGAATAAAAAACGTTAATATAGATAAAAATACACTGTTTGCTTAAAAAAAGTTTACAACTATTTCGTTTTTTATCTTCTGATTGTTAGGCTGTGGTATGCAAAAGTGTTAATTCCATTTTTTTTTTTTTTAAAATTTCAAAATTATTATCTCAGTCAAGCGAAATTGAGTATGACTGTGTACTAAAATATATAGAAGATCCCAATTAATTCCAATTATTAGTTTATTAATTTAATTTTATACAAAAAACATTCTGAAATTTATTAGCATCTCGACTATTGATATGAAAAACTTTGCTTCATTGCAATAGAAAGCTAGTTTGATCAAATCTTTAATCAAACAACATAAACAAAAACTATTATAGGAAATGTATTAAGTCCGCCAAAAAATTCAATAGATGATGTGCTAAAATGAACTTAGAAGTCGTCAATACACTTCTTCTAAACTATGATTATGATTATCAGTAATAAAGCTGCATTAACATATTTCAAAAATATTTAAAACCGAGGACGATTTTTGTGGTTTCTGTAAAATTTGTGAAAAGGGACTTATCAACTTTTGCACTCTAAACTAACAATATATGTATGCAGTATGTGCAAATGTATTTGAGTACTATTTTTTACTAGACTTTTTCTTTACTTGCATGTTTTTGCAAAATAAAATTATGATTAAAATTAAATTTTTCTTGTTTATTCTATAAAGAAAAAGCTTAAGGGCTTTCAATGTATTAAAGCAGGTTATTCTGTAAAAAAAAAAAAATCTACAACATTTTTTAAGAACATTAAAAATAAACACTGCCAGACGTACTTTATTATTCGTTTTAGCAGACTTAAGGCTAATTCCTAGAAAACATATTAAATTTTTTTTAAATAAATTATAAATTGTAAGTTTAACTCTATCATTAAAGTTAGGTTCTGAAAGTTAACTGAATAAATGCTTGGATTATATTTTGATTGTTAAAAACTAATTTTATCAATAATATAAGGATTTTGTCTTTTGAATTAATTAATATAAAAAATTTACACATAAGTTGCTCCATATTTACTTGTATCAACATTTTTTCAGCATGGGTGTGTATGATTAATATTTTACTATTAAATATTAAGTATACGCAGTAATTAAATTCTTATTTATTTAGCAAGGCACAGTGGTTTCAAAACGTTTTCGGTATCTCGGGAACTATTTTAGATATTGTTACGAAACTTTACATGTTCATTTGATTCGAGTTGATTTGCAGTTGCTCAGCTTCCTAGCGCTAATGGGGACCAGTGCATTGCCCCTCAAACTTGGTCACCTCGGGTCGAAATTTGTTTAAAAAATCGCCAAAAATCCATTTATGATCTGCATGTGCTGAAATTTAAAATATAAATAGCTCTTAAGAAGGTCTACAAAAAATACGCTTACCTGTGTAGTTTATCTCTATTAGTTAAAGAGATATTTAGGTTTATTTATTTATTTTTTTGTTAAGCCTTTATTTACTCCTCAGTAGTTCCACAAACCTTGCCCCCTTTGAAAAATGTTTACGTTGTTTCATATATTGCATGCAAAATGTGTTATACCAAACTTTCTGGTAAGTCAGTATGTGTTTGAATTCAGAATTACATTTTACATTTCATGCAAAATGTTACTAACATCATTTTGCATGAAATGTATGAAAAAAATTTAAAAATTTTCCAAAGGGGGCAACGTTTGTGGAACTTCTGAGGAGTAAATAAAGGCTTTTTATATAAGTATTTGCTATTGTTGAAAAGCATAGGACATGAAGATTGACATTTTAGTAAAATTAAATAATTTTATATATTTTTGGAACGTCATTTACTTTAAAAACTTAAAAAATTATAATATGGTGATTTTCCATGAAGAAAACTATAGAATTTGAATTAATGTAAAATTTTAACTGTTAAAGTTATCATAACAATATTTCAATATAATATAGACGCAACTATCCTTAAATCACCGACACTATAACTTTTGACATTTTTTATTTTCAAATACCTAAATTCCTAAAGCGGGGAAAATGTGTTCCAAAAACTGAGTTTTTTTTAGAAAAGTGCCTATTGTGACGTTATTTATCATGTAATAGTAAAAAAAAAAATTGTAGATATTTAAGAAGCATATAGGGTTATACAAATATGAATCTTTTTCACGTATCGGTGCTTTGTCATTCTAGAATTTTTTACTCAAATCTAAAATTTTTTTTTTTAAAAATTGGCCAAGTTTGTTTATTTTTTGGGGGTGTTGTGTCCGCTTAAATGAGCCAAAATATACTCTACACGATTTTGCATTAAATTCTTTTTATGGATCATGTAAAAATCGTATATACTTCCAAAGAAATTTTTTTTATACAAAAGAAAAATATATGGGCCTTTTTGGGAAAAAAACTTAAAAAATACGGCCTTTTTACATGTTTCCAGCTTTGGATAGGGACAAGATAACTGTTTTTATTTTATTTAGAATTTTATCACCAATATAAGTGATAAATTAGGAAAACAAATCGACCCTAAGTAGGCCCGCCACATCTAAAAAACGTAAAAATATCGCATAAAACTAAAAAAAAATAAATAATTTACCCTAATTATCTCTTTAACTAACAGAGATATTCAACACATGTAAGCGATTTTTTTAGTAGGCCTTCTTAAGCACTATTTACATTTTAAATTTCAGCTCATTCGGATCATAAATAGATTTTTGACGATTTTTTTTTTTTAAACATTTGTGAACCGAGGTGATCAACTTTGAGGGGCAACGCTCTGGCCCCCATTTGCGCTAGTAAGCTGAACAACTGCAAATCAACTCGAAAACACCTTAGCTCTAACCACGTGATTTAGTAACAATATCTCCAATAGTTCCCGATATACCGAATTATTTCCAAAAAAAAAACCGATTGATTAAAAACGGTTTAAATGTAACAGTAACTCTAATTTGAATTTCTTCGGTAACGATATTTTAGCGGTAACGGAAATTGAAGTTATTGCGGTAACGATATTTTCACCCTGAATTAAATATTTAAAAATAATTTGTCGGATTTTATGTTGGATTTTATAATATTTTAAAATTTGTTGATTTTTTTAAACTGCAATTAAAACTGTGTATTTTTATAATTGAATTTATTTATACGGTATTTGGAGGTATCGGTCTTTACCCTAGGTCTCCACGTAGCAATTTTTATTGCTAAGTATAAGCAAAAACGTCGGCAGAACAACAGCAGAACGATTGCTGGTTGCTTTAGGTGGAGAAAACGTTCGTCACAAATACAAAATTTTCAATGCGAAAAGTTGTATGAAAATCTGATGGGTATTTTGCTTAAATTTAGTGTTGCAGGATTTTTTCCACAAATTTCTTTGTTTTTTTACACTTTGTACTTAAATAAATTAAATGTGTATGCATTAATCACAATGAATCATAGAAAGAAGAAATTTTACATTAATGACAACTGAACTGACAGCTTATTGCTTAGCAATAATTGCTCAAGCAATCTGTATAGCAATCATTGCGCAATGGATTGCTACATATGGCAATTTGCGGTCTACACTCGCAAATTTCATTGACGCAATCGAATTTGACAATTGCAGCAATAAATATTGCTACGTGGAGACCTAGGGTTAAGATTATATCAGTAACGATAATTGCAGGAAGTTGAACTAAAATGGTGTTTTACAGGTAAATTATTTAAGAAAAATAAATTGACACTTTTAAGTTCAGACCTTAGACCCATTTATAACCTATATAAAATCTTGTTTATATTTTTTGGCAGAAACTTATGTGGTATATAAATGAAACAAAAATGTATAAATCTTCTAAATTTTGCACTTTTTGTAATAGATTGAAATAAAATTTTACCATCAGCATTTGAAAGATGTGATTTGCCACAGTCTTATGGCGTTTTCTTTTCTGACACAAAATGTTGCCAACATATTTTGTACCATTTATTAGGTTAAACCATACCCTCATAACGTGTTACATTTTTAACGATTACTATAGAACAAAAACCATTATCATTTATTCAATTTTCATTTATGTAGCTTCTAAAACTATACCTTTTGCTTTCATTATAACACTTTTAATCAAAAAATACAAACAACTAAACGAACTTTAACAACAATAACAAGAAAAGCTGTTTGAAAAGTTGTGCCTTTCCAACCCTTTGATAATGTTAATTGAAGGTGAAACATGTAGCATATTTTCGGGCTTTTAGGGCAACATTATTTGAAAAGAACACGTTTTACGTTACATTTTGTTTAGAAAAGAACACAAAGAAGGCTGAAAGGCTGAATAAAGGCATAATTTATACCAGAAAAGAAAACGCCATTAGGTTTATGAAACACTTTAAAGATTTTATAGTATCGCTGCAAAATTTTCGTAAATGTATGTATTTTTCGAGTGACATTCACATACTTTTTTAAATTCGTCTATTATTAATAAATAAACATGATTTCTTTTTAAATGACACCTACGAAATTTTAAAATTAGTTTCTTTATTGTTTTAACAAAGGTCGTGATATGAGGACATCGAATTCGAAGTATTTGTAAAAAAAAAGTCGTGATACATGAAAACTATTTTAAAACAAATAAGAATGTATGGTCGGTCAAGCCCGATACGTACCAAACTTTATCAGAATATCTTCAAAATTGCGACATGTACTCTGCGCACAAGGCTTACATGGACAGCCAGACAGACGGGCGGACGTACATCGTTAATATATATACTTTAATAGGTATACTTTAAGGTAGGTGTTAGACAAACATCTGCACAAATCCAATATACCCTCCCCACTATGGTGGTGTAGGGTATAATACATTTTTTTTATTTTAATGTTTCGCAGACAACTATCGTGGTAGTTGTCATAAATACCGTCCGACCATTTGACAGCAGACTGTTTAAGGTTAGTAAAAATTAGAACCCACATGTGATTATAAAATTACAAATACACTCACAAGTTGTATCTGATGTTGATTTTAGGCTGGAGCATCGTTAGAGTGATAGTGCTCTATATAGCCAAATGATAACTGAGTTCATAACAGACTAAACAAGACAAGATTGTTGTATGGGATTTATCCTAGGCAGGAACTGTTTAGTTTCGGTTATCAGAATTGACATTACAGATCGTGTGCTTTAACGCCAATCCATTTATATTGATGAGATTCTTTGAAGTTAAAGGTTTATGCCAACTAGTCCACAACCACGCATGAAATGCAGACACATTTTTGAGAGAGGTCATAGACAACTTATACAAAAAAGTGCGTTTGTGGCAACAAATGAGCAGAGCGCATTTGTCCGATTTTCTTTTCCATACATAACCCTATTCCGTTTAGTATTCAATATAAAAAACTAGAATGTAAAGAACAAAATATTTTCCATTATGTTAAATAAAATATGGGACACAATAATGATAATTCATTAGATTCCGTTTGATATGTGTTCAGAGCAAAATTATCAGTTTTGAAGCTTATTTATATTACAAATCATTGGAATATATACAAGGTGGCGCAAAATTAATCCTTCTATCAGAAAATGCTATAAATTTTGCGATTGGCCCCTAATGTCAGTTCTGTTTTGAAATTTGTGTACTAAACACATGCGAAATACACGTTAATAAACAATGTTACGCTACACTGCTCCAGAACGCGGTATATTGCTGACTATTTATTTGACCAATAATCGGTCGGTGACTTTGGCACAACGTGAATTTCGTCGCAGATTTCCTGGCCGTCCAACGCCTACTGGTGAAACACTGCGACGTTTAGCCGCTCGCCTCGAAGAGACTGGCACAACACGAGATGCTGCCAGGCGTGGCAGACCCCGGAGTAGCCGTTCTGCAGAGAATATTGCTGCTGTAGCCGAGGATGTCATGGAAGCGCCGTCGACATTGACCAGACGACGTGACACGCAAATGGGTATCAGTCGACGGTCTTTACAGCGAATTTTGGTACAAGATTTGACGATGTTTCCGTACAAAGTCCAGACGGTGCATCAGCTGTTAGCTGCTGACCGCCAATCGCGTCTAACATACGCTCAAGCCATCCTTAATCACCACCAAGAGGATGATGATTTTTCATCAAAAATAATCATGAGTGATGAGGCCCATTTCTATCTTGGCGGGTACGTAAATAAGAAAAATTTACGCTTCTGGGGCACTGAAAATCCGCGTGTAACCCACGAAGAGCCATTACACCCGCTCAAAGTCACTGTATGGTGTGCTGTTTTCGCTGAAGGAGTCATCGGACCTTTTTTCTTCGAAGACGTCGCGGGCCAAACGGTTACTGTTAATGGTGAGCGCTACAGAGGAATGATCAACGAGTTCTTTTTGCCGCAACTTGATGAATTGGGATTGGAAAACATGTGGTTCCAACAGGACGGTGCAACGGCACACACTGCACGTGCCACAACCGATATGCTGAAGGATGCATTTCCCGGGCGCCTAATCTCCCGTTTTGGCGATTTGCACTGGCCAGCAAGATCGCCTAATTTGACCGCTCCAGACTTCTTTTTGTGGGGTTTTTTGAAGTCGCGGGTTTATGTCAACAAGCCTCAAACTCTTGCAGCTCTTAAAGACAATATTCGTCAAGAATGTGAGGACCTATCGGACCTATGAGGAAGTTTTGGCCAAAGTGATGGAAAATGCCATAAAAAGGGCTCAAATGACAATCAATTGTGGCGGCGGCCATTTACATGCCATCATATTCTCGACTTGATGTAAAAAAAATTAGAAGACCAAATAAAAATAATCCACAAGAAGAATCAAAGTTTTTCATATATTTTTTTTTTTAATTACAGCCAAAAAACATCAGAAGTTTACTTTTGCGCCACCTTGTAAGTAAAATTACACAGAAAGGTTTTGAGAAAAAGTACATACAGTAAGGAAAAAACTGCAACATAAAAACAAGAAGGTGTCATATTAATTCAGTAATGTTCATTATAACAGAAAAACCATATTGAAATACGATAAATCAATAATTTTAAACTTTAAATTAATATTTTTCCATATTGAAATAAAAAATTTCAACATTACTAGACTTTCGTTAATGTTTCTTATTGATTCAATATGATTTTTATTGATTTTTTTGATACTGCAAATGTGATAAGTTCCTTTTCACAAATCTTACATTCTAAAATGTTTTGTTTTAAATATTGATTTCTGTTATTTCATGTAAGGACTCCATTGCAAAGTGTTTGCTATCTGTAGTAAAAAATATAAAAAAATTTCAAAATAATTTGCTTAAGAAATATATTGCGCTATTGGCACGTTTGCATGTTACAGTATTACAAGGAGCAAAACAAATACAATTTTCTTTTACAAACAGTGTATTTCTACTTATTCTACCGTTTTGTATTAAAATCTTAATTTTTATAAAAAGCAGACTTAACACATTTACACACTAAGCTAATGATATGTTATATTTCATCTTCATTAGATGGTTTCTGTTGGTTTTGTCTTCAAAGTAAAATTATCACTTTTGTAGCATTATTATAAGTAAAATTTCACAGAATTGTTTGAAGAGACATTCTTTTATGTTTGATTTTAATGTATGTGTGTGAAAACATCATTAAATATTACAAAATTTTAGTGTAAACATCAAACTGAACAAAAGCTCTTAAAGTCACAATCATTTAAACTCAAATATTTACATACTTGTGTATATATACTTATATTAACTTACATTATCCTTGTAAATTTCCTAAACAAATTAAAATCATTAATCATTCTTAGAACTCAAAATTTCACTTGTTTTCTCTTAATTTATTTTCCATGTAGTGTTGGGCATGACTTCTTCATGCTTACATACATTCACAGCAAACTTAACACCCAAAACAATCATTGACATAGAAAAGCAGTTGGTTGTAAGACTTGGCGGCTACAAAAAATACATATTTGAATCTATTAATTTATATTTCTTGAGGAAGGAGCTACAGTGGAGATAATTGGTTTTAATATATTTTCCTAAAAAGCCTTTTTTTGATCACAAGATATTGAACCAAAATAAATATTATCTTTGAGCAAACATATATATGGTTACTACAATCAGGTGAATCTTAACTTTACCATATTGTGCTTACTTTAATCATATAAATCATTACAGTGACCATATAAAAAAACATGTACAAATTTGTTAATGGTTATAGTAAACATGTACAACAATATTTTTTCTCTGGGTGAAGTTATAAAAAAACCACTGTGTTTAAGTAATAATGATGGCACATAATTGTGTGGGCTGTTATGTGAGTTTTTGGAAAAATGAAAACAATCTTATCAAATAAATTTGTGTGATTTTACAGTTATGATGTTAATTTAAATAAATGTAGTAAACAGCTCCATGTGAACATGACGTATGACTTTTAGATTGGAATAAAATTAAAACATACATTTTCTATTTATAAAATATTTCATCATTATCTTGTAACTATGTATGTGCAAAAGTTGTTTATCATTCTTAGAATTTAATAGCTTAAATTTTTAAATATTTTTGTACAAAGACCTTCTTAATGTCGTTAATTTTAAAATGCTTAAATATATTAGAATACCAAAAACTGATTTCCTTAATATTATTTCTGTGTGTGAACATCATTATATAATGAACATTGATTTACATTTTTTGTTTTCTTTGTTCTTCTCTATTATTAGCTAGTTATTGTATTTTTAGTATATAATATTCAAAGCACGTTTGAAACATATTGGCAAATATTGTAAATAAACAATGACTGTTAATTTTCTGCAAAATTACAAACGAAAAGAAACAAAATTTCACGTTTTTCTATTTAGAAAATGTATTTAATGGTGTGAATTATCAAAATAATGAATTTATACTGGGTGTTTCAGCTTAAAAATACTACTAAAGGGTGTTGTTTAATACATTTCCCTTGAAAATAAATAGATAATGGCATAAGATTTTTAAATAATGCCATCATATAACGAAAATCTTTTATATTACAAATTTTTTAAAGCTGGTGGTAATATTAGGTTAAAGAGGGCTTAATTCACCATCACCATTTCTTATGGAAATTAAACTATTTAGTTGTAATGAAGAAAATCATATGAGAAGTCGTCGGACATGTCTTTCATACTTAAACATTTTAGCTTGTATATGTCGAGTTGTAGCCCTAATACTGCACATTTTAGACCAATGGTGTCCATTTCATATTCTCTCTTGTTTAGTAGTCACTGAGACAGCGACAAATGCACACGCTAAGCGGGTATATTGCTATTTATAATTTTTCTTAGATTTTTTTGCATGATAGAACTTTAAAAAATCATTGAAGTTTTGTCTGGTTTTTTACTTCTGGGAACAATTTGTTTCAGATTTGAAATGATTTTAATAAAAGCAACGTAATAAAATAAACAAAACAAACTATTTGACATATATTAAGTATTTACAAATTTGTCGAAAATGAATAATATCGAACTCTCAATTAATGAGTTATGATAATATGTATCAGATTATTTGATTAAGATTGTTGTCTTGATTATTATTAACAAATAAAGCCTTAAAGCCTTTTTATTTAGTTCACTAAACTTTTCTTTCAGTGGAGCTCTCTTTCGCTCACCAACACAAATACAGTTTTAGCTTTGGGCATCTCTGTTTTAGACCTATTTAGACAGGTTAGAAGGTTGCTATACTTATTCCATTCAGCCTTCTCGCAGAAGATGTTCTAGAAGGACTCTGCTTCTCGTTCTAAAAAAAATGAATACACATTCAAATTGTATTGCAAAATAAGTTCGAACAAACCTTTATTTAAATTCAATCATGATTGGTTTTGCAATTATTCCTCTTTTACTCTCATTATTATAAATCGTTACATGAAACCAGAAAAAGGTACAAAATCGTCAAACAAGATTTCGTCTTTTATAATGTGTTATATTGTGAAGTTCGCGTGAAGTAGTATTTTAAATATAAAGCTTCATACATGATTTTTTAAAGTCCATTCTCTAGGTTTTGTTCAACATTCATTAAGAATATTTTCCTAATAACCATATTTAAAGGCTTACTTCAGTAGACCTTCAATTAGACTTTAATTTGCAGGACTTTTAATAGAAGTTCCTATGTAGATATTCTAAATATAACTTTCCTATCACTCCTTTCACGAAATAACTTCTAATACGCCTTCTATCAGCCCTCGAACAAAAGCGGATATGCAAGTCCTTGGCTTCCAATGATACATAGTGTAAAATTTAAACGATTTTGCAATGCGATTTTGCTTGTAACTGCAAAATAATACCTTTTTGAAAGTCTCTGTTCCCGTTGGGAAGTAACTGTAGTTCAACTATACTTTTTTAAAAATGAAGCTGGTCAATAAATGGCGGTTACTGTTTGTTGATATCGCGACATGATACCGAAGTTCTATCTGCGTGAATTAAATGATATTGAGTGGCTGACATGCGGTTTTAGTAGGACGGTGCAGCCTATGAAACAATTCAATTACTGCAGGAGAAATTTCCTGGTCGTACACTCTCGCGTATCTATGAACTAAATTGGCCCCCAGATTTAGATTTATGACATTATTTGAAGTAAAAGGTTAGAATAAAACGAGCATTTTTTGAAACGAAATTTCAACAAATTTAATAATATATAATATATAAAATTTTCCAAACACATATCAATTTTGGAAACATGAAATAGTCACACTTGGCTAAATCCGGAGAATAGGGAGCATTTCGTAGCATAATTCATGTTTGCCTTGCAAACTGTACATTTGTGTACCCTTTTGTATTGCGGGAAGATTTCTCATACCCAAGTGATCATTCAAAGTTGAAACCACTAAACCATGTAAGATGCCTATTTCTTCCACAATCTCTCACACTTCTAATCTCTGATCGGACAATTGTTGTTTTTAATTGTTTCTTGTCAACTGAAACGCAAACGTTCGGCAGCTTCCGTGCTTGTACGGTCACAACGAAACCACTTTTTATACCCTACACCACCATAGTGGGAAGGGTATATTGGGTTAATGCTGATGTTTGTAACATGCAAAAATATTCTCCCAACACCAGAGATCAGCAATGAGTAATGAAAAAGTTAGTATAGTTTAATCATGACTCAAAATGTCTTGTCTTACCCGCATTCATATTTATTACAATGTTGTCGAGACTCATATCCACTCGTAAAGTTTGAAGTGACCATCATACTCATACACTAAGTGAAAAACTGCAACTTAAAAACAAGAACCTGTCATATTAATTCAATAATGTTGATTATAATAGAGAAACCATATTGAAATACGATAAATCAATAATTTTCAACTCTAGGTTAAAATTTTTCCATACTGAAATAAAATTTTTCAACATTACTAGATTTTCGTTGATTCAATATGGTTTTTATTGATTTTAAGTTGTTTTTTCTCTGGGTGTACTTAACAATATTTATGACGTTGTTGATTTCGACTCTACATTACTCAATTTGTATAAGTATGATTCGAATACGAACATTAAAAACCTCATTATGAGGTTGTGTGTTACCGAATTATCTGTAATTACACCAAAAAAAAAACATGCATGAGGCGAATGAGTTGAATCAATAGTAAGTATCATGATTATTTACCTAAAATTATAAGTCAGGCTGAGGTTATGTATAAATCAAACAGATTTGAGTTCTTATGAGTATGATGTCGACGTCAGATTCATATTTAATGCTATGCATACTTATAAATCAATGTTATTGTGAGTATGAGTACGTCAAAGTAGTTTAATTTCAATAATGGCTACTCACTTATATTTATAATTTCATAAGTGCGTATGAATAGCAAAAAAGTGATTCATTGCTGATCTCTGCTCAACACCAACCTTAAAATATACCATATATACCTTAAATATACCAATGCTTAGGATCACTTTCTGAGTCGATTAAGCGATGTTCATCCGTCCGTCCGTCCGTCTGTCATTCCATGTAGAGCTTGTAATCAACTACTGGTCTCAATTTCAAAGATAATTTGACAATTTTGTACAAGCTTTTCTATTGCCACAAGGACAAAGCCTAACGAGTTTGGTTATAATCGACGATTGCCCTATCTGATAATACTTCAGCTTTCATACATATCTTAGTTATATAGATATCCAAACCAAATTCAGCAGAAATTTCATAAAAGCAGAACTCGCACCACCAAATTTTGTGACGATCGGTCCATAATTAGTCATAGCTCCCATATAAGACCCACTTCCGAAAATCATTTTAACGAGTATAGATTTCTTCAAAATGTTGGTATTCAGATAAAATTCAACACAAATAAGTTTCACATAAACAGAAGACATGCTACCTAATTTTATGGCAATTGGCCCATAATTAGTCATAGCTCCCATATGAATTTTAAAAGAAAACTGTTTATAATCATCTTCTCGATATAGGGTATCATATGGTTGGGCTTGACCTACTACACTTTCTTAGTTGTTTACCATTGATATTGATGGTGCAGAGTTAGCATAGTATTTATAAAGCTTAGCCCTTATTTGAGTGCTTAATGAGCAGACGAATACACTTTTTTACAATTTCTCCTCAATTCACGAGGTAGTCTGCTATCAATGGCTGTCAAACACAAACTAAATAACGAAGCTTGTTCAAATTTTGACAGGAGTCAACTGACAAATGCCTGTTGACCGGAGCTGTGTTGCCGTTTCAAATAAGAGCCGGTGAATTCAAAAAGTCGCAGTAAAAAACCACTAGTATCTCGATTTGCTGTTGTTTATACTATGTATACACAACAGGACAAATCTTGAAGAAATTATTCCATTTCCCCTCCCAAACCATTGAGCTACCTCACGCGTTGTGTAGATCCACTAACAAGGGATTTTTCGAAATTCTAATTCTAAGGGTGTAAAAATGGGTAAAACCGGGTTAAATCGGCATCTCTATAACTCCCGAACTAATAAAGCTAGCACTAAAAGTCGAAATTAATCGAAAATTATACAAAAAACAAGTACCCTTATTGTATAGGATGAATGTACTATGGCAGACAAGAAATCTCTTGACCGTACTCTCAAAGATTTCAGAGAAAATTACCTACCAATGGGTGGAGCTCTATTGCTTCTTGATTTTCGACGAACTATGCCAGTGATTCCAAGATCAACATCAGCCGATTAACTAAATGCATTTTTGAAAGCGTCATATCTTTGGAGATATGTAGAGAAACTTATAATGTCGACAAATATGCGGATGCATTTACTTCAAGATGCTGCTGCACAAATATTCTCCAAACTGATTTTGGATATGGGCGATGGAAAACTTCAGTTTGATACGTAAAATAACTTTTCCGCCGAACTTTTGCCAAATGCAGTCAGCAATTCAAAATGTTCTGCAGAAGGTTTTCCCAGATACTACAAACAATTTCAAAAATGATAATGTCAACATAATAAAAAATCAAATTCAAATGTTGCTACCCGGTGAAGTTGTCAAGTACAAATCGATGTACACAATTATAGATGAGGAACTCTTTGGAACCATCTGGAATGCCACCACACATCTTAACTTTAAAAGTTAACTCACCATTGATCCTCATTCGCAAGTTAAATCCACCGAAACTATGCAATGGATCAAGACTTTTTGTTAAAAAACTATCGCCAAATTTAAATGAAGCCACAATCATCAGCGGCAAATGTAAAGGAGAAGATGGCTTGATACCACGAATTCCAATGATTTCAACCGAATGACTCTACGATTTCAAGTGATTACCGTTTCCAGTACGTCTGGCATTCGCCGTAACAATCAACAACACTCAAGGTCAATCGCTAAGTGTTTCTGGCTTGAAGTTAGAAAATTTCTGTTTTTCGCACGGCCAATTATATGATGCTTGCTCCAGAGTTGAAACACCGAAAAATCTTTATGTTTACACATCTACTGAAAAAAACTAAAAATATTGTTTAAATTTAATTAAATAACAAAATTTCCTTTTTCCCCAACAAATAAACTAATATATTTCTTTTTAGGCGTAGTAGCACACGACGGGTATCCGCTAGTTATTTATATTTTCGTTTATATTTTTCATACAATTCTTAAACACACTATTACTTACTTTTAGAATGATATTATTTATCAATCAATTCCTTAAAGTTTAGCGTCAAAAATATCTATTTATACTATAAATTGATTTCCATTATTAAGTTCATTTCCACCACCTAGTAACAATGAATCTTGTCGCTTTAATAGCAACCACAATTTCATTTTTATAAAATGCCACAACTTAGATATTGTAGAACATTTTTTCTTTATTTTTTTCTTTTTGTGAAATCCCATTGGCATTTTACCACTTGATGACCATAAACATGATGGTGGTAATGATGATGTTAAAATGTTTTTTAACTTAACAAATACACATGTTTTATGTGCTATTTATTATATGATTCATATGATTAGTAATATTAGTTTGCCTTTTCATTTGTTATTTCAACTATTTTCATTTGAGTTTCCATAAAGTATATATATTATGGATTCTAATCGAATTAGGGTTGGCCGTCTGTGCATCTGATATGATTTGATATACATTTTCCGAAGCCCCTAGATATCATCCCAAATCATATAACAATATCTCAGGGATCGTACAGAATTTCTGCTTAATGCAGTTATTTTCTGCTAAGTTGTAGGGCAGGTGCTGATCCAGAACCGAAAAAGGAAAAAACTAAATTGTATTTTATTCTCCCCCTCCCCAAATGTTCGACCTGCTTCCATGCCTGGTGTAGGGTATTTAAGATTCAGTTAGCACTCTTACTTGTTTATTTAAAATTTAACAACAATATCAACAACAACAATAACATATGTCAATATGTCAGAACAATACAATTTAAACCCACATCAACAGCGTTTTTGTATTGGTCAATCAAAATCAACTTTTACATGTAAATATATGTGATGTAATGTAATATAAATGTGTGTGTCTACATCAATAACTTTTCAAAAAATATCACAAAAACACAAACATCAGAAAAACAAGAAAAGGACATTCAACACATATGTATGTATTATAGGTTTATGAAAGAAAACAAGAAGAAAAAAAAAACTGATCAACATTATAAACATCTTCCGCTTGAAAACTAAAAAAAAAATGCAAATCAAATAGTAAGACATGACAAAAAACAGAGAAATGCCGTTTTAAAACACTATATTGACAAGGGTTTGACTATTGTCAGGGTTTAGTATATTAATATCAATAATGGGAATTTACATAGAAATCATAAAACAGATTTAGGGGTGAAATGGTCGAAAAGTTATTTGTATACAATAACATAGAGACATTTATATGTATTTATTTACACATACTATCTACATTGACAGTTATGAACGGATGTGGATGGAGGTGGTATAGATTTGTATGTGACTTAAATTATATATAGTAACATAGTGGAGGCAAGACCACAATTAAAATTTTAGTTATTAGTTTTGATGCTCCAACTGTCACTCCCACTTTTACACAGAAAATGTATTTTCTGGACAATATCTATCAGGATGATCATATATCATATTTTGAATATTTTTGTGCACGCCACAAGTTGGAAACTATTAGTAATGAAAAATCTCTTGTAAGTTTACAAGCATACTTTTAAATTAAGATGTGAAAATTTAAGGCATGAAAGATCAGGAACCTAAGATATTGGATTCACAGGTTTTCTTTTCTATGGTGTACCGATATGTATAACTAATCATTATAAATCCGAAACACAAGAGAAATACAAACCATCTTAAGTCAGTCTCAACGATTCTCCAACATTTTTAAAATTATTAAATATTTTCAACAAAACCCAACTTAGTACTACAAAAAAATGGCCAAACAATCAATGGTTTGCTGTCAAACTGATTCCAATGTTATTAAATAGTATCGGATGAACTTGTCCGTTGATAGAAAACCTGGTTCATGCACCATTTCAAAATGTTTAACAATATTATAGTCACAGTAACTATATATATATGATTGTGGTAACAATAATATGGTTAATTTACGATTCACATGAATATTTCAACCATATATATGGTTACAGTAAACATGTATATTTTTGTGACAACCATTTATATGATGAAGGATTTACCATATTATGTTGCTCTTATATCATAATCTGAGAACAACATGTTATGATAAAATAAAACAGTACTCGGACTATTTGGTACGAAAAGTTAAACCCAATGTAAATTTAAAAGCATTCAAGGCTCAAAAAGTTCTTCACAGGAACTCTGCTAAAAATTTTGATGCAGAAGACAGAGCATGGAAATTGAAGTAAAATTTTATACAAAAAATATACCAGCTGCATAATGGATGACGAGCGTACTTATGGAACATTTTTCGCAGCTTCCGGCTCAATAGTTTTATGTTGCTGACGCTCAAGGGATGTTATGGAAATGTTTAGAATCCCAAAACAGAAAATTTTGCCAAAAAGTTGTTGGTATGGCAAGCAATATGGAGTTGCTGCAAAGGAAGCCAAACAATTGTTTCAGAGGGCTCTATAAATACCGAAATTTACATCAAGGCATGTTTACAAAGGATGGTGCTTCCATTCATAAGACTTCTTAATGTGTCCACTTATTTTTGACGTGATTTGACATCCTGTCACTATGGTAAGCAAGGTCTTGTGTGGTACAAGAACAATAATGTGTTATTTGTACCAAGAAAAGCAAATCCTCTAAACTGCCTCTAGCTAAGGTTAGTGGAGAAATATTTGGATCTTGTTAAAAGAGAATTGAAGAGCTCAATAAAGATGTCCAAAAGTGTGGTCGATTTTAAATGGAGATCGATAACGTATTCGGACAAAGTTACAGAAAGCACTATAAAATATATATATATTTTTTTTGGTAAATTGTGATAATAATTTCAATCAAATAAAAAAAAAAAAAAAACATCAAAACTGCAAGTTTAGTAGTTTAATTTTTAATAACATATATGTATGTAAAGATTTTTTCGATCTCAGTCCTTAATATTGGAGCTAAGTGATAAATCTTATTATTTGACTGAAACACTAGTTATTTTTGTTCGCGTTTTGACAGAATTCAAGCGTCTCGTTTACAAATATACTGTAAAGTGTAACAAATTCAGCAATACTTAATAACATATTACAATAGTAATATATTCCCACATATGTTTTCTAAATACCCTGCAATCCTTAGAACTATATCTTCTAGAGTGCAAAGCTTTGTAGAGCTCGTAAATTGTACAAATACAATCAGATTTTAAACGAAATTTAGTTAAATTTTAAAATTTCCAAATTTAACCTGCTGTATTTTGCAAATATGTGTGTTTCTTAATAAACTCCAAACTAATACGCGAAAACATTTTTTCCAAAATCTCATTCCGTCTAGTCGTTAAAAATAAACACATTAAACATTTTGAAATGAAAAATGCATACATTTTGACAAAAATTAAGCTTAATTTATTTGAAATTTGTCTCAAATATTTATAAAAAATGTGTTATTGATAACGACCAATTCCAAAAATGACTACTTCTTGGGACTCCGCTATAAGTAGATTTTGGTTAAGCAATTGTGTATGACCTTAACAAGAAATAATGGACCGAGTCTAACCAAATTCAATATTCAAATAGACAAATGTTGTTGAATTATCTTTGGATTACAAGGTTAACATGAATGGATGGACGGACATCACTCAATCTTCTCAGAAAGTGATCCTGAGCAGATTGGTATATTTTAAGGAGAGTTACTTCTGTAGCGGCGAGTAAGGAGAGACTAACCGATTACGTAAAATTCTATCAACCTCACCGGTTGTACCAAGCTATATTCAGAGATCCTGTGGTAGATGGACTCTGAATAGTAAAGAAACTCTTGAGGTCCTACTGCACACTCACTTCCCAGGCTGCCTCCCAGTCGACGATGAGACTGCTGATTATGTTGCTCCGTGTAATAACTCTGTTCCAGTGAACAGGAAAAAAATCCAGTGGGCAATCAAAAGCTTCGGCCCGTTTAAATCCCCTGGGCCGGATGGCATCATTCCTGCTGATCTTCAGAAGAATGAAGAAATAGTTGTACCATGGCTCATTAATATATACACAGCGTGTATCAGATGGACCTATATTCCTACGTGGTGAACGAGGTGTAGAGTAGTCTTCATTCCTTAAGGAGGTAAGGCGACTCATACCAAACCGAAGGATTACAGACCAATTAGTCTTGCATCCATTTTACTGAAAACCTAGAAAAGGTAATTGACGTATACTTGAGAATGACCATTCCGACGGAATGGTTACCAAGGGCAGATCTGTGGAAACAGCTCTACATTCGTTAGTTGGCTCCATTGAACAGTCGCTATCACATAAAGATTATTCACTTGTTGCCTTTCTCGATATTGAAGGAGCTTTTAACAATGTCAAGCCCGACGCCATCCTATCTGCGATGGATGAACTTGGGATTGATCTATGTGTACGCCGGATAGTCGGAAAGATACTCGGTTATAGAGTCATATGTGCCACCTTAGGTGGCATAAATGTTTCAAGAGTGGCCAATCGTGGAACCCCGCAGGGTAGTGTATTATCCCCACTTCTGTGGACAACAGAAGGATCAAAACAGTCGCATATGCTGACGATGTTGCAGTATTTATATCTGGTAAATTTCTGGATACAATATTCAGTTGTATGGAGTCGGCATTAAGTACACTGAGTGAGTGAGTGGAGTATATCGAGTGGACTTAGTGTGAACCCCCCAAAAAACGGAATTGGTTCTCTTCACTAGGAGGTATAAGATCGATGACTTTAGACCATCTAGACTGAATGGAAACAGTCTTGCGATCAGGGATAATGCACATTCAGAACAGGATTAATAAGGCCTATGTGGCCATATACTCCTGCAAAAAGGCAATTGGTACTAACTGGGGTATTATGCCGAAAGGTATCAATAGGATCTTCAAAGCAGTCGTTAAACCCATCTTGTTCTATGGAGTATTGGTGTGGTGGCAGGCTCTGGATAATGCTACTCACCGGAAGGCCGTTGAACGAGTTCTAAGGACTATCGCGATATTGATTACAGGCGTTATAAGGTCTACCTCCTTTAAGGCACTTTTTATTATTCTAAACTGGTTACCAGTGGATTTGATGGTGATACAAATGGCTCTCAACTTTGCTGTGAGACTAAATTCTGGTTGGTCGTGGTCTGGTAAGGATCTTGGACACTCTAGGATACTGAATTACTATGGGCACATACATTGTAATGTTGAATATTGCATCGCAAAACCTTTTTTCGATAGGCATTTCCATATTATGATCACGAATAGGGATTTATGGCAACGCGGACTCTTCCCCCCTGCTGATGTCATATGGATATACACTGATGGCTCTAACAGGGGTAACTGGGTCGGTGGAGGTTTCTATATTGAAAACTTTGGGATAAAATCCTTCTTTAGGCTACCTAACTTCTGTACTGTTCTTCAGGCGGAAATTACTGACATTAATCGTGCATACAACTGGCTGAGGTATTACCGAATATCTGGTGATATATGTATATTTACTGACAGCAAGGCTGCCGTTAACGGATTGGGGGGGGTCTTTACGACATCTAGGTTTACCGAGGAATGCCGGATATCCCTAAATGAGATAGCGAGACATTCTAGGATAACGCTTAAATGGGTCCCTGGAGACGATGAAAATCAAGCTAATTGTATAGCAGATGATTTGGCCAAAAGGGGTGCGATGATGAGTGAAGAGGCGATAGACCCCTTTTCTGGTATTTCCCTTGTTAAATGCAAGATGGCTGGTCAGTAGAAACTATATGAGACTGCACAAAACAGGTGGACTAATGAACCTTCCTATGATATAGATTACCGTCGTGAGCAAATAAGGCTAATTGTTTAATTGGTTACTGTAGAAGCTGCCATAATGATGATGTATCACCTTTTCTGCCAATGCCCGGCTCTGACAAACGAATCTACTCCTTCATCCGGGAATCTGGCTGGTTTAACCTGGAGGCAACGGATGTATTGTAAATACCCTGCTGTCTACCCCTTGGGTATCACAATGGGATCAGATTTGAATGGACCCAAGTGAGCTGCTTGAGGAGCGGCTGCCCTGACGTGTATTTTCATATTCTCAAAAATATATAATGTATGTTTCAATGAACAAAAAATAAAAAAAAATTTGCAAAATTAACAAACCTTGCCACCTCTAAAGCTGCTGGGTATTTGTATTCATATTTATAAAAATGAGCACACAAACGCAATTTCGCAAACGCACACCCTCTTTGTCATATACAAATATCAACAAATATGAAGCAAACAAAAATGTTTAATATTATGAATGAATAGAACAAAACAACATACATATTTCCGTTTCCGCTCAGATAAATATGTAAATTTTCTTCCATTCTTATGGCCATTCTCCTCCATCACTCTCATTTTTTGTGGTTGTCTCTTATAAACCAAACAAACAAGGGTACAAACAAATATTAAGTACGGAGACCAAAAAAGAGGGACAAAATGTATTTGTATTAAAGAATATAGAAAATATTGAATATAAACATTTATTTGCATACTTTTTATATTCAATTTTCGTTATTTTCTTTTTGTTTTTTCTTGCTTTTGTATTAAATTTTTGTTTCGAAACCAAACAAAAAGTATATTCAACACAAATATTTCTTAATATAGAAAATAATGAAGAATTAAACAGAGAAAACGAAACAAAAAAGGAAAACATAAAAAAAGTGAACATTCATTCTTAGATGCCACAAAATGATGTATGCTACACAAACAGCTGGTATTATTATTATGTTGGTGTGAGCGAGAATGCGGTTGTATAAGAAACTATAAAAACGGGTCGAGGTCAGACAATCGGTGGCAGTTTGCAGCAGAAAAAGTAATAGTTTGGGTTTGTGGCACTTTCAGCTTTTCATCTGTAAACACATGTGGTATGTTGTAGCATTAGTAGTGGAACTTAAACAATAAAAAAGTGAATTCTTGTTTATAGGACTGTATGTGGGCAGACTGATAGATAGATAGATGTTGTCAAGGTTGCTGCCACAACAATATAAAACTGAAAAAGACACAATAACAACGGAAGTTTACATATTTACATGAAGATAAAGAACAAAGATATACAAGTGTATTTACTTGACTCGATGTACAGTGTGTACAGGCGGCAGCAATGAATGAAAATTTAAAAAAAAATAAAACAGTTAGACAAAATAAGAAAACTAAAAAGGGTTTTTAATAAGAATTTAATATCAACACATTGTATTTAATAAAAAAAAACATTATTTCGAAAATTGTATTTTCAAAATTTAATTAGTTGCTTGAAAATTTAATGATTTTGTTACCCACTGTAACCGTAGACATACAATTTTACTAAAAACAGATGTCATACACTAAAGTTGATAATAAATTTTCGTATTTTTCTATGTTGGAGGAGGAAAATATAAATGAAATATTACTAAAAGCTATCTATGCTAGTTTTTTCCATCTATATTGACAATGTACTGCTTTAGCCATAATTTAAGTTTTTTGAAAGGACAGTGCAAAATTCATTTGCCGCCTTCATAGGTACGAAACCAAAAATTTCGATCAAAAAGAAAAATATTTTTTGAACCTTTACTCTGTTGAATTCGATTTAAAGTTCCACAGAATTTCAAAATTAGCTTTAGTTTGTCTGTAGGTTCAAAGTTCATGCAAGATACCTAAAGTAAAACTGTTAATCAGATTTTATAATTTTTGCTCTCATATTGAATTCTTAAGTTTTTTTTCTCATCATAACAGGATGTAGCATAGGAAAACGTCCTTGAACAAAGTATATCTGAAAAAAGGCATCTTATATTTTCCAAAGATATTCCTTAAATATAAGCCATTGCTCGATTAGAAACAAATATAAAATTTAGAATGGAACCATAAAGGGTTCTCGAGATAATAGAAATTAAGGACTACATTTGAAAAAATGTATTTACTTGTTTGTTTTTATAACTAATCGTTAATCGTTGAAAGTTTATTTATTCTGATGTATTACTCAAAAAAACATTTTAATAAGAAAGAGATTAATTAGTATTATTACGGCCTTTTGAAGAAGGACATCTGGGAATTAATGTCCTTAATATTTGTATTTTGTTTTCATAAAAACTAGATCTGTTTCTGTTGGGAAAAATATGCCAAAAATTAATGGGATTCTAAGGACGTCATTAGATAAAGATTACTTTTACCAACCACATATATTATTTTCTAAAAAAGTTTTATTTAAGAAGTATATATTTTTTCAATATATAAAATATATTACAATCTTTTCATCTAGTATAATAGTGATATATGTATATAGTGGGAGTATGGATTAAAAATGTGGTATTTTTGTCTAAATTTTAACATTTATTTTGAAACACAAGAGTATTCCAGAGAGAGCGTTCTGGATCGATCGAAAAAACTAATAGTCGGACGGGCAAGGTTGCACTATTAGGCGAATGAAGCAAAACTGCCCAACCACTTCTTTCTAAATAGTTTTAAACAGGCACTGCCACATATTCCCGAGCGTTGACATGACGTAATATTACGGTTTCATGTCTGGCCGGATATTATGGGCGTTCTTCGGCAAATGCTCGCTTCAAATGAATCAGTTGAGTTCCGTATAGATTCCATGTGATGGTCTGGCTAGATTTCAGCAGCTCATAATAGATAGGACCCTTTTGTTCCCACCAAATACAGACAACTACCTTTGCGCCATTGATATACGCTTTACTAAGTATTATTATTATTTGAGTGATGCTCTACGACCTGCGACCCAAAGGATATTTTGTGCAGCCTTAGATTTTTCATCCTATCAGATTTAGGCTACGTATAAAGCCAAGTATTCTATTTGGTGAGAGATCAATTACATCCCCCGGTACCATTAAGTTCTGCATTTTTCTAGCATTGGGCAGTCGCACAGAACATGTTCAGAGCTTTCGGCATGAAGACCACAAAACCTGCACTGTTCTACCTCAACGTTACCTAACATAAATTGGTGGTACTTTAAACCACAGTGTCCGGTGAATAATCCAGTAACTATCCTCAAGTCACCCTTTTCGAGCGAAAGCAACGACTGGGATCTACGTCAGCGTAATGGTAATGAATCGTTTGGACTTTCTTAGATTCAACCCAAGAACGAATACGTTTCATAGTGCCTCCACGTGGGATGCCAAAGAACGGTTCAGGACCCATAAACGAGCGTCGAGTGCCCCTGTTGGCGTTCATTGCCAGCGTGACCTTCATGGCCAAATACCCGGCACAATGTAAGTTCATTGTGTGTGCCGAGTTTATTCAATGATGTCCAGCAGTCCATAAGAACACCAGACCTCACTTCATATGATGATAATGCTCTAAGAGCAGCCTGACTGTCAGACATAACAAATATTCTATTATTCCATAATCTTCTTCTTAAACATTCATTGGAGCATATAAAATGGCGTAAATCTTTAAAATTGGGACCATATATACCAGCCCCAGTGTCACCATTAGCATGTTTGCAACCATCAGTAAACCATACTTGATCAGCATTATTCTGCCATCATGTCTGATTTAACCACTCGTCCCTTTCAGAAATAAGTACCCTAAACTTCCTACTTAACATCAGTGTTGGTGACATATAGTACGATATTGCGATACTAGGATCATTTTCAAAGATGCCTAGAATGCGCATGTGCCCAAGCAGATCTCCCGGCATTACACGAGAAATTCCCGGTAGTCTGGATGCACTCTTATGAGCCTCCTCCATTACTATATTCGCCTTGTTGGCAAGTAATGATTCGGTGCAAAAATAATTTTCTTTTATAGCGGTCAAGCATCATTTCGAACATTCAAAATCGTCTTTCAAGGTATCTCGGCTTCAATCAATGGTAACCAATCTCCCTGATTTTGAATAAATCCTGCTGCTTGTAAACATTTTTAAATTGCTGCTTGAGAAGCTTCCAATGATTTTGCAAGCTCTTGTTGAGTTTTACAACAATCTTTATAAAGTAATGTCTCAAATTCTTGGTCTTCAAACTTGTTTAGGTGGCCTGGGCGACCTTTTCCCACCGTATCCAAATCACCACTTCTCAAAAGCACAAAACTTCTTTCGCACGTTGAAATCAATGAAACACATTCACCATAAGCTTCAGTAAGCAACCGGTTTACTTCAGCGCACTTTTTTCAAATTAAAGAAGTAAAGCAAATCTTCCCGCATATGACGCTTTGCTGGTACAAAATTCAACATTTTCGAAGCTAAATAAAAACTTTGAAGTTGACACTATAATGTTCAATTAGATTGAAAATTTTCCAATTTAAATTTATTTGTTAAAAAAATTTTTTGGTTAAAAAATATTTTTAGTGGTTTTGACCATAAACATTAAAAATGTTTTACAAGTCTTTTAGCAATATTATGGTTACTGTATGCATTCATATGATTGCGGCAGCCATAATATGTTTAAGTTACTATTCACATAATTGTAGCAATCATATATATGTTTGTAGTAACTAAATATATGTTTATATTTTATATGTAACGTTATTATTGTTAAAAACTTATAAACATTTTGAAATGGTTATGGTTAACATGTACAACTATATTTTTTTTCTGGTGTACAAATAGCCACATTACAAAGCCCATGTCATAGAGAAATACACATAGATAGGAAACCCTGCTGTCAAAAACCTTAGTGTTGACAATGTATTATTAACAAAAACAAAAAGAAATACTGTATGAAAACAAAATCTGGAATTTTTGAAATACCTTTAATGTTTTGTTTGAGTTTTTTTTCATGATTCCATTCTATGTGTATTTCTATTTAAACATTAAAACACAAACTTACTTAGATTCTTCATTTTAAAAGTTTTTCCTGTAAAATTTTATAAAACATACAAGTTTTACATATTTGTCTCTGTAAAAACATATTTTTACCAACTTTTGATTAAATATTTCAACATAACACATACCATGCTAGCGATGGCATATTTTCCAATATTTACTAAAAGTTAAACTGTACAAAAAAATAAACCACAACGTCAGTCAAACCTTCATCATCATCATAGTCTATATCATACAAATCATCAGAATTCTGAGACTCATCATTGCCTGCAACCATACAATTGACATTTTTATTAACAATAGATGGTAGCAAAACAAACTGAAAAACTGTTGCACCACCTCCTGTCTTAACTTTCCGATAAGCTGCTACTTGTCATGTAACCTCTTTTAGTTTATGTTTTTTAAAGAATTTTCTATATGTATATATATTTTTTTCTTTGTAACACAAAAACTCTTTAAAAAAATATTAAACAATGACTGACATGTACACAACACAAGCAGTCATTTGATACAATGGCAATGAAAAGAGAAACAAAAAATCATTGAAAAAAAAAAAATATATATAAAAAAGGCAGAGGAGTCACTTTCAATAAAAATTACTTGAACACATTTCATACTTACATACGTACATATGTATGTATGTATATTTATCAGTGTTTTGTATTAACTGATAGACTAGGATTATAAAGATCGTGATTTTTGTTTTAATTGAGAAAAAATTTCATATAAAATAGACCAATTCTAATATATGGCATAAACATTCGTTATCAAATTGAGTAACACTTGAAAAAGTTTTTATATTTGTAGCAAATGGTAATTGTATTACAAAAACCGATACACTGTATACATAAGTATATGGAAGGAAACAAAAATTTTCGATAAGGTTTCGGACCATATCAAAATTTGAAGATGCTAAAACATTTCAAAATCGTTTGGATGTCTTTTATCAAGGTTTAAAGTTAAAATTGTATGTAAGAATGTTGAAAATCGCTCAATTTCAATTGTATATAACTTTATAACCGCTGGTTCACTAACGTCAAGTTTAAACTTAGCCAATGATTTATAAAACTTTCAGTACATTCAATTCGTCACAGTTACAAAAGAAATTTTGTGGGCGGAGGGGCGTGGCAAAATAAAATTTTTACCATATGCCGCTAATTCCATCTATATATATAAAAAACGGCTAGACCGATTTTAATGAAATTTTCAGGGAATCTTCTGAATAGCCCAACGGGAAACATTGTTAAGTCAGATTTTTGATATTCGGTCTGTGGGCGGAGGGGTGTGTAGAAATAAAATTTTTACATCACACCGCTAATGCCATATATATGTATATAAAAACATATGTATGACAGATTGACAGATTTTGATAAAATTATCACGGAATCTTCAGCCTAGCGAATTTTTATACTATACCACTAATGAAATTCAAATGAAATTCGCGCTTCCCAATGATGATGCGAAGATCCTTCAAATTTATTTCACTGGAAATGAAGCTACAGAAGCCGAACGCTATGAACAAACATGTGTCTGCATTTGCTGCAATACCTTTCTGCCGAAACCTTCTCAAAACAATTGTTGGGCATCGGAAATGGAGAAATACCAATTGATCCCGCCACAAATTAGATTTCGTACCCGAACTTCTACCAAATGCAAATGAATATTCAAGCCGTTGTCGCCAAGTCTTACAACCAACTACAAAAATTCGGATTGGCAATTTTAACACTAACAAATTATGCTGTTAATAGTAAGCAAATACAATTGAAACTACCTGGCGAAACAATAAAATACAAATCGATTGACATTGGAACCAGACGGACTGCCACCACATGTATTAACATTGAAGGTTGGAACACCGACTTTGTAAAACACTGTATATTCAAATCGAGATCGAGATGCAATATAAAACAGATGTTTTCTAAGGGCCAGCAACGCGGACCGGTTTCAGCTAGTACAAAATATGTACATACATATGTATGTATATAAAAAAAAAAATTGTGATTTATAAAAACCAAATTATAGTTTCATGCCTGGTCGCACATTCTGATTGCTTTCCACCAATACTCGCTTCAAGCGAATCATTTGCATTCGGTACAGGTAACCTGTGATGGTCTGGCCATATTTCGGTAGCTGATAATAGATCAAAAGGGCTTCAATTCGTATGGTACCCAATTTGCCCACTTTGGACGAATCCTGCTGCTCGCAACTGTTTTAAAATTGCTGCCTGAGATTCTGCCAGTGATTTTGCAAGCTCTTGTTGAGTTTGATAACAATCTTCATGGAACAGTGCCTCCATATCTTGGTCTACAAACTTTTTTGGCTGGCCTGGACGATGTTTGCCTTCCGTGTCAAACGCACCACTTCTGAACAACACAAACCATTTCTCGCATATTGAAACCGATGGTACATTTAACACAAGCTTCGGTGAGCAATCGGTGTGCTTCAGCGGCAGTTTTTTTAAATTAAAGAAGTAAAGCACAATTTCTGGCAATGACGCTTTGTTGGCATAACTAAGTGAGCATAAATAACAGATATGTAAATCTATTGTAAATCACGCATTTTTAAGTCATACCCCCATAAAATGATCCTTAAAAATATCGTACTTGTATTAATTTGAATGTCTACATAGAATTTTACTTATATATTCTATCATTGGCTCAACTGGCATTTCACGCAGGCGAATTTTTAACTTAAAATTAAAAGCAATTTTTCTCTGATGCTGACGATGCTTCCTGTTCCACCCTATTCTCGAACTCCCCATGGTCTCATTCTGAATTATATATATGTTCTTCATCGCACAATGGTTCATATTTAAGGAAAATGGACGAAATCTTTTTTGAGACATCCTAAACTCAAGGACGATTATTAATGGTACACGTATAAGGACTGAGATCGAAAAATTCTTAACATACAATTTCCGTACTCTGTCTTTGCCCTCTGAATTTTTAGCAGACCTACTGTCAGGAACTTTTTGAGCCATGTATGTTTTTAAACCTGCATTGGCTTTAACTTTTCGTACCAAATAGTTCGAGTACTAAGCTAACCGGACTGCTTTCCTACCGGATGTGTTGGGAGCACTTTTGAAAATGCTTTCTATTTATTGGCTTTAGAAACATCATGTGGACCATTCCTTCTACATGAAGCAGGTTTTCTATCAACGGACAAGTTCTCCCGGTACTATTTAATAACATTGAAATCAGTTTAAGGGCAGACCTTTGATTGTTTGGCCCACTTTTTGTAGGATAAAGTTGGATTTTGTTGAAAATATTTAATAATTTTTTTTATCAGATTTTAATCAGATTAACAAAAAATTAACATAATTGACACTAAACATAATAACTGACATGCTTTACAAAGGTAAATTGATCAAAAAAAAAAATCAAATAATACTTGGATTAAGAGCCAGTTTTTGACTTCGTATTTAAATATTAATTATATTTAAGTTCTACTTAAATACGAGAATGAGTTTCTCAGTGCTTTTTTAAATGATACTTAAGTGGCCAACGTTGGCCATTTAAATTCTATTTAAGTTTCATAAACTACCATATGTTTTTAACAGCTGTCTTTTGTTGTCTGTTTTTTTTTCACTCTATTGTAGCGCTGTATTTTTTTACGGCATCTAACAAAAACCACACTTCCGATGCGGTGAAATTGGGGCTTCTTTTGTGCATTTTCCTACAAATATTTTATTGTTTAATAACCTTTTTTTTTCTTATTTGGCAAAATGTTTCAATTTTTGTTTTGCTTGAACAGCTGTGTTATTCAAAACTATCGATAATTTTTTGATATTTAGTAGTGCTACCACACTTTTATCTTATTTAAATAAGAAAAATTATATAGCACTGAAAAACTCAAACTGTATTTAAATACCATTTAAATTTAAGTAAAAATTAACTAAATACGTATTTAAATACGAAGTCAAAAACTGGGCATAAAACTTTTATAGAAAAACGTGTGTTAAGAATTTTTCGACCTCAGTCCTAATAATGTTTTGAGAATCGGATTTCTTAAAAAACTCTAAAATCTACCATTTGTTAGCTGTAATATAAGATCAATAATGATTTATATCTATTATCGAATTCAGAAGAGTAAAGTTTCAAAAATTAATTTTTTAATCGAAATTTTTCATTTTGTTCCCTTGATCAAATTGAATAGCACTTGACAGAGTTTTTATATTTGTTGGAAATTGTTGCTTTTCAAAAACCCAATTATTATTTGCTACATTGTGCACATAAGTGTGTACATTTTGTATGCCCCTTAGCATATACAGACATACATACATATGTATACAGAGAAAAAAATCGTTGTAGCAACTAAAATTTTTTATATACGAATTTTCCAGCTACGACTGAAATGTGTTAGATAGCCTGACAAAAATGTTTTTGTATGAACGCAGTTCATTTTTGCCAACTTAGTTTCTGTAGCTCCAACGTATAAATGTAATCATTCTGTCATCAACAAATTCAGTTGCCGCATCGAATCTGTTATCTCTGTGTACATAAAAAGGTAATAGACACTCAATATATGAAACTTGTATGTATACGTTATTTCGGTACGTAAGTCTGTATATCCAAAAAAACGAATCACTTGAAGTTTTTTGTAAGTGCTGATACTAACATGTCTATATTTAATTTCCAACACATACAATTTTAATATAAATAACAAGATACAATTCAAAAATACTATCAGATATGGTAACATAAAGAATGGGAAATCAAATATATATCAAGAATCTTATTAAGATTTTTAGTACTCTTCACCGTGGGTGGTATGGGTATGTGACTTTACATGACTTTGACAATTTGTTGAAAATGTAAAAAAAAAAAAAAAAATATCCCAAAAATAATATATTTTATATCACTGTATAAACTAGTCCAAACGTATGACAATTTAAATCAACTTAGCGATTTACTAAAAAACGTTTTATGGAAAACAAAATGATTATTCCGAAAACTTTGTTAGAAACTTAAACTTTTCTTTAAGAGTAGTTAGATACTCATAAGAGATTAAAGTGGCCGAGTAAAAGGTTACTAGAAGGATTACCCTTAATAGTAATAGTTCATCCAGTATAGTTACTGAAATGAAATTCAAATCTAGTCGCATGTTTGTCGATATATAGTGGCAGTTATCTATATATATTTTTCCGAAGCGTACTAAAGATTCGTCGCAGATGTCTACACCACTCTAACCAGGTTTTCCTTTGTCAATATCATAATATTTTCTCAGAAAATAGAAAATATTTTTGGCAATATAAATATTTCGTATGCATTAGGGTTACTCTGATAGTGAACTTTTTCGATGCTCTCGAGATCTTAACACTTATCTCATCCTTGTATGTGAAATCAAATGTCAAATTTTTTGACATTTCCTTTATTAAGTATATACAAAACTATTTATTCATAACGAGATATTTAAAAAATTTAGTTGCTTATCCTGGTGTGTGGTTTTCCACACATATGTATCTTGCACTTTTTTTCATAAGCTGCGCCAAATCTTATATACTCATTACTAAATTTTACTTTAAAATAAAAATTTAAAAAATTTTTAAGTAAACAATTTTATTTTTTTAGTTTTTAGTGAAAATTTAAAATTAATATTTTTTTTAATTACTTAGTGAAAAAAAATTTTATTTTTCCCGATATTGATCCATTGTAGATCCGACTTACTATGGCGTTATATATATTGTTACACGGGTCTTTAAAATATCTATCATTAGATATTCATATTGTCCATATTAATGACTTATTAATCCAGATATAGATAAAAAATTGGTAAAAAATCGAGGATGTCCTGATTTTTTCTAATATTTTAAATAACAAACAAAACGGGTATACAGTGGATATATTTATGTATGTATGAAAGTTATTTGGGGGATATGGAAAGTTGATTTCTACATAGTAACGTATATATGGTTATGTCGACTCCGCTATCTGCAACGATCCATTATATCAAAAAAATCATGAAATTTAATGTAAATTTTATTTAATTCCCAAATTGCATAATTTAAAATTTTTATACCCTTCACCTTCGCAAACTTGATTCAAACATCAACATATCAGGAATTCTTCCGGCTCAGTTGTTATTTAAAATCGAGAAAATCGGCCCACAAACGGCTGAGATATAAGAAAAAAACCGGGCCAACCTCGATTTTTGGCCTATTTTTGATCTATATCTGGAGTAGTAAGTCATTAATATAGACAATGTGGATACCTAATGATAGATATTTCAAAGTCTATTGCAACGATCTATATAAGGCTATAGTAATTTGGACCTAAAATGGGTCAAAATCGGGAAAAATATTTTTTAACCCGAATTTTTTTTTTACTAAAAATTTTTTTTTTGTCGCAAATGTTTTTTTTTCTTAGCGAATTAAAAAAAAAATTAAAAAAACTATTTCGAAAAAAATAAATATTTTTTAAATTTTGGAAAAGAATTTTTTTTTAAATTTTGAAAAAAAAATAATTTTGTTTACTTAAAAAAATGTTTTAAATTTTTATTTTAAAGTATAATTTGGTGAAGGGTATATAAGATTCGTCTCAGCCGAATATAGCTCTCTTACTTGTTTTAAACGAAATTTCAAAAATTTACAATGTTTTTTATCAAAACTAATAAATAATAACTGAGGATGAAAAATGCAAATTCTAACGGTAGTACCTACTTATGGATAGCGTGAAGATACATTTGAATTTTTCAAATTTCGAGCAAATTAAGTTTTCGGCCATCAATTGTTAAAATGAACCCTCTAACCCGCAAGAGTGCCTCAAGGCATGCATTACAAAACTCCAATTATCTCAAAAGTAAATATATATATATATTTTTAAATTTAACGGTGACTTTAGTTACAGAAGGTCGAAATGCATTCTGACTTATAGTTTTTGTTCTGTCAGCTGTTTTATGAGTCATAATTTTAGCACGTGAAATTTTGTGTATGATTTTTTTTTTTAAATCAAAGTTTAGTCGCCCGCTCTATTTGAAATATATTTTTAAAAAAGTTAAGATATTCTTCTTTCAGTCTATGAATTTGTAAATGAATAAATCAACAAATAGTGTGTTGAGAACGCAAAAATTAAGGGGTGCCTCAGGGCACTGTTGCGGCTAAATTTATCGGCGTGTTATATTTTTTTATTTTTTTGTTATATAACAAAAAATTATAGAAATGACAGATAGAAACCGCAGACGGATTAAATTATCCGTCTTGACCCATGATCTGGTGGTACTCTCCAAGAAGATCCACAGCCAGGAAGTTTAAAAGTTGGCGAAAAAATAAAACATCCAGTTAATGACGTCCGTTATGACAATATAGACCGCTTTCCAATCTGGTTAGGCAAAAAAGGTGGTGCAAACTATGCAAAAAGTTGGAAGCACAGTGTGTTTGCTTAAAATGCGATCTTCTTTATGCTTCTCAAATGCCAAAAATTGTTTTTAAGAGTATCATCGCAGAAAGTAACATATATTTTTCATTAGTTTTCAATAAAATCGTATTATAATTAGTGTTTACATCTTATTGTTATTTACACCTAAAACGGCAACAATGCCCTGAGGCACTCTTCACCGTTTTGTACCTGGCAAATTAGTTTTTGATGGCTGTTCTGAGTTTATTGGGTCATAATTACCCTAAAAAAATATTTTACAACTTTTTTTTAGCTTTTTAAAGTTTGCGGGTTAGAGGATTAATTATTTAAAAAGCATTTCGGAACCTATTTTCTAATTTAGTTTTAGATTGATTTTTTAGGTTTATGAATTTTTGATTATTTTTTTCCGACATAGTTGAGAGTATTTCTTCAGGTTTGGAAACAAGAAATAGTCACTCAGGGCTAAATCCGGAGAATGTTGCGGAAAAGGGAGCATTTCGGAGCCTATGCCATGAAAACTGCACATGTGTGTTCCCTTTTGTCCATCCGATTGTGAGAAATTGCGAAAAGTTTTGTCATAGCCATGTGATCATTCTAAAATGAAATCACGTATCCATGTGACATGCCTATGGCTTCCACAATCTGTGGCATATATCGTTATTTTTTCAATTGATTCGGGTATAGAGACCTCAACCGGGCGTCCAGAACGATCGGCATCTTCCGTGCTTGTAGGGTGCGAGTTACCATGGTGCGAGTTCCCATGGTTTTTATCAAGCTTTTCCTTTATTTAAGTGACGATTTTTTCCGCAAAAAATAGTGCTTAATGAGCATACAAAATTAACTTTTTTCCAATTTCTCCTCAAGTCACGAGGTAGTCTGCTATCAATGGTTGTCATACACAAACTAAATGACGCAGCTTGTGCAAATTTTGACAGGAGACAACGGACAGTGTTTGCCTTACAGCTAACTGCCGGAAAATTCAAAAAGTCATGGAATTTTAAACATCTATGGATTTTTTTTCTTCAGCATTTTGTTTTTTTGAACTTTGACCCAAAACTCAAAAATGCAAATAAATTTAATTATTTCCCATTTAGCATCGAAAACTAAAAATGTCATATATAAAGGCCACCCTAATATACATACATACCAACATACTTTTATTTGATAAATTCAATAAAGCCAACAAAAGATCAAAAATGCAAAAGTAACAAATTTTGTTCAAACAGGATTTTTATTATTACATTTTCGCACTCAACTCAATATTAGAGAATGTTGCAGAAGGTAAAAGGAGACCACACAGATATGTAACACTTTGAAACATTCTAAAGCCTTATGTTAGTCTGTAATATTCCCAGTATAAATAAAAGATTGAAAAACAATTTTTTAATAAAAATTCCTGATATGTAAAGAGAACATCAAAGTGAGTATTTGTTTGATATACTTTATATGGTCACTACTTTGTGTTAAGGCAGTTATGCTAAATTTGTTATAAGAATAGATTCAATTTATAGATTGTTCCAGTTACAGGATTTGGTCTGAAACACTTGATTAGCTTAAATCAAAACAACATGGGAAAAAATCATAGAGAAATATACATAGAGCAGAAACTAGAAATAAACTCAAACAAAAAAATTACTCAAAATAATCAGAATTGTTTTTGTTTCACATAGTTTTCTTTAATAATACATTCTTGCCACTTAGGTTTTTAACAACTGAGTTAGGTCTTGGACAGAAGAGTTTCCGATCCATGTGTATTTTTCTATGGGAAAAACCCTAGAGCAAATATACATAGAGCTGAAACTAAAAAAAACTCAAACAACAAAAATTACTCAAAAAAGTTACACATACGGGTGTTGTTTTTGTTTTCACATAGTTTTCTTACAATACATTATCACCTTGTAAGTTTCCGATCTATGTTTATTAATTTATGGGAAAAACTTCTAACTACTTGATTTGCAGCAAATCATTTCGAATATTATTTTAGCCGGATCAATGATCAGGTATCAGGTTTTTCAGTTTTCACATATTTGTGCCAGAAGCTTTAAATTAAATTAAAGAAATATTGCAGTTTCAACTTCGCTATTTATAAGGATCTTAAATCGCAAAAACAAAACCTTAAGTAACTGAAGCTGACTTTAGACATACCCCAGAGGAGATAACCCTTTGGATGCCAGAACTTCATTGATTTTGAATAATTTTTTCGGCTGGCAGCCGATTAAATAGTTTTTAATTTACTACTCATATTATGTCTATGTAATTGGATACTTTATTTTTCTCCCTGAATAACTCAGGTTTCCCTGAAATACATACACATGTAATACACTTTAAATTCTCACATATATACAATACTTTCCATAAATCTATTTTTTCTACCTTTTACTGCCTTAATACTTAATTTAATCTTTGGCAAAAACAACATTATTTAAACAATTTTTTAACTTTTATCAATATTTTTTATTTTTTTATTTTCATTTCATGATATTGATATCATTGAAATTCTTCTACTGATATTTATTTCAACATTTACAATATTACATTTATAGTTTATTTAAAAAATATACGTAGTAGTTATTTAAATGTTTCCAGTTTCTTTTCATATTGATTGAAAACCAATCATTCAGTAAATATTTTTACAGAACATTGCATTTACACACAAAAAAAAAATTAATCCCTTTATAAAGAAATGCAAAAAAATTAAAAACTGCAACTGTTCTTCTGAATATATTATAACTAAAATATGAAATTTTAATATTTCAATTATTCATAAAATAGAAATACATAAATATTTGTTTGTATATTAGCTTTAAAATTTTGTGTTTTGTGGTAGAGATGTCAGTTGAAATAAAATGCAAGAGTTTTGCACACTTATGGTTGCATACATTTTTATATTTATTTTTTAGATATATACATTAGGGTGGCCCAGTTATATGGAGGAAAATATTTATGGTTAATCCCAACTGTAATGAATGTTTAGTTTGTTTGAGGAAATCATTTCATAAAATATTTGGTGAGCTGGATCCAAGGCTAAAAAGGTAATTTTTTAAGTTTTTTATGATGTTGTTCATATTTCTCGCAATTGAAACATATGGTCAATTTCCTGAGTATGTCAACCATGACTAAAAAATCCTAAAAATCCTTGACTTTTTTCAAGAAATTCGACCTAATTGCACTGTATATACTGCATACAGTGCAATTAGGTCGAATTTTTAAGTTTATTTAATTAGTTGAAAAACAAACACAAATTTAAATTCAATATGGGAAACAAAAGTGATAGTAAATGCTTAAAGTTTAAGAAAAAGATTTTGTAAAAAAAAATAATAATTTTTGACGACAAAAATCCTACATAACCTTTAATTTTATAATTTTTTCTGAAAAATTAATTTTGTATAAACTTTTAACAAGTTGCCAGAATTTGGCCGAGGGAAACGTGTTAAATAAAGAATTTTGAGTATAGTTATCAATTTCATGTTGCACTTTTTTACATTTTTTGAGAAATATAAGTTTTCGTGGCAGGCTCTGCTTACAAAATAGCGGACTTGCAGAAGTTTGGTTGGATGAGCGGAAAGAGGATAATATTGCTGCTTTTTACAATTTTATTGTTGGTAAAGTTGAATGCGGCAATGTTTTGAATGAGGAATTGGATTATGTGATTGAAAAAGTGCGATTTTTTTTATGCCGCCATATTGGATCTGCCATTTTCAATTTGAAAAATTTTACCTCAGATTCGAAATAAGCAATCTTGAATGCCCCCGTATACCGGCTTTCAAGTAAATCAGTGAACATTTTAAAATTTACGCAGCCATATTGGATCCGCCATTTTGAATTTGAAAATTTTTTTCTCAAATTCGAAATCAGCAATATTGAATGCCCCCGTATACCGATTTTCAAGTAAATCAGTGGATATTTAAAAAATTTACGCAGCCATATTAGATCCGCCATTTTGAATTTGAAAATTTTTTTCTCAGATTCAAAATCAACAATCTTGAATGCCCTCGTATACAGACTTTCAAGTAAATCAGTGGACATTTTAACATTTACGCAGCCATATTGGATCCGCCATTTTGAATTTAAAAATTTTTTTCTCAGATTCGAAATCAGCAATCTTTAATACGCCCGTATACCTATTTTCATGTAAATCAAAACACATTTTAAAATTTACGCCGCCATATTGGGTCCGCCATTTTGTATCTGAAAAATTTTACCCCAGATTCGAAATCAGCAATCTTGAATACCCCCGTATACCTATTTTCATGTAAATCAAAAGACATTTTAAAATTTACGCCGCCAAATTGGATCCGCAATTTTGAATTTGAAATTTTTTTCTCAGATTCGAAATCAGCAATCTTGAATATCACCGTATGCCGATTTTCAAGTAAATCAGTGGACATTTTTAAATTTACGCAGCCATATTGGATCCGCCATTTTGAATTTGAAAATTTCTTTTTTCTCAGATTCGAAATCAGGAATCTTGAATGTCACCGTATATCGACTTTTATGTAAATCAGAAGACATTTTAAAATTTCCGCCGCCATTTTGAATCTGAAAAATTTGACCTTAGATTCGAAATCAGCAATCTTGAATATCCCCGTGCACCGATTTTCTACCTTGTTCAGTGATTCCTTATAGGTTTGGCCACAAAAATGGGTGAAATTACCTATAGTGCATTGGTGAGCATATCAGGATATCTAACTTTTATCGCAGGATGTTCAATATTATGTTTTTTTAGGTAAGTCCTTAGAACTTTGAAAAATTAAATTTTTTATCCATTTTTCAATCTATACAAAAACTAGACATTCTAACGAAAAATTTTTGGTAAAAAATTTTAAATCCATTAAAACGGTGCTGCATTATTTAGAAAACAACTTGACATTTGTATAATTTTCTACATGTTTTGCATAGTACGAAAAATGTTTCTCTTTTTACAGAATCAATTTGAATACATACAAAATGTTCTCTCATATTATTTTGTTGAATAAAGAGCCTGCTTAATATCTCGACAAAGATTCCAGCAGTAATTTGCCTTACGCAGAGAAAAAATATAGTTGTGCATGTTTACAGTAACCATATCAACAGTTTTAAAAGTTTTTTAATAATATTATAGTCACAGTAACAATTTACATGATTGTGATAACCATAATATTGTTAACTTACGATTCATATGATTTTATCAATCATATATATGAATACAATAAACAAGTATATGTTCGTGACAACCATTGTTATGATGAATCTTTACCTCAGATTATGATTTCAAGTAGCAGTAGATTATGATATCAAGCAACATAATATGGTAAAACCTTAATCATAAAAATGGTTGTCACAAACGTATACTTGTTTAATATAACCATATATATGATTGATACAATCACGTGAATCGTAAGTTAACCATATTATGGTCACCACAATCATGTAATAGTTATAATATTGTTAAAAAACTTTTAAAAATGTTGAAATGGTTACAGTAAACATGCACAACTATATTTTTTCTCTGCGTGCATGATATGGTGTCCCACCATCCTTGATATGGTTCCTCCATTGCTCGTATATCTTGGTGAAAATTTTCAGCTCCTCACTAACAACGTAGTTTTTTCATAGTCATTATGGTATTAATGATAAATTTGACATAAAAACCAACTTATTTAGGATGGAGTTAAAACGGGAAATTTATAGAATTTTTTTAAATTAATGCACAATATCTTTAAAACAAGTGGCGTTATATTCGTAATCAGCTTACAAAAATACATAGGGATCAGTTATTTTGATTTTAGAAAATTTATAAAAAAAAAAGTTTTAAGTTAAAGTTTATTTATTACCAATTTTATTTATTGATATCTTTTTCCCCGCCTACATAATGATAGCTATATATTCTACACAATAACAATATACAACAATAAGCGTAATTTCATAAGTTTTGTAATAATTCCATTGGGTTATAAAACAAATATTTCAGTTTAACTAATGGGTCGATTATGGATGGCAACCGAACTTTAGTTGCGTTGTCAGTTGCCTAAATGGTATTACAGATGGCAACTGGCAGCTATCTTTTCTGTTGCCGAATTGGCAACCAGAAATTTTTAGTTGCCCTCTGGCAACGCAACTGAAGTTCGGTTGCCTTCCATAATCGACCCATAAAATACCTGCAACATTTCACGCAAAAAAAAAATTATTTGTCATGCTTTTTTGTGATTAATATTTTTACAGTTTTTGTTCATTGTATGCGATAAAGGAAAAAAATGTGGTTATACCTAATAGAAAGTTTATTGTTTGACGTGTTAATGGATATTTTAGGTACAAGTCTTACTTATGAAGACATATTGTAGATAAATTCAGATCGAGAAGATAATTGGTTTCCAAAAACTCAAATAAAATTCGAACTCGAATGAATTTCGAAAATTAAAAAAAAAACGTTTCAGTAGTTTTTAACTTATTTATTTAAACTAATTATTGCTATTAAAATTACATGTTAAAACTAAAAAAACTTAACATTTTTGCAAAAAATTTCGTGCACAGATTTTGAAAATTTCGTAAAAAACTTTTTTTTTGAAAATGTCAAATGATATTTTTGGGTTAGTGAACACAATTAATAATTACAAATTTTTTTCAACATTTAATTTTTTGGAATATATTGTACCTCTAAACGTTATTCATTTTTGTTCAACATTTCAGTCATTTGCTTTTGGATGATGGAGAACAATTTGAGAACTTGGGAGCATCGAAAATCCAAAAAGTAGAAAATAAAGTCCATCCTAATATTTATTCTATGTATATTATATTTATGACTATGTGCATTTGTTTAAAAAATACATGCTATTGCACTTACTTATGTTGTGTTGTGTTTATTTTACAAAACTTTCCATTTATTTATTAGAAGATGTAAAAAAATATTAAAAAAAAATAAATAAAGCTACAATAAAGAAATTTATGTAAATTAAGTAAGTGTCATATCTTATATTCATGTATGTATTTACATTTAAATAGTTAGAAGATATACGAGGGTGCATTTTAAAGTTGGCATACAGATCATATAGACTCAGAATGATTTTCTGTAGAAAATCATAACATTCGTTTCTATAATTTTTTATTTTTTATTTTATTACTCTGAGGTTGGAAAAAGTACTATATGAAATTCACTATCGTTATATTCAATATAGTACTATCCACATTCAATTGCACCACATATGGTGACGTATGATTTATATTTAACTCTAAGTGATAATTCAATATTACGTATACGCATAGTAGGAATGATTGTTAAAAGAAATGGAAATAAATAGGAGAACAATCACACAGTGCAAAAAACACACGATAATTATAGTATAGGTTCGACTCTACTACCAATGGTTAGTAAAACCCTATACTCAGCTTGTGCATTTTGGTGACCAATTTCTTTTTATGGGTACCCATAGATTCTGAAAATCAGTAGGCCATCAAAAAATGCTGTCATCAGTTTTTGGCCAACAGCTAATTCAAACTTGGTGATATCGCTTAACTTTATATGGCAATAATGTAGCTAAGAGTTAGCCAAACTAATTTTGTTTACATTTTTTTTTTTTTTCCAAAAAAGTTGCTTTTTCATGCACTTTTTTTGAAAGAATATAGGAAGAAAAATTTTGTTTTACTTTTTTTATAACAACTTCCAGGGTCTCCTAATTTTTCACTACGGTAAAGTTGAACAACTCTTGTGAACATAACAGTTCATTCTGAACGTTTCTAGCTACTCTGAATAGCAAATAAAGATCATTTTGTACCTTAGCAATTTTCGTTTTTACTATTTTTTGACTCTAAGATTTTTTATTAAAATAGTATCATCAAGTCCACACTTCTATGTTGTGCTGTTTTATTTACTCGGCTGGGGTGTTTTCGAGTTGATCTACTGTTGTTCAGCTTCGTAGGCGGAATGGGGATCAGTGGGAGGAACTTAAAGTCTCACATTTAAAAAAAAATCGCCACAAATCCATTTATAATCCGATTGAACTGAAATTTAAAATATATATAGTACCTGAGAAGGTATCAGCTCAAGAGATATTTATGTTTAATTTTTTTTTTAAACCTTGCTCGATCTTTTTTCGTCGAAGGTCGAAATATTGTTATTTAAATGTGACGTATATTTGCGATAAAATTCTAAAGAAAATAAAACAAACCTGATAACAATTATCTCATCCCTATAAAAAATTACACGCATCCAAAGCTGAAGCATCTTTTTATATATTTCAACTTTGTCTGATTTTTTTTCCAAAAAAAGTCTCCAATTTTTTTTTTATAGAAACAAATTTTCATAGCGACTATATAAAAATGTTTTAAGATCTGCAAAAGAGAACTTAATGCAAATACGTATAAGGTAAAATTTTACTCACTTAAGCGGACATTGTCCCCCAGCCCTATCCAAACTTAGCCAATTTTGAAACAAAATTTTAGCTTTTAGCAAATTCTAAAACCGCACTTTTCTAAAAAAAAACTCAGTTTTTGGAATTCATTTTCTCCGTTTTATGAATTTCGGTATTTGAAAACAACCATAGTGATACCATTGACTTAAGAACATTTAGATGTATATTACTTCTAAAGTGATGTCTGTAAGCGTTAAAATTTTGCATTAATTCAAAGTTTATATTTTTCTTGATGGAAAATCACCATATTAAAATCTTTTTAATTTTTAAGGTAAATGACGTCCAAAAAAGTTTCCCGATATCAAAATCTTATATAAAAAGTTTATATTTACTCTTCAGAAGCTCCACAAAGCTTTCCGACGTTTTTTCATATCTTGCATCAAGCCGGTCTTGCGTGATCAAGGTTGGGTAAAGAGATGCGACCGATTAAGATTTGCCCATTCTTCATTATTGCAGCACAATAGAGAAGTATGCTCTCGAACATACTTTTTTAACAAAAAAATCTTTGTTTTAACGTAAAAAAATAGTAAAAAACTAAAATTTTTAAGGTACAAAGTGATTTTTGTGAGCTATTTAGAGTGCCTAGATATGTTCAGATTGCATTGGTATGTTTACAAGAGTTGTTCAGCTTTACCGTAGCAACAAATTGTTAGTGAAAACTTAGGAGTCCCTGGAAGATATTCTAAAAAAAGTAAAAAAGTAATGTTTTTTCCTATATTTTTTCAAAAAAGAGCACGAAAAAGCTACTTTTTTGGGAAAAAAATTTTAATAAAATTAGCTTGGAGGACTTTAAGCTATATTATTGCATTATAAAGTTAAGCGGTATCAAGTCTGAATTAGCTGTTGGACAAAAAAATGATGACAGCATTTTTTGAGGGCCCACTGATTTTCAGAATTTTTGGCGGCCCATAAAAAAAGTGGTCACCAAAATGAACAAACTGATTATAGGGTTTTACTACCCCTAGGTAGTATAGTCGAATGTATACTATCATTATCGTATGGTTTTCCAAAAGTCTTCAAGTGCAAGTTTCTTGTCAGTATTCTAAAAGCAATTTTCACCAAACACTTTTGAGTTTTATATTGGATTTATGACTTAATAATTCGGTGAACAATACAATTTTTACAATTTGCTCAATATATTCTAGACTTTTTTCGGCCAATACTCGCTTCAAACGAATCAGTTGCGTTTGGTACAGGTTCCCTGTGATGGTCTGATCAGACTTCAGCGGCTCATAACAGATAGGACGCTTTTGCTCCCACCAAATACAGTTAATCACCTTAGGACCATTGATATTTGGCTTAAAACTTTTTTATTATTTCAAATCATTTGTCATATGTAAAAGTATAATTATTATCTCTAAAGTTTAATAAAAAGGTCAAATAAAATAAAATAACTATTATTTTCTATACAACAATATGTTCACAGATGATATTTAACACAAAACTTACCAATATAAAAATAAATTTTACATTTTAGTACTCTAAGATTTTCCATCCCTGAGCCAATCTCATTCAATTTAAACCACATAGGGTGACGTATGATTTATATTTAACTCCTAATGATAATTCAATATAACTTATACGCAAAGTGGGTATGATTGGTAAAGAAAATGTAAATAAATAGGAGTGTAATTATCAAACAAATTCATGTTTGTTGTCAGTATTCTAAAATCAATTTTCTCCAAATACTGTATAACGCATCATGGATTGCCTGCTAAATAACGTTATTGCATTATTTGTAAATTGTAATACAAATTATTAAACCAAGTCTTCATTTAATCTACAAAACAGCAGACTAATAAGCATAACAATAAAATTTGAAATATATACTTTAAAAATTATGCGTTTTTGGTACTTTCTTGGAAACTAAAAGTTTGAAATGTAAAAGTTAGATATTTTAAGCTTTTCTTTTAAATTTTTAGATATAAATTAATCTAAATATATGAAGTTGGAAACACAAGGGAAAAATTACATAATTTCGCTTTTATACCCCAGTGATCCTAGCAACACAAAAGTTATCCCTTAGATTACATCAGTTAAATATATACATAAAGTTACTTTCTTTCTACCATAATCAATAATATCATAAAGACTTCTTAAGTTTATGAAAAATGTTAGAAGAACTTTAAAAGTTATAAAACTTTCTTTAAGGCATATACTTAATATTGTCACTAATAAAGCTAAAAAGTGAGGCAATTAATAATGCGTATAAAGCAAACATGGTAAATGTAATTAAGTATTTTGTTTACAAGCAAAAAAGAAATAAAACATGCTACTGCAAGTTTAAAATAAAAACAGGTGTCACGTTTTAAACCTACACATATAAATCTTCTTTTTCCTTGTGTTGGAAAATAAAAATGTCCCTGCAGTTATTTAAGTAGTCAATGTATCCCTTATAGACAGTAATTTTCACTAATGCTTGATCACTTTTGTAACTGCAATTGATATATTTCGGGTCATTTGATACGTAAGTGCTCTTTTTAGTACAGGGGTCAACTGTCACTTAAGTGTCTCTGGGTAATCTAAGGTTTAGTCACTTCTAACGTTAATTTTGTACTGCACTTCAGAAAGTAGTTATTTTACCACCCGGAAATGGAGAGTTGTTGGAGGAAGGTTCGATTGCAAGCAGAAATCTTTTTAACTGACTACACGCATAGAAAAATACAGTTGTGCATGTTTACAGTAACCATTTCAACATTTTTAAAAGTTTTTTAACAATATTATAGTCACAGTAACTATTTACATGATGGTGGTAACCATAATATGGTTAACTTCATCATATAAATGGTTGTCACAAACATACACTTGTTTACTGTAACCATATATATGACTGATACAATCATGTGAAACGTAAGTTAACCATATTATGGTTACCACAATCATGTAAATAGTTACTGTGACTATAATATTGTTAAAAAACTTTTAAAAATGTGGAAATGGTTAATGTAAACATGCACAACTATATTTTTCCTCTTCGTGTACTTGAAGTCAATTAGCTTCCGCTTGCACATATTAAAATAACTAGTTATGTAGCTGATCAAGTATCAGCTAGTTAGAAGGTAAGGTAGCCGAATGTAACCGGTATGTGAATCTAATGCCTTGACTACAGCTATCAGAGTATCTCATTGTAATACAGAAAGGTCAATTTATCCCCCGCTTAGGACATGCTGGGATCAATTGACATACCTAGTCAAGTAGCTAGTTATGTTACTAGTTCATGACAATCTCCTAGAACTGCTGGGTTGTGATCATGCATTCACATAAATACATGTTCTCCTAAACACATACATGGAAAAATATGTTGTAAATTTAGCGTTTAATTTTTTTTTTCTTTCTTTCGTTTTCATATAAAAAAGTATATATATATACTTGACATTAATTACAAGCCTAATGAGAGAACAATTAAACACACATGAGTCGCAGGCATAATTACAACATTTACTTGTACAAACATTTTATTTAAACAATGAAAAGAAAAAAAGATTAACAAAATACAAGGAACAACAAGACTAAAGTAAATTTTAAAATGTTGACATGTTACAATATTAAACTAATTAAATATACTTAAACATTTACTCTTACTTCCAAAAAAACATTACATTACAAAAACTTTTTAAACCTAATCTCATATTGTTTTTTTAAAAATAAACACACACACAGAATTTTGATGAATTACACAAAACAATTATTTTTAAGAGATTAAATTTTTCAAACATTTTAAAGACAAATAGCAAGAAAGGAAAACTTCAAAGATGGGCATTTGCAAAAGCAAACAAGTAAGAGTGTTATTTTATTATTATAGCGAGACTTTATGTACTGCGGCCCATATGATCTTTTGTACAGCCTTTAATTTCTTGTTCATCCCAACAGATTCTGGCTACGTATAAAGCCAACTATTCTATTGAGGAATGATATCGAAAAATTCTTAACACACGTTTTTTATTAAAACTTCTAACCCAATTTTTTTTTTTTTTTTTTTTTTTTGATCAAGATACCTTTGTAAAGCATGTCAGTTATTATTTTTAATGTTAATTTCGTTCATTTGTTGTTAATCTGATTAAAATGAGTGACCAGAAAAAGTGCGTACTAAAATTATTAAATATTTTCACCAAAACCCAACTTGGTCCTACAAAAAGTTGGCCAAACAATCAAAGGTCTGCCGTCAAACTGTTTCCAATGGTATTCAACAGTACCGGGAGAACTTGACCGTTGATAGAAAACCTAGTTCAGGTAGAAGGAATGGTTCACATGATGCTTAATAAGCCAAAAAAAATAGAAAGCTCCCAACACATCCGGTAGGAAAGCAGCCCGGTTAGCTCAGTTCTCGGACTATTCGGTACGAAAATTTAAAGCCAATACAGGTTCAAAAACATACAAGGCTCAAAAAGTTCCTGACAGGAGCGCTGCTAAAAATTTAGAGGCCAAAATCAGAGCACGGAAATTGAAGTCAAATTTTATAAAAAAAAATATTCCCGCTGCATAATGGATGACGAAACGTATGTTCTCGCAGATTTTTCGCAGCTTCCATATCAAAATTTTGATGTTGCTGATGTTCGAGGGAATGTTGAAGAAAAGTTTAGGACCCAAAAGCAGACAAAATTTTCCAAAAAGGGGTTGGTATGGCAAACAATATGCAGTTGAGGCAAAAAAGTCAAACATTTGTTAGAAAGGCCTCTAAATACCGAAATTTACATCAAGGAATGTTTTCAAAAAATGATGCTTCCATTCATAAGACTTCTTAGTGTGTCCACTTATTTTTGGCCTGATTTGGCACCCTGTCACTATGATAAGAAAGGTCTTGAGTGGTAAAATAACACTGGTTTCACTTTTATTAACATATATGTATGTTAAGAATTTTTCGATCTCAATCCTTGGGTGATAGAGATGAGATCGTTTGGATAGGATAATGAACACTTTGGACTGTTTACGTACTGGCAAATTACCACAAAATCGGTATACCCATTGTGTATCCACGTGGGATGCCAAAGAACGGTTCAGGACCTACAAACGAGTGTCGAGTACCCCTGTTGGCAAGACAATCAGCGCATTCATTGCACGCGTGACCTTCATGGCCAGGTACCCACCACAATGTGAGTTTATTGTGTGCACCGAGTTAATTATTGGATGTCTAGCAGTACATAACAACTACAGACCTTACTTCATGTGACGATAAGGCTCTAAGAGCAGCCTGGCTATCCGACATAACAAATATCTTAGTATTCCTTAATCTCCTTCTTAAACATTCATTGAAGCATATATGGATGGTGTAAATCTCCGCCTGAAATATTGGTGGAAATGAACAGATTGGGATACCCCTTTGAACATTATGCCCATAAATAATAGCCCCAGTGTCACAATTAGCCTGTTTGGAACCATCAGTAAGTAAGAATGTTAATTACTATTATACAATAATGAATGTTGAAGTCATTTTCTGAAGGGGACATAGTATGGGAACTAAGATTGCAGGATAACTAACATATTTATGACCGTTCACGTAGTATTCCGCAGGCACATTTTTAATACCAAACAAACTTTATCAACAGAAAATTTGGGCCCTATCGTGTTTTCAACAGACAGTCGGACGGTCATAGCTAGATCGTATTAGAATTTCATAACAATCCAGGATATATATACTTTTATGAGTCTACGATGAATATTTCGGAATGACATTATCAATATACCTCTTTTCTTTTTTGATGGTGGGTATACAATAGGGAATTCAATCGAATAACCGTTAATCGGTCAAACGATTAATTTTGGCGGTTTTCAAATAACAAATAAACCGATTAATTTGTGTCGATTAACCGAATTTGGTTTGAAACATGTAAATGTAAATATTTATCCTTTCTAGCAATAGCTTTTTGAAGTTCAGCTCAAAAACTGAAACTAAAGAATTTGAAAATGAAATTTTTTCTAGAATGTTCCATGATGAACTTTGTCCTAATGAGTCAGAGGAAGACATGATAATAGACGAAACTGAAGACATTGCTGAAATTAGTGTTTTATCAGGACTCCAATGGTATAATGGAGGATTTTATATGCTTAAAAAAACAGAATACAGAACTGAGAAATGTGATAGTCTTTCTCATGCCTTACCTTCGATTTCTCCAACATCTACATTCAGTGAGAGAGTTTTTTCCAAATCAAGTTTTAATAAAACTAAAAAAAATCTTTAATAAGAATTGTATTCTTTTCTTAAAAGATTTTTCAGAAAATCTCACTAAAGTCTTTAAAAAACTCACATGTGTATATAAAAAGGACTCAAATATCATTTTTTTTTTTTGCAATTGCTTATTTTTTTTTGTTGAAATGCTTAAAATTAATATAGAAATTATTCGGTTAATCGAATAATTTAAAATTAACCGATTATTAACCGATTAAATCTAAACCCCGATTTATTATTTACTCGATTAACTGATTAAACCAGGAACTCGATTAATTGAATACCCTAGTATACAAATAATCAACTTTTAATCGAATCAAGCTTTTGAATAATGTCATTATTCTATGTTAATCTACCCTCTTTAACAGTGGGTAACACTAATTATTATCTACAATCCAAAAGCTCTACTGGTTTTAGGTACTTAATCCAACATGCTAATTTTCTACCCAGAACTTTACGCTATCAAATATGTATACATTACTACAAAAAAAAAAACATTGGTGGACATATGACAGCTGTCATTCCATATTGAATTTATAAACATTTTGCAAACTAAATATGATTTAAATGAAGAAATTTCCAATTTTGTTAAAATATTTTTTATATGTATATATGTATGCTGCTAAACCAGCAACCAAAAGTTATTCGTGCATAAATGAGTTGTGCATGTATACGAATGGATATTTTCATATGCACGTATGAGTGTGTGATTCCGCCTACACACACAAATGTATAGTAAGCTGGCACCGTTTTTAGGAGGCCAAATTATTTTAATGTGTTTACTTAAATTTAAGTTCAAATTGCATTAAATTTTTGTTTTATAGCTGACCAACAATTATGACCAAAATTAATTCTAATTCTGGATAAATGTTGAAGTACTTATAACAAAACTTGTAGCAGTGATGTTTTTTGTTCTACACTACCCAGAGAGAAAGTTTCAAACAATTGTGACAACTGTCGACTAACCACAGCGAAAGAATGGACGTAAATGATGAAGTATTTACCATATTATGTTTTTCTTGTCTTATGAATATCATAATTTGAGAACATGATGGTATCTTAAAATGATTTACTTTTGGGGATCACCCTTATGTTCATGTCTGTATATGTGTATAATTAAGAGATGATTTTTTAAACTTACCAACATAACCTCAAAACATGATACAGATGAATGTCTATAATTTCTACGAAATTACATACGTATACTCATTTAAAAATAAACCATAACAATCTATGAAATATTTGTGTAATAGTGAAATCAAAAACAACTCAGCAAAAACTTTCATTTGCAAGTAATGGGTTAAAATGCTAATACAGGGACTCTTCACTAATCACACATCATCATGATATCATCGCTACTTTCCGGGCAGTCTTGCAGAGTATCAGTAAGCCATTACTTTAATGTGACAAAAATAACTAGTTATATGTGTAGTATATAACTCAATTATTGTTAGTTACTAGAATAGTTATGATATGGATAGGACAAACACTATTAAAGTATATGACAATGGTCTTTACTATTTAGTTTTCCAACGCTATTATTTCATAACTATACATTTTTTTCTATTACATGGCTATTTGAAAACACTATAAACTTTTGATTCAAATACTACTAATTTACATTTTATAATAAATATCTGCACATGAGTGCTTCTTATGTTTAGGTCTGGGTTGTATCTTGTATGTGGCATGTTTTTTTTTTTCAAAATTTAACCTTCAAAAGTTGTTGATTTTTCATTGAAAATTCTTGGAAATAATTATCTGGCTGAAATGAATGCTACCCAGAACAGTTGCGTAAAACTATTTTTCATATAAAACTTAAAAAACAAATGGTTTTACATTTTAAATTGCTTCCATTATACCTTTTTTTTAGTAAATCATTTGTTTTAAGTTACCCGGTATCTTTGTACATCTGAAGTGTGTATTCCTGTTAATAATTAAACATAATTCAACCTAAAAAAAAAAACTTCTACAGAAAAGGATGTTTTTTAAACAGTTTGCATGCATTTACATTAGCAAGTTTTCTTGCCGCAAGTCTGAATTTTTTTTTGAGAGATGGGAAAAGGAAATACAATGCTATAAAAACAGAAATTGCTGCTAAAAATTTAAATCATTTTAAGTTAGGAAAAGTGTATTTTCAGTAATTTTTCTTTATTATTATTTCTTGTATGGGAAACCACACAAAATAAAAATTTTTTAATAAATTTTTAAGCGATATTTATTATCTTCTTGTCATATCATGCGGCATTAATTTAGCACAGAAATTAAATTAATTTATTCAACTACATTATGCCGAGATATTGTAAAAATGGCGTTGTTTATCCTCGTGTGTGGTTTTCCACATATATGTAATTTCTATATATTTTTGACAACAAATATACTGTTTCTGCCAAAAAAAAGAAAAGTGTATTTTATAAGGACTGAGATCGTAAAATTCTTAACACACGTTTTTCATTTAAACTTTTAACCCAAAAATTATTTGATTTTTTTTTTTTTTTTTTTTTTTTTGATCAAGTTACCTTCGTAAATCAGGTCAGTTATTATGTTTAATGCCAATTATATTCATTTGTTGTTAATCTGATTAAAATGAGTGACCAGAAAAAAGTGCGTACTAAAATTATTAAATATTTTCAACAAAACCCAACTTGGTCCTACAAAAAGTTGACCAAACAATCAAAGGTCTGCTATCAAACTTTTTCCAATGTTATTAAACAGTACTGGGCGAACTTGTCCGTTGATAGAAAACCTGGTTCAAGTAGAAGGAATGGTCCACATGATGTTTCTAAAGCCAAAAAAATAGAAAGCATTTTCAAAAGAGCACCCAACACCTCCGATAGGAAGGAATGTTTACAAAAAGGATGTTTCCATTCATAAGACTTCTTAATGTGTTCACTTATTTTTGGCCTGATTTGACATCTGTCACTATGGTAAGAAAGGTCTTGAGTGGTACAAGAACAATAATGTGGTATTTGTACCAAGAGAGGCAATTTCTCCAAACTGCCTGGAGCTGAGTCCAGTGGAGAGATATTGGAATCTTGTTAAAAGAGAATTGAAGAGCACAAAAAAGTGTTCAAAAGTGTGGTAGGTTTTAAACGGAGATGGACAACCTGTTCGAACAAAGTGACATAAAGCACTATAAAAAACATAATGGAAGGGCTTTCAAAAAAAAGGTTAAAAATTTCATCATTAGTGATTGGAATTATAAAACTTTTTTTTTTGTAAATTGTTACAATAATTTCAATTAAATAAAACATATATATGTTAAAAATTGTTTGATCTCAGTCCTTAAGAGCACCTACTCGTAACCGAAATTTTTGTGTAAAATATCTTGAAGATCAACGCATTTTGACCATCATGATTTTGACTACAAAAATAGTATGTTGCTAGTGTAAAATACAGGTATACAATATGTGTGGAAAGCAACACATAAGGCTAACCAACATTTTTGTTTTTTGTCAGGTGACATGCGGACCACACTTTTTGAAACGATACCACAAACGTTTAAAAAATGTACGTGGGAAGCATCAGATTTCATACCTGTTCCTTTAAACAAATATCTTACATTTCATACATTTCGTCTCCATTTATGAGCCCACAAATTTCCATTAAGTACTAAACAAACTTTAATATTCATTTATAAAAACTTGATATTTAATTACTCAAAATTTAGTAGAATATATTAGAATAATGCATTTTTGAGCACATGAGTGCATGGTTAAAAATTATGAATATTTTTATTATTTTTATTGGACGAATATTTGCATTTCAACAGAAAAGTACACTGGGACCGAAAACAAATATTAGATTTGACTAATATAATGTATTTGCAGCTAATCTTCATTTTTATCATGAGAAAAATAGCCTGAAAACTGAAAATAACTTTTTTTAAATATCTTTGCATCTTTTAAATATATTTCTCTAATGTCGCGTTCTTGTGCCTAATTCATCATTTTTTATTAATACTCTGCGATCGTTAAATTTTAATTAAAATCAGAATTTACAGACCTTTATTAAAACAAGTTATTGTCTATTTTATTTTGATTTTCTAATTGTGTCGCAATCGCTATCACAGCTGTTTTTTTAACAAACTAAATGTTAATACAAAGTTTTTGGCAGTTAATATATTTCTGATTGGAAATTACTTCAACTAATCCTATGTATAAATGTCGGTGCTAAATAATACTTAAGGTTTTAAAAGACACACATGCAAATACATATCATTGGCTTAATGTGGAAACCTGTTAAATCCATTTCTAAAAATTTTACTAACATTTTTAATATGTTGTTTTAAACGTTTTTGTAATTTGTTAATGCAATTTTATTACTTATTTGGTATGATAAGTAATAAAATTGTAAATTAGAATAAGTAAGTTGTTGACATATATTTCCTTTTTTTGAAACTTAGCTCATTTTATATTACTTTTTTTTTATTTGTTTTAGTGGACTAAAACTTTTTATTATAAAATGTTTTCTTTATTTAGATCTTTTTGATTTTTAATTTAAAGACTCTATTGTCGCTAAATTTGCTCATAAAAGGCAAATGATAATAAATTGTAAAATTATCTTATATTTCAATACAAAATTTATGAATTACAAGTTTGACGCTATCATGACTTAATAAGGTGGTTGTGATCAACTTCCTTTGACAGAGACAATAATTGTGCAATTTCAAAAAATAAAAATAAATGGACTTAGCATGTTTCTATACCACAGTATAAGAATCGGAAAATTGAATAAACGTTTTTTAAGCAAACAGTGCTTTAAATCTAAATAAAAAAGTGGATTTAGCACGTTTGCACACTAAGCTAGCGATATTTAAAATAACAATTTTCTAACAGAAAGTCACATTATTATACTTTAGTTAAATAAAAATCGCTTTTAAAAATGATGTTTCAATTTGCATAGTTCCATGTTTATACATATCTAATATGTTTTAAACAAGAAAACAGAAAAACGTAACGTAAACAAGAAAATACGTCTTTAAGATTTCTTTATTTTCTCACTTTAAAGGCATACGAATGTCGCATTCTTGATAGTGAAATAGTGGAATTTCTCAAATGTTTCATGTTTAAATTCATTTTATTTTGAACAAAGAAACAGATAAACCTACTTTTTGCACTAAATATTTTTGGGTCAATGTAATATCTACAAGTACATTCATATAATGTGAGGCGTGTAAAAAAATAAGCATTTTATATATTTAACTTAAAAAAACTAATAAAATACATAACATTAAGATATATATATATGTTATCAATAGCCCACAACTTATTCGCAATAAGCAATACATACCTAAAACTTCAAGCACTTGAACAGTTTCTTGGAAATAGACTTGAATGCAAGTATAATTATGGTTAAAACTTGAAAAATATTAAAAAAAAAATAAAATTTTAAAAAATAAAATATTTAACAAAAAACCTGTGGCTTTAATTCATGTTTACTTTTTACTGGAGAATTCTATTGATATAAAGTGTAATAAAACTACAACTTAATTGCTTGGCACTGGTTTTAAGGCTGGAATTACACTTGCTTTCAACTTGAATTGCAGCAAAAATGCCTATTGCGGTTCATTTTGAAGACACTCATTTTTGTTAGATGCAGTTGTTAAAGGTTAAAACTTTCAATTAAAATCTAGAAAATAAAAGCAATGATTTGAACAAAACTAACACACAAAACCTGCTTCAATGTGGGAAATCTTCTGTATGGGTGAGGTAAGGCGCTAAGTTTGATCAGCACTTAACATCTCCCCATGAATCAGTAAATGTTAAAAAAAAAATCTCGTGTTTCAAAAGCATTGGAAAAAAAGAAACAATTTTGATGCATTTTTTCTATTACACTGATACAAATAATGGTCGGGGGAATTTGGAATAACTCCAATATTTTCCAACTGCTTTTTCTGTTGTATATTTAAAAATATTATTTAGTACAGATATAAAAAATTTTAATATACAAGAATAAACAGAAAAACGTTAAAGGGGTGGAACCAAAAATAAAGTCAGTTAAGAGCCACCATTTTAAATACGAAAACAAACATACTGTTTTTATGCAAATATTGTAAGGTTGAAATAACCAAGCAAACAAGTGATAAATTAAATAAACAAATTTACATTACAATAGCGGAAATCACTCTTTATTGCAAACTACCCCTGCAAACAACAAAATACAATATTTGCAACATATGCAAGGTTTTCAGGGTAGTTTGCAGCAAAGAGTGATTTCCGCTAAGCAAATTTGTTGTTTTTCAATTACATGTTAAAGTAATTAAAGTAATTTTTGCAGTTTTTTGCAGAGTTCTTAAAGCTTAATATCCTATGATTATAAAACCCTAATAAAATTTTAACATTTTAATAATTAATTCCATGTTGTTTGGCAACATTCAACAAATAATCTGCTGGGTTATTTTTAGTTACAACTTGCTGCACTTAATTTTAAAATCAGTAACTTTCAGAAACAAACACAAAAGCCTTTTCTTTTTGCTCGCAGCTCGAAGCAATTAAAACCAACTTGTGCAAATATGTACACAACACACACACACACTCGTACACAAATACAGACTCACTCACACATGCATACAAATATAACGCCCCAGTAAGAAGCAGCTTTAATATGATATTTACTTTTGTTTAAAAACGTCAGGATACAAAAAAGAGCGACCAGATATAAAAACAGGAAATTAAATATATCTCTTACGTTGGGGGGAAGCGCATAATAAAAACAAGTAAGAAAGTATGGTCGGTCAAGTCCGACCATATAATACCCTACACTAAGTAAATGAACAAAAACATTTTTCTTTCAAAATTTCAATAATTTATATTCGTGAGTGATTATCAGAAGTGGGCCTTATATGGGAACTATGACAAATTATGGACCGATCACCATGAAATTTGGTCATGTGATTAATGTCTATATGAAAGTTATTTATGTTGCATTTTATGTATATACCAACATTTTTAGGAGATTTATGCTCTTTAAAGTGATTATCGGAAGTAGGCCTTATATAGGAAATATGACTAATTATGGACCGATCATAAAAAAATTTGGTGACATGAATTCAGTAAATATAAAACTTATTTGGAGAAAAATTTGTGTAGATACCTATATAAATTAAACATTTATGACCGATAAAGTCCAATTTCGGAAGGACATTTGTATGGGGGCTAGGTGAAATAATGGACCGATTTCAGCCAGTTTCAATAGGCTGCGTCCTTGGGCCAAACAAATTATATGTACCAAACTTGATCGAAATATCTCCAAAATTGCGACCTGTACTCTGCGCACAAGGTTTACATGGACAGCCAGACGGACGGACGGACATCGTTTAATCGACTCAGATCGGTCGATCGGTATACTTTAAGGTGGGTGTTAGACTAATATTTTTCGGCGTTACAAACATCTGCACAAATCCATTATACCCTCCCCACTATGGTGATGTAGGGTATCAAAAGACAAGGATACGAAATGTGTATAGAATAGCAACGAATACATATGCTTAGACATGGAATCAGATTTATTTTTAATAGGATTATGTTAATGAGAGGAAAGTATGATTAGTAGAAGATAAAATGTACATGTATGTGGTCACCTTTCGTCTGGAGTTGGTATCTGTTGCACGAACAATAATTGCTAATGAAAAGCTTTCATTCATTATGCAGAAACTTTTGGTTTTGCTTTGCTTCTGAGATAAACTTGATTAAAATTCAAGCTTCTCGTTTAATGAATATTTTGGAAAATACCCCTACTACGCAAACGAGTTGCAAAATTGAGACCAGAAGGCAAATGTTGCTTAAATTATGAAGAATAATGAGTAATCAAAAATTACCGCATGAAATCAACAGGATTTTAAAACATAACTCTATTTAAATTTTTTAAATTTTGCCATATCCTTCAACATGCTAGTTATGGGTATATAAAGGGCATTCTTAAATGTATGCAAGATTTGAGTTACCAACTAGAAAAAGCATTATACGAGATAACAAATTTTCTAAAATAATGAAAGTTTGTCCCCAACAGTTGGAGGAAAATAGTCTTAAGCGATAAAGTTTTGTTAATCGTCAAAATTGCAGCACTTCAGAGAACCCACATGTGATTGTCGAAAAATAAATGCATCCACAACGTTTCAATATTGTTGCAGTTTTTGGATCGGGCCGTACCTCTTAGAAAATGAGCTTCATCAATTAGTTAATATTAGCGGTTCTCGATATTGGGTGTACGACCTAAAAATGCAGGATTTTTTTAAAATTTTTAGCTTTTATTTCGAAACATTTGTACAATATTGTTACGTTTTTACCTTTTAAAAACGGGGTTTTATTTCCTTTAAATAAACCCGTTACTTTTGATTTCAAATAAAAGCCGTTTTAGTAGTTAAAAATTGTAACAACTCTTTATTTATTTAAAAAGTACAACAACAACAGTCTAAATAGTCACTCAGTGTCTTTATACAAACTCAAATGTACACGACAGTTGATGTTAACTCTACCAGCGCCAATGATCAACTCTACTCACGACTGCAGCCTCTGCCACTATTTATACACGCGAGATTGTTCTTAACGGTCAACTAGTATGTTTGGATGTCAACGTTAGCTGCTTATACATTTAGTGTTGCCATACTTAAAACAATGCTTGTAACCGCATGCCATCTACACTGTTGATAAGTACAAGCCTCCACTAATGGAAGTGTTCATTACCATGATCAATGTTGCAGGCAGTCGTTACAGACCGTTAAATTCAAATCGCTATTGCATATTCGTAACAATATAAATTTATTCAAAGTATTGGCCATTGTTAGCTATGACATTTTCCCATCTTACTGGCAACATCCATATGTCCGAGGCCAAGAACGAATCAAGCCAATATGTGATACTCTGTTCCAAAGTGAAACGTATCCCAGAGAGAGCGTTTTGCTTCGATAGAAACACATTGTAGTTGAACGGGGCAAGGGTGTACTTTAAGGCGGGTAGGGCTAACCACTTATTTCTAAATAATTTTTAACTGGTATTGCTGAGCGTTGTCATGATAGAATATTACGGTTTCATGTCTGGTCGCATATTCTGGCCGTTTTTCGCAAATGCTCGCTTCAAACTAATCAGTTGCGTTTGGTGCAGGTTTAATGTGATGTTCTGGTCAGATTTCATCAGCTCATAATAGATAGAACCCTTTTGCTGACACCAAATACAGAGCATTACCTTAGCGCCATGCATATATGGCTTTGGTGTCATTTTAGCTGGTTGGCCGGACTTTACATATGATCTCTTACGCTTAGTGTTATCGTAATTTAGATCGCAAGTAATGATTCGGTACAAAAATGATTTTCTTTTATAACATCAAGCTTAATGTTGGACTTGCAAAATCGTCTTTCAAGGTCTCTCATCTTGAATTCGAATGGTACACAATTTGTCTGCCTTTGGATGAATCCTGCTGTTTGATAACGTTTTGAATTTGCTGATTACGTAGCTCCCAATGATTTTGCAAGCTCTTCTTGAGTTAGAGAACTATCTTCATGGAATAATACCTCCAATTCTTGGTCTTCAAACTTCTTTGGCTAGCCTGGGAGATCTTTGTCTTCTCTATCAAAATCACCACTTCTAAACCGCACAAACCACCATGTTAAAACCGATTAAGCACATTCACCATAAGCTTTGGTGAGTAATCGGTATGCTTCAGCACAAAGCAAAACTTCTCGCATATGATGCATCGTTGGAACAAAGTTCGGCAAAAAAAACTTTGTTGTTTATGCCATACTGTTCAATTACTAAATGAGAATAAATGACAAATATGTACCCTTCAAAATGATACAACATGTATTATAGATCCAGCTTTTCTAAGTCATAAATTTTTTAAGTAAATATTGGATAATTTTTCAGTTTAGTGTCATTTCGATTACTGATATCAAAGACGCTGGTCCATCACCTTTTGGCAGCAACTTTAGCTACAAAAAAGGCTTCAAATCAAATATCAGAGTTAAAACGATAAAAATAAAAAATAAATCTTATAGGAAATTGTGTCTAAAAATACAAAATAAGTCCGAAAACAGTACCTACAAGTCGCCAACGCACTTCAATAAAAATTTGTGAAAATTGACTTATAACGTTTGCACACTAAGCTAACGATATAGTAAATCACTTGATTTATTTCATGTAAAATGCAAATCATACAGTTTTTCAGTTGCTTGCAATTTTATAAATACTAAAGGAACAAATTTACTAAGAATTTATCAAATATTAAAAAATAAACTAAATGTCTGCTGTAATATGTAATATGTATCTCTACAAAACCAAAAATAAAATTTTCAATTCATGCGAATCTTATAAATAAAATATCTGTATATATGAATCTACATAGTTGCAGTAAGTGCATGAATTGTTGTCAATGAATTACATTGATGCACGCTCAATTGACAACAGTGCACAGTTGAAGGGTTTTTATATTGAAATTTCACTTGAATTGCAAAATAGTACAATTGCTTTATAATATAGATTTTATTTTATTAAACTATTTTCCATGTTTGGGGGGTGGAAATTTGTCTATAAGTCATGAATAGAGCAAATAAGGGAAAATGTTTAAAAATAAATAACAAACTCTTTTATACATATCAGCATCGGTAGTATTGGATGATATGTGTGTAAATGTAGGCTACTTAATTCATTAAACCCTTATGTGTGTGACAAAAAAAAAACACCTTTAGGGTGATATATATAATATAAAATGATTTACCACTCCCTCCCAAGTCGAGGCATAAATTTATCCATTATAAAAAATAAATATAACAAAAAGTTAGGAGCTCTCTGAAAGTTTCAAGCGCTTAGGAATTCAGCATACATAGAAAATTGCAATTAAATTACAAAAAGTTACCCGGGTACCCTGTCACACACATGAGGGTTAAAAACAAACCCGATTAAAAACTGATAAATAAACAAGTTTTCTAAAAGATCTGTGAAACATCTTGAACGTCTAGATGCGGTCGTGGTTATATGCTCATATATCTGCTATTTGTGAATAAATTTGCTATGAATACAGAAACATTCAAATTTAAGGGTCTCCACCCATCTTGTGTAACCAACCTATCGAATTAACGAAGGAGTAGGTCATTATCGAATCAATAGTTGAGAGTATTATCAGAGAGAGGTCGGTGATCGAAAAGTTTATATTTTAAGTAGCCGAAAACTGGTCAGTGCCTAAGGTGCTCCATTAACTCATGTTCCTCGTTGTTACAGCTTCTGCAAAAGTCATTGTACCACAGTTATATAGTTACACCAAGACCTCAATGACCAATTGAAGCCTCGACAGATTACCTCAAATAATGATTTCAGCTTTATTTTCTAATTTGTTTCTAGTTTCTATACAAGTGGATTTTTTCTTCATTGTTTTATTGTCAATGATATAAAGCCTCCGTTTCATTAACAGCTTACCCTTATGGAGAGATAAACCTATGTGGCCAGTTGTTACAGCTTCTGCAAAAACATTGTACGACAGTTGTACAGATATACCAAGATGTTAGTGGCCAATTGGAGTTTCGAAAGATTAACCACCACAATTCATGTTATTTGTGTATATGGATATATAGCATCCGTTTCATTAACTGCTTACCCTAATGAAGTGATAAAACTACTGTTCTCACCTCCAGTATGTTTCCGGCCTTCGTAAGCCCATCTGCCACATTAATTGTGACCATGCACCTACACGCAGAAAAAAAATATAGTTGTGCATGTTTACTGTAACCATTTCAACATTTTTAACAATATTATAGTTACAGTAAATGTTTATATGATTGTGGTAACAATAGTATGGTTAATTTACGATTCACATGATTGTATCAAACATATATATGGTTACAGTAAACAAATATATGTTTGTGACAACCATTTTACATAAATACACATTGATCGGAAACTCTCCTATCAAAGACCTAACTCAGTTGCAAAAATCTATGTGGTGAGAATGTATTAGTAAAAAAACTATGTGAAAACATAAACAACACTCGTATGTGAGTAATATTTTTGTTTGAGTTTTTCCTAGTTTTAATTTTTACAATATTAAATCGGTCGTATTGTCATAATGTCGTAATATATCACTACACGGCGGCTCGGCTTAACCGCCTCCTAGGCATTCGACGTTGAACTCTGCTGATTGGTTACGATAACACAATAAACATAGCATAGAAAGTAGTATTCTTTTAGGACATTTTTTGCTTGAAAAGCAATGAAAACCATTGTGAAATCTCAGGACATTATGACAATATGACATGATAAGATAACCTTGTGAATTGACCAAATATTATCCGATTTTTACTATATAGATTTTAGAGTATATTTAAACGTTTTTCTTTTCATTTAGTAAATTGTATTTTCCACTAATATAACATGTCAAATAAATTTTAGCAAAGCCAACTAGTAAGTTTACTATTTCTTGTTGTTCATTATTACTAATATTTCAAGTCTTCATCTGAAATAAAAAAAATCCTTACTAATATATTAGGACGACACCAATTTCATTGAAGTTAACTGTTAATCTAAAATTAATGTTTAGTGTGAATATTTCAAAGAACTGTTCTCAAAATGTTCGCGAAACTTTTCAAAGTATTTGATTAATATGAATATTGCATACGCAACACTGATTGTGTCTTCGCTTAATGTGTCTTAGCTAAATCTCTTCGGGGGCATTCACTAGCTCAACTATTTCTTGTATACTTTAAATAACAGCCATCACTAATCAGGTTATATATATAAGCTTGTCATTCCGTTTGTACTATCCAAATTTTTTATTTGGTAACCCATAAAGTATATACAAGGTGGCGCAAAAGTAATCCTTCTATCAGAAAATGCTATAAATTTTGCGATTGGCCTCTAATGTCAGTTCTGTTTTGACATTTGTGTAGTAAACACATGCGAAATACACGTTAATAAACAATGTTACGCTACACTGCTCCAGAACGCGGAATATTGCTGACTATTTATTTGACCAATAATCGGTCGGTGACTTTGACACAACGTGAATTTCGTCGCAGATTTCCTGGCCGTCCAACGCCTACTGGTGAAACACTGCGACGTTTAGCCGCTCGCCTCGAAGAGACTGGCACAACACGAGATGCTGCCAGGCGTGGCAAACCCCGGAGTAGCCGTTCTGCAGAGAATATTGCTGCTGTAGCCGAGGATGTCATGGAAGCGCTGTTGAAATCGACCAGACGACGTGCCACGCAAATGGGTATCAGTCGACGGTCTTTACAGCGAATTTTGGTACAAGATTTGAAGATGTTTCCGTAAAAAGTCCAGACGGTGCATCAGCTGTTAGCTGCTGACCGCCAATCGCGTCTTACATACGCTCAAGCCATCCTTAATCACCACCAAGAGGAAGATGATTTTTCATCAAAAATAATCATGAGTGATGAGGCCCATTTCCATCTTAGCGGGTATGTAAATAAGCAAAATTTACGCTTCTGGGGCACTGAAAATCCGCGTGTAACCCACGAAGAGCCATTACACCCGCTCAAAGTCACTGTATGGTGTGCTGTTTTCGCTGGAGGAGTCATCGGACTTTTTTTCTTCGAAGACGTCGCGGGCCAAACGGTTACTGTGAATGGTGAGCAATGATCAACGAGTTCTTATTGCCGCAACTTGATGAATTGGGATTGGAAAACATGTGGTTCCAACAGGACGGTGCAACGGCACACACTGCACGTGCCACAACCGATATGCTGAAGGATGCATTTCCCGGGACCGCTCCAGACTTCTTTTTGAAGTCGCGGGTTTATGTCAACAAGCCTCAGACTCTTGCAGCTCTTAAAGACAATATTCGTCATGAATGTGAGGACCTATCGCCGGAAGTTTTTGCCAAACTGATGGAAAATGACATAGAAAGAGCTCAAATGACAATCAACTGTGGCGGCGGCCATTTGCATGAAAATAATCCACAAGAAGAATCAAAGTTTTTCATTTTTTTTTTTTTTAATTACAGCCAAAAAACATCGGAATTTTACTTTTGCGCCACCTTGTATATTCTGGATCATTCTCAATACAGCCATGTCCGTCTACCCGCCGCTCTGTTGAAATCAATCACTTTTAAACATGATTGATAGTCAATATATCCGCTATAGTCCAACTTAAATTGCAATTTAAAATCGAGTAAATCTTCCAATAAATGGGTGAGATATAAGAAAAAAACACGACTACCTCAATTTATTTTTACTATGTACGTAGAAGGAGAGACGTACATATTTCGAACTTGTGATTTTACTTACCATTTAGGGTGACAACTAGTTACATAACGTGACTAGTGACAATGAGACACTCTGCTAGCTGATCCAAATTAGTCAATGCATTGGATTTACATACCGGTTACACAGAGTCAGTTACCTTACTAGCCTAACTAATTGGTTACTTGGTCAGCTACATAACTAGTAAGCAGAAGCTAATTAACCTCAAATAGTCAGTTAAAAAGACATCGCATAGACAGTCCAATAACCGATTGCTTGTAAACAAACCTCCCTCCGACAACTCTCCAATAGATTACATTTGGTGGATAAAATAACTACTTTTAAAGTCACTACACTCTACATTATTTAGAGATACCAAAGTGACAATTGACTTCAAACTAGGTTACATGGGATGTCAGTATACTTAAACAAACAAAGTATAATAAACTGTATGAGAATAATATCAATACTATTTGTATAAAACCACATTGTACGAATTACTCACAAAAAAGTGAAGTCCAAAATAAACGTTTAAAGTGACTACACTGTACATTACTTAGGGACACTTAAGAGACTATTGACTTCGCACTAGATTACCTGGGATGTATAAGCACCAATTGATTTCTCTCTGTACTACAAAGAGAACATAGTGGGACAAGTGATCAGATATTAGACAAAACGTCAAAATTATTTCGAATATTCGAGTAAGAAAACACTTAAAATATAATCTTAAAGTTTTGGTATAACTAATTGTTTTGTACCTGAAATGTATATTAAAGTCATGTTAAATAATCTACAGCCAATTTTTTGTTTCTACAAATGGGACTATCCTTTTATATTTTCAATCGATGTATACGATTGCGAGTTGTGTGGTAGATATAACTAGTAGATATTAAAAGTAACTTGTCACAACTCATGTTCTAGTATGTCACAAAAACTATTGAGTTGTTACAGCAACCACTTAACAGTATTGCAACAATTTTTATTTTCCAATTTTATCTCTTTCATTTTTATTCATTTTCCAATTCCACTTCGAGTTTGTTAATGTATCTACATATAAAATATAACTGACATTTCAACTTTCAAACGAGCACATTCTTATATGCAGTTGAAATTTTATATTTTGCTTCAATTTTTTGAGGAAATTTAAGTTGAAAAAAAAACACAGAATTTTAAACTGTATACAGGATGTTTGGATAAGAATGCATTTATATGAATAAATGTGAAGTTTGTTTGTTTGCATTTACCAATGAAAAAATAACAAAAAGTTTATAAAAATGTTCATATTGTATTTTTTTTTTTTTTGTGAATACTTATTTATTATCCTTCCAATACACAAGGAGAAAAGCTGCGAGCAACAAGCAAATTTGATAAGTAATCATGGGATAAAAAAGAAAAATCTTTATTTTTAAATTGTTTTTATTCTTCAATATTAGCATCTTTAATAATAATACACTGATTCTTCAATTATCCTGTTTGCATTGTATAAAATAACAATCACATTGTTAGTTTAAACAAGAAAAACTTCGACTTTCCCTTATATTGTTTGGATTGATGATCACTTTAGTTGGGTCTCACCTGTTTACCGCCACTTTGAAGACTTTTTGTGGATCTACTATACTATAGTAGGTTTATAATTCAGCGTAAAAATTCTGTTGCGTTAAATAAAGTTCACATTCCAGTTGTTGATCAATTGTTAAAGAATGCAGCAACCAAATTGCAGAATAAATTTTGGCATTGGTGTACAGTGGAACCCTAAAATAAAGCAACCCTATAATAAAGCAACTCAATTCTTTCAACATTTCAAGAAACTAAATCAATTTTTAATATAATATCTTATCTCAAAGAATATATTTGCCTGGGTTTTACCAACATTTCGAGGGAGCACTGTAATTTGTAAAAACCATTAAAAGGAAAGCAAATAAAAACAGCACGTACAGAGAGACAACAATTTAATGCAAATATTTGTTATGAAAAAACAAACACAAATAAAAGAGACTGGTCCTTTTCAGACAATGAATTATTTAAATGTCGTATTCCTTTATATTCATTTGTTGTTTTTAATTTCGAAACTTAAAGCTTTTTTCTATGAAACTATAAGTTTAATTATAAAGTCCATGTTTATATATATTATACAAAAATATAGTTAGATTCATTATTTTCCACATTTATGAACACCTTTTGTTTCCAATTAGTGTCAAAACACTTGATTGCTGCCTAGCTATGTATTTTCATTCAAAATAAATTTGCTTAAATAAACAATTAGGTAAGGTTATGGTCACGTGATACGCTTGAATGTGACTTCTATTAGAAATGGTTAAGAACGCGACATTTGAACGTAGTTGAAGTGAAAAACAAAATACAAGGTGGCGCAAAAGTAATCCTCCTATCAGAAAATGCTATAAATTTTGCCGATTATTGGTCAAATAAATAGTCAGCAATATTCCGCGTTCTGGAGCAGTGTAGCATAACATTGTTTATTAACGTGTATTTCGCATGTGTTTACTACACAAATGTCAAAACAGAACTGACATTAGGGGCCAATCGCAAAATTTATAGCATTTTCTGATAGGAGGATTACTTTTGCGCCACCTTGTATAAATCTCAAATAAGTTTTTTTCATGCTTCCAGTTTTTGATAGCATTTTAGTGGCACTACACACAAAAAAAGAATCGATGCTATATTAACTAAACTTAAATAGTTAATTTCTTTTTAGCTATACATTTTTGTGTGTGTATGTTTAGTGTGTTGTTCTATCCAATATATCTTGCCATAAACATGGGATCAAGTACGCTACAATAAATAGATCTTGTTTTCGATAACATGTAAAAAGCTGCGAATTGGAACATTATAATAAGAGCTTCAAACTAATTAATTCAATTTAAGCTTAATTTACTAAAATCTTAATTCGACATTAAAAAGTTTATGTCATTCATTTTATACAATCCATTCAACATATCTTATTAAGCTATTTTGTAATGGATTTATATTAAAGAAAACTTGAATGCTTCAATAATTAATTAATTCTATAAAGAATGGATTCTTAAATTCAATACATTTGGAATACTAAGAAATTAAGACAACAAATTAATTCGTGCTGAATGGTTTAATGGAATTGGTAATTTAATTTGGAAAATTGAAATTGATAATAATACTGTCGCTTTCTGTTGATAGTTGTCCTGTTTAAATATTTGTATTCATTTTTATACCCTTCGCCATGATTGGCAAGAATATATATAAACTTGTCATTCCGTTTGTAATTTCTACATTTTTCATTTCCGACCCCATGTAGTATATGGATCGTTATAGACAGCGGAGTCGATATAGCCATGTCTGTCCGTCTGTATGTTGAAATCAACTTTCCGTAGCCTCCAAATAAATTTCGTACATGATTTATATATACATCAACATATCCGCACACATCAATATATCCGGTTCGGTTACTATGTAAAATCGAGAAAATCGGTCCACAAATGGCTGAGAACAACCACGATTTTTGTCCTATTATATGTGGATTACTAAGTCATTAATATAGTCGATATGCATATCTAATGATAGATATTTTAAAGACCTTTGCAACGACGTATATAACGGCATAGTAAGTCGGACCTACAATGGGTAAAAATGGGGAAAAATATTTGTTAACCCAAATTTATTTCACCAATAAAAATTTTTATAGTCAATATGGATATCTAATGATAGATATTTCAAAGACCTTTGCAATGACTTATATAACGGCATAGTAAGTCGGACCTACAATGGGTCAAAATCGGGGAAAAATATTTTTTAACCCAAATTTTTTTTCACCAATAAAAATTTTTTTGTCATAAAATTTTTTCAAATACATTAAAAAAAAAAAAATTAATAAAGAAATTTTGAAAAAAAAAAAAATTTTTTTTTACAAAAAAAATTAAAAAAAAAAAATTTAAATTTTATTTACCTAAAAATATTTAAAATGTTTATTTTAAAGTATAATTTTGTGAAGGTTATATAAGATTCAGCACAGCCGAACATAGCTTTCTTACTTATTTTTACTAACATATTTTCCCGTCTCGTTTGTAATAAAAGTTCCAGAATTTTTAACTCAAAATTACATTAACTGTCAAAATCATTTATATATTGGTTGAAAATTCCTTTTATATATTAATTCAATAACTTTAACTCTTTAATAAGTCTACAGTAATGCATTTTCTGCCTTCTTTACAGCTTTTCCCAATGTTTAACTGCAGGTAGCAATTCTATATTTTTCTTTAGCATAATAATAGCAAACGCTACAAAATTTGAAAGTCAGTGTTTTTAGTCAAAGCTAATAAATATTAATATGGTTTTAAATTGTCTGTCTCTAGTATAGAACGATAGCAGAGTACTAATAACAAATTATGATTTAGGTGATTTAGGTACCTTGTAACTAACACTAGCGACCGCTACACTCTTTGACATTAATTTTTTATTCAAAATCAATAAATTTTCACATGAATTTAGTTTAGAACGATCGCAGATGATTTAGGTACAAGAACGCGACAGTACACAGCCCTTCTTATACCTTATTCTAGAAAACTATGGAAAGTGGCTCTCATTTCCAAGATTTAATAAACCAAAATAGAATGAACCCATAGATAATCATAAAAAGAAGTGCAGTGATTTCAACCACAATTTCAAGATACCTTGGGAGATATGGAATTTAGATTTTTCTATATATTCCCATACAAATATCAACAAAATGCTCTTCATTTTCCATATTATGATTTTTTATTGTTACTTGAAAAGTTATCAAACCATGTATCTTAATGTCTTCGAATTTTGAGCTGAATCTTTTTGTTGTTTCGATCGTCATTTTATTTGTGCGCTGACCATTCGATTTTTCACTTCCTATACACCTGCATTGTATCATAGGTATGTGTTATTGTTGTTGTACCAGCGTGAACAATTTTACAATATTTAATCTGGAGGTTCAGCAAGACCAAGCCCAAGAAATTGTACTACTTCCACTGGACGTAGTGAAATAAGGTTGGCAGAACAGTTGAATGTATGGAGGGTGTCATGGAGATCCTGATCACATGCCAGCACGGTCTATGCGAGACCAGAAGGCATTAAGCCTGTTGCGAGAACGACTCTTGTTTTACGCTGAAGAATCTCCTCGACATCTGCTATTGGTGGTGGGCGACCTCCAAGTATGACATTCATGCGGTATCCTGGTACCGCGGAATTGATGGCATTTCTATGAATGTGGTTCAAAGCTGTCGTATATGAGCTGCGATCAAATGGATCCTGCACATACCTATGTATGCTCTCCTCGTATTTTCTAAGGACCTGTCTGACATGCCTCGGGGGAGACTCTCTTATTGTACAATGACCCATAAAAAACCATTGGAAGCATTACACCGTACAATGCAAGACCTACGTCGTTTTTTTGGTGATGCATTGATATTATTGTTAGGTGATTTGCGTCAAACATTGCACGTGATTCCACGATCGACACGGCAGAAGAGATCAATAGATGCTTGAAATCTTCTGGAATTTTCATTATTTTTAGTGCAAAATGTAGTTTTATAGGTGACAAAACAAAAAAGTTAAGTTAAACAACGATTCCTTTTCAACCACCTTAAAGGCAAAATATCGTTTGCCTGGTCAGCTACACAGAGAAAATAGATTCGTAATAGCAACCAAATTTGCTGCCAATCGAATGATTCGGTAGCACACATAGAATTTTTCGGTTCTAGTAACAGAAAATCAGTGGATAAAGAAGAATTTTGGCTGAAGCAACCAAACTTTCGTAACCCTTCTAAAATTTTGTAGCCACAACTATAAAATTCAGTTACTAAGGCAGAATCATTCTATTGGCAACAAATTCGGTTGCTATTATGAATCTGTTTTCTCTGTGTAGTAAATACATAAATTTAAAACCAACCAATTAACATGAAGTCTATTACATTTCCATAAACTGTAATCTAAACCTAACACTACCTTCTTAGTAAGTAATTTATAGAAAGAGCCAAAAAAAAAATAGGAACTCGTGTTCAAAGTGAAAAGCAGGTGACTGCTTTACTCATTACATTTGAAATACATTTAAGTATTTACGGTTTTCACAAATGTTCTCTATACAGCTGCGTAAAAAAAAGCAAACAGTTCTTTATAACTTTATAACTTAAGTAAAAGTTAATATTATTCAAATAGACATTCAGTCTGACATTAATAAAAACACAAGTTATAAATGTGTCATATTATTTAATAAAAATTTTCATATTCACATTTTTCACAATTGTACAACTACGATATAATTTATGACAAGGAATTAATTTCATTTATAAGGTTGAGAGTTATTAAAGTCATTTATTATTAATGGTAATGTTTATATAATATGAATTCATATGTATACATAAACACTTATGTGTGTCTTTATTTTTTTAAATATGTGACATCTTAAATCATACTAAGCTTTCATATTATTTACAAATTTTTTTTTATAGATTGTGATGTGTTTTCAGAACAGGTTCTTTTACATAATAACGTTTAAATTATCTATTTACATATATTCACCAAAAAATCCTAAAAGATTAACTTTAAAAGCATGATTTCATATTATACATATAGTAACAGCGAGTTGCCGAGGAGTCAACTCGCTTCTAGAGTTAACATCAATTGTATTACCAGTGTATTCTTATAAATTATAAAGTGTAAATTTAATTAAATGTACTAGAGTTGTTACAATTTTTAAACTACTGCTCGCTTTAATTGCAGTTGAAAGAATACGATTTATTTAAAGAAAATAAATCACCATTTTTAAAAGGTAAAAACATAACAATATGTATTTCTATACAATAATATTAATTTCAACTACCAATTTTGGCAAATTCTGACTCGAATTTTTCATTGAATTTTTTTGCACATGGCTAGGTTTATGTCATGGAGTCTTATCATATTTAGAAAAAACTTAGAAATGTGATTTATAAACCTCCAAGCTACACTTGCTCAATGGCCAATAAATAATAATTCAAATAAATTTTTAATAACACAATTTTAATTACACTTGTGACATTTTTCAGCGGCCTCAAATTGCCACTTAATTAATGTTTGTTATGGCAAGAAGTTATTGTTGAACATAAAAAAACGAAAAATGAGCCTTTAGAGCATAATTACATTGTTTTACAGGATAAAATACATATACATTTGGGTGGCTCCGTTTGTATGAAGAATAAATAAGCTGACGATGATTTCTCATCAGATTAGGAAGAAAATAGGTTTTAAAAATTTCTGATAAAATTTGAAATAAAGTGAATTTCGTACAATTAAGCCTTAAAAAGGGAAGATTTATTCTTTGATCCAGCTTTTTTTCCTCAAGCAAACTTAACCTTTATGTTAGTAAATTATGTTTCCTCCCTAAAAACGGGGCCACCCTAATACACATATGTGTGTACATATGTGTATTACTTAACAATTACTGGGTATTTAATGTCAACTTTTTGTGGTGCATTATTTATCCATGAATATTTTTTGTAGTAGCATTAACAGAGTGAACTAAATAAAGCATTAATTTATTTATATTAATCGAATTTAATATGAATTTTAAAAAAATTATCCCGTAGTCTACAACCTTTTATATTGATTTAATGTTGTTAAAGATTCGATTTAAAACAAAACTTACAATTTGTACACTAACTCATCTGCCACACTGTACATATGTATATATATATTTTTTACTTCTCCAATAGAGGTAGTTACCTACACAGTGTAACCTAGCTACGTGTGTTATCTTTATGCACACAACTACTAACATAAGTACAGACATATGTTTCAGCAGGATTTGTTATATTTTTTGCTCTACTAACATGATTCCTCTGACCATATACTGGCTCTTAAGTACCATAAGCTCGATACTTATATTAAAGTATTACGTTTGGATGTGTAACTTAAGTAAGTGCTAGTGTATGTCTCTTTATATATGTATATGTCCTTATTTATGTATGACTATCTGTCTATTATTCATTTACATTGTAATTTACAAATAAATTTTCAATGCTAAATCATCTGTGTAATAAAACTGAATTAAGAACAACTAGTCACAGACATTAGAAAAAAGCTAGAGAAAGCAAAAGTACCATGACAAATAACATAAAAACTCTGAAGGCACGTAATACTTAAAAGGCTTGACAGTATGTTAAGAAGTACTTTTGATTAGCAGAAATAGCTTAAGTGTTTTATTGAAATCTAATGTTCAGTTAAAAGGCAATTTATTGAATGTAAACCACAAAAGATGGATTTAAAAGTGATTTAAGTAGTCGGCTGTAACGAATCTTATATACACTTCACCTTAGTATACTTTAAAAGAGAAAATATTGTTACGAATTTGCAATAGCGATTTGAATTTAACGGTCTGTAACGACTGCCTGCAGTATTCACCATGTTTTTAAACACATCCATCAGTAGAAGCTTCTACTTATCAACAATGTTGATAGCATACGGTTATTAGCATTGTTTTAAGTATGGCAACACTAAATGTTTAAACTGCTGACATTGACATCGAAAGCTCTATAATTCGAAAATATGAGTTTTGACCGTTAAGAACAATCTAGACTACTCGGATGAAGATGACAGTGTGTATAAATAGTGACTGCGGTTGCAGCAGTAATTCAGTTTTATTACACAGTAAAACAAAAACCAAACATAAACAATGAGAAAGACTGTGCCAGCTAAAAAAGAAAAGAGTAAGAACAATATCGAAACATTCTGAGAAAAAACGTTTAACAAACGTTTGATAATTGATTTGCTCATTATAATAGAGAACAGAGAAAATACGTTTCCCTATTTGTTTTGTACTCAAATGTACGATTGTAACGGTAAATAAAATAATACAGACGAGTGAATAGCTAATTGTTTCGGCTTCACTCTTTGTCACTTGAAAAGTTTGTGTTTTGGTTTTGCTCACGAACAATACAACTTAAAAATCTTGATTTGTTTGTTCATTTTGCAATAGTTTGCGAATTGTTTTGTTTATTTTCATACTCTGTTTTTAATAATTTCTAGTGCTTTAAAGCTTTAAAAATATTTTAATACTATGAAACAAATAATAAAGAGCAATTTGTGCTCTCTATTGTTGAGTTTCGCAATCGATTTTAAATCGTCTAAGTTTTTCAAGGCCTAAAATCGCCAGATATTCTTCAGTATTCGGTTTTTTTTTTTCTTTTTGAACTATTTCAGTAGAAAATTTTAAAAATTTAGAAAGAAAAAACTAACTTTTTATTGCATTGTAAGTTAATTTGAAATAAAAATATGATTTTTCATATGCAAAAGTCAATAATTGGTTTTAGATCCAGATGATACATCCAACTTCACTAGAATCAAATTGATGCAAAAATATCATTAAATTTGTTAATATTTGTAAATTGCTTCACATGAAGTAGCAAGCTTCCCTTTGTAGGCTAGACAAGAAACATTATAATCCATTTTCTTGAATAGATCCAATAAAGAAAGATATAAATTCCTGACAGTTAAACTTTATTGAGTTATGACAGTTTATTTATTTCACTTAATGAAAAAAATGAAAATTTAATAAAGTTTTCAGTTTTTTTCAAACATTCGATATAAATAGCATCGAATGATCAACATAGTATTGGGTGAATGACTTTAAAGTGCGGGATAGAAGGCATATCTTTTGAAAGCGGTTTTTGTTTTAAATAACTTCCATGTGATTTTGAAGGGTACATATCTGTCATTTATTCTCACTTAGTTATTTAACATTACACTGAAATTATGGTGCCGCTATAGTTCACCGATTGCTCACCAATGCTTATGGTAAATATGTTCCATCCGCTTCAATGTGCAAGGGATGGTTTGTTCGGTTCAGAAGTGGTGATTTTGACACGAAAGACAAAGAACGCCCAGCCAGCCAAAAAAGTTTGAAGATCAAGAATTGGAGGCATTACTCCATGAAGATTGTTGTCAAACTCAACAAGAGCTCGCTAAATCATTGCGACCTGCTCAAGCAGCAATTTCAAAACGTTTGCGAGGAGCAGGATTTAACCAAAAGCAGGGAAATTGATTCGAAATGATTCTTGAAGGCTACACAGAGAAAATCGATTCGAGATAGCAACCGAATTTGTTGCCCATCGTATAATTCTACCTTAGTAACCGAATTTAACAATTGTGGACACAATTTTAGAAGGGGTAATAAAAGTTTGCTTGCTTCAACCGAAATTCTTCATTATCAACTGACTTTCTGTTGATAGAACCATTCTATGAGTGCAACCGAATCATTCTACTGGCAACAAATTCGGTTGCTATCACAAATGTGGTTTCTCTGTGTATAAAAGAAAATCATTTTTGCACCCAATCATTACTTACGATGAAAAATGAATCCATTACGATAACTCGAAGCGTAAGAGATTGTACTAGTACCAGCCGAATTGGCACCAAAGCCAAATATCCATACTACATTTAATGGGAGCAAAAGGGTCCTATATATTATAAGCTGCTGAAATCTTACTAGATTATCACGGGGATTCTGTACCGAACGCAAGTGATTCGTTCGAAGCAAGTATTGACCGAAAAACGCCCAGAATGCGGCTAGACATGAAACCGTAATATTCTCTCACACAACTCTCAGCCACATGTTGCAATACCTATTAAAAACTATTAAGAATGAAGTGGTTGGGAAGTTTTGCGTTACTTTATAGTCCAGATCGTGCCCCGTTCGAATACTATTTGCTTCGATCGATGCAGAACGTTCTCTCTGCATATATTTATTTACTAAATTAATATATATGATTGATACTATGATGTTAATGGTAACTTTAACATATAATGGTTACCGAAATCATATACATAATTACACTGTCCATAATATTGTTAAAATGTTTGTAAAAATGTTGATATGGTTATGGTAAACATGTACAACTATATTTTTCTCTGGATGTCGATAAAAGACAAACCAAAGCGAATTTAAAATGTTTGAACATCGAGAAATTTCTTATGACCATTAAGAACCTGTGCAGCAAACTTTAACAAATTAGGTCCGATTTTGTTTCCTTCCTATACTTTCATTAAAAATTTTTAAAGAAAATTTTAAATTACTGAAAGACAGCATAAAAAACATGCAACAGTGATGAAAATAAACAGAAATTGTATAAATAGAAAATAAAACATTTCACTTACATTTTTGCACATTACATTACTCTTGAAAACCAAAAGCAGTTGAGAGAGCGAGAATGAAAAAAAATGAAAATAAAAATATTTTTTTCATAATTGTCACTTGCAGTTATAGCAAATGTCATTTTTTATTTCTATATGTTATGAACATACGCCCAACGTATTTCTTGTTTTTTAACTTTTTTTGCTCATTGCAATATTTATTATACTTGAAAACACTTGCGGGTTTATATTATGTGGATTTAAATATGTTTGCTGAAATTTTGCACTGTTTTGCATGAGTAACTTTAATATGAGTTGTAATATAATTAACTTGAGCGTTTTGTTTCACCCTGTCCCTTATTTACATACATTTATAATTTTTAGCATCATGTTAAACTAAAGGTTTAGTAAACTTAGTGTGTCATTATGCTGAGAAAGCATGTTGTATCTACATAAGTATACACATTTTAACCACGACTGGTGGGTACCGTGAAATAACTCCCAAATGAAATATATACCTGCAAATATTAAATAATTCGCTTAAAAATTTTCTAGCTTACATACATTATTAGCAAAAACGTAAAATTTTACAAACTAAGCCTTAAACGTGGCAGGCTGCCAATATTTTTCTTAAATATGCCTAAATGATTAAGAATTTTCCATCCTAACAACCACTGTGTTTATAAATCAATATTCATACTTTTAAATTTGTAGGGTTTATTATTGGTCACTCTAAAAAAACAGTTTTTTTTAAACTAGAATAAAATCCACCGCTTTACCCATATTTAACAATCGTTTTTTTGGCTGAACTTTATACAGTTTTGTTTCCGTTATTTTTAATTGTATTACAACCATATGCAACCATGTGAATTTCTGATAAGACATGTTTCATGCTTCACATTTTTGCAGTGGCACGGAAAAAATGTTTAAACACAGTTGTACTCATATGCAACATATTCTTTCTTTTTTTTATCCTTAAGAGCATTTTTTTCTGTTCACCATTTTTTTTAAAAAAATTGTGTGTGGTTGCATTGGTAGCAGAAAAAAATTATGTTTTGATGTTCCAAATTAATGTTTTGCTTAAATGTCTTGTTGTTAGGAACGAGGTGTAACCTTTAAGTCTAATAAATTTTTCGAAAATCAATCTTAATAAAAGATGTCTAGTTTTAATTTGTAATTTCTAATTTACGATTTATTTTCATTTTATTATAGGGTGCATACAAATTTGTTAGACAGGGCATGGCACTTTACTCTTTCCAAATCTGTTCAAACTTGTTATACAGGCTCTTCGTGATCATACATAATTTTAAGTTGCTCAAACACTTTTAATTCGCTTTGGTTAGTCTTTCATCTTTGATCAAAGTTCAAATTTTATATAAGAATTGTAAAAAATCGCTAAATTTTATATACATTTTTAACCGCTTATCCAATTTTTGCAATATTGGTTTTATAATAATGTATATCGAAATAATTTTTCTTGAACAAAAAAGTTCTCAACAAACATATTCTTCATTTTCCAAAGATTTTCCTCAATTATAAACCATTATATGGTAAAAACGCACAAAAATTCAGATGTCTGTCACTTAGGATCTAATTTTGTAAAACGAAACGACAAACGGTAAACAAATTTTGTATGGAAAAAAAGTCAAGTTTCGAACCTTTTTCCCAGTATTCTTCATACAAATAGTATACGTTTCTGAACGCTTCGTTTTATGAAATAAGGCCATTAGTAAAAATTTCCTTAAATTTCGACGAATAATCAAACAACTTTAAATGTATTTTTAGGTATATCTTTGTTATAAGTTGTTCGATTTGTATAAACTTATGGCGTTTTCTTTTCTGACATAAATTATGCCTTCATTCTGCCTTTTACACTGCTTTGCGTTCTTTTTTAAAATAAATGTAGTTTGGTAAGCTTCTTTTCAAATAATGTTGCCCTGAAACACCGAAAATATGCAACATGTTTCATTCAATCTATATCTATATCTATATCTATATCTATATAAATATATAAATGTCTTTGTAAGTTTGTTTGTTTATTTGTTTATTTGTTTGTTTGTTTGTTTGTTTGAGCATCACGCCTAAACGGCTGAACCGATTTTATTGAAATTTGGAACGTAGATAGATCCTTACTTGGAAGCGTCAATAGGCTATAACTTTTTTCAATACTTGGCCAGAAAGGGGTAATCAGGGGGAAAACCGGTAAAATTGGTACCTTTAGTTCTTAAACAATAAATACTAAACGGCCGAAACGATTTTATTGAAATTTCCAACATAGACTACGACAGGGGTAGCGAAGCGCACCGGGTCAAGCTAGTAAATATATAAATGTCTTTGTAAGTTTGTTTGTTTGTTTGTTTGAGCATCACGCCTAAACGGCTGAATCGATTTTATTGAAATTTGGAACGTAGATAGATCCTTACTTGGAAGCGTCAATAGGCTATAACTTTTTTCAATACTTGGACCAGAAAGGGGTAAACAGGGGAAAAAACGGGTAAAATTGGTGCCCTTAGTTCTTAAACAATAAATACTAAACGGCCGAAACGATTTTATTGAAATTTCCATCATAGACTACGACAGGGGTAGCGAAGCGCACCGGGTCAAGCTAGTATTATATAAAGGGTTAGAAAGGAGCACTTTTTAAACAGCTGTTCTTGTTATTGGTTTTTACCCTCTAACCGGTAAGACCGCCTCAAGGTGGTCTTCGATTTTTGGGCTCCAGTGCTGTATTAAACATTTTTTTGCATTAAATTACTGAAAACTGTCTTTAGACAACACTTTTTTAAATTTTTTTATACCTCCCAATATATTCTGACAATTCTTTTGTCAGCTATGATCAACCAAGTGCAAAAAGTCGTCAAATTAGCATCGAAAATTATTTCGCAAATTAAACTAAGGAGTGAGATCGTAAAATTCTTAACACACGTTTTTCCTTAAAACTTTTAACCCAAGTATTATTTGCTCTTTTTTATCAAGTTACCTTTGCAAAACATGTCAGTTATTATGTTTAATGTCAATTATATTAATTTGTTGTTAGTCTGAATTAAATGAGTGACCAGAAAAAAGTGCGTACTAAAATTATTAAATATTTTCAACAAAACCCAACTTGGTCCTACAAAAAGTTGGCCAAGCATTCAAAGGTCTGCCGTCAATCTGATTCCAATGTTAATAAACAGTACCAGGAGAACTTGTCCGTTGATAGAAAACCTGGTTCAGGTAGAAGGAATGGTCCACATTATGTTTCTAAAGCCAAAAAATAGAAAGCATTTTCAAAAGAGCTCCCAACACATCCGGTAGGAAAGCAGGCCGGTTAGCTCAGTGCTCGGACTATTTGGTACGAAAAGTTAAAGCTAATGCAGGTTTAAAAACATGCAAGGCTGAAAAAGTTCCTGACAAGAACGCTGCTAAAAATTTAGAGGCCAAAAGCAGAGCACGGAAATTGAAGTCAAGTTTTATAAAAAAAATATTCTTGCTGCATAATGGATGACGAAACGTATGTTCTGGCCGATTTTTCGCAACTTCCTGGTCAAAAATTTTATGTTGTTGATGCTCGAGGGAATGTTGAAGAAAAGTTTAGGACCCAAAACCAGACAAAATTTCCCAAAAAGTTCTTGGTATGGCAAGCAATATGCAGTTGCGGCAAATGAAGCCAAACATTTGTTACAACGGGCTCTATAAATACCGAAATTTATATCAAGGAATGTTTACAAAAAAGACTTCATAATGTGTCCACTTATTTTTGGTCTGACTTGGCATCCTGTCACTATGGTAAACAAGCCTTTGAGTGGTACAAGAACAATAATGTGGTATTTGTACCAAGATAGGCAAATGCTCCAATCTACCCGGAGCTAAGGCCAGTGGAGAGATATTGGGCTCTTATTAAAAGAGAATTGAAGAGCACAAAAAAGGTGTCGAAAAGTGTGGTAGATTTTAAACAGTGTTTAAAAAGCTACTATAACTAAAAATTTTTAACTATTGCTACAACTACTGCTTCAGAAAATTTTCTATAGCGGTAGCAATAGCATTTGTCTTTTTTCGTTTTCTTTTTTTTTCTATAACTACTGCTACCTTCAAAAAATAAAACTCTAAACAGAGCAGTAGTAATAAAAGATGAATTGTAACTAGAGTAGTAGCATAAAAATACAAAAAATCATTACTACTGCTTTACATCGAGTTTTAATTTTTATTATTTAGAAGTAGCAGTAAGGTAGCAATAAGGTAGCAGTTGATGTAGCAATAGAAGTAGTCAAAAAAGAGAATCTTCAGCCAAAACTCCAAAAATGTCAAAAATAAACATTGTGTGTTGTTTTTGTTTTGAGAGTGTTTGAAGAAATAATTCGTTTTTATTCGTCTCAGATGTTCGTGTTGCTAACAGAAAGATCGTATTTTCTGTGTTACCATTCACACAAACAAGTTATTTCTTACGTTGCCATATTATTTGCAGGGGAAATATTAATGTTCTACATAATTATAAATGAATTTTCGTACATTTAACAATGACCAAATTTATTAAATGAGAATTAATTTTTGTGGGTTTTTTTCTCTTCAGGGGTAACATTTTAATTTCTTAAAAGAAAAACTAAATTAACAAAATCCAATAAAATTTAATTTTATTGTTATTAGTAGGTTTGAGAAAAAAAAACTTTTTTAAAAATTGTTCAATATTTATCTTTGAATTGATCTCATTCCTTTTTTTATTAACTACTACTTTTTTAAGATTTGCTTTTAATTTAATATTGAATTTCTAAAAACATTTTTTTTGTTAAATATATTTTTTAGCACAAACAAACAAATAAATAGACATACATTCATTTTGTTATATATACTTAGATGAAAGAATGTTAAAACCATTATTATTTCAAGTAAATAATACGGCAACGCTTTGCAACAATGTTTATGTAAAAATATGGTAATTATGTGAATACAAACAAAAATTAAGTACTTTTGTTTACAATACGAACATCTTACACCAATAAACATTCACAACAACAATAACACACAATATAAATTTTTGACTGAAGATTTTTATTTTTGACTACTTCTATTGCTACCTCAACTGCTACTTCAACTACTACTTAACTGCTACTTCTATTGCTACTAAATTTTAAAAGTAGCAGAAGTAATAGAAAACAAATGACTCTGCTACATTAAAAGTGTTTCTTTTTTTAAGGTAGCAATAGAAAACAAACTGATCTGCTACTTTTAAATTTTTCTTTTATTGCTACTACTACAACTACTGCTACTAAAATGTGAAGGTAGCAGTAGTAGTAGTAATTGATTGACTCCGAGTTTTTATTAATTTTTTAACTAGACTACTTGTGTTTTTCGATGCTACTGCTACTTGTAGTCTAGTTATTTAAACACTGATTTTAAACGGAGATGCGTCACCTGTTATAGCAAAGTGACAGAAAGCACTATAAAAACGTTAATGGATGGGTTTCCGAAAAAGGTTCAAAATATCATCACTTGTGATTAAAGCTATACAATTTTTTGCAAATTGTAAATTGTAACAATAATTTCAATCAAATAAAAAAATATTAAAACTGGAAGTTTAGTGGTTTCGTTTTTGTTAATATATATATGTATGTTAAGAATTTTTCGATCTCACTCCTTATTAAAAAACAACATTTAGAATAAAATGATCGACTTCAAAATTTTACGGTAAGTAGATAACATTTTATACTTAGATTTTAAAACGTATATGAAGTGAAAAAAATAAAAAGTTTGATTTAAAAACGTAATAGTGAAGGCCTCCTCAAGGCGGTCTTGCCGGTTTGTGTGTACAAAAATGTCCTCCTCTCTTACATTTTTTTTTCACCTTTTGTTCATAAAACTCTATTGTTTGCTCTATTAAGTATGTGTAATGCTTTTATTTTACTATTGTGTTAAAGATGGATATTAGAAAACGTCCTTGTATGAAAAATATCAATTTGGAGCAAATGTCTGATGAATAATTTCTCGAGTTCATCGATTCTGTTAATCGATTTTGTAGACAGCACAGATAATTCAACTTATGTGACCAAGAGCAGAGATGATTTTGCGTAAAATATATGACCGCAACACATGTAGTCGATGTGAATACTGTATTATGGAAGGATAACAAATATGTCCTCCCGTCATCGACATATTGCACGATTCAGAAGAACCAATCCTGGCGAACAACAATCAAAGGTTCCTCGGTATGACAGAAAGCAGAAGAAATTTATCGTAATCAACTGTCCTCAAATTATTCAAGTATACAATGATCGCATGGGTGGAATAGATATCGTAGATGGTGTCCAGGGACGATACCATATTTGAGCTAAGACTCGCAATATTAAGATTAGGTTGTTTTACCATTTTGTGTACATGGTCTGTACACATGCATACTATTTATATGAACGTCTGCAGGCCAATGAGGCCAATGCTTCCAACAATGTATCTGATTAAAGAATTGCTTTACAGCTTCTAGATTTGCGTGAGGAAATAGCTGCTGGACTTATTCCCTTCAAAAATATACGGTCTGTAGGACGACCATATATTCCAAATCTCGCTGAGCCTTTATCACTATAGCCTCGCATATCAGGTGTTGGAAAAAAGAGCTGCTCATCAAGTTGCTGATGTTCAGTTCGATGCTGACGATGATCATTTTCTTTTATGGGTGGAGAGAAAGGCCAAAAACAAGGTGCAAACATTGCAAAAAATGTGACACCCAAGTCGTTTGTTCGAAATGAGACCTGGCTTTATGCGGTCAATTTGATAAAAATAGTTTTTGCAACTACCACCATTGAAAATAATGCGTATTCTAACTTTGTTTGTTGGGTGCCAAAATGATTTCCTTTTATAGCGTTCAAGCATAATTTCGGACATGCAAAATCATCTTTCAAGGACTCTCAGCATAAATTCTTATGGTACCCAATTTCCTTGCTTTTGTATGAATCCTGCTGCTCGCAAATATTTTGAAATTGCTGCTTGAGAAGCACCCAATGATTTTGCAAGCTCTTGTTGAGTTTGACAACAGTCTTTTTTGGCTGGCCTAGGCGATCTATGTCTTCCATGTCAAAATCACTACTTCAGAACAGCACAAACCACATTTCCCATGTAGAAACCGATAGAACACATTCACCATAAGCTTTGGTGAGCAACCGGTATGCTTCAGAGTAACTTTTTTTTTAAATTAAAGAAGTAAAGCAAACCTTTCCGCATGTGACGCTTTGTTGGCACATAATTCGTCACAACCCTCGCATATTCATACTCATACATATACAGGAACTCACCATTTTTATTTGCAATGGCATACATTATCAAGTTTTCTACTTTTTTTTAGTTTTTTTTGTTGGCTGAATTATGATGTGTGAATAAATGTTGACATTTATGGGATGATAGTTGTACGTATGGATATTCACACATGCACAAAAACGAGCTAAGGATACACGCACACACACACACAAATTTACTTACCTTTGTAAATGTTTATTTTGTTGTACAATGTACCTGTGCATAGTATAGTTATCGTAGTATGTTTGAGTAATTTATATTGTTGCTGTGTAAATAAAACAAGAAAATACGAATTTACCAGTGTGCTGAGTGAATTTGAATTTATGTAAAAAGGGTTGCATGGGATTTGGTGCATATGAAACCGGTAGTTTAAGGGGGAAAAAAAAACATTTTGTGTTGATGTATGATTTATTTGAATTGTTGTGTTACATTTTCGGGTGTTTCCTTTTGCTGTTATTTTTGCACCTGACTAATAATATTGTTTTTTTTTTCTTATGCTAAGAAAAACTGAAAATTACACATGCATAACGGTTTATGGTGATACATTTCTTATATATTTTTCATACAAAACCACAACAAGAACCGCTATGAAACTATGTAACTTTTTTTCTTTAGTTCAAAATACGAGTATCAAAAGCGTTGATTGATCACACAAAATTCTAAAAGGTTGCATAAAATTTAAAGATATTTTTACTTTTTCAAAATAAAAAATACACAGCTTTTTAAAATATGGTTTTCTAAAACCATAAAACTAATTTTATTGAATTGCTGAAATCATTCGAAATAGCTAATGCAATCACCTAGAAGATATACCATTTAAAATCCTTAACTTGTAGCATTCATTGCCTATTTTGGGGCGCAATTGAAATGAACATGATACTCGTTCGCACTTTTGTTTTTTTCTGATAAAGAGCATAATTTTTATCAGAAAAGAAAGCGCTATAATATATTCTAATAATACATTATTAATTAAGTATGATCAAAAATATGGAAATATTGACTTAACACGTTTTCATATTTTAGTTTTTTAATTGTACATAACATTTGATAGTTTTATATAATTCACATAAACTTTTGTTTAGTTTTTAACACATAAATACATTCGTAAATAACATTATATACCCACAAGTGGTCGACTTGAGAATTTCTTACAACAAACTCTTAGAAGAAACTTTTACTAACTTTTTAGCAACACCTTGTGCCTCTACCACACACCTTTAGAGTTTCCTTAACATTTCAATGCTGCCAGTTGTGTTCTATTCTTTTAGTTAATAACCTTTTTTGTCTTGGAACATTTAAGTAGCTTATTCGATTTAAGGATTTACAGGAGTTTACCAACATAAAGAAAATAATGTGGTTGCTACTGTCGTCTAGTGCTGCTGATACTCTTGCGGTTGGTCTTTGGGTTCATAAACATGTAGCCAATCTTGTTGGCTTATGAAGAACCAAACAAAAAAAAACGAATTAAAAACAATAACAGTATTAAAGTAAACTTAAGTTATGGTTGTTTCTAGGTCGCCACCATCAACGGTAGTTGTAACCTTAGCACAAGCTGTCGAAGATGAATATTGTTGAAGGGAAGTTTTGTGCAGTAAATTTCAATTGAATTTTATATGTTTGTGGGGATTTAGGGGTTAAAATTAGTGTGTTTTTGTATGAGAACATAATAAATATGAAAATGTGTTTGTAATTTCTATAATAATTATTTGTGACCTGTAAGGTGTATATGTTCTGGATCTGTATGGGTAAGGTAGTGGATTTAACGATGTCCGTCTACATGTATGTTCGTTCATATATCTGATGAAATCAACTTTCTGAAGACCTCAACAAATTAAGGACATGTCATACATAAATATATAGAATTGAAGGAAATAAGTGAAAATTTTTAGTTTACTGTAACTATTTCAACATTTTTAACAATATTATAGTCACAGTAACTATTTATATAATTGCGGTAACAATAATATAGTTTATTTGTGATTCACATGATTGTATCAACCATATATATGGTTACAGTAAACAAGTATATGTTTGTGACAACCATTTATATATAACCTTTGAATGCTTGGCCAATTTTTTGTAGGACCAAGTTGGGTTTTGTTGAAAATCTTTAATAAATAATTTTAGTACGCACTTTTTTCCCATCACTCATTTTAGTCAGATTAACAACAAATTAACATAATTGACATTAAACATAATAACTGAGATAAAAAAAATCAAATAATACTTGGGTTTTAAAATTTCAAGGAAAAACCTGTGTTAAGGTTTTTTCGATCTCAGTCCTTATTTTTATTTAGCACAATATAATTTTATGAAGTATTTGCTTAAATAAGCATTATTTATTATTTAATTAAGCGAATTATGTTGCCTGCTTTTAGGCACACTAACTTCCCCTAACCCCCTTAAGGTATTCTAACATGTGTAAATGTAATTAATTTATTTAACATTCACAAAAGCAATATGTAAATTCAACTAACAGTATTATGACTACAAAATATTAATATGTGACAAGCTAAAAATTCAACTGCAGTATGCTGTTAATAAATGGTTTTATATTTTTTTTAAATTTTTTTACCCTTCATCAAGAACGGAGTATATTGTAATTGACATTATATTTGTTACACATCGAAATATTCATCTCAGACCCACATTAGTACATATGTTTTGGGTTATGAAATTCTAAGACGATCTAGCTAAGTACGTCCTTCCGTTTGTCTGGCTGTTTAAAACACCATAGGGCCCAATCGAAAGGAGTTAGCTGGCTGAACTGGTTCACAAATACTGTTGTTAAGGTTTGTTTGGTGTTGAAAATAGTCATTATCGGTCCATGATTTCACCTAGCCCCCACACAAATGCCCACGGAATACTGTATGAGAAGTCATAATATGGTGATTATGCGGCAATCCTTATAAAATTTTGCATAAATAAGTTCTAAGTACACTGAAACTATAATATAAAGTATGACGAAAATCGGGCAATATTTGTCCCTAGTCCCCATACAAGATTTGAGAATTCATAATTTTCTTATAATAATTAATATCGTGATGAAATTGTACATAAACATGTTTTATATGAACCTTAATCTTTCTAACAACTCTTGAGAGGATCGGCCCATAATTGACCCTACCCCCATATAAACCCTATATCAGAAAAATATTTTATTGTCACATATTGATGTTAGGTATAAAAGATTCGACACAGCCGAATATAGCACTCTTACTTGTTACTATTAAATTTTACTCTTCATTTACTGATGCATAATGATTTGTTCACAATGCTTATATTTTTTCTTGCATATCTTAAGGCATTCTTATTTTATGTGCTATATTGTATACTTTCTCATTTTGATTCTACATTTAACTTGATATATGTTATGTCATCACTAGGGTATTCAATCGATTAACCGTTAATCGATTAACCGATTAACCGTTAATCGATTAACCGATTAATTTAGCTCGGTTAACTGTTCGAATAATTTAAAATTGCCGATTTTCATATAACAAATAAACCGAGTAATTTGTGTCGATAAACCGAAATTTCATTGTTTTGTTGTACTTTATATAGAAATATAGTTTTAAATACACACATATTATTTCTTAACTCATGAACATTCCCTTCATGAGTTAAGTGTAGCTCAAATGACCTTTTTTCTACAATGTGCCATCATGAACTTTGTCCTAATAAGTCGAAGGAAGACATGATAGTATATGAAACTGAAGACATTACTGAAACGAGTTTTTTATTAGAACTTAACGAAACTATTAAAAGTATTCAAAATCTAATCCCAAAGGGACTCCAATGGTATAGTGGAGGATTTTATGTGCTTAAAAAAAACTGAACAAAGAACTGAGAAATTGGAGAGTCTTACTCATGCCAACATCTACAATCACCGAAGGAGTTTTTTCAAAGTCAAGTTTAATTCAAACTAAAGAAAAATCCTTTAAAAAGGAATCCTTATAAATTATATTATTTTATTAAAAGATCATTTTAGAATATCTCACTAAAATCCTAAAAAACAACTCACATGTGTATATAAAAATGATGTCAATTTTTTTTTTTCAAATGCTTAAATAAGTACACAAAATTCATGGTTTTATTTTCAATTTAAGATTAAAATAGAAATTATTCGGTTACTCGAATAATTTATAATTAATCGATTAAATCTAAACCCCGATTAATTATTTGCTCGATTAACCAGAAACACGATTAATTGGATACCCTAGTCATCACTTAAGAAAATATTCATACATCATTGAATTATGAGAAGCATTTACTGCAGAAACAATACATATGCATTGAAATAAGAAAATGTAAATACATGAATTTATAACAGCAGTTCTAAATTATCATAGCTGATATTTAGAGTCACCAATGGCTATTTGGCGAGTTATTTTATTTATTTATTAAATTTAATTTCAATTCCAAATTATAATTAAATATGAAGCACTAGCTGCTTTGGCTTCGTATTTAATACTGAAAATTTTTGTGGTAATTGACTTTGTAATAGATTAATTCTGCAGAGTAAAATTACTACTTTTTCCAGTAATATTTAAAAAAGTATTAAAAAGACTACAACCTAAAGGACTAGGCACACTAAAATGTTACTTAACTCCACCCTAGATTACTTAGGATGTGTAAAGTAATCTATGGATGGGAATCAGCTAAGTAAACAACCATTAGAGATATATTAACACTATTAAAACAGCTGGGTTATGACTACCTATATTTATACTTATACATATGTATAAGCAATTGCAACTACATTTGTATTATCTGCGTAAAGAAATTTTATATTTAATTGCATTTGTATAAATGTGATTAAAAATCAACATAAATAAATTAAAAAATCTCTGATTTCTTTCTACACACTCCTCTGTCATGATAGTTCTGGCACTGAATACTTTTTTCATTTCCCTCTTTTGCTCAAATCATAACATTTGTATAGAAATGTTAGGAAGATGAAATGGAATTTAGAAAAGATGAAGGGAAACATTTACGTCACTTCATATCACATGCATCATTTGCATAATTTTATATGAATTTTATTTTCATTTTTCTTGTCTACTCAACAGTGATGAAATTGTATCATACGAGTATCATACAGATTTAATTCATATTAGAAATCTAGATAATTTGATTATCTTTTTTTATAGCTTTATAGTTTTTTAAAATTAATTATGGTAAATTTTGTAGAGTAATGTATTTAGGTTTTATAAGTAATTGTATAATAAGTAAGAGTGAGTCATGGAAATATAGCCATATAGGGACACCACTACGTGATAAAAGACCGTGTCTCCCAGTTTTTCCCAAAGTCATGCATTTTTTTATGGGCCCCCAACGATGTGGGCCCTCGGTGTCATTTTTGCAAAACAAGTGATCATATCTTGCAAACCTTTCGGAATTTTGATTTACTCTCTGAGACAAAGTTGTAGCTCTTGTCATAAATAACACACTGTGTATATATAAATAAAAAACTTCATCTTCAAAATCTGCAAAAAGAAAACTTTAAAAAATTCGATTTTTTAACTTTTTTTCCCTTGTCCACAGGTAGCAAACCGTTCAAAATTCAAGGAAACAATCCGCTGCAAAAATGTACTTAAGATCTCAATAAACATCTTTCAAAAAGAAATGAACTTTCTAGGAATGATTCTTAACACCGTTTAGTAGTACTTCATCTTCAAGATCAAAATCGCAAAAAACTTCAAACATTTGATTTTTTTTCTTATTTCACCTGTTCAGTTCCAAAGGTAACAAACGGTTCAAAATTCAAGAAAACAATCAACTACAAAAATATACCTAAGATCTCAATAAACAACTTTCAAGAACATATGAACTTCCTAGGAATGATTCTCAATACCGTTAAGGTAGCGCTTCATCTTCAAGATCAAAATCGAAAAAAAACTTTTAAAAATTAGATTTTTACATTTGGTCCCTTGTTCAGATCCACAGGTAGCAAACCGTTCAAAATTCAAGGAAACAATCAACTACAAAAATGTATCTAAGATCTCAATAAACATCTTTCAAAAAGAAATGAACTTCCTAGAAATGATCCTTAACACCGTTTAGTAGCGCTTCATATTCAAGACCAAAATCGAAAAAAACTTTTAAAAATTAGATTTTTTACATTTGTTCCCTTGTTCACAGGTAGCAAACCGTTCAAAATTCAAGGAAACAATCAACTGCAAAACTGTACCTAAGATCCCAATGAACAACTTTCAAGATCATATAAAATTCCTAGGAATGATTCATAATACCGTTTAGTAGCGCTTAATCTTCAAGATCAAAATCGCAAAAAACTGTTCAGGTCCACAGATAGCAAACCGTTCAAAATTCAAGGAAATAATCAACTGCAAATATGTACCAAAGATCTCAATAAACAACTTTCAAGAACATTTAAAATTCCTGGGAATGATTCATAACACCGTTCAGGAGCGCTTCATCTTCAAGATCAAAATCGCAAAAAACTTAAAAACTTAGATTTTTAACCTTTTTTCCCCTGTTCAGGTCCACAGATAGCAAACCGTTCGAAATTCAAGGAAACAATCAACTACAAAAATGTACCCAAGATCTCAATAAACATCTTTCAAAAACATATGAACTTCCTAGGAGTGATTCTTAACGCCGTTTTGTAGCGCTTCATCTTCAAGATCAAAATCGCAAAAAACTTAAAAAAAATGAGATTTTTTAGTTTTTCCCTTGATCAGGTCCACTGAAATCAAACCGCTCAAAATTCAAGGAAACAATCAACTACAAAAATGTACCTAAGATCTCAATAAACAACTTTCAAGAACATATGAACTTCCTAGGAATGATTCTTAACACCGTTTAGTAGCGCTTCATCTTCAAGATCAAAATTGCAAAAAAAAATTAAAAAAATCGATTTTATACCTTTTTTCCCCTGTTCAGTTCCACAGGTAGCAAACGGTTTAAAATTCAAGGCAAGAATCAACTACACAAATGTACCTAAGACCTACTCTCTCAGAGATTAAATCAAAATTCCGAAAATGATCACTGTTTGCCTGAGACAATTATCACTTTTTGCAAAAATGACACCGACTACTTTGATGGCTGACATATTTGTCACATAAAATTCGTGTTCATCCAAATTTCGTTAAAAACCATTTAGCTTAACAATATTTTTTACCAAAATATTGAAAAAATATTGCTTGTCCTTGACAGAAATTTTATACAACATCTAGAGCTTTGTACGTTTACACAATTGTTACTTCCGTTTCAATTTTATTTTCTTCATTTTTTTGCAAAATGTCCCTTTCTTTTCAATAATGAATGAACAACATGTTGCCACTAGTTATTTTTACAACCTAAAATTGCAAATATACAACTAATAAATTCTTTTTACAAAATCCCCAGGTACTAATCCCATAACGTGCAACGTTTAAGTGAATATATGTTTTTTTGGTTTTTATATTTTAGCCAAATAGGACAAGGAAAATAAGAAAAATGAAAATATAGAATAATAAATTACAACAGAATTTGTACTGTGGCTGGTTGGTTGGTCTCATGTTATCATGTACATATTAATTTCTATGTTGGCCAAACACTAACGATACAAACATAATTTGAGACTGGTGACAAAATACGTTATTTGAGCCACTTAAGTGGCCACAATAACATTAATATAAAAATCTAATCATAATAATTTATATTTTGATACAAGCAAAATAAAATAACAAAAATTCTTTCTACTTAAGAGACCTCAAAGTGTGTGTGTTTATGTGGTTTTGTGGTTTTAGAACGATATTTAATATTTGTTGAATGTTGCACCCAATGCTATTAATTAATTTGTTCGATTTTCGATTGTAGAGAACATGAAACTTCAAACCATAAATTATGTTTGTTAATATGAAATGAGAGTTGTTAGCTAGAATTAATAATAAATACATTACGAGGGCGAAAAACAATACATTTAATACCTGCATTGTGTTTTTCTGAAAATGATGTAATTATTTCAGATGGGCGGATAAAACACAACCAGAAATATGAAACGAAAAAGTCATTAATCATTATTGATTTTAATTTTGCAGAAATTCATTAATTTTAAATCCGGAAAATGTATTTTAATTATTAATTGTCTAAAAGCAACATTACATTTTCCAGTGCTAGTAGTACCATCTGAATGGAAAGTACCATTAAGTCCCATTTCATTGATTTTTACTTTCCTGCTTACTTTTATATACCCTTCGTCACGAAAGATAAATATAATTAGCTTTCCCATAAAGTAATAAATTTTGGATTCTTATATATCAAAGAGTGAAACGTTGCATTGTATGTCGGCTGAAATCACATATATCCGAAAGCTCCACATGCCATATCAATAAATCAGATATAAGGAGTGAGATCGTAAAATTCTTAACACACGTTTTTCATTAAAACTTTTAACCCAAGTTTTATTTGATTTTTATTTTATTTTTATTTTATTATGTTTAATGTCAATTATATTAATTTGTTGTTAGTCTGATTAAAATGAGTAACCAGAAAAAAGTGTGTACTAAAATTATAAAATATTTTCAACAACACCCAACTTGGTCCTACAAAAAGTTGGCCAAGCATTCAAAGGTCTGAAGTCAAACTGTTTCCAATGTTATCAAATAGTACCGGGAGAACTTGTCCGTTGATAGAAAACCTGGTTCAGGTAGAAGAAATGGTCCACATGATGTTTCTAAAGCCAAACAAAATAGAAAGCATTTTCAAAAGAGCTCCCAACACATCCGGTAGGAAAGCAGCCAGGTTAGCCCAGTGCTTGGTTTATTTGGTACGAAAAGTTAAAGTTAATGCAGGTTTAAAAACATACAGGGCTCAAAAAGTTCCTGACAGGAACGCTGCTAAAAATTAAGAGGCCAAAAACAGAGCACGGAAATTGAAGTCAAGTTTTATAAAAAAATATTCTTGCTGCTTAATGGATGACGAAACGTATGTTCTGGCAGATGTTTCGCAACTTCTTGGTCAAACATTTTATGTTGCTCATGCTCGAGGGAATGTTGAAGAAAAGTTTAGGACCCAAAAAGCAAACAATATTTCCCAAAAAGTTCTTGGTATGACAAGCAATATGCAGTTGCGGCAAAAAATCCAATCATTTGTTACATCGGGCTCTATAAATACCGAAATTTATAACAAGGCTGCTTCCATTCATAAGACTTCATAAAGTGTCCGCTTATTTTTGGCCTGACAGAAGAAGAGAAACACCCCCATATCATGATGGATCCAGCGTCATGTTTTACGGTCTTCTTGGTGTATATTGGATCACATGCCTTATTGTGTGGGTGCCTAAAATAATGTTTCCCATGGGATCCAAACAAATTTATCTATGTTTCGTCTGACCACAGCCCAAGAAGACCGTCAAACACAGCGGTGGGGGTGTTTCTCTTCTTCTGATGTCTGTTCAATATTTTGGATAAAGAACAAATTACGCGCCCCGGACTACATAAATATATTGCAAAGCATAATCCATGCATTTGCTGAGGAAAAGATGTCCTTGAGATATGAGTTTCAGCTGGACAGTGATCCGAACCACTCATCAAAATTGGCAAAGGATTGGTTTGCTGTCAACAAAGTACCTCTTATGGAATGGCCTTCACAGTCACCGGACCTTAAACCAATAGAACAACTTTGGGGAGTGCTCAAGAGGAAGCTGGAGGGCATCAGTCGGAAAAATAAGGACGAATTGTGGGGAAAAAACCAGGAAGAGTGGTTTTCCATTGACAAGGAATTTTTCAAAAAAATTGGTTGATTCCATGTGGCGCAGATGCAATGAAGTTGTGAAAAACAAAGGTAGAGCCTCTAAATATTAAAATAAAACAATTTTTTTAACAAAAAATAAAAAAAAAAAAAAATTGCCTCTAAAAATTGAATCCTTTTACACGTTTCTATTATTTTTTTCGGCAAAAATATTGACTCTTTACATTGTTAGTCATATAGTGTATTAAAATATTAATGAAAAGAGGAATGATTATGTTTTTTCTTATGTTATATGTCTGATAAACAAAACTGCATATACATTTTTTTAACAAAACTAAAATTGAAAAAAAAGCTTTCGTTTCTATTATTTTTTCCAACACTGTATGTATGTTAAGAATTTTTCGATCTCACTCCTTACGTTGGAGAAATTTACCATTGAAAATCAGCTAAATCGATAAATAAATAGCTGCGATTGGATAAAATAAACATGACAACCTCGAATATTAGATTTATCTCGGATACTATAACCATATGTAGATCAAATGAAAGTTCTCTCCAACTTTATCTGTTCTTTTGAGTTACATTTATAATGCTGCATTTATTCTTTGTAATACAAAATGTGCTAATTCCCAAAAAAAAGTAATTGCATTTTTTCGGCCCCTGTGAACTTTTATGTGGAAATACCCATATGTGTATTTTATACATATGATTTTGAACATGTTGGTAAACGCTCGCAAGTGCATTATATTTATCAGCAGTTATTTTTAGAAATTGTGCCACAAAACATGCTAAACTTTCCCTTTATCCTAATGTGAATATTATTTTCAATTCACTGGCGAGCTGCCATAACTATTTTTGTTTTGTTTTTACATGTAATTTGCAGTGTTTGAATTTTTTTATATTTTTGTATATTTGCTTAAAGTTTTGATTTCATTATCACATGGACTTGTTAGTTCATCATAAAAATATTTTTTAAAAAATACCTCTAAGCAATATTAACTTTTTTTTCCATGTTTTGTTTATATTTGTTTACAGTATTTGTTTAAAAAAATATGCTAAAACTTGCACAATGTATACAAATATATGTACAATATTTAAATAATAGTGTTTTAAATATATTGAGAAAATATAAGCTATATTATTAGAGTGTCCCGAGGAAAGGTTTTTCGGGAAATGTGTTATAAGTCGAAAAAGTTATGTATTAATCGGATGAATATGAAAAAAATCAGAAACAAATTTTGAGTTAGCTGTTCCAGTTTCGTATCAGTGTTAACAAATTTATTCGTCTGAGTAATACCATACACAAATTACGGGGCACTCTAACGTAAATATATATATGTAAATAATACACAATAAATGCTGCTATTTAATACTTTAGTTGTTTAAACCCTCGCATAAATATCCATAAATAACAACATATTGTACGTAGAATATAATTATTTTCCTACTGACTGACGATAAGTGAAAAACAGCTTAACTTCATATACTCTTAAGAATATTTTGTAATCAAACATATGTCTAGAACCCTTCAAGATTTTGATGATCTTTGAAGAGAAATAAGAGAGCTATATGCGGCTGTGGTAAATCTTATATAACCTTCACCAATATATATAACACATTTTTGGGCCGATATTTGTGGATTTCAAATAGCAATCTAAGTTGTAATATAACGGATATATTGATATATCAATCATGTATGTAAGTTATTTGGTGGCTTTGGAAAGTTGATTTCAACATACAGATGGTTATATCGACTCCGCTCTCTATAGCGATCTAGAGTATATATACTTTATGGGATCCCAAATGAAAAATGAGGAAATTTCAAAAGGAATGACAAACGTATATATGTATACCCTTGCCACTCATGGTGAAGGGTATGAAAATTATTAATTAATATTTAAGCTGTTTTCCTATTAAGGCATTTATATGAATAACAGTTTGTTAATAACCCTGTTGCTTATTTAATATTCGAATTTCATAATGCATTATTTATTTTACAGAATTAATCCTGAATATAAATGCAAAAATTGCATAAATTTTTAATAATATATTTCGTTTACATGTGCATATTTTATAAATATACAATTATTTACATTAGGTGGGCCCCGTTTGTTAATGGCAAAACTAAGATGTTGTGTAAGGGAATAGTTAATCAATTGCGATATTGCAAATGCTATGATTAAAGTAGAACAAAAACACACACAAACCTGCTACCAAGTGCAAACTCACCATACAAATGTAGGAATCTCCCTTACAGACGACATGCTGTTTGTATGGTGAGTTTTCATTGCTTTTATTTCATCGCTTACTGTTGAACATTTTTTTCCTTACACTACAGCATCGAAGAACTTTTGAAATTCCCTTCTGCAGAAATGACTGAGATATAAGCCATCAAATTTTTATTCACCAAAAAGTTTTTTCTTACAGTCTTAGTTTTGTGAAGAATATATAATATTCAGCACAACCGAATATAGCACTCTTACTTTTTATACCCTATACCACCATAGTGGGGAGGGTATAATGGATTTGTGCAGATTTTTGTAACGCCCAAAAATATTAGTATAACACCCACCTTAGAGTATACCGATCGACTCAGAATCACTTTCTCAGTCGATTAAACGATGTCCGTCCGTCCGTCCATCCGTCTGGCTGGTTGGCTGTCCATGTAAACCTTGTGCGCAGAGTACAGGTCGCATTTTTGAAGATATTTCGATAAAATTTGGTCCATATCATTTTTTCTGCCCAAGGACAAACCCTATTGAAACTGGCTGAAATCGGTTCATTATTTCACCTAGCCCCCATACAAATGTCCTACCGAAATTGGACTTTATCGGTCATAAATGTTTAAATTATATATGTTTTTCTCTAAATAAGTTTTATATATACAGAATTCATGTCACCAAATTTTATGATGATCGGTCCATAATTAGTCATAGCTCCCATATAAGGCCTGCTTACGATAATCACTTTAACCATCGTAAATCTCATAAAAATGTTGGTATACACATAAAATGCTTTCATATAAACATTAATTATACTACCTAATTTCATGGTGATCGGTCCATAATTGGTCATAGCTCCCATATAAGGCCCACTTCCGAAAATCGCTCACGAATATAAATTACTGAAATTTTGAAAGAAAAATGTTTTTGCTCATTTCTTAGTGTAGGGTATTATATGGTCGGGCTTGACCGACCATACTTTTTTACTTGTTTTTAATACGATTACTTAAAACGGCTATTATATGTAATACATATATGTAAAGAGTGAGATCGAAAAATTCTTAACATACATATATGTTAATAAAAACGAAACCATTAAAAAATTACAGTTTTAATTTTTGTTATTTGATTGAAATTATTGTTACAATTTACAAAAAAAAAAATATTTTTATAGTTTTAATCACTAGTGATGAAATTTTGAACCTTTTTCGAAAACCCTTCAATTAACGCTTTTATTGTCCTTTCTGTCACTTTGCTCGAACAGGTTGTCCATCTCCGTTTAAAATCTACCACACTTTTGGACACCATTTTTCTCTTTTACTAAGAGCCCAATATCTCTCCACTGGCCTTAGCTGCGGACAGTTTGGAGGATTTGCCTGTCTTGGTACAAATACCAAATTATTGTTCTTGTACCACTCAAGGGCTTGTTTACCATAGTGACAGGATACCAAGTCAGGCCAAAAATAAGTGGAAACACTATGAAGTCTTATGAATGGAAGCAGCCTTTTTTGTTAACATTCCTTGATGTAAATTTCGGTATTTATAGAGCCCGTTGTAACAAATGATTGGATTTTTTGCCGCAACTGCATATTGCTTTTCATACCAAGAACTTTTTGGGAAATTTTGTCTGCTTTTGGGTCCTAAACTTTTCTTCAACATTCCCTCGAGCATCAGCAACATACAATTTTTGACCAAGAAGTTGCGAAAAATCTGCCAGAACATACGTTTCGTCATCCATTATGCAGCAAAAATATTTTTTTATAAAACGTGACTTCAATTTCCGTACTCTGTTTTTGGAACTTTTTGAGCCTTGTATGTTTTAAAACCTGCATTAGCTTTAACTTTTCGTACCAAATAGTCCGAGCACCGAGCTAACCGGACTGCTTTCCTACCGGATGCGTTGGGAGCTCTTTTGAAAGTGCTTTCCATTTTTTGGTTTTAGAAACGTCATGTGGACCATTCCTTCTACCTGAACCAGGTTTTCTATTAACGGACAAGTTCTCCCGCTACTGTTTAATAACATTGGAAACAGTTTGAATGCCTGGCCAACTTTTTGTAGGACCAAGTTGGGTTTTCTTGAAAATATTTTATAATTTTAGTACGCACTTTTTTCTAGTCACTCATTTTAATCAGATTAACAACAAATGAATATAATTGACATTAAACATAATAACTGACATGTTTTACAAAGGCAACTTGATAAAAAAAGAAAAAAAAATCAAATAATACTTGGGTTAAAAGTTTTAATGAAAAACGTGTGTTAATAATTTTACGACCTCACTCCTTATACAACTACACCACAAAAGCCCTTTACCATCCCAAACAATAAAAATAATACTAAACTGTTATTCGATTAATCGATGAAAACAATATTTTTTATTCGAATGAATAACAATTTTCAATTTAGAATAAACAATTATTCGATCAATAATTGTCAATTAAATAGTCGAATAAATTTATTTTCAAGATAAAATTTAAAAAAAAAAAATTGCTTATACAAACAGGAATTTGGGCAAAACTAACCAAAAGAAACCAGACTAATGCCTATAGTTTAAAATGTTATTTCAACACTCAGTGAAAAAAATATAGTTGTACATATTTACCATAACCACTTCAACATTTTTACAAGTTTTTTAACAATATTATGGTCACTGTCATTATTTATATGATTGTGGTAACCATAATTTGTTTAAGTTATCATCCACATCATTGTATCAATCAGAGACATGATAGTAGTAAATAAAAAAATGATGAACCAATTATATGTTGTTTTCAGAGTATGATAACCATAATCCGAGAAGTACACAATATAGTGAAGTATTACATCCTAAAAATACATCCTAATTTACTTAATTACTACAATCATATATATGATTGCTACAATCATGTGAATAGTAACTTAAAAATATTATGGTTATCGCAATCATATAAATAAATAAAGTGACCATGATATTTTTATAAAACTTGCAAAAAAATGTAAATGGTCATGTTAAAAATATACAACTATATTTTGTTAAAAACTAGATTTTAAATTCATTGTCCAATCCACTTTGAACTAACACTGCAAGATTCGAAGATTACGAAACTTAAACTAAAATAAAAAGACCTAGAAAAGGTCTATCTATAATAGAGTTAGGATGCTTTTCCAATTATTAATAAACAATATAGATATAATTTATAATCTAAGTCTAACGGCTTAAAAAATTATTGAAAGCCTATACGAATTTAAAAATACTTTGTAACAACATTTATTTCAGGAAATATATAACGAGACTTTATATCACTAAATTGATCATATATATTATAATTATTTTCACAAGAAAATTATTAAAAATCTTCCAGTTTTAAATATATTTTACTAGCTGACCGCAACGGCTTCGCCCGCTGAAGAACTGTTAGTTCTTCAAGTTTCTCCAAAAAATTTATTTTATTATGAAAAATGAGAAGTGAAAAGGAGGCAATATATTAAAAATTTAAATTTCTCCTGAACATTTTAAATAGAATAAAAAAATCATCCGTTCTCACGTGATGTTATTAAATACATGGACCATTTCATTTTTATATATATAGATTTATTTATTCGAATAATATTTATGTGCCAATATTAGTTCGAATAATGGAGGAAATTTGAAAAATGAATCAATCACTCGAATAATAAATAAATTATAAACTTTTATTCGTAAAAAATAATACTAAAATAATTGACAATCCTACTAAATATCCAAAAATTATCTATATTAAATAAATGTTGCAAACATTTCCACAAAAATGCTTTTATTATATTAAATAGTTTGTTCAATAAATTTCTTAATATTATAAATTACTCTATGTTGTAAATCATAAAAATAATTAACGTTTTATTAATAAACTAAAAATTATATTAAAATTCCATTGCTTCGTTAGGTTAGTGTTCAAACGTGCTAAGTCGTTTTTAACAACACGTCCTAAAATAATTTTTTTTAATGTTTTTGAAATCTGTTAATTATTTATAATGATAAATATTTACAGACTTTCTATTACTTATTTTGTTTTTCTTTATTTTTATCTCCAGTATTTGACTTAAATCTTATATTGTCACATAAGTTGCTCTCTACAGGCAATGAAGCAAAGTTTTTCATATTAGTAGTAGAAAAAAATAATACATTTTAAAATGATACAATATTTTTTTTAAAAATTTATATTTTTAAGTTTTCTTTTTGTTAAAGTTAAATGCAAAAACTAGTAATTAAAACAAGTGTGACACAGATAATAATTTTGGAATTTTGATAAAAAATTAAGTTAGCACATTTGCTTACTACAAAATGAACTTAGAACTGTTGCATACTACAGTATAACATTATTCTAACGTTTTGTATCAAAATCTCAATTTTCATTAAATGTAGACTTAGCACATTTGCTGACTAAACTAATGAAATATGTATTGTAGTTTGAACTCGATTTTTGGTCATAGATTTTAGCATTTAAATTGAAACTTTATGCTATAAAAATATATAAAATACATATTTAATAAAAATAGAAAAGGGGAAAATAGCACACTTAACCATTTATATGAGCAACTACACGGTTATGAGCAACCTGGTTATGAGTTGCCTTATGTTACCTTTGTGATGATACACTGTCCATTAACTAGATAAAATTGAATTTAAGTACAGATACATAAATAAATTTATACATTCACATGTACATAAATATATATATAAGCGGATGTTGCAAACAATGTGTAAGTACTTATGTATGTACGTATTTATATATCGGCCATTTGCGAAAAGATTGTCATAACTCTGATTATTATACCCTTCGTTATGAGTGTTATGAGTATATATAAGTTTGTCATTCCATTTGAAGTGTTTAAATTTTTCAATTGCGATCTCATAAAATATATATATATATATATATATATATATATATTCGTAATCATTATAGATAGCGCATACGATATAGCCTATCTATTGAAAAATAACTTTCCGAAGGCCCCAAATAACTTACAAACAGGGTTGACATATCAATATATCCGTTATATCTACGGATCGGTTGATATTTGCAAATGTAACTACTTACACATTGTATGCAACTTCCGCTTATATATTTATGTACATGGGAAAATCGTTTCACTAATGGCTGACATTTAAGAAAAAATCACGGCTACCTTGATTTTTTTACCGATTTTTGGTATATACTTATCTGGATTGCTCAGTCATTAACATAGACAATATGGATATTTAGTGATAAAGATTTCAAAGACCTAAATATCGCCATCGAAATTCGTACCGACACACAGTGGGTCAAAATTTTTCAAAATTTTTTGGAAATAAATCTGGCATTTCTAAACGACTGGTCCGATCGGAATAAAATTTGACACTGGCATATCCAAGGAGTATTCGAGTTTATTTTATTAAAATGGACACTACAAATGCTCTAGGCGCTGCGCTATGGGGGCTCAAATTAGGGTACATTTGACATGTAAAATTTTTAAACACGTGCCATTTTTTGGTTTCCCATCCGATTTCAAAGATTTTTATATTTTTGGAAAACGCTCGACTAGGTCTTGAAAAAACATTCTTGCGTGAACTATTTATCTCTGAGAATTTCTGAGTTATATGCATTTCAAAATTGAAATTTAAAAATTTTGCCATACCTTGATCCGCTTTTTTAAAAATATAGGACATACTTTTGAATCGAATAAACTCAAATTGTTTTCGTTAGTTAAACAACTAATTATTAATAATATGTAATAGATTTCAGAGCAATATCAAGTACGGATTCAAAAATAAACGATTTTCAATTTAAAAATTCAAAAAATAGTAGGGCGAAAAGGTGACTCTTTTTTAATTTATAAAAAAAAAACTTTCTTTAGATACATATCACAATTTCATGTTTTTCTATAAGATATATTTACGGAGAACATTTTAGTATAAAAGACATGTCATTGCTTTTGAATATGTCGTCCCTACGCCTTTTGGAATTTGAGCTATTTTTTATAAAAATTTAAACTTTTGGCCACATGTTTTAAAATCCCAAAGCTGGGATCAGAAAATGGAGAGCAGTTTTAAAAACCCTGATGTGATCCCTATTTATTTCTAAAGTATTTTCCCAGCCCCGAAGAAAATGTGGACCCTATGGGTAAAATAGTAAAAAAATATCATTTTTCGAATTTTCGCTTAAATTTTTAGGAATTGCGGGATTCCCTTTGACCTTTTGACAACTGTTTTTACACCATGTTATTCAGAATGAAAAAATTAAAAAACGTTGAAAATTTCATTGAGTGTTGTTAATAAATAAAGATTTTATTACATATTTATTGAGCTTCTAAAACTAAAATTTGTATCAAAATTTTGATAAGATTGCAAATATTAGGAACAATTTGATCAACATCTTTCCGAATTTTTTTTTTTTTTTTTTTTTTTTTTTGTTTAGATAAGTTAATTTACGGTCTTATAAAAAAATTTTAAGTCAATATCTCAATTAAATTCAAAAATATGCCAATTTAAAATTCCGTCCTTCCAAAAATAATATTGACTCCGATATTTTCATGTGATGGCTTTTTTGCTTTGAAATTTCAAGAATAATTATTATTTTTGGTCCCTGTTAAAATTACTATTCGCATGATTATAGCAATCATATATATGACTGTAGTAAATAAGTATATGTTTGTGACAACCATTTTTGTATTAAATAATTTACAACATTATGTTATTCTCGGATTATGGTTATCATAATCTGAGAACAATATATTATGATATAATGATTCAATATGAACATGATTGATATAAAAATTGCGATAATCATGTGGATGATTACATAACCATATTATGGTTACCGCAATCATATAAATAATCACAGTGACCATAATATGGTTAAAAAACTGATTAAGATGTTGAAATGGTTACAATAAACATGTACAACTATATAAGATTTGCGTGCAAAAATATCACTTTTGCATTTGACATTTATGATTACCAATCTCTCCCACTCCGAAAATATCTGACATTTAAATACACACACAGAAAACAGATTCGTTATAGCAACCGAATTTATCGCCAATCGAATGATTCTACTTTAGTGAACGAATTTTACAGTTGTGGCTACAACATTTTAAAAGGGGTAACAAAAGTTTGGTTGCTTTTACCGAAATTCTTCTTTGTCAACCGACTTTCTGTTGATAGAACCGAAAAATTCTATGTGTGCAACCGAATCATTCGATTGGCATCAAATTCGGTTACTATCACGAATCTGTTTTCTCTGTGCATAAGTTAAAATAGCTGAAAGACTTTATTTAGTACTGGAAATGTTTCATAGTACTAAGTTCAGAGTTCTAGTTATGACTTTCTTGCTGCAAATGAGCGATATGTATTATGTATTCATATATACACAATATATATATTTATGTGGTTATTTCTCTTCAAAATCCTTACACTCTTAAAATATGTATAAGTTTCGTTTAGAACGAGAAAATTGGTATTTTAACAATGATATCTTGTGCCACATAAAACAATCATGGCGAAAACATACACTTGTATCAATAATTTTTTTTTTTTTTTGTTGGAACGCAAGTAAATGCATATTCATTAAGCTGGTGCCAGCTCAGAAAATTATTTGAATGTACTACTTCTTAAAATGTTTGCTTTGTCTAAGATATATGAAGATATTTGAAAATGTTCGAGAATCTCTAAAACCAAATTCAGTTGTGTTTTGAAATGAACAAAATTCACTGGCACTTATAGATAGACCATACCAAAAAAACCAAACAAAGCATGAACTTCTTCTAAACCGTTGCATTAAGAAAAATTACATTCATTTATGCGTTTTATGCAAAAATATTCTAAAATCCAATAAACTTAAGTTTAATATGGAAACTACCAACATTTCCTGGGACCACCTTCTTTTTTAAAATATTTATGAAAATCACGTTCTTGTAATAAGTATGCTATAAAAAAAATATTATCAACATTGATTTTTTTTCTCTCTCTCTGCTTTCTAGTCACTCACATTGTTAACCTTTTTACAGCAATTTATGTTTGAAATAAAGGGTTTAGTAGAAATAATATTTGTGTAAGCAATTTATGGACAACTTTAAATATTTTTAAAGCATTGCACAAATATTAGTAGAATAGTTGAATTTGAATACTTACATAAATAATTGGTCAATTCACAAGGTCTATTATCAGTCATATAGTCATAATGTCCTAATATATCACGACTTGGCGGCTCGGCTTAACCGACTCTTAGGCATTTGGCGTTGATCTCTGCTGGCTCTGTTAATTTAAAAAAAATGCAGCTGAAGCACACAGCCAAATATCCATGGCACTATAGAAAAGGGTCCAATCTGTTATGAGCTGCTGAAGTCTGGCCAGACCATCACAAGGAACCTACACCGAACGCAACTGATTTAGAAAAAAGTGGTTGAGATGTTTTGCCTCATCTGTCTTATAGTCCAGACCTTGATCCGTTAGAATACTATTTGCTTTGATCGTTTCAGAACGGTCTATCTAGAATACGCTTCACTTCAGAACAGAGTATCCTAAATTGACCTGACTCGTTCTTGGCCTCAAAATATAAGCAGTTCATTTGAAACGGAATCAATATGTTGCCAGGAAGATGAGAAAAGTTCATACTTAGAATAAATTTGTATCGTACAAATGTTTTAAAATAAAAGCTAAAAATTTGAAAAAATCCCGCATTTTTATGTATTAAAGAGTCCGCATTTTGTAAAGCACACACTTTAAAACAATCTAGTAAAGTAGCATATACTATTTACAGTAATTCAAATATTTCTTTACGTGGCTTTGTCTGTGTATATGTTGTACATAGTGTTGAACTGATGCATATCTGAATGCCATAAATTGCTGTAATATTCTATCTGAGTTTTATTTTTTTTTTTTGTTTGTCTTTTTGTTGTTGAAAGAAGAAAAACCAAACAATAGAATTATATTGCTTGATGTTATTTCTTTGTTACCCCTACACTGCCATCTGCACGCCTTTTGCCTCTCTCTCTCTCTCTCCCTCTTTCTTTCTCATCCCTCCTCCCTTACCATTAAGTTCTAACCTAATAAGGCAAAAAATCATAAGGGAATGTATGTAGTCTATGAAAAGGAATATAGAAAATCACAACCAGAACGTCTGACTAGAGGACAAGTTAAATGCATTAAAATAGTTTCATATTGTTGTTAGCAGCAAACGCATGACATTGTTGTCACTGTGGGTAAAAGGAGTGAGGAAAACTGCTAAAGCACTTGTATTGAAACCTTTTATATAAACGTTTTTATTTCACTTTTACACATTCAATTTCAATGATTTTATTTAAGCATTGTTATTAAAGTAGTTTAAGTATTTAGCACAGACATGTATGATTTCAAAAAAAAAAAAAAAGAAAAGAATATGTGTGGGAAGTTTATTTAGTTTAATTGTTTATTCTTGTTAAATAGAAAGGAAGTTATCTTTGAAAACTGACAAAGGGTTTAGTAACACAAGATATTTTAAGAAAAACAAAAACAAAACTTTTTATTTTAATTTCTTTGTAACAAATGTGATGTCATGTTTTTGTAAATTTGTTTAGCTTTTTACTTGGAGATTTAAAAACTTTTAGTTATTTTTCAATTACAACTGTTAGTTGTTTGTTTATGAAGTTTTGTGTAATTTGCAAATCCTAAGCTTAGTGTACAAATGTGCTAAGTTACTTTTTACAAATTTTACAGGAGACGCAAAACACGTTCTAAATATTTTTCAAATCTGTTAACCCTTTCACGACCATAAGACTATTTTTTGAACAATTCTTGAACACAGTACCAATATAGCTCTTAATTTTCAAAGACAGTAAAAAATAAAAGCTGTAACAGAACTTGTTTTAATCTAAACACATTAATAAGAGACACGTTTACTTTTTTCATTATTTAGTTATTCAATATTTTTTTGTTGGGATACCGGTGTCCCCTTGGTCGTCAAAGGGTTAATGCAGTTTTGTTACTAATTTGTTATGATTTATAAACATATATAATCATAGCTTAGATGAAGTGTGTTGGCGTCACTAAAGCTGCTCTGAAAATGCAATGAAGCAACATTTTTGGTATCAGCAGTCGAGATTGTAATGAATTTAAGAATGATTCAATATTTCCTTCAGACATTTTTGATACACGTTTTTTGGTTAAAATTTAATGAATAAGAAAATTTATTTAATAACCTAGTTATACTCAATTCCATTTCACTGTGATAATTAATTTGGAATTTAAACAAAATAAAATGGACTTAGCACATTTGCACAACACAAAGTATTTTCTTAGCAAACTTGAACGTTTAAATCAGTACTTATATTTAAGTGAAATTGCAAAAGATAAAAAAAATGGTCACAGAGTATGAGAAACATAAGTATTGAACCCTCATTCATTTAAATGGCATTTGTAGTTTTATGTACATTTGCAGTCTATTAGATAAAACAGAAACAATTATAAAGTGTACATTAGGGTGGCCTTTATTATGCTGTTTTAGATTTTAGATGCTCCCAAGGTCTCTAAATGTTTTCCGTCATCTAAAAACTAACTAATGAAAGTTTGAGCAAACTCGTATAACGTTTAGAAGTTGCATATTTTATTATTATTATATATTCAAAAAAAAAAAAAATGTTGAAGAAAATTTTAATTAAAACAAGTAAGAGAGCTAACTCTTATATATCCTTCACCAAATTATACTTTAAAATAAAAATTTTAAATATTTTTAGGTAAACATAATTTTTATGATTTTTAATTGTTTTCCAAATTTATTCAAATAAATTTGAATTTTTTTATTGTTTTCAATATAAAATAAGAAAGAAAATGTTCGTTCGCATTTAGTGAGCCAGGTCCTTAAAAATTTTTTTTTCAAAATTTAAAAATATTTTTTTTTTCAAAATTGTTTTCAAAAAAATTTTTTTTTTTCGAAATAGTTTTTTTTTTATTTTAAAATTTTTTTTTTTAATTTTTGAAATTTTGTTTATAAATTATATTGTGGAAATTACAAACGGAATAACAAACTTATATATACCCTTCTCACGAAGGTGAAGGGTCTAAATAGGTTTAATATTTAATACTTTTTGGTGAAAGAAAAATCAGATTAAAAAATATTTTTCCTGATTCTGACCTATTGTAGGTCCAAATTACTATGTCGTTAAATATTGGGTATATGACTTAAAAATGTGGGATATTTATCAAATGTTTAGCTTTTATTTTGAAACATTTGTACAATATAAATTTATTAAAAGTATCGACAAGTGTTAGCTATGACTTTTTCCCATCTTTCTGGCAATATATGAATTCCAAACCAAAAGATGTGCTCATCTTTTGAGGCCAAGAACGAACCAAGCCAATATCGGATACTCTGTTTCAAAGTTAAGCGTTTCCCAGAGAGAGCGTTCTGTATCGATTGAAACAAAGAGTAGTCAGATGGAAGACGGTCTGAACTATATAGCAAGTGAGACAAAACTTTCCAACCACTTCATTCTAAATACTTTTGAAAAGGTATTGCAACATGTTTTTCGAGTTTTTAAAAATTAACCCCCCTCTAAACAATCCACCCAAGAAGACCCCCCTCCCCCTGGAAAAGAGGATAACATCATGGCAAAGGTCAGGCAGCCCGCCACCCCCTGGAAAAAAGTAGGAATCAAAGATTAGCAAGGTTCCCCACCACTACACCAAATACACATAGGACGTTGTTTCCAGGCAACGACAAACAGCAGCCCCATTACCCTAGACCAACTACAGCAGACCAATCATCTACTTAAAGGGCGGTCACACGGCATGTATTCCATATGTATTGGGACATGTATTCGATACATATGGAATTCCATGTGTATGTCAAATTTTACGTTATACATGCGATTCATAATTTCACCGTTCACACGTACATATGTATGTACACATATGCATGTGACATAACCTCTATTCGTTTATATGTTTGTTTTTTTTTAACAATATATCTATTTAAAACATTTTTAAATCACAATAAGTATATTCAATGGAATGAAACTTATTTTGTTATGATTTTTCTGTACTCTTTTTTGTTTTGTGTTTTTTATTTTTCTCTCACACAGTGTTGGATTTCAAAATACACATGTTAAATACACGAAAATAGAACATACTCTTATTGCCAAAAATGTCATAAGGCATGTGTATTTTACATACACAAAGTTTCATATGGATCACACGGTATGTATATGTTTACATGTGTAAAAATGTCCCAATACATATCGCAAAACACATGAAATACATGCCGTGTGACCCCCGTACTAGCTGAAACAACAACAATAGAAACTTCAGGCAACATCGTAGATGTATCATATGACCTGCTACAGCTAGAAATTAGAGATATTTCCATACCTGTGAGTTAATCACCGTGATGGAAAAATCACTAGTAACAACTTTTACTGAATATAGCAAGTAACAGATACATTTAAGTCGTTCGTTCATATTTTTCAACATACACTGGAAACAACTGTTACTGAATATGTAAGGCTATTAACAGATATGTTTAATGTCGTTCTTTTACAGTTTTCAACATACTGTTAATTCATTGTTATATGAGTGTCTCTCTCACACTGTGTATATAATGAAATGTTAGGTAACATTTCAGAGGAGATTTAAAAAAACGAAAATAATACATAATGTGTTCTTCTTAACATTGTTGTTATTTTGCTTAACATAGACAAAAGTGATCACAGTCACTGTTTAAAAGAACAGTGATTTATAAATCACTTTCACTGAGAACGACGTTCTTCAAAAATCACGGGATCGCTCATCTCTAGCTACAGCAAACTCATCATCTACTTAGCTGGAACAACAACCGTTTAACGAATGATACAAAAATGACTGGATCTAATGGCAACATCGTACATGGAGACGCATGATAATCCAATATATAGGACAGTGCAATCTCACATGGGAAATACGAGAAAATCTACTGCAACAAATCATATAAGATGGGAGCCAAATGCCCCCAAGAGGGGTAATGGAAAAAAAAATAAATTATAACATGTGACCGTTCGTTGCCATAATGGAATATTACGGTTTCATGTCTGGCCGCATATTCTCTGCGTTTTTCGGTCAATGCTCTCTTCAAACGAATCAGTTGTATAAGGTATAGATTCCCTGTGATGGTCTAGCCGGATTTCAGCAGCTTAAAATAAATAGGACTCTTTTGTTTTCACCAAATAAAGAGCATTTCCTTAGCGCCATGGATATTTGGCTTTGGTGTCGATTGGGCTGGTTGGCCGAGTTTCACATACGATCTCTTAAGATTCGACTTATTGTAATGGATTAATTTTTCATCACAAGTAATGATTCGGCCCAAAAATAATTTTCTTTTATAGCGTTCAAGCATCATTTCGGACATGCTTCTATTCGAATGGTACCCAATTTCTCTGCTTTTGGATGAATCCAGCTGCTGGCAAACGTTTTGAAATTGCTGTTTGAGTAGCTCGAAACGCCTTTGCAAGCTCTTGTTGAGTTTGACAACAATTGTCATGCAGTAATGCATCAATCCTTGGTCTTCAAACTTTGTTGGCTGGCCTGGGCAATCTTTTTCTTCCGTGTCAAAATCACCACTTCGGAACCATCGTCACACAATGAAACCGATGAAACACTTTCACCATAAGCTTCGGTGAGCAATCGCAGTGCTTCAGCGACACTTTTTTTTTCAAATTAAAGAACTAAAGCAAAAATTTCAAACCCTATTTTCTTGCATTTATATTGATTTTTGTAAAAATTAATCCATTAAGGGGCGAAATTTTTTCAATAAAAAATTTTTTCGTACTTTAAAGCCTTTGTAGGCAAATAAAGAAAGTTAATTTGTGTGCATGTATTGGGCAAAAAATATATAATATCCGCAACAACATCAAGCAACTAAATGAAATATTTGTATTTTTACGCTCTATTATTTACATTCGGGTTGTGTACATGTAAACTGAGGAAAATCTTCGAAACCTGAACAATATGAAAGCGCACCACTGCTTTAAAGGATCAAATTCTGAAAACAATAATTGCGAATTCATCTTTGTATTAAACAACATACATAGTTTTAATAATTGTCTTGATGATTTAAGTGCGGAATTGCTTTGAAAATAGTATTTTTGACTTGTGCTTATAATGGGTTAATAAAGTACAAACTAAATTTTTTATTTTTTTAATAGTTATGGTCCAAATGAATATAGAAATTGATTTCTACAAACAAATATCATCTTCCAAAAAGTGTCAAATAAGCGCCACCCTAATGTATACATATGTATATGATTTAATGCCTCAAACGTGAAAAAAAATTATACAGAAATTGATTTCTATTAAATGGATAGTAAACATAGTGTTTAGTTGAAAAAAGAAAGCTTTGATGGGAATCTGGATGGATTATTGTTAATTACTCTCAGAGCCAATGATAAACAAAATATTAATTTTATTTTGTTTATCTCAGGAACGAAACCCCAATTGACAATGCAATGAAAGATAAAATAAATAAAAAATGCAAAGAATTAGGAGGAATGTTGGATAATAGGAATTTATTGGATATAATTAGCAAATGTTACCTTAAGGTTTGGATGACGAAAAAACAAGAAGGAAAAATTCATAGCTTAGAACGGAAACTACATTTTAGACATCTTGGCCAGGGTGACAGATGGTTTTAGGCATTATAAGGGAAAGAGATAGCCTGATTTTTATAACTTTCAGCCTTTATATAGATTAAAGCAAAGGGGGAAAACTTTGCGCATCACTTATATTAAGGCCAAAAGAAAGAAGTAGGCTTTTGGCATTAACATTGCCGCCCGCCTTGCAGGATGTGCAAGAAAAAAAAAGGAATGAGTCAGCCGGGCCGTGTCCAAGATGTTGCTTCTGCTCAGGAGTAGAAAAAAAATGGATATGAGAATAGTTAATTCAATGGTAGGTAATTATATAATTCATGATTATGGTAATTGGATTAACAATATATAGAATAATTTAAAACTAAATGGAAAAATAAAACGTAAACATACTACATTGTAAATTCAATATAAATAATACAAAATTCATAGTTATTTAGTGATAGGGATGTATGTTTTATAATTTGCTTTATGTTCAGCCTAAAGTGCATTTCAAGATGTATTTATATAGAGCATGGACCGTAAATTGTCCATCCAAAAATTGTACTCTGAGCAGTTGGAAACCCTACTCTGGAAAAAACTCCCTGACACATAATCTTTGGATATATATCCACCCCAATGATGATGTCAATGGATGCAGATTCATAGAACTTCGAATCTGCCAGGAATAAATCTCGAAAGTTCTTTTTATAAGACTCGGGCAAGGATTGTGTCGGAGTATGCGTCGTTATACGGTTATCCACGCGGAAAGTGCCTTCAATTTTCGAATTGGAATCGTATCTCGATTTCAAAGTTATTGGACAAATAGTCTCACCTTGCAGAGAATAAGCTGTTAGCTCTAGTTTGTCGACCAACCTCTTGGAAACACGACTAATTGGCGACCCAGAATCTAATAGACAACGAGCATGTGATGTTGTGGATCCAATTTTTGCCAAAACCGTAGGGAGAAGGATCAAAGTGTTCTGGCGTATGATTGCCGTTAATGACGCTGACTTTGAAGTGGATGGTGCAGATGATCCGTTTGCGGAGTTAAGAGACAACGACTCTTTTCTCCCTGAAGAATTGGATGGCTGTGGGCTTGGTGACTTTGAACGAGAACGAGATCGGGAGGGCAACAGGTCTTTTACCAATCTAGGGTTCACGTGCAGAAGAGTATGATGAAATTTGCGGCAGTGTTTGCATCCATGTTTGGAGAAACATCTGCCTTGAGAATGGTCATGTGCCAAGCAATTAACGCAATACTTATTGACTCGGACTGCACGAAGACGATCGGCGATGGACATAGCAAGAAATTTCCTGCAATTTCGGAGTGGATGAGGACGTTTGCAAATGCGACATGGGTAGGCGTTATATCGTCTGAGGGATCCGGTGGATGAAGATTTGGAACTGTCTTTAGGCATGGTGAGCTGAAACAAAGATTACAAGTAAGTCAAAGTGAAAGCAGGTGAAGTCTATGCGGCTGGTAATAACACAAGTTTTACGATAGGCCTAGTTATTAATCCGCGCTGTGTTAAGACGTCGGCTACGCGAACGCGATTATCCGAACCTGAATATATCTTAACAATTCGACCGAGGCGCCACGAGTTCGGTGGGAGGTTTTCATCCTTAATAACTACCATAGAACCTTCCTGGATATCTACCTCAGGCCTTTGCCATTTAACGCGTTTGTTCATCTCTTTGAGATACTCGTTTTTCCACCGCAGGCAGAAGTTTTGGTGTATAAGCTTGAGTCTTTGCCACCGGTTTATTAAGGAAATGGAAGAATTTTCAACTTGCGGATCGATATGTGCTAGAATTGGCGTTCCAATTAGAAAGTGTCCCGGTGTCAGCGCGCATAGGTCGGTTGCATCCGTTGAAATTGGAGAAATTGGTCTGGAGTTAAGACACGACTCTATTTTGGACAATAAAGTTGTTAACTCCTCGAAGGTATATTTGTAGCAGCCTGCTATCTTGCGGAAATGGGTCTTGAAAGACTTGACTCCAGCCTCCCAAAGCCCTCCCATGTGCGGAGCCGCTGCGGGAATAAAATGCCAGGATATGTTTTGATGAGCATATTCAGCTACGATGCGTTGTTGGGATGTTTGGATAAACTCCCTTGCCAGAATCCTAGACGCACCTACGAATGTAGTACCGTTATCGGAATAAAGATTTAGCGGACATCCTCGACGAGAAACGAAACGACTAAAGGCCGCAAGAAACGCTTGTGTGGACAAATCGGAAGTGGCTTCTAGATGGATCGCCTTTGTGGAGAAACACACGAATACGCAGACGTATCCCTTGGAAATTCTGCATGCTCGGCCGGAATAACTTTTGACATCGAATGGTCCTGCGAAGTCTATGCCAGTATTAGCAAACGGACGGGTTATTTCGGATCTTTCCGGTGGCAAGGCTGCCATTATCTGCTTTTGGCACTTCTTTTTATAGATAACACAAATCTTGCACTTATTGACAGTAGTTTTAATGAGGTTTTTCGCCTTAGGTATCCAAAATTGTGTTCTCAGAAGACGCAAGACTAATTGGTTTCCGCCGTGAAGGCTTATGTCGTGGACAAATTTAACTAAAAGTCTTGAATAAGTGGAATTATAGGGAAGGATAATAGGATGTTTCTCGTCATAGGTAAGTCCTGGTGAAGATTCTAGTCGACCACAGGAACGGATTATTCCTTCTGCATCAAGAAACGGATTTAAGTTTAAGATCGTACTAGTTTTCGAAATAATTTTTCTACTGGAAAGGGCTTTGTACTCATTCGGATAGGACGCTTTTTGGCACACGGAAATAAGATAAGTTTTAACGGAGCTGATGTCGGATCTGGAGAGTAAAAGTGAAGTTTTATGGAAATTGTAACGATATCGACTATGAGTTCTAAAGAAAAAACGATAGACATATGCCATAACACGCATTGCCCTACTGAAAGAGGAAAATCGTTCAAGAATATCTTCGAAATTAGAAAAGTAGGAAAAATGCACTTTTATTACTTTGGCTTCTAAGTCTGTGTTGGGAATATTATGTGTACAGGGGTTTGGCCAATTTGCTTCTGTTTCCCTAAGCCAACGAGGCCCTAACCACCATAGCTCATTTCGGACTAAATCTTGTGGATACAAACCTCGACTAGCTAAGTCCGATGGATTCACTTCAGAGTTTACGTGTCTCCAATTTGAACACGAAACGACTTGAGTAATCTTCGTTACTCTGTTTGCGACAAACGTTTGCCAGCAACAAGACGGTTTTGCCAGCCAAGCCAGTACAATGGTGGAATCGGTCCAACAGAAAAGGGAATATTGATTGAGATCTAGCTGTGGAAGTAGATTATCTATCATCTCCGCTAAGAGAACTGCACCACAAAGTTCTAATCGCGGAATGGACAACGTTTTAATAGGGGCCACTTTAGTTTTGGAGGACATAAGATGAGTGGAAATGGAATTGGAATCTGCTATTCGAATATATAATGCCGCCGCGTATGCTTTTTCAGACGCATCGCAGAATCCATGGAATTGGATTTTGGCATTTGGATGATAATCAACCCATCGTGGAATACGAATGGTGTTGATGACGGAATAATTTGACAGAAATGATTTCCATAGAGAAAGAGCATCTGGAGAAAGATTTTCATCCCAACCGGTACCATCGATCCATATTTTTTGCATAAGGATTTTCGCCAGGATAATGCATGGCGCCAGCCAGCCAGCAGGATCAAATAACTTAGAAATGTTGGATAAAACTTGTCTTTTAGTATAATTTTCGGTTTCGGAAAACGGATTAGCAGCAAAATAAAAGCTATCTGAACACGCATTCCATCGAATGCCAAGCGTTTTCGCGGAACTATTGTCCTCTAACTTCAGGAATTCCTCATGGAGTAGATGGTCTGGTGGAAGATCTTCTAGGATTTTTTTGGAATTTGATGTCCACTTCCTCAATGAAAATCCAGCGGAATCTAAAGCTTTGATGAGTTCATTTCTTGCTTTAATGGATTCCTGTTGCGTATGAAATCCGGCTAAGACATCATCGACATACATGGAATTCCGAAGGATACTACTAGCAATAGGATAAATAGTTCGAACGTCATCAGCTAATTGTAATAATGTCCGAATAGCAAGATAAGGTGCGCAATTCACACCAAAGGTGACAGTTTTAAGTTCGTAATCACAAATTGGACTATTTGGATTACTTCGGAATAGTATTCGTTGATATGGAGTATGCTTTTCATCGACCAGAATCTGTCTATACATCTTCTGTATGTCAGCATTGAACACAAATCGATGAAATCGCCATTTTAGAATCAAAATAGTAAGGTCAGTTTGTAGAATTGGACCAACATGGAGTAAAGAATTCAAACTTTGCCCATTTGACGAAGGAGCAGAGGCGTTAAAAACAACACGAACCTTTGTAGAAACGCTATCGGGTTTTATAACAGCGTGATGTGGTAGATAATAGAACTTTGGACATTCGGGTAGGTCAGGAGAAGCGACTTTAAACATGTGATCTAGAGTTTCGTACTCCAGAACCACTTTATCATATTCAGTTTTGAAATCTGGTGTCCGAATCAATCTAGCTTCGTTTCGAAAGAATTGCGCCATAGCGCTAGACCTAGAGTTGCCTAAGGACAAGGTTTCAGGAAACTCTTCCTTGAAGGGAAGTGAAACTATATATCGTCCTTTGGAATCTCTTTTTGTTGTACGGGTATATAAATCTTCGCAAGCCTGATCGGATGGGGACATAATGTTCTTCCTCGGAAGATTCTCCACCTCCCAAAAACGTGAAATTTCTTTATCTAAAGAAATTTCACAGAAATTTGAAACTATTGTTCGACTTGGACTATTATATTTAGAAATTGGACCAGTAAGGATCCATCCGAAGATGGTTTCTTGCGCTAAGAGGGATTCGCAAACATTTTGCTTTATCCCTGAACGTACAACAGAGGGGAAAATATCAGCGCCAATAAGAACATCTATCCTTGAAGTGGCATAAAATTTAGGATCGGCCAGTGGAATATTAGGAAGATCTGATAATTTAGACCTTGGAACGGACTGAGAAGGTAGATTGTTAGAAAGTTGAGGGACTACAAGCGCCGTAACAGGAAGATAAACACTATCATCTAAGTTTGACCCCAGTACAAAGGAACACTGATGTTGAACAGTTGCTGTAACTGACTGATTTAATCCTGAAATTTGAGCTCTGGTAGATTGAGAGGGAAGCTTGAGAAGGTTGAATAAACGTTCTGAAATGAAGGTACCTTCAGACCCAGAATCTATCAATGCGCGTGCTTGGTATTTCGTACCAAGGTGACAAACGCTTACCCATGCTGTCCCTAACAAAACACCCGTTGAATGTGTAGCGAAACAAGATTGTACTCTACTAGAACTATCCGTGGACTGTATATTGGATGAAGTAGGACGAGAATAGGGCTGTGAATTAGGATTAAGATTCGACGCCATATTGGAGCTCTGAACTGTAGAAGACGGAATTTGATCTTCAACATCTTTGTGTAAAAGTGTATTGTGTTTCTTTTTGCACTTAAAACATGTGTGTTTGCTTGTACAATTTCTCACGCTATGGGTTTTTGAGAAACAGTTTATGCACAAACCTTCTTTCTTTATTTCCTCCAATCGTTGTTGTTGACCCATTTTCTGGAATTTGGGACATTTGCGAATCGCATGATTCTCTTTAGGACACATTTGACATTTGGGAATCGTAATTTTGACTTGGAAGGAGTGAACTCGTTTGTTAGAGTTTGAATTGGAGTACGATTTTGATTTCGTATCACTATTTTTGGAAGTACTTGAGCCTCGAGTTTCAGAGACTGACTCTAAGGTTCTATAGCGATTTGTAAGGAACTCATCTAATTCGGACCATTTTGGAATTGAAGTTTTGTCTTTTAACTCTTGTTCCCATAAAGTTAAAGTGTTCTCAGGAAGTTTACTAGTGCAAATGAAAACAAAGATCGGGTCCCAACTGCTAACATTAATTTCGTAAAGCGATAATATAGTTATACAAGAGTTTATTTCCCTTTGTAAGTTCTTTATGCCTTTACCAGATTCAGAATTTAGCGTTTGAAGGTTGAACAGGATCTTCAACTGACCATTGACCAGAACTCTTCGATTTTCGAAACGTGAACAAAGATTTCTCCAGGCAATGTCGAAACCCTGATGAGTAAGTGGACACTTTTGGACAATTTCTCGAGCTTCGCCTTTTGTTTTCTGTGTTAAGAAAAACAACTTTTCGACATTACTTGCTCGGGAATTGAAAACGACGGCAGAGAACATATCTCGAAAAGTAGGCCAGGAAGAATAGTCACCATTGAATGTCTCTATTTCAATAGGAGGTAAATGAAGACTGCGTGGCTCAGAGGGGATTGAGTTTTGGACCAAACCATGTGAAGAACAGGGAACAGCAGAAACATCGGGCTGTCGCTTTTCCCCTTCAGGAATGGGATTTGTACGGCATCGTATGGAATCGGAAAGTTCCGACAACTTAGTCAAACAATTGCAATACGTGGTGTAGGTGTTTTTGTATTTTGACTTAAAAGATTCTATGTCGATTGGCTCTTCACCTTCACCAGCCTCCTTTTCTGTTTGAGCTAAGAAATTGTCATAGGCGACCTTCATGCGACTCCAGTTGGACTTAAGTTCATATCGATGAACTTCTAGGGATGGAATCGAATCCACAGGATATTGGTTGGCGCTAAGGTCAGCCTCGAACTCTACTATTGCATCCGCTAATCTTATGAACTGGTCTAATGACATTTTGAGAATTTTTAGAGTAAACTATTTGAAAATTATTCGATAATGAAAGCAATAAAGCCTTTAAATAGAGATTGGAAATTTTTTATTATTTTTTATTTTTTTTTTTGGAAAAGAAAATAAAAAAATAAGTTTTGAAAGGTGGTAATAGACCGTATCGCATGTAAAATAGTGAGAAAATTTAATAATATGACCTAATTAGCTTGTATCACAAAGAAATGTTAAATGTATATCTTCATAAATATAAAGGAATGTGAAAAAGGAATTGAATTATTTAAATCTCTGGACTATAAATTGATTGCAGTCTATTAAAGATCTCAATTCTCAATCAGCTGTACAATGTAAACAAAAATAAGTAAGAGGTCATTCACCCTTTTACTTATGGGAAATTGTACTAAACTTCCACGAAACTTCCCAACAATCGGTCTGTTCGCGAATGGTTGTACCACACAAATAATGTTTGTACCCAATTGTGGGAAATGAAAGCAAATTTCCAAGAAACTTCCCAACAATCGGTCTGTTCGCGAATGTTTACAAAAAAAAATGTATGTGTGTCGAATCGAAAATAATTTGATTACAATAAATATAATGTGAATGAAAATTAAAAGGATTGAAGGAGAATGAAAGGAAAATAGGAGATCTGTCCAATAACTAAAACTTGTTTCTAACTAGTATAAATTTTCAAAAAAAAGATTTGAAAGATGTTCTTCAAAACCAAGAAAACGGAAGGAAATCAATTTGTAATATCGTTGTTTTCTTTTTTTTTTTTGTATTGAATATACCATATATTATGAATATAATGGAAGTAAATGGTATATCTGGTAAACAAAAATAGTAAAAAAAGAAGTAAAATAAAGTTAGGAATAACGAAAGTAAATAAAAGAATATAAGAAATTAAGTATGTTGACAATTTTCTTTTTTAGCAAGTTTAGCTGCGAAACACCTATTGTAAATGTATTTTTTCAGGTTTCTATTTGTTACTTTCCAACATAAATGGAAATGAGAAACACAATACTATAAGTGTTGCCGAGGGACTAAGAAATAACATACAATCGTAAATATTATTTAGGTCGGAGTGATTTTCTGTTCTAAAAATTCATTGGTTAATAACAAATAATGGATTAATTCGCTATTAATCTATTAAAAGAATCAGTATATTAGAAAACTATTATTATAAATTAGTTATTGAACTGAAATTTTTATTAGATATTTCCCCAAGTAATGTGAAATTAGTCAATTTATGGCAAAAAATAATAATTATAAACGTATAAATTGCTTCAAACTAACAAAAAATATGTTTAAATCGATTAAATTTTATTGTTATACGGAATAGGAAATTAATGGTCAACAACAGAAAGTATTTAACACCCAAAATAAGCTCTGGAACTCATATGAAAGCAAACATAAATCGATAAAAAGGATTAAAGTGATCGCTTAAACAGAATTAGGTAATGTATCGATTAACTTCACTTTTGTAAATCAATGTTTTAATTTCAAGCCAAATATTTGTTTAAAATATGTATACCCGCTATGGCAACACTTGTATCAAATAAATGGAAAGTACAAGAGCATACACACGGTCAATCGTATATATGGCAAGAGTTGGTAAGAGAAGAAATAATTAAAAGCTTTGCTTTACAACTTCAAGAGTACTAGGACAAAGAGCTGATCACGCATCTGAGTGAAAGCGACCGGTAGTGATAGCAAGGTAGGGGTAGTATTAAAAGAGAATATGTTAATAAGAGTATGGTAATAAGAGTATGGTAATAATGTTGATGTAAATTGGTGGTAGGGAAAAATACTCAAGAGAAAGGAGCTAAGGGGAACGGATAGGGATCAAAAACAATATAACACGAGGGAAAAAAAGATAATTTACTCAAGAGTAATTAAAATGCTGAAAAAAGGGAATAATATTAACATACATACATTCATGTCATATTTCATTTAAGAGTTCCTGAAAATGCGAAAATCTTAAAGAAACGTATGAAAATAGGTAACAAAATGTGATACCCTACACCGGCAATTATCGGACACAATTGAACAATAAATTATATTTTTCACTTCTAGCTTAAGAAATTCTTTAAAATTCTTGTGCCAAACTCACTTTTTGCTGATGATGATGATGAAAACCTCCACTTCGAACAAAGGTATTATTCCTCACTTTTTAAATTTGCTCGGACCACTTCGTAGGAAATTTGTAGAGATGCGCTTCGCTCGGTTATTGTGATTTTTATTTATCACGCCTTTAACTTTATCACGACTTTAATTTAATTTTATATTTTTTCCAATTTGTATTGCAATATTTTTCTTTTACTACACGATGTAGCAAATGCCAATAAAAAACAACAAAAAAACTAAACGGTTTCTATGAACTGTATGAAATGCACTTTGATGACTAAATCTCTACCGAAAGCAAAACATAAAACATACCTTTTTAATATGTAGCAAATATTGGAAATATATGAGTGTAGATATTTGTCTTCTTGTGCCAATCCAATGTAGAAATCTCTGAGAATGATTAATTTCCAATCCGGTTCGTACTGGACCAAATGTTTAGTTGAAAAAAGAAAGCTTTGATGGGAATCTGGATGGATTATTGTTAATTACTCTCAGAGCCAATGATAAACAAAATATTAATTTTATTTTGTTTATCTCAGGAACGAAACCCCAATTGACAATGCAATGAAAGATAAAATAAATAAAAAATGCAAAGAATTAGGAGGAATGTTGGATAATAGGAATTTATTGGATATAATTAGCAAATGTTACCTTAAGGTTTGGATGACGAAAAAACAAGAAGGAAAAATTCATAGCTTAGAACGGAAACTACATTTTAGACATCTTGGCCAGGGTGACAGATGGTTTTAGGCATTATAAGGGAAAGAGATAGCCTGATTTTTATAACTTTCAGCCTTTATATAGATTAAAGCAAAGGGGGAAAACTTTGCGCATCACTTATATTAAGGCCAAAAGAAAGAAGTAGGCTTTTGGCATTAACACATAGAAACAAGTAATTCTTATCTCTAGATATTAGAACTTCAAAGTTACAAAATATGCAGGTTTATATACGTATTTATACATGTATTGTAAGTGTTTTATGCCAGTGACAATTATTATTCATTTATTGATTTACTTTACCAAAGATGCTAAACTGAATGATAAAGTGATACTACAGTCGTAGTGATTCGAATTTTGTATTATGTGGGTTTTGCACTGAACAATAATTGAACATATTATTCAAAACAAAACCCACATCAACATTTCTTAAGAGCAAGTGTATGTATATTCAAGTAATTTGAGTTTTACGATACGTATACTTAACTATATGTAGTATGGAATTAATTATCACTCATACGTACCATGAGTAGTGAGGTTAAGATTAAATGAATGAACTTTTGATTATTTGCTTGAGATAACATTGGCATAACTAAGTTGTGCAGTATGGATAAATTTAAATTTCAATTCAAGTTATCAAATATCAAGCTTAAATTTAATACTACTGAAATGTACAATTATTTATTTATAATAAAAATACAACTTTCTAATTATTATTTTGTTCTCATTGCTATATTTGTATAAGATTTCAAATAATACATATTAATCACCTGTGCTAATGTCAAAACAAACTTTTTATTTGAGAAACTAACATCAGTTTACTTTACTAACCAAATTATCCATTCTCTTCTATCCATTATGGACAATAAAATATTCATAATGTCTCCTGATACTCTAATTACCAGCTTGCAACTTAGCACATGCTTTCATGTTTATTGCATCTATAGTTTTCCCTTAACTTTGTCATCTCTATGTCAAAACAAAAACTAATAAAAAAAAAAAAATTTCTATTAATATTCCACATAAATATACATTAGGTTGGCACCGAAATCAGTTGTCTATGTTTCAAACTTAGATGAAAATTTACACTTGTTTTAAATAATTTTTCTCGAAATTTCTGTTCTAGCACTGTTGGTATAAAAAGGTTCTAAATATTGTTGCTATATATTATATATTTTTTATATAAATTTTTAATATTTTAACTTTGTCTACGGATTATATTACATTTCTTAGCTTAAATATACACAGAATAATGCTGATGCGATTCTAAGGAAATTATTAGTTCGTACTTTATCCAAAACTTTCGATATCTAAGAAATTTTTTTTTTTTTTACTTTTTTTAGAATAGCTTCCAGGGACTCCCAAGTTTTCACTAACAATATTTAGCAAAGTTGTAGCTACGGTAAAGCTCAACAACTCTTGTGAACATATCAATGCAATATGAACATATCTAGGCACTCTAAATAGCTCACAGAAATCACTTTTTACCTTAAAAATTTTAGTTTTTTAAAATTTGTTACGCTAAAACAAAGATTTTTTGTTAAAAAAGTATGTTGGAGTGCACACTTCTCTATTGTGCTGCTATAACGAAAAATAGGCAAATCTTTATCGGTATATCCGGGTGCATCTCTTTACCCAATCTTGATCCCGCAAGACCGGCTTGATGCAAGATATGGAAAAACGTTAACATTTTTTAAAGTGGGCAAGCTTTGTGGAGCTTCTGAAGAGTAAATATAAGCTTTTTATATAAGATTTTGATATCGGTGGAAACATTTTTGGTCGTCATTTGCCTTAAAAACTAAAAAGATTTTAATATAGTGATTTTCCATCAAGAAAAATATAAACTTTGAATTAATGTAAAATTTTAACGCTTACAGACATCACTATACAATTTAGAAGTAATATAGATCTAAATGTTCTTAAGTCAATGGCATCACCATTGTTGCCATTCTTTGTTTTCAAACACCGATATTTCTAAATCGGAGAAAATGTGTTCCAAAAACTGAGTTTTTTTTACACAAACTTAAAATTTTGTTTCAAAATTGGCCAAGTTTCTCTTTTGCAGATCTTAAAACAATTTTATATAGTCCCATTTGTGAACATTTTTTCTATAAAAGAAAAAATATGGGGACTTTTTTGGAAAAAAAAAACAATTGAAATATATAAAAATATGGTTCAGTTTTGGATGCGTGTAACTTTTAATAGGGACACGATAATTGTTATCAGGTTTGTTTTATTTTCTTTAAAATTTTATCGCAAATATACGTCTCATTTAAAAATAATGTTTCGACCTTACATAGGCTCATCATATATAAAATACGAACAAAAAGTTCGAGCAAAGTTTAAAAAAATAATTAAACCTAAATATATCTGAAAGAGATAACCTTCAGATATAAGCATATTTTTTGTAGACCTTCACAAGGACTATCTATATTTTAAATTTAAGCTCATTCGGCCTACGAAGCTAAACAACTCTAGATCAACTCGAAAACACCTCAGCCGAGTAAATAATACAGCACAACATAGAATTGTGGACTTGATGATACCATTTTAACAAAAAATCTTTGTTTTAGAGTCAAAAAGTAGTAAAAAAGAAAATTGCTAAGGTACAAAATGATCTTTATTTGCTATTCGGAGTAGCTAGAAGAAATCAGAATGCACTGTTATGTTCACAAGAGTTGTTCAGCTTTACCGTAGTGGAAAATTAGGATTCCCAGGAAGTAACTATAAAAAAAAGTAAAAAAAAAAATTTTCTTCCTATATTTTTTCAAAAAATGTGCATGAAAAAGCAATTTTTTTGAAAAAAATGTTAACAAAATTAGTTTGGCGAACTCTTAGCTACATTATTGCCATATAAAGTTAAGCAGTATCACCAAGTCTGAATTTGCTGTTGGCCAAAAACTGATGACAGCATTTTTTGAGGGCCCACTGATTTTCAGAATCTTTGGGTGCCCATAAAAAGAAATTGGTCACCAAAATGGACGAACTGAGTATAGGGTTATACTAACCTCTGTTATTATCGTGTGTTTTTTTGCACGGTGTAATTGTTCACCTATTAATTTACATTTCTTTTAACAATCATTTCTACTATGCGTATAAGTAATATTTAATTATCATTTGGAGTTAAATATAAATCATACGCACCATATGTGGGTTTAATTGAATGTAGATAGTACTATAGTGAATATAGTAGAGTTTCCAAAAAACCGAAGAATTTCAAAATCGCGGTTTCGGTTTTAAAAAATTGAAAACCAATCGGTTTCGGTTCGGTTCAGTTTTGTGATAATTTATTAACTATTAAATCAATTGATAATATAGGAAATGCTATACAAATTTAAAGTTTAAACTTGAAAAGTGTTCAAGAGGATAAAGGAAATTGGTACTTTTTCTTTTAATGGTACCTTTTTAATATATTAAGGGTCTAAGTTTATAAAACGAAACGACAAACGTTAATATAAAATTCCGTGGGAAATATTCAAATTTCAAACCCCTTTTCCCAGTATTCTTCATACAAATTGCTTACGTTTCCAAACGTTTCGTTTTATAAAATGAGGCCCATACAAAAAGTTGAACAAATAATTGACAATGTTTCATATTATAGTTCCTAGTAATAGTTGTTATTTTAAATTCAGGACCACATTTTATAAAATGCAACGACAAACGTTAAACCAATTTTGTATGGAAAATATTCAAGTTTCAAACCCTTTTCCCAGTATTCTTCATACAAATGGCTTACGCTTCCAAACGTTTCGTTTTATAAAATGAGGCCCTTTGTATGGAATATATTCATATTTAAAACCTTTTTCCAGTATCATTCAAACAAATTGCTTACGCTTCCAAACGTTTCGTTTTATAAAATGAGGCCCTAAAGTAAACTTTCGTTTTCCATAATTGGAAATACAAACTAGGTTTTTTGTTTCCATATAAACTGGACCATCCTAATTTATACATGTTTTAATCCATTTGTGTTTATATGACAACGTCAACCTTCTAACAATTTCAACATATTTGAGAACAGTTACGCTTGACCTACCAACCACACAAATAAATATCATGGCATTTTTACTAATTTATCAAACAATAAAAATTTTTAAATATGAATATTTGCAAAAGAGTAATGTCAATGTTTGAATTAGACAAACAATGAAAGAATTAAATGACAGAAAATACACGTTAGATAGAAATTTGTGTAGTATGAATAGAAATTATAATTAGAGAAACAGAAAAAAGTTTGTACATAAATGGAATGAACTGTATTTCATTGGTTTTAATTCATTGCATGCATTTCATTAATTTGTTCATAGTTTTTAAATTTTAAAAGAATCTAGTGCCCTTTTTGAAAACTAGTTATTATTTTTATCATTTGTATTTTTGTGTTTCTGAAAAAATAAAGGAAATTTTCTTGGAACAAATTAAATGATGTACATAGGTTTTTTAGATAAATTTTGAAATGTACGTTTATTTGTATGCTTTTCAGATAAACAATTACGCTGTACTTATAGTGAAAACATTTTCATTATAATCTGTTATTGATTTCGCATTTATAAAAATTTTACAACAAAAAATCAATCAAAATAAATTTGTATAACAAATAATAAAAAACAAAAACTACTTCATGATGAATTTTATAATAAGGACTGAGATCGAAAAAATCTTAACATAAATATATATTAATAAAAATTAAGTCACAAAACTTACAGTTTTAATTTTTTTAATTAATTTATAAGTTTGTCATTCCGTTTGTAATTTCTACATTTTTCATTTGCGACCCCACGAAGTATATATATTCTGGATCGTTATAGCTAGCGAAGTCGATATAGCCATGTCCGTCTGTATGTTAAAATCAAATCGAGAAAATCGGTCCACAAATGGCTGAGATATAAGGAAAAAACCGGGACAACCTCGATTTTTGGTCTTTTTTTTTGATATCTGGATTACTAAGTCATTAATATAGACAATATGGATATTTAATGATAGATATTTCAAAGTCCATTGCAACGATGTATATAAGGCTAAAAACATTTTTTAACCCGAATATTTTTTTAGCAAAAAAAATGTTTTTTCATTAACTTTTTTTCACTAATAAATTAAAAAAAAAAAAAAATCAAAAATTAAAAAAAAAAATTAAAAAATCAAAAAAAAAATTTGAAAAAAAATTTAAACAAAACAATTTCGAAAAAAAAAAATTGAAAACAATTTTGAAAAAAAAAAATTATTTTTAAATTTTGAAAAACAATTAAGAAAAAAATTTTAATTTTGTTTACCTAAAAATATTTAAAATTTTTATCTTAAAGTATAATTTGGTGAAGGGTATATTAGATACAGCACATCCGAATATAGCTCTCTTACTTGTTTTAATTTGATTTAAATTATTTCTACAAATTACAAAAAATTATTTGAAAATTTTGAACCTTTTTCGGAAACCCTTCCATTAACGTTTTTATAGTGCTTTCTGTCACTTTGCTCGAACAGGTAGTCCATCTCCGTTTAAAATCTACCACTCTTCTGGACACCTTTTTTGTACTCTTCAATTCTCTTTTAACAAAATCTCAATATCTCTCCATTGGCCTTAGCTCCAGCCAGTTTGGAGGATTTGCTTCTCTTGGTACAAATAACACATTATTGTTCTTGTACCACTGAAGACCTTGCCTACCATAGTGACATTAAGAAGTGTAATGAATGGAAGCATCCACTTTTGCAAACATTCGTTGATGTAAATTTCGGTATTTATAGAGCCTTCTGTAACAAATGTTTGGCTTATTTTGCCGAAACTACATATTGCTTGCTATGACAAGAACTGTTTGGGAAAATTTTCTGCTTTAAGGTCCTAAACTTTTCTACAATTTTCCCTCGAACATCAGCAACATAAAAATATTGAACCGGAAGCTGCGAAAAATTTTCCATGCGTACGTTTTGTTATCCATTATGCAGAAGGTATATTTTTATAAAAAATTTAACTTCAATTTCCGTGCTCTATCTTTGGCATCGACATTTTTAGCTAAGTCAGGAACTTTTTGAGTCTTGTATGTTTTTAAACCTGCATTGGCTTTAACTTGTTGTACCAAATAGTCCGACCTATCCAGACTGCTTTCCTACCGGATGTTGGGAGCTCTTTTTAAAATGCTTTCTATTTATTGACTGTAGAAACATCATGTAGACCATTCCTTCTACATGAACCAGGTTTTCTCTTAACGGACAAGTTCTCCCGATACTATTTAATAACACTAGAATCGGATTGAGGGTTGACCTTTGATTGTTTGGCCTACTTTTAGTATGCAACTTTTTACTCGTCACATAATTGACATGCGTCACCAAGGTAACTTGATCAAAAAAAAAAACAAATAATACTTGAGTTAAAAGTTTTAATGAAAAACGAGTGTAAAGATTTTTTCGTTCTCAGTCCATAATCACATAATCTAAATAACATAGATTTGGGAATAAATTTATAAATTTTATGTAGCAATTCGTTCCAGATATGCATTTTATTTTATGTGTATACGCATAGAAAAGTTTCAATATAAAGAGTATGAATTGATTTCATAACATTTCTAAATAATTTCATAATCATAGTGTGGTTTTTTATCATACTTTTTGTTTTCAAATTAAATCCTGGAGGCTTGGAAAAAAATATTAAAATTTTCATTTACATTTGTATTGAGTTTCTAAAAAACAGAAGAATTTCAAACCCGCGGTTTAGGTTTTGAAAAATTTTAAGTCTCCCTTTTTGAATTAATACTAATTCAGGATAACATGTCTCTTCATTGTATTTCTTGCTTCCAATTGGGTTGGCGAAGAGCACCGGATCAGCTAGTACTCCATATTTATATCGGATATTTGAAAATAACTAAGTCTTTTTTACACCAATTTTTTTTTTATTAATTCATAAACAGTCATTTGAAGTTTAATTGACAGGAAATACTCGTAGATCAATATTTTTAAATGAGATTGTGGGATTCTTTATTAACAAGCGAAAAGTAGCCTGCATGTAGTAGGCATCATCAGAAGCTATTATTGTAATACAATATAAAACATTTAAAGAAATCTTAAGATATTTTGAATCATTGGATGAAAAAGGTTGTTTCTCATTTAAAAATTTTGAATTTTTGTACTGAAAATTGATTAAAAGTAAAAACCGAAGAATAATTGTCGGTTTCGGTTTTAGGCCTTGAAAACCACGGTATCGGCTTCGACCATATGTTACCCTACTTCGAGAATATGATTATAAACTGTTTTCTTTTGATATGAGACTTATTTGTATTGAATCTTTTTTGAATACCAACATTTTTAAGATATTTATGCTAGATAAAGTGATTTTTGGAAGTGGGTCTTATATGGGCGCTATGACTAATTATGGACCGATCGTCCATAATGATTTGCCTATATATGAAACATATTTGTGTTGAATTTCATTTGGATACTAACATATTTCAGAGATCTATGCAAATTAATGTAATTTCTGAGAATGGTGTTTATATGAGAGCTATGGAAAATAGTGGACCGATCGGTACTAAATTTGCTAGTATGAATTCAGCTTATTTAAAACTTATTTGTGCTGAACTTGGTTTGGATATGTTTATAATTAAGATATTTATGAGAGCTTAACTATTTTCAGATAGGGTAGTTGAATGGGGTCTAGGAGAAATAATAGACCGATTTTAAAAAAATAGGCTTAGTCCTTGGGATAGTATAAAAAGCTTCTACTTGTCAACAATGTTGATAGCATGTGGTTATTAGCATTGTTTATAAGTATGGCAACACTAAATGTTTAAGCTGCTAACATTAACATCGAAATCTCTAGAATTCGAACATACTAGTTTGTTCGTTAAGAGCATTGTAGAAGATTCACGAAAGATGGTGTGTGTATAAATAGTGGCAGAGGTTGCAGCAGTATTTGAGTTTATCTTAGGCGCTGTTATAGTTAACATTTAAGTTTGTACATTATAAAGTGGGTGTGCATTTCTGGGAATTGATAAACGTGTATAAGGACACTGAGTGACTATTTGAACTGTAGTTGTTGTACATCGTAAATAAATGAAGAGTCTTTACAATTTATTTAAAGGAAATAAACCAACGTTTTAAAAAGGTTAAAACGGGCTTAGTCCTTGGGACAGTATAAAAGTTTGTGCCAAATTTTGTCGCTTTATCTTTAAAATTGCGACCTGTAGTTAGATTACAAAGATTATATGGAGGGACAGACCGACGGACGGACGTACATCGGAAAGCGATCCGGAGCAGATGGGTATACTTTAAGGTGGATGTTAGGATAATATTTTTGCATGTTACAAACATCAGCACTAATCCAATATACCCTCCCCACTATAGAGTATACAAATTTAGCTGCAATTCACCAACAATAACGACTGTATTATAAAAAACATATAGCTTTTATTTTAGTTAAGAACATTTTCCTCCCATAACAATTTAGCCCTGCTAGTGTATACAATTTACTATAAAATTCCTTAAATAAAACAATTAAATTTCCCCTTCAAATGTCTCAAACTCTTAGAAATTAAACTTTGACATTTAGTTATACTCAAGTATAAACAAGTTACGGTAAATTAATAATAAATTACAGTATAAAATCAGTATGAAAGAAATAATTCCTCCTATTTAACATCAATTTTCATACATATTGTGTATACCACTAACATCTTTGCCATGGAACATGATGCTACTCATGTATATACTTAATTACCAACCAACATCTACTTTCACATACATTCATGGAAACATGCACACATACATATACTGTATATTAGACATGCCCTTACAAAATTTATTTAATATGGCTGGGTCTTATTATGGTTTTAAATAGATAAAACTAACTTTAATCGATTTGAGGGCAAAACGATAGGTCCAGCCCCTACCGGAAATCGTTTGAAAGTTGTAAAATCATTTCGGTCAGGCGTCCTTGTTAACCGAATGACCTCAAATTTGTCATGAGCTTTGAAAGAACAAAATAAGACCAATCCAAAGCAAATCAGTTTTTTAAGCGCTGGACTACTGTACATTCAGACGTTTATAAAATGTATTAATTAAATAACAATCATACGCCATATGTTACATCAACATCAACAAGAAACATGTAAATTGCACGCAAAGTATAAAAAAAACGTTGCCATAAAATCATTTTTCTCTGATTATCATATCATTTTAAAGGGTATTCGTTATCAGGTTTCTTTCAAAAACATATTAAATTAACTTACACATACAAATAATTTGAAAATTCAATTAATGTTTTAATTATTTATTTGCACGTACAAAATAATATACACTGTAATGATCGTAGGTTATATAAATAATAACTACATAATGATACTATTATTTTACATTATATACGTAAGTAACAAACAAACGAATATATGATAATTTACAATGAAATGAAAACTTAATAACACGTTCACCAGAATGTGCATTCGCAAAGTTATGCAATTTATTAAACTGGCAATGCCTACTTTGTTTAAAAATAAGTATTAAAAAGTACATCTTCTTTATTTGTCTATTCGTTTTCCCACTGTTAGCCACCAATATATTACATTTGATTAGATTATATTTCAAACCATTTCATAAATTTCTCAATATATCTGCAGAAGCGTCTCTTTTGCTCGCTTCGCTCAAAATATTTCCTACATCTCGGATACCAGTCCACACTATGATGTTATTCAGTCAAGCAGTTTCCATTCTTTTCCTTATAGGCCTTCCTTCAATATTTACTCTCGAAATGATTTGTAATAGTTCATATTTTGGGTTTCTTATAACATGGCCCAAATATGCTGTCTTCCGTTTCTTTATAGTGACTAGAAAGGATCTCTCTACCGCGGCGAATTTTTCTTAGTACAAGGTGGCGCAAAAGTAATTTTCCTATCAGAAAATGCTATAAATTTTGCGATTGGCCCCTAATGTCAGTTCTGTTTTGACATTTGTGTAGTAAACACATGCGAAATACACGTTAATAAACAATGTTACGCTACACTGCTCCAAAATGCGGAATATTGCTGACTATTTATTTGACCAATAATCGGTCGGTGACTTTGGCACAACGTGAATTTCGTCGCAGATTTCCTGGCCGTCCAACGCCTACTGGTGAAACACTGCGACGTTTAGCCGCTCGCCTCGAAGAGACTGGCACAACACGAGATGCTGGCAGGCGTGGAAGACCCCGGAGTAGCCGTTCTGCAGAGAATATTGCTGCTGTAGCCGAGGATGTCATGGAAGCGCCGTCGACATCGACCAGACGACGTGCCATGCAAATGGGTATCAGTCGACGGTCTTTACAGCGAATTTTGGTACAAGATTTGAAGATGTTTCCGTACAAAGTCCAGACGGTGCATCAGCTGTTAGCTGCTGACCACCAATCGCGTCTAACATACGCTCAAGCCATCCTTAATCACCACCAAGAGGAAGATGATTTTGCATGCAAAATAATCATGAGTGATGATACCCATTTCCATCTTAGCGGGTACGTAAATAAGCAAAATTTACGCTTCTGGGGCACTGAAAATCCGCGTGTAACCCACGAAGAGCCATTACACCTGCTCAAAGTCACTGTATGGTGTGCTGTTTTCGCTGGAGGAGTCATCAGACTTTTTTTCTTCGAAGACGTCGCGGGCCAAACGGTTACTGTGAATGGTGAGCGCTACAGAGCAATGATCAACGAGTTCTTTTTGCCGCAACTTGATGAATTGGGATTGGAAAACATGTTCCAACAGGAAGGTGCAACAGCACACACTGCACGTGCCACAACCGATATGCTGAAGGATGCATTTTCCGGGCGCCTAAACTCCCGTTTTGGCGATTTGCACTGGCCAGCAAGATCGCCTGATTTGACCGCTCCAGACTTCTTTTTGTGGGGCTTTTTGAAGTCGCGGGTTTATGTCAACAAGCCTCAGACTCTTGCAGCTCTTAAAGACAATATCCGTCAAGAATGTGAGGACCTATCGCCGCAAGTTTTGGCCAAAGTGATGGAAAATGCCATAAAAAGGGCTCAAATGACAATCAACTGCGGCGACGGCCATTTACATGACATCATATTCTCGACTTGATGTAAAAAAAATTAAAAGACCAAATAAAAATAATCCACAAGAGGAATCAAAGTTTTTCATTTTTTTTTTTTTAATTACAGCCTGAAAACATCGGAAGTTTACTTTTGCGCCACCTTGTATATACCCTTTCGGATGTTGTTTATGGATTCTTGGAAGATTCTTTCGGAATATATATTAAATAATAGTGGGGATAATATACAGCCTTCCACATGCGTTGTGTGATGCTTATACAATGAATTTCCTTGTCATCTAGATCTATAGACATAAGAATTTCCATCAGTTTATCGTGTCAAAGGCTTTTGAAAGCAATGAAGCATATGAAATCATATTTCTGTACATTTCTGCAAACTGAGATGCACCCATTTATTTCTCGCCTTTTTCATAAATTCTGGAGTGAATTATTCTGAGAAATATTTTAAGTGCGTGGCTCATTAGACTGATAAGACTTTTCATAGACATGTTTTTACCAGTGTTATAAATAAATTTGAACAGCTCTGTTAGAAGTTGAGTGTTATTGTCTTCTATCAATTTTAGTATTTCAGCAAGGGCTTTCTTATCCCTTAGTGAAGTTATTGCAGACATCACCACTGCATGAAATATATGAAAAGACGTAAAACTTGTTCTAAGGGGGCAACGTTTGTGGAACTTCTTGGGAGTAAATAAAAGCTTTTTATATAAGTATTTGATATTAGTGAAAACCTTAGGACTTAATGATTGATATTTTAGTAAAATTAAATGAATTTATGAATTTTTGGGACCCCATTTACCTTAAAAACTAAAAAAAAAAAAATATAATATGGTGATTTTCCAAGAAGAAAAATATAAAATTTTAATTAATGTAAAATTTTAACGGTTAAATTTATCATAACAAAATTTGGAACTAATATAGATCCAAATGTCCTTAAATCAACGGCATTATAATTTTTGAAATTTTTTATTTCAAAATACCGAAATTCCTAAACCGGGAAAAATGTGTTCCAAAAACTGAGTTTTTTTTGAAAAGTGTCTATTGTGACATTATTAACCTCGTGATAGTAAAAAAACTTTGCAGATATTTAATAAGGGTTATACAATATATATATATTTAAAGCTTTTTCAAGGATTGGTGCTTTGTCTTTTTAGAATTTTTTACTCAAATCTAAAGTTTGTTTTAAAAATTGGCCATGTTTGGATAGGTCTGGTGGGTGTTGTGTTCGCTTAATTGACTAAAATTTTACTTTTCACGCTTTTGCATTAAGTTCTCTTTCCATATCATATAAAAATTTTATATAGTCCCGAAGAAAATTTTTTTCTACAACGGAAAAAATATATGAGCTTTTTTGTGAAAAAACGTAAAAAAATACGGCCCTTTTTACATGTTCCATCTGTGGATGCGTGTAACTGTTAGCAAGTTATCTCTATTTTATTTAAAATTTTATCGCCAATATAGCAGATATTTTAAAAATAAATTTCGATAATCCTTGGGTCAGCCATATCTAAAAAGCCATAAAAAGATGGAGCAAAATTAAAAAAAAAATAAATAAATCAATAAACCTAAATATATCATTAACTAATAGAGATAACCTACATTTGTAAGTGTATTTAGATCTTCTTAAGGACTATTTATATTCTAAATTTCAACTAATTTAGATGATAAATAGATTTTTGGCGATTTTTTAAACAATTTTGAGACCCGAGGTGACCAAATTTGAAGGGCGCACTTGCTCCCATTAGCGCTAGGAAGCTGAACAAATACAAATGAACTCAGCTCCATCCGTGTGAAAAATCTTAAGGTCTATTTATATTTTAAATTTCAACTCATTTAGATCATAAATGGATTTTTGGCGATTTTTTTAACAATTTTGAGACCCTAGGTGACCAACTTTGAAGGGCCACACACTGGCATCCATTAGCACAAGAAAGCTGAACAAATACAAATCAACTCAAAAACACCTCAGCTCCATTCATGTGAAATTTCGTAATAATATCTCCAATAGTTCCCAAGATACCGAATTATTTAAAAAAAGAACGTTTCTAAACCACTGTGCACAGTTAGTGTGTTTCACTGAAAAATGTGATTTAACCCCAATCGAAGCCATTAATTTGTTTGTTCATGTTATATTAATTTATATGTTTATGTTAAAACTATTGTTAACTTACGATAAAATAACTTGTACTTGGAGCAGTGAGTAAGCAGCTAGACCGAGCATGCCGTTACTGAGGTTACTGAGGGAACAGTCGGTACGAAGACCCCTGCGTAAGTTACAAAGCGGATTAGTTAGCCCGAAGACTACTAAGGGAACAGTCAACCCGAAGGTTACTGAGGGAACAGTCGGTCCGATTCTGTAGCTAATATTCTGAAAATACTTGTACATAAAGCTTATATCTATGCTTTAGGAGACTCACTAAGCTCGCCTTCCCTCGAAATGTTAACGTTAAAAATTTCAAGAGAAGTCATTATATTTTAGATGAAGAAACTTAACAAGGTAGTTGAATTTGCTTTTAGTATTTGAAAAATATTTTATCTGCATATTTGGTTTGCCAAACAAAACATAATGTGTTAAACTAATTAACATGTTTCAACTCAATAAATTTCTCTTATTAATATATGCAATGTAAAAGCTTATGAGAAATATTTATAAAATAAATTGATTATATGAAAATATCCTTAAGGTTTAATTATTATTTAAGAGTGCTGCTGGTTAATAAACACATTTTCTAATACACGGAAACATATTCACAGCTATTCTTGTGCTCACTTTCACCATTCACCGTATTTTTGGAAGCATTATTACATTAATATTTAAATTAAATAAAGTTCCTAAAATTATATAACTAAGGTTAAAAAAATCATGTGTAAACATTTATTATTAGAAATGCGGAGGAAATTATATAATATCGTTGTAATTATGCTTCCAAAAATATGGTGAATGGTGAAAGTGAGTACAAGAATAGCCCTGATTATTTAGATTTGTTGATGAATTAAATTAACTTAGTATATGTTTAATAAAATTACAGTCTGTCCGTTTACCAGCTGGTTTTAATATCTGGTCAATTCACAAGGTCTCTTATCAATCGTATTGTCATAAGGTTTAATATATCACGACTCGGCGGCTCGGCTTAACCGACTCTTAAGCATTCAGCGTTGGTCTCTGCTGGTTCGTTACGATAACACAATAAACATGGCATTGAAAGTAGTAGTAGTAGTTATTTTAGGACATTTTTTGCCTGAAAAGCAATAAAAACCATTGTGAAATATTAGGACATTATGAAAATATGACATGATAAGAGACCTTGTGAATTGACCAATCTTCAAAATTTTTTTTTATGTTTTGTATTGAATATTATTTAAGCTTTTAAAAATTGTAAACTACAGTATACAAACAAAGCATTAATTTGTTTAAAATTAAATTAATTAACTATAAATTAGTATTTTGTGTTAATTTGGGTTAAACGTTTTTATAAGCTTTTTGCTTTAATAATTCATGATTTTGATCTGGGATTTGTCCCCTAAACCAATAAGCATTTCTGCAAATTATGAGAAGCCAAATTGTCTGGATTTTTATTTCAAATCCACAACCTAATCACGTATTGTTAAATCCATGTCAAAATTAATATGAAAAAAGATCCACACATAAAAGTTTTTCTTTTTGTGTGTTGCTGGCCATGTGTTTAAAATATAAAATAACAATTTTCTTTAACTGCATACACGTTTCAAAATAAAAACTTTTTTAGTATTTTCTTCTAATTTTTTTATTATATTCACTTGACTTTTGGCAAAAAGTTTCCACGACACAATGTGTTTGTGCTGCAGCATGCTTATATACCCAGCAGTTCTGAGCGGCTGTTCCGAATTAGTTATTTTAGCTATAATTTGAGATCACCACTGTTTACAAAATTAGCTGAATGTGGCTACACTTTTTCAAGTTGAAATTGAGAAAATCGAAACTTATATTAAAACAGATTTTTGATATTATGTTTTTGTTTTCCATATAAATTATCACATAACGCCGGGATGCAGAAAATAAGACCCTTAAAGAGACCACTATATTATTGTGTATATGACTTCGGGATTTACAATAGATGGAGTATCTTTTGAATGCGGTTATTGTTTTTAATAACTTATATATCATTTCGAAGGCTACATATCTGTCATTTACTCTCACTTAACGAGTGAGATCGAAAAATTCTTAACTTCAATTTCCATGTCTGTTTTTGGCCTCTAAATTTTTAGCAACGTTCCAGTCAGGAACTTTTTGAACCTTGTATGTTTTTAAACCTGCATTAGCTTTAACTTTTCGTACCAAATAGTCCGAGCACTGAGCTAACCGGGCTGCTTTTATACCGGATGAGTTGGGAGCTCTTTTTAAAATGCTTTTTTTTGGCTTTAGAAACAGCATGTGAACCATTCCTTCTACCAGGTTTTCTATCAACGGACAAGTTCTCCCGGTACTATTTAATAACTTTAGAAACAGTTTGACGGCAGACCTCTGAATGCTTGGCCAACTTTTTGTAGGACCAAGTTGGGTTTTGTTGAAAATATTTAATCATTTTAGTACGCAGTTTTTTCTGGTCACTCATTTTAATCAAATTAACAACAAATGAATCACAATGGGATCAGTTTTTTGAATGGACCCAAGTGAGCTGCTTGAAGACTGGCAGCCCATGGAACCTATCAACAAATGAATATAATTGACATTAAACATAATAACTGACATGTGTTTCAAAGGAAACTTGATAAAAAAAAAATAATAATAATACTTGGGTTAAAAATTTTAATGAAAAACATGTGTTAAGAATTTTACGATCTCACTCCTTAGTTATTGAACATTATAGTGTAAACAACAAATTAATTTTTTGCTTGGAAAACCTCGAATTTTGTGCCTACAAAGCGTCATATGCGGGAAGTTTTGCTTTACTTCTTTAATTTGAAAATAAAAATTGCCGCTGAAGCACACCGATTGCTCCCCAAAGTTTATGGTGAATGTGTTCCTTCGACTTCAACGTGTTAGAGATGGTTTGTCGGTTCTGAAGTGGTGATTTGAACATGGAAGACAAAGATCGCCCAGGTCAGCCAAAAAGGTTTGAAGACCACGAGTTGTAGTCACTACACCAAAAATATTGTTAAAAATTTAACAGGAGCTTGCAAAATCATTGGGGGCTAATCAAGCAGTAATTTCAAAACGTTTGCGAGCAGCAGGATTCACCCAAATGGAGAGAAATTGGGTAGCATACAAGCTGAAGCAGAGAGACCTTGAAAGATGATTTTGCCGATGACGTCCGAAATTATGTTTGAATGCTATAAAAAAAAAATAATTTTTGCACCGAATCATTACTTGCGATGAAAAATGGTTCCATTGTGATATCCTAAGGACGCTAAGGTAATGCTCTATATTTGATGGCAGCAAAAGGGTCCCATCTATTATGAGCTGCTGAAATCTGACCTGACTAACACAGGGAACCTATACCGAATGCGACTGATTCGTTTGAAGCAAGCATAGGCCGTTGCATGTTGACATAAAAATGAACGACAGACAATGTTGCTTCATCTGTATTTATGGATGGTGTAAATATTGTGGAATCAGACGCTCTTGATGTTCTGGGCATGGAAATAAATTGTGATGTCCGCTGGTCTAAACACAAAGCATTCATATATCTCGGTTTTTTGAAACGGTGTAGAAATTACTTCACTCCATCTGATCTCCTCACTATTTACAACATCTATATCCGACCGAAAATGGAATACAACTCGACTGCGTAAAGGAGAGGATGAAGGTGATTATTGGTGACAGTAGGGTGTCCAACTCTATTGATTCGCTGGAGCACCGTCGCAATGTGGGCTGCGTTTCACTGTTCTTTCGTTACTACAATGCAATGTGTTCCGATGAAATTAGGGAACTTGTTCCTGATACCCGCAAATTTTTACGTAATACAATTTTTTCATCAAGAACACATCCCTTTGTGGTCGATTGGCCAGTGGACCGCACAACACATTACAGGAAAAATTCTTTCTTTAGCCGTACTGTACTTATGTGGAACAAACTTCCCCCTGAAGTGTTTCCTGCCATTTCCAATGTGGGAAAGTTCAAATCGAATGTCCACAAACACTACTCCGTCTTTCCTCCCTCCCATAACCTATTTTCCTAGTTCCAACACAATGCTTAGCATGAATTGGGCTTATCCCCTAAGAAAAAAAATGAAGTGCTTGGGAAGTTTTCCCTCACCCACTTTATAGTCCAGACCGAGCTCCATCCGACTACTATTTGTTTCGATCGATGTAGAACGTTCTCTTTGGAATACGCTTCACTTTCGAACAGAGTTTCCGATATTAGCTTGACTCGTTCTTGACCTTAAAAGATGAGCAGCCCATATGTTGCCAGAAATATGGGAAAAGATCATAGCTAATAATGGTCAACACTTTCAATAAATTTGTATTGTACGAATGTTTAGAAATAAAAGCTAAGATTTTGAAATAAATCCGCATTTTTAAGTCATACCCTATAATGGGAAACACTAATGGACAATTGACTTCAATATAGATTACCTAGGATGTATAAAGTAAGTAATTGAGTTTTATTTTTAAATTCCAGTTCTATATTACAAAGAACATTTAGGTGTCTACTTTTAAAACTGCTGGGATATTGATTTGTTCATGTGTTAAAGTGTGACCGTGTTGGTGTATGTGTGTTTTTTTTTCATTTTTAGAAATATTTTGCTTCATTCATGGCTTGTGTTGTTACCGCAATTTAGTGGTCAAAATATGGTCAGGTTTAGTAGTCATTTAGTATTGACATGTTCTGCCTTTAGCTTTCCCTGGCTCAATGTTGCAACATATTTCTTAAAAAAGTTTTTGGGTTTTCTGCAATTTTATTTATGTTCTTTTGCGTTCTCTTCAAAAAGATTAATGTTACGGCAAATGCGAACATATTTGTACCCAAACACTTTGTTATTTTGTTAAGTCCTCATGTCGAATTAGAAAAAAAGAATTTGCTGCACTATAGAATGCACTGTATGTTCTTAGAAAACTTTTTGATTTGTGAAATTGATGTTTCTGAAAGCAAACTCATACATTGCTTGTGGTTTAAATGTGTCACGTCAGACTGCAATCAATTTCAGGAAATGCAAAGCAAAAAATTTTACTTCATCTTTAAAAGTTAAGAAATAGTATACCATATTTTGAGGAGCAAGCAATAAATAATTCATAATAAAATGTATGTTACTTCAAAGGTCATAATTTTTATTTATATTTAAACTTTGATGAAATAGGTTTCATTATATATAACCAATTACGGCCAGTCCTGTTTGAAGGTTGAAATTTTTCTTTTGATTAAGTAAAAAATATAATAAATTACTTTAACGCATCATAAACGATTACTGTTACTTTTGTATTTTTAAATTTTTTTTTAATAAATTTTAACATTAGGTACAATTTTAAAAACACTTACTTTATTTCAACCTTCAAACAAGTAAAAACCTGGCTCCACTATAATCCCACTGCTTTTATTAAAGAAAAGAAAATACTTACAAATTGACTATGATGTTATTAAATTATCCTCGTTTAAGATTAAAAGATTTTTCCCTTGTACACCAACATCTTTAAACACAAAAAAACTGTACTTTTAATGAGTTTTGTTGAAATAATAATTTTTACCAAAGACTGGCAAATAATTCCCCCAGCTCAAAAGCCCTTACAGACATACTCGTACTAAGTATACGTATATTTGACCAGAATTTCTTCCCCTACTAATTACAAATGTATAAAAGAACAAAATTTTAAACAATATCTGCCAAAAAAAAAAAAAAAACGAAATGAAATGAAAACAACAGCAACAATATAAAAATAAATTACTATTACTGAAACAGTAGCGAACTACAATACTTGAAGCGTTTTCATTTCCGTTTCCTATTAACAAAAAATAACAAAAAAAAAATACTATTACAGTTACAGAGTGTTTGTATGTATGCGGTGTACTCATGGTTGGATGCATGAACGAATGAATGTAGGTTTATAAGGGTGGTCCTTATATTGCTATTTTTGGTCTTTCGATGCTCAAAAGCTCTTACATTGTTCTCCGTCATCTAAACAACAAATAATGAATATTTGAGTTAAATCGTATATCTTTTAGAGATAGCAAATTTTATTCTAAGTAACAACATTTTCAAAGAAAATTTAAAACTTAGTTATTGAAAAAAAAAAAAAAAAACCAAATAAAAATAGTTTTTGTATTTTATTCACTCTTACCCCCATTAACACGAAGTCTGGTTATGTGTTAATTAATAGTTATACTAAGAGTTTTCATACAAACAAAAATTTGACCCGACAGTATAACAACACTGTCCAACTAACTGACAGTTTTTGATTGAAACAGAATAGCGGCCCTATAATTCTGAAAGGTCATGTTGAGTAGATCATTTTTGTAGAATAAACTTATAGTCCAGTTTTTTTTTTTACAGTGGGTCAAAGTTTTAATTTTTTGTTCGAAGGAAAAAAAATGTGTAAGTTAATGTCTGAGAGAATTCTTATTATCAGAGTTATAACAGGTGGCGCAAAAGTAATCCTCCTATCAGAAAATGCTATAAATTTTGCCGATTATTGGTCAAATAAATAGTCAGCAGTATTCCGCGTTCTGGAGCAGTGTAGCGTAACATTGTTTATTAACGTGTATTTCGCATGTGTTTACTACACAAATGTCAAAACAGAACTGACATTAGGGGCCAATCGCAAAATTTATAGCATTTTTTGATAGGAGGATTACTTTTGCGCCACCTATTATTATGAAATTTTATGGGGATCACTTTTGTGGAAGATCCTAACCCTGTAGCTTTTCTCTTTAGGAGTCAATTTGACCCTTTTTTTCGAGAAAATCAAAAAAAGTTGTTTCAAAAAGGACATTTAAGGATTAAAATATTCTATGAAAATGTTTGGCAACAAAATTTCAGTGGGAGTCACCAAAGATACCAAAGTAGTAAATAAAGCTATTTACGCTTAATTAGCAAAATTACACACCACCTTTTTTTAAAAAAACGCCAAAAATCCATTTATAATGCGAATGAGCTGAAATTTAAAATATAAATATTCCTTGAGAATATGGGGTCAAAATGACTCAATTTGACTGTGGTTTTCGTAATTTTAAAAGTTGAGGGTCATTTAAACACCAAGTTCTATTAAGGGTTAATTTCCATTTATGTGCTGTTATTGCAAATCTTAGACTTTAACGTATATTTTTCGCAATTTTCATTAAAATAGGTCCAAAAATGTATAATATTTCGCTATCTTTCATTTAGAAAATCCAAATATTGCTAAATTTTAACTTTGACCTTAACCATTTAAGGGTTAAAGTTGTCCGCTTTTAGTTAAACTTTCATAATATATTTGAAATTGTCTGAACTATAAGATTCTATATAGGTTTTATTGCTCTCATTCGCCAAAATATGGCCAAAAAATATTTTTTCCCGAAAATCACAAAATTTAAATCGTAGGTACGCAAAAACTGTAAGAGATATTGACATCAGTTTTTCATATTTTTATTCTCTATTATGATCTCAATAAATCTCAATGCGATGATCAAAAAAATTCTGAAATTTGTTTAACAACATTTTTAAAAATTTGAAAATGGAGATTCGAAACTGCCGTTAAAAAAATAAATTTTTGTGGTCATACCTGCGAATAGGTTAACGGTATTCTACAAAGACAAAAACTCATAAAGAAGTAAATACGGATATATTTTAAGTAAAAATTAGCTTTTCTTTTAATATTTCTTAAAATATATAATTTGAAAGTAAATTTTTTATTAGGCTTAAGTTCATTTATTATAATTAATCTGTAATAATTCAAAGAATATCACTGAATACTACAATTTTTAGACAATTGGCAAATTGGAATGCATTTTCTACCCTGCCAAGGGCGTCATCAACAATATTTATTGTCAAGGTCTATTTGTAAATTCCATCTTGTTCAAATGGCCTGAGACACATTAATGGTCTGGGGAATTTTTAATAACATTAAAATTTATTAACCAATTTTTGTTTTTTATATATCATTACAACGACAATTACGTACACATTTCGATTATTTTGCCTTCGATTGCAAAAATAATTATTTAGTAGAAAAATTTTTACCAAAACTGAAAAATTAGCATTTTTTATGAATTTGAGCGACAATACAGTTTGTGGGTAAATTTGATCTAAAATAAATCTAAATATTTCTGTAACATAATGCAGAAAGTTAAGGAGTTGCACACATTTATTTCATATAAATAGTAAAATTTTGCATATATCTGACCTTTGACCTCGATGCGCATCCCGAAATCGTTGTCCGATTTGGCTAAAATTTTCAACACTTAACTTTTAGATTTTTTTTTAACTTTTAGATTTTTTTTTTTCCATACAACTGATTGTCACTCCAATATACATGTATGTTGTCTCCTTTAGTTCAAGAGATATTTAGGTTTATTTTTATATATTTCCTTTTTTTTATTTTGCTCGATTTTTTTCGTTTTTAAGATAAGCGGGCCTGAACATTATGTTGTAATATTGTTGCAATGTTATCAAAAAAAACTTCCTAAAATGCATCGCGTTGCTGTTTATTTGTTGGCTATGTGGAATTAAGTTCCAAAGAAGGAACTACTATTCACACACTAGCTTAAGATGGTGGAGTATGATATTAAGGTTGTTGTGTATATATAATTCTATGCAGAAATATGAAACTCTTATTTTAAGCAAGCTGTAAAAAGATACACCAAAAAGTAATTTTAAGATTGAGAAAACATTTTCACGTTAACTCAATCCGTAAACATATCTGTTTATGTTATAAATTAGGACGTTGAGTTTTGTTTTGCTCACGGAATCTCAGTTGGCAAATAGTTCACACCGATATATAAGTCCTGGAATCAGGTATGTATGCGCAATTAGAACTCTCATTCTTAATAGTGTATAAAAATTGAGTTATCCTAAGTGTTCTTAGTTTAAAATACATTTCGGCAACAAGTGATTGAATTAACCACATACAATCACTTGTTACAAATAGAAAACAAAATTCAATGCAACAAAATGTGCTCACGTTACATTTACTCTACGACGTGAAAGTTGTCCTTCCATACAGAAATTCCAGAACAGAGCCATGTGAACAGCCATGGGGAACAGCCTCCTCATCTTGCCAGGGAGTTTCTGTCATTTGAGCACTCATGTTTGACATTGCGGTAATAACAACTTTAGCTTTAGTTTAGGTTAAGATTTTAATAATTATTCTCAATTTTTAAAAAGAAAGATTCAATAAAGAAAATACATATAAAAAAAATCACATGTTGCCCAAACGTATATGAAACTAAGAACACTTTGGATTGCTCAATTCTATACACCATTAAAAATAAGAATTCTAATTACGAACACATCATGAGAGATTATTATTAAATACTAGTCCAAGGTTTTTAGCTGATTTCAATGTTTGACTTCAATATTGTTTTATGAACTAGCAGACTAGCCCATTTTCCATAGCCCAGGAATGAAACTTATCCAGATCCTGGTTGTTTTTATAAAACTGTTCATGGATTGAGCTGATCGCACTACTGAGATACATGTGTACACCATCAGCGTAGTTACTGAGTTAAATCATTAGCGTATAATGAGACGAGAAGTGGTCCGAGAATTGAGTCTTGTGGCATGGCCCGTTTAAGTTTCAGTGGTTTGGAGTATACATTGTTTAGGAAAACTGATTGAGTCCAATAAATTGATGAAGATAGGAGTTCTGTGGATGTCATTGAAAAGTAAAAAAGGTGCCTCATTTTGATGCCTAATGTGGTATGGTTTACTGTGTTAAATGTCTTCGAGTGATCGAATAGTATTAGAAAGTTGAGTTTTCCAGAATCTACATCGTAAGTTTTCAGCTATTAGAGCAGTTACTCTATTCATTTAATGGAAAAACAACTCGTGGTTATTATAGTATTAAAAAAGTGAGTAACGCACGGCAATAACAATGGCAGAATGATGTTTATAAACTTGAGTTGTATATTGTCGTATTCGTCAGCATTGAATTATACATATCACACTGGTTCCTCTAAAGAGACTCAACTCAAAATTTTTTAAATTTTCACTTTTTGCATGAAATTGATGTACAGTGATCATATCTACCCACTGTAAAAGTTGTATCCGTCTTCAACTTTCATTGTAATGTATTTAAAAAAAAAACAGTTTTTGCCTCTACTTTTAAATTTTGAGTTGACTCTCTTTAGAGGAACCAGTGCGATATGTATGTGAGTTAAATGAAATAATAGACCAATTTCAACCAGTTTCATTGGGCTTCGTTCGTCCTTGGGCCGAAAAAATGTTTGTTACAAATCTTACATGGACAGCCAGACGGACGTAGGAATATCGTAAAAGTTATTCAGGTGTTGGACTAATATTTGTGGATGTTACAAACATCAGCACTAACGCAATATACCCTCCCCTCTATGGTGGTCAGAAAATGTGTATACTTCATATTTAAACATCTATGGCTAAATGTAATAAAAAACTATTTTTAGATGTCAGAGACTTTTGGAGCACCGAAAATCGAATAAACATGAAAATAGTACAACCTAAACTTTTTCTTCATTTTATAATGACATTTCACAAAGGTTTTTTCTAGCTTAAAGGTTCATTTCAATGTCCATTTTCAAAACTGTAGTATTGAAAATTATGAGAAACATTTTAACAATTTTGCAAAAACTGGAGAAAATCAATTAATCCCATTGTAAATGCATAAAATTTTCAGAATTTCAATATTATAACAAGTGTCACACTAATCCGAACCGCTTCGAAAAAAGCAAAAAAAATCCTAATGTATACTATGTATATTAGGGTGCCCGTTTGTTTGGAGGAAAAATAAACCAGAACAAAGATTTCGTGAAACTGTAATACTTACATTATACTGTTACGTTTTTACCTTTTAAAAACGAGGTTTATTTCCTTTAAATAAACCGGATACTTTTGATTGCAAATAAAAGCAGTTTTAGTAGTTTAAAATTGTAACAACTCTTTATTTATTTAAAATGTACAACAGTCTAAATAGTCACTCAGTGTCTTTATATACGTTTATCAATTCGCAGAAATGCACACACACTTTATAATGTACAAGTATACACGTACAAGACAGTTGATGTTAACTCTAACAGCGACAATGATCAACTTAAGTCACCACTGCCACCACTGCCACTATTTATACACACGCCATCTTTCGTTAATCTTCTACAATGATCTTAACGGACAAACTAGTACATTAGAATTCTAGAGCTTTCGATGTTAATGTTAGCAGCTTAAACATTTAGTGTTGCCACACTTATAAACAATGCTAGTAACCGCATGCTATCAACATTGTTGATGACTAGAAGCTTCTACTAATGGACGTGTTTATAAACATGGTGTTTGTTGCAGGCAGTCGCTACAGACTGTTAAATTCAAATCGTTATTGCACATTCGTAGCAATACTTTCATTATAGTTGAGAACATCAACAACATTTTTTGGGGCCATCCTAATGTACATGTATTTAAAGCACACATAATCGTACTATTGTGGTTTGTTTTGGTTTGCTTACAGCTATTTGTTATTTATTTTCGTTTACGATTCTGTTTCATTTTTCTTACTTTCTCCCTTCTATACAATATTTCACAAATAAATTCATATAAACAATTTGTTTTCATTTGCTTCTGTTTCATGAATTTTTGGCGTTTTTCTGCAATATATTGCTAATTTTCTTAAATTCTTAGAACGATAAATGGATATATTTGTTTTATGCACAACATTTTTTGTTTTTTTTTATTTTCTTAAAAGTCAAACCAAATTCCTGACAAACAAATTATTGGTATTGCCGATGGTCAGTTACGGCTTATCTAACCCCAATGAGCTATAAATCTTTGCCAGCAAACCGACAAGACACAATTTACAACTGCAGTTTACACATAAATGCACACGACTACATAGCTGTCAATTGCATTTCGTTTCTTGGAAATCAAAACTGAAATTTTAGTTTCTGGCAAATAGTTTATGGGAAAAAGTAAGATTTAGGAATTTATATGCTAATTCCAAAACCACTTATATGAGGTGTAGGAAAACAGTTTGCAATAATAAGTGTTAAATATTTAATAGAGACTGGAAAATAAGTTTGAATCACTGTAACTACTTATATCCACAAAATAAATAGCAATGACTTTATACTTATGTATGTACACTAGGTTGGCCCTTATTTAGCTGGTCTTGGATTTTCGATGCATCCAAGGTGTAAAATTATACTCCTTCATTGAAAACCCAAGTCCTTGAGGAAAATCAGATAACACTTGGTAACATAATTTGTTTGGCGGACTACTAGCTATATTATTGGCATATAAAGTTAAGCGGTATCACCACGTCTGAATTAGCTGTTTTTGACAAAAACTGATGACACCATTTTTTGAGGGCTCACTGCTTTTCACAATGTTTGGGGGCCCATAAAAAAAAAATTGGACAAGCTGAGTATAGGGTTTTACTATCTTTTGGTAGTAGAGTCGAACGCATACTGTGATGATCGTGTGTTTTTCCAAAAGTCTTCATTTGTTGCATAGTGTAAACAGAAGTCAAAAATACTATTTTAAATACATTTTTCATTAATAATATTAAACTACGAAACAAAGTGCTGGTTCACACATATCATGTTCACTTGAGCAAGTCTTGAGTTTATAGAAGAGAGAGGAAGAAAAATAGGAAAATCTTTCTAATCTCCTCTGCTCTCTCTTCTACAAAATCAAGACTTGCTCAAGTGAACTTGATGTGTGTGAACCAGCACTTTGTTTCGTAGTTTAATATTATTAATAAAAAATTTCTTTAAAATAGTATTTTTGACATCTGATCATCATGGGTTACTGAAGTTCAAGTAATAAAATATATTAATTGCTTAATAGTTAAAATTCAGTATATTGAAAAATTCTCTTAACATACAATTTTAATGCTTAACTATGTAAATTGATTAAATTACGTATTCATTTCTCTAGGTGTGGTGCATTCAACTAGAAACATGAATTTATAATTTTATAAAAGATTTACATTAACCATGTTGACATGTATTCTGAATACATTTCTTTGTGTAAAATTCTAGGTTAGGTTAGGTTCCATGGGCAGCCGCTCCTCAAGCAGCTCACTTGGGTCCATTCAAATCTGATCCCTTTGTGATACCCAAGGGGTAGACAGCATGGTATTTACAATACTTCTGTTGCCTCCAGATTAAACCAGCCAGATTCCCGGATGAAGGAGTAGATTCGTCTAAGATTCATCGTTGATAGCTCATCCAAGCATGATAGGAATGGAGATCCTAGGATGCGTTCCCTCAGGTTTGTCAGAGCCGGGCAATGGCAGAAAAGGTGATTCACAGTCTCCTCCTCTTCTTCATTATGGCAGCTTCTACAGTAATCATTGTACCGTAGGCCCATTCTTCTAGCGTGTGCCCCAATTAAACAGTGTCCTGTAATAAAGGAGACAATTAGCCTTATTTGCTCCCGACGGTAATCCACAAGTAGATTCGTCCTGCTGGCATCATATGCGGGCCAGGTCGACCTCGCTATAGCACAGGAAGGTTCATTAGTCCACCTGTTTTGTGCAGTCTCATATAGTATCTGCTGAACAGCCATCTTGCATTTAACAAGGGAGATACCAGAAAAAGGGTCGATCGCCTCATCATTCATCATCGCACCCCTTTTGGCCAAAGCGTCTGCTATACAATTACCCTGATTTCCATCGTGTCCAGGGACCCATATAAGCGTTATCCTAGAATGTCTCGCTATCTCATTTAGGGATACCCGGCATTCCTCGGTTAATCTAGATGTCGTGAGGACACCCGCTATTCCGTTAACGGCAGCCTTGCTGTCAGTAAATATACATATATCACCAGATATTCGATAATACCTCAGCCAGTTGGATGCACGTTTAATGGCAGTAATTTCCGCCTGAAGAGCAGTACTGAAGTCAGGTAGCCTAAAGAAGGATTTAATCCCAAAGTTTTCAATATAGAAACCTCCACCGACCCTGTTTCCCCTATTAGAGCCGTCGGTGTATATCCTTATGACATCATCAGGGGGAAGGAGTCCGCTATGCCATGAATCCCTATTCGGGATCATAATATGGAATTGCCTATCGAAAAAAGGTTTTGCGATGCAGTAATCAACATTACCATGTAAGTGCCCATAGTAATTCAATATCCTAGAGTGCCCAAGGTCCTTGCCAGACCACGAACATCCAGCACTTAGCCTCACAGCAGAGTTGAGAGCCATTTGTATCACCATCAAATCCACTGGTAACCAGTTTAAGATAGTAAAGAGTGCCTTAGAGGAGGTAGACCTTATAGCGCCCGTAATCAGTATCGCTACAGTCCTTAGTACTCGTTCGACGGCCTTTCGGTGAGTAGCGTTGTCCAAAGCATGCCACCACACTAATACTCCATAGAACAAGATGGGTTTAACAACTGCTTTAAAGATCCAATTGATACCCTTCGGCATAATACCCCAGTTAGTGCCAATTGCCTTCTTACAGGAATAGATGGCCACATAGGCCTTATTAATCCTGTTTTGAATGTTTAAATTCCAGGACATCCTTTTATCTAGGATGATGCCGAGATATTTCGCATTATCCCTGATCTCAAGACTGATTCCATTCAGTCTAGGTAGTCTAAAGTCATCGATCTTATACCTCCTAGTGAAGAGAACCAGTTCCGTTTTTTGGGGGTTCACACTAAGTCCACTCGATATGCTCCACTCACTCAGTGTACTTAATGCAGACTCCATACAGCTGGATATTGTATCCAGAAATTTACCAGATATTAGTACTGCAACATCGTCAGCATATGCGACTGTTTTGATCCTTCTGTTGTCCATCCTGACCAACAGGGTATTCATAGCCAAATTCCACATGAGTGGAGATAGTACACCACCCTGCGGGGTACCACGATTGGCCACTCTTGAAACATTTGTGCCACCTAAGGTGGCACTTATGACTCTATAACCAAGTATCACTCCGACTATTCGGCGTACACATTGATCAACCCCAAGTTCATCCATCGCAGATAGGATGGCGTCGGGCCTGACATTATTAAAGGCCCCCTCAATATCGAGAAAGGCCACAAGTGAATACTCCTTATGTGATAGCGACTCTTCTATGGAGCCGACTAACGAATGTAGAGCTGTTTCCACAGATTTGCCCTTGGTGTAGGCATGTTGGGATTTAGAGATGAGTTCCTTCGGAATGGTCATTCTCAAGTATACGTCAATTACCCTTTCTAGGGTTTTCAGCAAAAAGGATGCAAGACTAATTGGTCTGTAATCCTTCGGTTTGGTATGAGTCGCCTTACCTCCTTTAGGAATAAAGATTACTCTACACCTCGTCCACCACGTAGGAATATAGGTCCATCTGATACACGCTGTGTATATATTGATGAGCCATGGTATAACTATTACTTCATTTTTCTGAAGATCAGCAGGGATGATACCATCCGGCCCGGGGGATTTAAACGGGCCGAAGCTTTTGATAGCCCACTGGATTCTTTCCCTATTCACTGGAACAGAGTTATCACACGGAGCAGCATAATCAGGAGCCCTATTAACACTCTCATCGTCGACTGGAAGGCAGCCTGGGAAGTGAGTGTCCAATAGGACCTCAAGAGTTTCCTTACTATCCAGAGTCCATCTACCACAGGGTTTCTGAATATAGCTAGGTACAACCGGAGAGGTTGATAGAATTTTACGTAATCGGTTAGTCTCAGAGGATCCTTCCACGCCGCTACAGAAGTCCCTCCACGCTTTCCTTTTCGCATTCCTCGTAAGGTTCTTAAAATGATTCACAGAGGACTTGTAAGTCGACCAGTTACCCAGCCTCTTTGCCTCGTTGAACAGTCTACGACACGTCCTTCTGGCGTGTGCTATTTCAGGATTCCACCAGGGAGGCTTGTTCCTACCCCTGCAAATATTTGGCTTACACGCCGAATTAGTAGCGGATTGGAACGCTTCTGTAAGTGTCCCGACTGCTAACTCAATATCCTCCCTACTTTCAATAGAGGGCGGGTCTGGTAAAGACCGAGAGAGTATATCACCTTGTAACTCCCAATTGGTCTTCTTCCTATTTAGAATGGTCTCAACATTCCTGAAAGTCACACTAATATTGAAATCAATATATTGGTGATCAGAAAAAGAGCAGTCGCTTGAGACAGCCCAATTATTTATAATACTGTGGTGCTCAGCACTCACAAGTGTTAAGTCTAGTACCTCACTTCTGTTCGAAACAATGAAGGTAGGTTCTGAACCTCTATTTACTACTTCCAAACTACTATTAAGTATGAAACTGAAAAGACTCTCACCTCTTGTATTGGTGTCACTACTACCCCATATAATGTGGTGCGAGTTGGCGTCAGCACAGATAATCAGAGGTATCCTCGATTCATTCGCCTTTTTCACAGCACTTCGGACAACATCATTTGGTGGATGCTCTCCATGGTCATGCGCCATGTAGCTGGATATCAGCCATAACACATTGCCTTCATTGGTTTCCCATGAGACTGCTACTGTATCTTCATTGCTGTAATCAGACAGAATGAAGATATTCAAAGAGCTTTTAGCCAGTAAACAGGATCTAATTTTACCTGCGCTTCTAGCGTAGTAGAGCTTATAGCCCTTCAAACATAGTCCACAGATACGATCCTGGTGGATCCAAGGTTCCTGGACCATGACTAGCTCCTCCCCGTTTTTAGCAAGTCGGAGGAGCAGTGCAGCGGATGCTGCTTTAGAGTGATGAAGGTTGATTTGCGTCACCTTCATGCTCCATTTTAACAATGGTGACGTCGGCGTCCTCCTGATCAGAATTGAGGAGGGCGTCTTCGTCAATCGCCTCGTCCATCCGTTCAAAGAAGGTACCAACCAGTTCGGAGACAGAGTTGGTATCTTCAGTGTCGGTTGGACCGGCGACTTCATTGCTATCCATGCCTTCTTCCGAAAGCATGGGTTTCACATCATCTACAGAGGAGGTATCGCCTTTGTTGTCGCTACGGTAGACACGCAGGATGATCGTACCAAATCCATAGTAGACCTTCCCCTGTGTCTTCCTTAGCGGCCCCAAAGATTCCTTATTCAGGACAACGATCGCCTTTCTTGAAGAACCCTCAGTATCCGTAACCTTCACAACTTTCCAATCATGAGTCGGAAGCTGTGGGTTACAGCACTGCAGGATCTCCAAGATCTCCTCCGGGCTAGATGGCTCAGCTGGTATTTTAGCTATGGACCTAGGCTTTCGGGGTATCTCACTCACAGATACCACCTCAAGCCTAGATCCCGGCCATACCTCACCCAATGATGCAACAGCAGTCCCGAGTAGCAACGCTGAGCGTTCATCTACACAGGACATCAATTTTACGTGACCCTGGTACCAACCAGCATCATCGCATTGAGGAGGAGTGCCTGGGTTCTCTTTGAGAACTTTCCAGAACACCCCTACCAGTTTTTGCTTCACCACATCCCAATTCAATTGAGATATGGATCCGTCATTGGCACTCCGGTCGATAACCGCCCTAACGAGGTTGTCTTTGACAATCTCGCTAAAGGATTTGGTAAACGACTTTTGCACCGCTTTGGGTCTTTTGGGACCCGGTTGCTGGCTCTTGACCGCTGCATCCTCCTCTGAACGTTGCCGTTTAGGCACTGCTGATGATTCAGCAGAAGGAGGTGCGGTCTTAAGACCAGCAATATGAGCTTTCGCCCAGGAGAGAGAAGCTTGTTGCTCCTTAGTGAGTTCCTCGGCTTTTTTTGAGCCGAGTGCCTCAATGAAGCGATAGGCGGATCGCCTGGTGGTAGCAGCCCTTCTAGCAGGGTTTTTATGCCTAGGGTTAGAGTCGGAGCCGGGATTGGCCAGGGGTGATGCGTCTTCAGGACAGGAGGATTCCGTCACTAGACCTGATCGCACAATTGGCATATGGGAGGTCTTTGAGAGGGGCGACTTAGTCGCGTCCCCCTTAGAGACACCCGAGACAGGGGGTTTAGCCGTCAGGACGGCTTGGGCTTTGGCGGCTTTGGAGGTACTTGGGGAGAAATCCAGAGGTACCTCGCCGCTTAGGTCACTACCACCTATTGCACTAAATTTTTTACAGTCAGCCAACCTGGGTGTACCAGATTGACCTCCTGCGACACCAGTAGCATGCAGACTAGTCTGGCCCGGTGTGATCACCTGACTAGCCTGGGTCACAGTAACATTCGACTCTCCACAGCCCGTTACCATCGCTGTGGGAGTAGGGTCCCCGGAGATTATGAAGCCCCCGACCGGGTACATGGGGCATGACTCGCGACCTTCCATGTGTCCTAATGGACAATTTTGGTGCATTTTATACCTGCTGCCAGGTGTTGAATAACTGCCGCCCCAACTTGGGAAAAACAGACGCAGACCACCAGCCGCCCAATGTGGGAAACAGACGCTGGTGGATTTCGGACGGACATAAACAAGAGCCCTTACGGACCAGCCGGACCACCATCAGAACCACCTCTCTCAATGAGGGGAAAATGGTTCGATGGCAAACATCTGATAGCCGCCCCAAAGGAGAACAGACGCTATCAGACAAAGGGGGAGGGGGGAGGGTAGTTCTTAGTTTCATGCTCAACATGTGCCCTTCTGGAATGGGAGACCCTACCAGAGACAGCCAACTCAAGTTAAACTGTCCCCTCCAGCATGACCAACACGAATCATCGCATTTAAGCCTCTACATCGCGTCAAGATGACTACCCATCGTAGAGTAAAATTCTACGAATATTGAAATTGTTTTGTGCTATTAACTAGTGTAGTAGATTTCATTTAAGCTGAGGCTGCTGTTGATTTCACAGTTTGACAACAGCTACTAACACTTGAGTATAAGAATTTTTGCATATTTCATACTGAGCTTAAGTTAAGTTTATAAACACTAAAGGAATAAATGAGCTAACAAAAAGGACATGCTGACAATTATATAAAAACATATTAGGGTGTTTATTTTTCAGAGTTTTCAAAGATTTTTTCCCAGGGTATAGTTTGTGAACAAAATTTTACATTGGTGTATGACTTAAAAATTCGGAATTTTTTAAATTTTTATCTTTTATTTTGAAACATTTGTACAATTATAAATTTATTCAAAGTTTGGCTATTGTTAGCTATCTTTCCCATATTTCTGGCAACATCTGCATTCGGAGCCGAAACACCTGCTCATCTTTTGAGGCCAAGAACGACTCAAGCCATTTTCGGATACTCTGTTCCAAAGTGAAACGTATCCCAAAGAGAGAGTTCTGCATAGATCAACACAAATAGTATTCGGACAGGGCATGGTCTATACTGTAGCTATTAACAGGTATTGCATAATGTGGCCTATAGTTGACCTGATCAAATATTGCGGTTTCATGTCTGGTCGCAAATTCTGGGCGTTTATCGGCCAATGCTCGCTTCAAACAAATCAGTTGCATTCGGTACAGTCTCCCTGTGATGATCTGGTCGGATTTCAGCAGCTCATAATAGATAGAACCATTTTGCCTAGAACATTACCTTAGCGATGTGGATATTTGGCTTCGGTGGATTCATTTTTCATCTCAAGTTATGACTCGATGCAAACATTTTCTTTTTCAAATAGTCTTTCTACAAGGTGGCGCAAAAGTAATCCTCCTATCAGAAAATGCTATAAATTTTGATTGGCCCCTAATGTCAGTTCTGTTTTGACATTTGTGTAGTAAACAAATGCGAAATACACGTTAATAAACAATGTTACGCTACACTGCTCCAGAACGCGGAATATTGCTGACTATTTATTTGACCAATAATCGGCAAAATTTATAGCATTTTCTGATAGGAGGATTATTTTTGCGCCACCTTGTATGTCTGTATTTCCAATTTCCCTGCTTTTGGATGAATCCTGCTTCTTGCAAACATTTTGAAATTACTGATTGAGTAGCTCCCAATGGTTTTGCATGCTCTTGTTGTGTTTGACAACAATCTCCAATTCTTGGTCTTCAAGCTTTTTTCAATCACCACTTGTAGCTGTGCTTCAGCGGTACCTATTTTTTAAATTAAAGATGTAAAGCAAAACTTCCCGCATATGACGCTTTGTTGGTTCTATCATGTTCAATAACTAAGTGAGAATAAATGGCAGATATGTAACCCTCAAAATGACATATGAGTTAATAAAATGATACACCATCTCAAATATACGCTTTCAAATTTTAATTATTAATTATACCCTTCACCTTCATGAGATGGGTATATATAAGTTTGTCATTCCGTTTGTAACTTCCACAATATAATTTTCTGACCCTATAAAGTATTATATTGTGGATCCTTATAGATAGTGGAGTCGATTAAGCCATGTCTGTCTGTCCGTCTGTCTGTTTGTTGAAATCAATTTTCTGAAGACCCCAGATATCTTCGGGATCCAAATCTTCAATATCTATTTAAAATCAGCAAAATCCGTTCATAAATAACGGAGATATGAGCAAAAATCCGAGACAACCTCTGAAAATTTCATCAAAAAACCACAACTTATTGCATGCTTTGACAAAAAAGCAATAAAACGTATGTTTGGATGTGTGTTGGTTTCATTGCTTTGCGTATTTTGTTTTTTTCGTGAGAAGGGTATATATAAGATTGTCATTTCGTTTGTAACTTCTACAACATAATCTGTTCGTCAGCAATTAAATGTAAAATTTTTAAAAGTTTTCTTGATTATGATGCTATACGCTGAAAGTGGGCAATTAATGCATCCACAACAAAGGTGAAGTGTATATAAGATTCGGCATAGGCGAATATAGCACTCTTACTTGTTTTTTTAATTTGACCAAAAACTAGAAAATTTTAATAAAAAATGTCACCCAAATCATAATCATATAAGAACCATACTAATATTGCGTTTTTTTAAATACCTATTATATTTTCAACCGAAGTGTTTTCGGAATTATTGAAATTAACAATTCTTCTATTTTACTTCCCTTCATTCCTTCCCCATATGTTTCATCAATTGTATTATCTGATAGTTTGATGATATTAATATCCATGTAGTCAAGTACATATTTATATATGTGAATGTACATATCCCAGCAGTTAAGCAAGTAGTCAATGTGTTCCTTATAAACAGTAATTGTCACTAATGTCTGATCACTTGGCTGACTCCAATTTATATATTTTGGGTCATTTGACACATATGTCCGTGCTCTTTGTTGCGCAGAGAGAAGTTGATTGTTTACTTTATACATCCCATGTAATCCAGCGTGTAAACAATTGTCACTTAAGTGTCTCTAAGTAATCAAGAGTATAGTCACTTTAAACATTAAGTGTGTACCGCAATTTTTTTGAATAATTCATATAAACTGCTTTTTGCTTAAGTATACTTACATCCCATGTAACCTAGCATAACGTCAATTGTCACTTTAGTGTCTCTAAGTAATGTAGAGTGTAGTCACTTTAAAAAGTAGTTATTTTATCCACCAGAAGTAATCTATTGGAGAGTTGTAGCAGCAAGGTTTGTTTACAAGGAATTGGTTACTGCAATCAATTACTGACAGCCCATGTAACCGAGCGTGAATGTAATTGGCACTTTAGTGTATCTAAGTAATCTAGAGTGTAGTCACTTTAAAAGTTTATTTTATACTGCACTTTAAAAAAAAGTTATTTTACTCACCAGAAATAATCTATTGGAGATTTGTCGGAGAATGGATTGTTTACAAGCAATCGGTTATTGAACAATTATAAGCCTTATATAAAAGGTGGCGCAAAAGTAATCCTCCTATCAGAAAATGCTATAAATTTTGCGATTGGCCCCTAATGTCAGTTCTGTTTTGACATTTGTGTAGTAAACACATGCGAAATACACGTTAATAAACAATGTTACGCTACACTGCTCCAGAACGCGGAATATTGCTGACTATTTATTTTACCAAAAATCGGCAAAATTTATAGCATTTTCTGATAGGAGGATTACTTTTGCGTCACCTGTTATTAAAATAACTAGCAGATCAAGTAACCAGTTATGTAGCTAGTAAGGTAACTGACTCTATGTAACCGGTATGTGAATCCAATGCGTTGACTACTTTGAATCAGGTAACAAACAGTCTTATTGTAATCCAAAAGGGTCAATTGACCCGCTGCTTAGGACAAGCATGTATTAAAATAACTAGTATCGTAGCTAGTTATGTAACTAGTTGTCACCCTAAATGATACATAAATTCACTAGTTCGGAACAGTCTCCTAGAACTGCTGGGTTATGTATGTACGTGCAAGTATGTGTACATATAAGTAAATTTTCATATATATATATACTCTACAAATATATAATGTATAATAAAGTAGAGCATGCAAAATAACAAAAACCAAACTAAGTGTTTATTATCTATAAGGAAATTGCAATTTTATCACTTGCTGATGACTTTGGTAACAACTGTTTGTATTCTATATATGTATGAGTGAAAATGTATGTACATATCTGTAATAGAAGGACAGTGTGTGTTCATAATAGAGCTGTAAAGATATTGAGTAAAGGATAACGGGTATTTGCATATTTGCAAAAAGTATCTACTCGACAGATTTAAATAAATCCTTCAATTTGATTCAAATTTTCAGCGTTAGAGTACCATATCAATTACTAGTTAATCTGAGAAAAACGTCTCTTAATTCAATTTATTTATACTCATATGTAAGAATAATGGGTACCCACATGAACACACACAAAGAAAAACTTTAGCTGTACATGTTTACTGTTATCATTTCAAAATTCTTACAAGTTTTTGAACAATATTATGGTCACTGTAATCATTTATATGATTGTGGTTAGGATTATAAAATAAAGTTACAATTCACATGATTGTAGCAATCATATATATGATAGCAGTAATTAAGTATATGTTTGTAACAATCATTTTTATGATGAAGGATTTTTCATATTATATTGTTCTCGACTTATGGATATCATAATCTAAGATCTAAGATTCATCATGAACTTGATTGTCATAATCATATATTTTTTACTACAATCATATATATGATTGCGACAATCATGTGAATCTTAACATTATCATATTATGGCTACCACAATCATGTAAATAATTACTGTGACTATAATATTGTTAAAAAAAAAACTTGTACAAATTTTGAAATGTTAACAGTAAACTTGTACAACTATATTTTTTCACTGCGAGTGTTCATGTGGATACTCATTATTCTTACATAATAGTGAAATTAAAATGTTGAAATGGTTACAGTAAATATGTACAAATATATTTTTTCTCTGGGTGCAGTAGCGAGTAATCAGTAGCACTAGTTTCTACTGAAATATGTGCTTAAAACATCTTGCATATGGGTAATTCCACGAGAATGACTACCACGACTGCAAAACCCAAAAACCCTTGAATCTTTTTTTCAAGATGATTTGAATAGGAGAAAACACTAAAATATTACTATGTGTCAGTATTTAGAGCTTATTACAACATTTTAAGAGCAAAAATAATTGTTTAAACTGACTATATCTAATTTTTTAATTTAATTGGCGTGTTTTGGGCTAAAAGTGTGAAATGAATTTGACTCTGATTGTTTATTTGCTATTATAAAATTGTTTATTGAAACCGAATGTATATTTTCTATTAATTTTTTTAGTTTTTGTATACATATATTTACAGAATATATATTGTTTTATTATAAGTGAAAAATCTGTCACGTACGGTATGTCACGTACGATATTAAATTTTATTTATTATAAAATCATCCAATGATTGTTTTAATTTAAATGTGATGGATTGTAAAGGAAAAATATTTCGTTTAGTGTATGAAATTAAAAGAAAACATAACGCCTCTCACGATTCGCAAATTTTCGCATATTTCTACATGTACCTCAAAATTACTTCCGTTTTATGTCACGTACGATATACCCTTATTTCGTTCGATATTTTGGACAACAATGTTTCGAAAGGACTTATTGTTACGTTTTTACCTTTTAAAAACGTGGGTTTATTTCCTTTAAATAAACCGGATACTTTTGATTGCAAATAAAAGCAGTTTTAGTAGTTTAAAATTGTAACAACTCTTTATTTATTTAGAATGTACAACAACAACAGAATTAAATATTCACTCAATGTCTTTATACACGTATATCAATTCGCAGAAATGCACACAAACTTTATAATGTACAAACACACACGTACACGACAGTTGATGTTAACTCTAACAGAGCCAATGATAAACTCTCTCACGACTGCCAGCTCTGCCACTATTTATACACGCGCCATCTATCGGGAATCATCTACAATGTTCTTAACGGACATACTAGTACATTCGATTTCTAGAGCTTTTCGATGTCATTGCCAGCAGCGCAAACATTTAGTGTTACCACACTTACAAACAATGTCAATGATGGATGTGCCTTCAAACATGATGAATGCTGCAGGCAGTCGTTACAGACCGTTGAATTCAAATCGTCATTGAACATTCGTAACATTATTATTTTTTTCAAAATGTAGTACCCTCTGAATGGAACATAAAGACCAAATTATTTTTCAGATACTCTTATTTGTGCAAAATCTATTCCACTCTATATGCGTACAAATGTCACGTACGATGACATGGAATTGCCCATATGAGTGTGTCTGTATGTTAGTTTGTTGATTTTAACGGATATTAAATTAGTTTGCACATTCTGGTTGTAGATTATCTTTTTTCAATAAATATTTGTATGTACTTATAAGTGGGTTTATGTTATGTGTCTTTTAACTTTTGACCAAATGTTGTGGTTTCAATCATTAAATAAATGTTTGGCCATTATCAATCAGTCGAAAAATAAACCAAACAATTAATTAAATGATCATTATTCAAATTATTCAATTGTATGCTTTTAATTTAAGTTGATTAAGCAAATAAATATGAGATGCTTGTTTTAAATTTAATATTGATTTAATATCAGATAGAAACATGATTGGAAACCACTAAAGCATGGTGGCGTATAAAGACGTATAAACCATTTTGGGTAATTTTTCATAAAAACCTCATAAAACCTGAAAATGATATGTTTTATCTACTTTTTCCCTACATATGCTAAGACATAGGTCATACCTTTGAACAAAATCTTGTGAAAAATTCGAACCAGTTGTTGAAATTTAACTATGTATAGATGTTATAAATGATTTTAAATAGTTTTTATAGATAAAATTTGGACAGTCTCAACACATGACTCTGGCTATCCTTTTATAACTATTATTTCAAAATGTATACATGTATCTTTTTCGGCATTTTGGTTTACTATAACTGATATTAGCATTAGCAAAAGAAAAAGAGAATTAAAATAACTTTTGAAAAAAAAAAATAAATTCGGGATAAAAATATTTTTTTCCCAATTTTACCCATTTGCGGTCCGAATTTCTATGGTTTTATAAAGTTGGAGGAAAGGTCTTTAGAATCCCTATTATTTGATATCCATATTGTCTATGTACATAACTTACTAATCGGGATATATGTTAAACAATAATAGTTCACAAATTCGAGGTAGTCGTAGTTTTTTGCTTATATCTCAGCCATTTGTGGGCCGATTTACCCGATTTTAAATAGCATCCTAAGTTGAACTATAGCGGATATATTGATATACCAGTCAGGTATGTAAGTTATTTGGGGGCTTAGGAAAATTGATTTCAACAGACAGACGTATATACGGACAAGGCTGTATCGACTCCGCTATCTATAACTACCCATAATATATATACTTAACGGGGTCACGAATGTCTAAAGCCGATATATTGATGGATCAACCATGTTTATAAGTAATTTGAGGGTTAAGGAAAGTTGATTTCAACAGACAGGCGAACATGGCTAGATCGACCGGTCTTTACGATCTTCATGCTTCAATTGTCACCAACAACGATACAACACAAAATTTGCAATTTTTAAACAGAGTACAACAAAGATTTTACAGACTTTTAACTTTGTTACTATCACGAAATTAAAACAGAGTTCATTCTGCTTAAATTGGACATGTTCAAACAAGACTTTCATGTTTCAAAGATAAGAATTGGTCCTTGATTTAACACAATTGAATTTATTTTTATAGTTTTATTTGAAGTCAATGATCTATGGCAACAAATCAACAATCTCCCTTGCATTACAGAAAGAAATTCAACAGTGCAGCAACGAAATTAAGCCAAATTTATGGAAAATGTTGAGGGAAATTTTTAATAAATTTATTTGTAAAATAAATAAAATGTCCAGTAAATTAAGGAATTTGCGCTAAATCATTTGTTAAATCCAATAAAATTCTTGAAACACAACTACGATTTATTTGCTAAAATTTTTCTACTAAAACATACATCAAATCTATTTAAGAATCTTATTAATTTGTATTACTCCATTTTCAAAGTCTTCCGTTTTTAATCACGATTTTCATCTAATGTTTTCAAAGCTGCAATTAAAGATCCCGCCGTTTTAAAAACCTGCAAAAGCAAACAAATTAAAAGGTTTAATTAATTTTTTAAACAAGAATTATTTTGCAGCCAATGGCTTCTATGGTGACAACATTACCCATAAATATAAAGTCAAGTCCACAACAAAAAAGACTGCTTTCAATTGACTTGCTTGCTGTGAGCGCATGATTGGTATTAAAAGTAATTTTGTACATGATTTTGGCAATTGAGTCCAGTCAAATGCAAAATAGATTTCTGGCGCCACTTGCAAACTCTGTAAATGGAATAAGTAACAAAAAAAGGTCAGTCAAGGGAAACCAAACAAATTACCAGATGACAGACATAAATGGTTTGTAGAGAATATAAAAATAAATAAAAAGAGTTTAAAGTAAAATCTTTAAAAATTATTGTGTAAAAATTTAACTAGAAATTTTCAAAGAAAACAGAAACACTATTTTATTTATATTGACAACAAAAGTTACAGCAAACCCAATGAGTTTCCTAGGAAAATTTGGAATTAAATTTTTCTATGAAATACGAATACATATCTGAATGACTTATAAGAAAACAGAAAATTCACTTACCTCATCCCTTATCCTCTGACCATTGTAACAATACAAAATCAGTTGCATGGCCACCGTTAGCAAAAACATGCCCTGATATGCTGCCGCCGTTAACGATTCACTGGGACGACTTAAACGAAAAACCAAACAACAGATTTCCGTACAAGAGACGATGAATTTAATGAAAATTATTTCACCATAAACTTGATTTAGTTTTACAGCCAACTTTAAGGTTTCATTATGATATCTTATGCATGACTTGATGCTTTTCAAGAATTTGAGAGAATGATAGGTGCTACCACTGGTTTTCATATCAAATTCGTTGGCAGTGTCTTTGAAACGAAAGCAAAGTATATGAAATTGTGCCGAAATATTACTTACCAGCCATGTGAATACTGTATCAATGGCCATTGTTATGCCAAACAGATTGTAGATACTTAATAAATTCACCAAGTATACCAGAGAGTAGCCAGGCACTTCGGTATGACTCCAAAAGTAACTGAAAATAAAAACAATATAAAGAGTAGGAATCAATCGCGAGTGGATTAGAGAAATATTTTTATATTCTAGGGATGCCAATCGGGATCAATTCTAATGAATGTCAAAAATAGGAATCTAAATTTCGAAAAGATTCCAAAAAAATTATGAATTTCAATTTTCTAAACTAGAATAAAGAATTTCAAGTAAAACGATTAATATAGGCATTATTTTTCAAAATATTAAATTTGTCTTAAAAGTACTTTTTTGATACCTCTTAACTTAATAGTACTTTAAGCTAATTTTAAATTTTTAGCTACATGTTTAAAGCGAATTTTTCTAATTAAAAGTACTTTTCTGTTGGATCGTTATAGATAGCGGCCACCAAATAGATGAGATATAAGCAAAAATTCGAGACTATGTCGACCAACCATTTATTTCACCTAATTTTTTGGAACATTATACATTTATTCAAAGTATATTTATTCGTGGTCTTCAAACTTTGTTGGCTGGCCTGGGCGATCTTTGTCTTCCGTTACACAGTGGGGCAGAATCAAAATTTTTTGGAAATAAATCTGGCATTTCTAAACGGCTGGTCCGATCGGGATAAAATTCGACATGGGCGTAGCCAAGGAGTAAGTTATTAAAATGGACCCTACAAATGCTCCAGGGGCGGAACTATGGGGGCTCAAATGTGAAATATTTTTGAAGAACGGAGTTTTAAAATGGGATATTTTTGAATCTAATTGAGATATTGACTTGAAATTTTTTTTGTAAGACCAAAAATTAACTTATCTAAACAAAAAAATTTGTTCGGATAAATGTGGATCAAATTGTTCCTAATATTTGCAATCCTATTAAAATTTTGATACAATTTTTAGTTTTAGAAACTCAGTAAATATGTAATATGTAATAAAATCTTTATTTATTAACAAAACTCAATGAAATTTTTAACGTTTTTTTAACTTGTCATTCTAAATAACAAAGTGTAAAAAAACTTGTCAAAAGGTCAAAGAGCATCCCACAATTCCTAAAAATTTGAGCGAAAATCCCAAAAATGGTATTTTTTACAATTTTGCCCATAGGGTCCACATTTCCTTTGGGGCTGGAAAAATACTTTGAGAATAAATAGGGATCACATTAAGGTTTCCAAGGCTGCTTTTCGTTTTCTGATCCCAGCTTTGGGATTTTAAAACATGTGGCCCAAATTTTAAATTTTGATCAAAAATAGGTCAAATTCCAAAGGGCGTAGGACCGACATATTCGAAAAACAAGACATGTCTTTTATACCAAAATGTTTTCCGTAAAGATACCTTACGGAAACACATAAAACTGTTATATGTTCTTAAATAAAGTTTTTTTTTTTTTGAATAAAAAAAATGTTAAGTCACCTTTTCCTTTAAAAAAACTACAAAAATCTACTATTTTTTTTTTATTTTGTAAATTGAAAATCGTTTATTTTTAGGTCTATAATTGATATTGCCCTTAAATCTTTTCTATATTATTGGTAATTTAGTTGTCTAACTAACAAAATAAATTCGAGTCCATTCGGTCCAAAACTAAGCCCTATATTTTAATAAAAGCCGACCTGGGTATGGACAAATTTTAAAAGTTCAATTTTGAAATGCCTATAACTCGGAAACTATAAGAGATAAATAGCACATGCAAATATATTTTTTCAAGACCTAGCCAAGCGCTTACCAAAAATATACAAATCTTTGAAATCGGATGGGAAACAAAAAAATGGCACGTGTTTAAAAATGTTATACGTCGAAGGTAACCTAATTTGAGCCCCCATAGCTCCGCCCCTGGAGCATTTGTAGGGTCCATTTCAATAACATAAAATCGAATACTCCTTGGCTACGACCATGTCGAATTTTATCCCGATCAGACCAGCCTTTTAGAAATGCCAGATTTATTTCCAAAAAATTTTGATTCTGCCTCACTGTGCGTTAGTAGATATAGAAAGCGGGTGAAATTAAAATGGGATTCAGTCTTTGGACAAACTAAATATTTTAGTTTGTTCATGAGCTGTTGAACGGCTTTCATGAGCTGTTAAACACCTTTCATGAGCTGTTGAACAGCTTTTATTTGAACAGCTCATGAACAAACAAAAATATTTTGTTTGTGCAAAGACTGAATCCCCTTTTATTTTCACCGTAGTTGAATCCATTATCAATTTCATCGTAGTCGAATCCCATTTTAATTTCATCGTAGTCGCACCCCCATTCATTTTCATGGTAGTCGCACCCTCTTTCTACGTCTACTTCCGTTAAAAAAATCAGCACTACTGAACCGAACAATAAGCTTTGGTGAGCAATCGATTAGCTTCAGCGGCACTTTATTTAAATTAAAGAAGTAAAGCAAAACTTCCCGCATATGACGCATTGTTGGTAAAATATTCGACATTTTCGAAGCAAAAAAAACTTTGTTGTTTACACTATAATGTTTAATAAATAAGTGAGAATAAATGACAGATATGTACCCTTCAAAATGACATATAAGTTATTTAAAACAAAAACTGCTTTCAAAAGATACGCCATTTTCTTCTCTACAATAGTAACTTTATACAGTTAAAATGATATTTTTGTGCGTACTTTTTTGGTAGTTTCAATTCAGTTAACCTCTTTAAAAGAAATTAAAGCATTTTGAGCGTATATTTATTTGTAAGGTGTGACAGTGTCTGTCGAAATATTATCAGTTTCGAAATTATTTGGACGATTTATATACAAACTTAGTTTACTTGAAATTTATCTAAGTAAATTTTTGTCGAAATTTTAGAATTCTGAGATTTCAGATTCAAAAATCACTGGTTGTAAGGGTTTATAATTTACCATTTAGCTTTCTAAGTACACATGATATACTTAACTTTGAATAGCTCAGCGAAAAGAAAATATTTGAAAAAATTTGTTTGGCATCATTATTAAGATTTAATCAACAAAATCCTACAAAAGAAATGACGAGAGATTATGTTGTCCATCGACGGCAGAAAAGAAAAAAATTACACATTTCTTCTTTTCTAAAATTTAACAAGATATTCATTATCTAACAAATCGATGCAATTTTACAGAAAAATTTGTGATATATCCATCAGATAGATTTGTCAGAATGATAGTCAATAAACAACAATCCGTTATCATCGACATCGATAAAGCACATCCAATATGGCGGATAATATGTAATCAAAAAACACAAATTCCACAGAATAATTGGTTAGAGAACAATTCTCCCAATTTACTATTTCAAAAAAGATACATACTTACCTCGCCTTATAGGGCACTCGCAAAACCAACTCTCCAGTTGAAACATAAATATATACAGCTTCAATAATCGGATTTGCAAAAGCAAAAAAAGCTGCCGTTAGTACAACCGTAAAATATATTGTACAAAATTTAACATCTCTGGTGTTTTCAGAACGTATCATTGGTAATTCTAGACGACCAGCTGCAAAACAAGAACAAACAATAAACACATTAATACTCCTTAAGTTTCAAAACAAAAACTTACCCTTTAAATTGCCCAATTGCACCTCACGTATCATTTCAATAAATGCCCGGCGCTTGCACAGAAATATAATCAATTTCCAAATGGCCAAGAGGGATTGACAGGAAAGTGCTAGAGAATCGGTTACCTCAACATAATCATACCGATTAACGTAGGCATAGTGAATGATGGCTCCAACATGAAATATGGCAAAAAGCAACGGCACATAACATAGAACTGGCCGTGTTACTATATGCTCAGGCTTTGTGGCTTTCGAATCAATTCCGCAAAGCGAAAATGAAAGTTGTTGTATGTAGAAGTAGCGTTTAACAACCATCGGATATTTGAACTTGAACCAACAATGGATTTGACACAAATGACTGAGATTTTGAGTGGAATTCTTTTTAAATGTGCTACAAAAAAAAAAACCAAATGGCGCAAAACTAAAGTGGAAAGGGATGTAGGGAAAGGTTAAAAAAATACGGGCCTTAAAGTATGCAGCAATTAATATTTTTTTTTACATTATTCCTCTATGCAGCAAATTTATAATTTTTTTTAGCAATCTAACAATCAAAAGACTATATATACTCAAATTTATGATAAAAATATTACGATGGGTATATGTTGACACCTCCTACAAACTAACCTATCTAAAAGGACCCGTTTAATTAAGGCCTGTTTGCTTGCAAGCCCTTACTTCTTCCAGCTGATTTATAATTTTTATTTTCACTACCAAACAAAGGTGTCATTAGAGCCAATTTTCACAAAGCATACATTAAAAACATGCCAAACTAAAATATCCTACTACTGTGTACAGTTAGCATGTACACATAATGTAACTAATAGTTTTGTAAAATTTTAAAAATAATAGTTACCTTCCAAATGATGATATAATAAAATTGATATTATTTAAGGCAAAATATTGAACACATTTGAAAAAATACACTTGTAACGCATTTACTAGTCAATGGCAATAAACTAAAACTACAGAATTTCAATTATAGATTATTTAAAGCAAAATATTAGGTTGGTTCCACAAAAAAAAAAAAACAAACAAAAAAACATTGTTAATGTTTGCAACAAAATTTAAAGTTATTTTAAGATACTATTTAATAAAGCATAAGCTCAAGGCGACATTTTAAAAACATGTCATATCAAGCTAAATTTGAAATATATTCCAAATTCTATGATTTGAAGCAACCACCACACAGGCTAGAATAAAGGTTTTGAGAAACTTACTTTTATTTTAGTTGGAAATATGGATATTATCTGTTTAGTTTCATTTAATAGAAGATACACTGGTAAGCATACAAATGTATATGCATATTAGGGTGGCCTTTTATTGGATTGGAGTTTTTTGATTTTCGTCGGTCCCAAGGTCTGAATTGTTATCCTTCATCTAACCAAATGCTGAAAATTTTATTGAACGTTGACTTAAAAATGAGGATTTTACAATAGATGGCGTATCTTATGAACGCGGGTTTTTGTTTTTAATGACTTATAGTGTACATTTCTGTAATTTATTCTCACTTAATTATTGAACACTTTTTTTTGCTTCGAAAATTTCGAATTTTGTTCCAACAAAGCGTTCTATTTGTTACTATATTTAATTTTAACAAGCAAGAGAGCTATATTCGGCTGTGCCGAATCTTATATACCCGTCACAAAATTATAATTTAAAATAAATATTTTAAATATTTTTAGGTAAACAAAATTAAATTTTTTTTTTTTTCAAAATTTAAAAAAAATTTTTTTTTTTCATAATTGTTTTAAATTTTTTTATCGAAATTGTTTTGTTTTAATTTTTTAAAAATTTTTTTTTTTAATTTATTAGTGAAAAAAAATTTTTTTGGTAAAAAAAAATTCGGTTTAAAAAATATTTTTCCCGATTTTGACCCATTGTAGGTCCAAATTACTATAGGCCTATATACATCGTTGCAATGGACTTTGAAATATCTATCATTAGATATCCATATTGTCTATATTAATGACTTAGTAATCCAGATATAGATCAAAAATAGATGTATAAATTATGTTTGTAAGTTATTTGGGGGCTACGGAAAGTTGATTTCAACATACAGACGGACAGAAGGACATGGCTATATCGACTTCGCTATCTATAACGATCCGGAATATATATACTTCGTGGGGTCGCAAAAGAATAATGTAGAAATTACAAACGGATTGACAAACTTATATATACCCTTGCCAATCATGGTGAAAGGTATAAAAAAACTCCCGCTGAAGCAAACCGATTGCTCGCCCAAGCTTATCGTTTCCTACATGCAAGAGTTGGTTTGTGCAGTTCAGAGGTGGTGGTTGCTCTATGAAGATTGTTGTCAAACTTAACCAAAACGTTTGCAAGCAGCAGGATTCATCCATAAGTAGGGAAATTGGGTGCCATAAGAATTGAAGCTGAGAGACCTTGAAAGACGATTTTGTATGTCTAAAATGCTGCTTCAACGCTTTAAAAGAAAATGATTTTTGCACCGAATCATTACTTGTGAAGAGAAATGGATCCATTGCAATAACCCGAAGCGTGAATCCTGGCCAACCAGCCCAATATCGATGGCGCTCTGTATTTGGAGGAAGCAAAAGAGTCCAATGATTCGTTTGAAAAATGCACAGCATATACAGCCAGACATGATACCGTAATAAATGACAACGCTCGGCCAGATGTTGCAATACCTATTAAGAACTATTTAGAAATAAGTGGTTGAGAAGTTTTGCCTCGTTCTGCTATGGACTATAAGGCGAGTGTTATAGTCCATAGCAGAATAATCTCTCTGGGATACGCTTCACTTCAGAATATAGTATCCCAAATTGGCTTGATTCGTTCTTGGCCTCAAAAGAAGAGCACTTCTTTTGGCTCGGAATCCATATGTTGCCACAAATATGGGAAAAGTCCATAGCCAACAATGGCCAATACTTTTAATAAATTTATATTGTACAGATGTTTCAAAATAAAAGCTAAAAATACCGCATTTGTAAGTCATGCTCCCAATATAAAAAGAAATCACATTTGAAAATTTTGTACGAATCAACCCATAATTGATTATAGCTCCCATATAAGGCCTACATCTGAAAATCCCTTTAGCAGGCATAAATCTCTTAAAAATGTTGGTATACACATAAAATGCAATTGAAATAAATTATAGAAAGAAGTCATGCGACCTAATTTCATGGCGATCATCACACATGAAATAAAATTATTGACATTTAAAAACAGATATGTGTTTGCTCATATAGTCCAACTTGACCCAACTATATTTTTGTTATAAGTGGAATTTTTTACCCAAATTTCTAAACTTCAAATAAAATATGCAACCTCTAAACGTTATCCGATTTTGTTAAAATTTTTAGCATTTGGCAAGAACAATGATGGACCTTGAGACCATCGAATGTCCAAAAAAGTGAAAAATAAGCGCCACCCTAATGTACTTACAATATGCATATATGTATGTAGTTGTATATAATACCAAAAAGTATCTAGTTATACTTAAATAAAACAACTGTAAGTATTATACAAACATATATGTAAGGTATACTTATAACCAAATGATTGTAAGAGAGCCTCGCAATTACCAACAACAGGGTGAAACGAAATAAAGAGTTTCTCTCCTGAAAGTATTTTCTGCTGTCCTTGAGTTTTTAACTGTAAGAGTATCATTTGTTAACCGATTTTGTATTTGTTTGATTTTTTCTGTTTTTAAAAAACAGAATACCTAAATCAAGGATTCTGAGTAAATTATATTGAAATTGCGTAGAATAAAACAACTATTTGTTATATTGTTATAATCAAATCTGCACTTATATAAAATTTAAAACTAATTTTAAAGAAAAAAATTGGAGACTTTAAGTTTCTAGGACCTGGTTTTCATAAAGGACCAAACCTTCATTCGATGGGAATGTCATTGTAATTTATTATAATTATTTTCATTAAATTCTAAAATTAACTACAATTAATTGCATCGACATTTGACTAACAATTATCCAAAATGATTGGATGTTTTTTTAAAACAAGGTACTATTAGATTCCATATATAGTACAATCGCTTAAATCGCATCAAAAACAAAAAATTGAAATCAGTTTCAATTTTGTGTATTCCCTACTTGGCCTACTTCAGTGCTTTGTGACCCTATCCTTTAGTACTCGACCAAGTCTCGTCAAATTTTATTAACATTGAACTATAAGGTTAGAAGTTACAGATTTATTTCCAATTTTTGTTTTAATTCCCCCACCTTGTGTGGGTTATCTCATTACACGAGCTCAATGTTAATTCAGGGATAATGCAAGTCTCCGTTCTTTATTGCACTCTTTTATATTTCTTTTCTAAATATTTATATCTCTACATTCCTTCTAACTAATTTAACATGATTACTATTTAAGCACTAAAGTTAAATTTAACGTACTCTTTTTAAAAAACCCTTTTTAAAAACCCCTTACCATAATTTTCATCACAATTGCAAATTTTGTATTGAGTGTTACTAAAAGCAAATATTTGTTTGTATTTATTTCAAACTTGCTAGTATATAATTTAAAACTAGAAATTATAATAAGTGTGTTATAATAATCAAATTATAATTCGTTTTTTTTTAACATTTGTGTAAAGGATTTGTTTAACAACACAATTACAAATTATTTAATAATATAGAGATGTGTGTATCAATAATCCCTAAAAGTATACTTTAATAACAGGTATTATTGAAACAGGTGTAGGTAGGCTGTACTGTTTTAAACTCTTTAAATTCTAATAAACTTACATTTTGTATTAAGTTTCTAAGAAATTTCTTATAAAATAAATAAATTTGTTAAATTTAAAATTTATTTACACAAAATATACTCCAAAATAAATAGGTACTAGGTACGAAACACACAGCCTTAAAATTGTATCATTCGATATAGGGAGTCAATTCTAAAATGAAATGAGAGAGTTTAGGGTCAAAAAATTACTTACAGAGTAATTGAGTACTTTCACCAATTAAAGCAAGACTACTTTATTATGTAGAGATATTTTACATAGCTTCAGCCTTCTTTACAAATAACTATGGTCCAATGCACAGTGGTTTAGAAACTTTTTTTTTTTTTGGAAATAATTCGGTATCTCGGGAACTATTGGATATTGTTACAAAATTTCACATGGTTGGAGCTGAGGTGATTTTGAGTTGATTTGCATATGTTCAGCTTCCTAGCGCTAATGGGGGCCAGTGTGTGGATCCTCAAAGTTGGTCACCTCGGGTCTCAAAATTTTTAAAAAAAATCGAAAAAAATCCATTTATGATCCAAATGAGTTGAAATTTAAAATATAAATAGTCCTTAAGAAGATATACAAAACATACACTTACATTTGTAGGTTATCTCTCTTAGTTGAAGAGATATTTAGGTTTATTGATTTATTTTTTTTTTTTTTAATTTTGCTCGATCTTTTTATGGTTTTTTAGAGATGACAGGCCAACGGATTGTCGAAATTTTTTTTTAAATATCATCTATATTGGTGATAAAATTCTAATAACTTGCTAACAGTTATCTTGTCCCTATAAAAAGTTACACTCATCCAAAGTTGGAACATATAAAAAGGGCCGTATTTTTTACGTTTTTTCCCAAAAAAGTCCCTATATTTTTTCTTTTGTAGAAAAAATGTTTCTTCAGGACTATACACAATTTTTATATGATTCAGAAAGAGAACTTAATTCTAAAGCGTTTAAAGTAAAATTTGGCTCACTAAAGCTGACACAACACCCCCCAGGCCTATCAAAACTTGGTCAATTTTAAAAAATTATTTTAAGTTTGAGTAAAAAATTCTAAAAATGCAAAGCATCGATCCTCGAAGATGTTCCATATTTGTATAACCCTATATGTTACTTAAACACTAACAAAGTTTTTTTTACTATCACACGTAAAATAACGTCACAGTAGGCACTTTTCTACAAAAACTCAGTTTTTGGAACACATTTTTCCCGGTTTAGGAATTTTGGTATTTTAAAATAAAAAATGTCAAAAATTATAATACCGTTGATTTAAGTACATTTGGATCTGCATTAATTACAAATTCTGTTATGTTATCTTTAACCGTTAAAATTTTACATTAATTCAAATTTTATATTTTTCTTCATGGAAAATCACCATATTATAATTTTTAAGGTAAAAGAGGTCCCAAAAATTTATACAATTATTTAATTTTACTAAAATATCAATCTTCAAGTCCTAAGTCATAAATATTTTATTTATATATGTAGGTATCTACACTAATTTTGCTCTAAATAAGTTTTATATGTACGGAAGTCACTGCATCTAACTTTATGATGATCGGTCCATAATTAATAACCTTAACGAGCATAAATATATTAAACATTTTGGAATCCAAATAAAATAAGTTTCATATAGGAATACATAACACGACATAATTTCATGGAGATCGTTCCATAATTGCTCATAGCTCCCTACACGCAGAAAAAAAATATTGTTGAACAAGTTAACAGTAACCATTTCAACATTGTAAAAAGATTTTAAACAATATTATAGTCACAGTAATTATTTATATGATTGTGGTAGCATTAACATACAATTCACATGATTGTATCGTTCATGTGATAACCATTGTTATGATGAATCTTTATATCATAATATGTTGTTCTCAGATTATGATATCAATTAGCCGAGAGCAACATAATATGGTAAAACCTTAATCATAACAATGGTTATCATAAACATATACTTGTTTACTGTAACCATATATATGATTGATGCAATCATGTGAATCGTAATTTAACAATATTATGGTTACCATAATCATGTAAATAGTTACTGTGACTATAAAATTGTTAAAAAAAACTTTTAAAAATGTGAAAATGGTTACTGTAAAAATGTACAACTATATTTTTTCTCTCCGTGTATAAGGCCCACATCAGAAAATAAATTATTGGAATTTTAAAAGAAAAACAAGTATATACCCTTCACCAAATTATACTTTAAAATAAAATTTTCCAAAAAATTTTTCTTAAATTTGTTTAACCTTTTTTTTAAGAATTTGTTTTTAAAAAGTTTTTTCCAATTTTTTTAAAAATTTTTTTTTTAAATTTTTTATTTTTTAAATGTGAAAAAAATGTATGTCAAAAACATATTTTTTGTGAAAAAAAAATTCGGGTTAAAAACTACTTTTCCCGATTTTGACCTATTGTAGGTCCAACTTACTATAGCCTTATATACATCATTGCAATGGACTTTGAAATATCTATCATTAGATATCCATATTGTGTATATTTATGATTTAGTAATCGAGATATAGATCAAAAATAGGCCAAAAATGGATTTTTGCTCATATATCCGTTATTTATGGACGGATTTTGCTGATTTTAAATAGGAAACTTCTCGAAAGCATGTCTGACAGAAATATTGAAGATTTGGATCCCGAAGATATCTGGGGTCTTCAGAAAGTTGATTTCAACAGACAGACAGACGGGCAGACGAACATGGCTTAATCGACTCCGCTATCTATAAGGATCCAGAATATATATACTTTATAGGGTTGGAAAATTATATTGTGGAAATTACAAACGGAATGACAAACTTATATATACCCTTCTTACGAAGGTGAAGGGTATAATAATTTTGCTCATTTACTCAGTGTAGGGCTTGACCAACCATGTTTTCTTACTTGTTTTAAAATCATTTATGATAAAAAAAAACCTTTATTAAAATCGATACAAATTTTTGGGATTTTCTTTAAAAAAAAGTTGTGAAAATGTAAAATTTAGATTTTGGGATGAAATTTACTTATTATATTTGATATCAAGTTATGCTTGGTAAATGATTTAATGGATAAGTAAATGAAATATAAAAAAATCACATATGGGCAATTCCATGTCATCGTACGTGACATTTGTACGCCTATAGAGTGGAATAGATTTTCCAAAAATAAGAGTATCTGAAAAATAATTTGGTCTGTATGTTTCATTCAGAGGGTGCTACATTAAAAAAAAATAATAAGTTCTTTTGAAACATTGTTATCCAAAATATCGAGCGAAATAAGGGTATATCGTACGTGACATAAAACGGAAGTCATTTTGAGGTACATGTAGAAATATGCGAAAATTTGCGAATCGTGAGAGGCTTTATGTTTTTTTTAATTTCTTACACTAAACCAAATATTTTTACTTTACAATCCGTCATATTTAAGTAAAAATAATCATTGGATGATTTTATAATAAATACAATTTAATATCGTACGTGACATACCGTACGTGATAGATTTTTCTCTTATAATAAAACAATATATATTCTGTAAATATATGTATACAAAAACAAAAAAAAGGAATAGAAAATATACATTCGGTTTCAATAAACAATTTTATAATAGCAAATAAACAATCAGAGTCAAATTCATTTTACACTATATGCTAATTGGGAGCATAGTTTTGACCGCAATTTTAGCCTAAAACACGCCAATTAAATTAAAAAATTAAATATAGTCAGTTTAAACTATTATTTTTGTCAATAAAATGTTGGAATAAGCTCTACATACTGACACATAGTAATATTTTAGTGTTTTCTCCTATTCAAATCATCTTGAAAAAAAGTTTCAAGGGTTTTTGGGTTTTCAGTCATGGTAGTCATTCTCGTGGAACTGCCCATATACTATTGTTTTCGTTATCACTAAGTTAGGTATTTGACAACTGAGTTAGGTGTTTCATAGGAGATTTATCTATGAGTGCAACCTCTAAAGGTTATCCGATTTTGCTCAAATTTACAGAATTTTAAGATAACATAGACTAATTTAAAACTCCTATTTTAAGTTTTAACTTAAGAGAATATAATCAAATAATGTTAATTCTATTTTAAAACTGTTTAATTCTTTTTCAACTACACTTTATTCAACTAATAGACTATAAAATTACTAATAGCTAAACAAAATTTTTTATTTATTTTTCTTAATTTCTATAAAGCTAATGTCTTTTCTTCAATTTTGTTTTTCCTCCAATGTCTTTAAAGCTGTTAATAAAGATGCAGCTGTTTTAAAAACCTTTAAATAAACCAAAAAATGTCATTAATTGTTTTAGTGATTTTCTATTTTATTTGTTAAATAATACCCATAAATACAAACTAAAATCCACCTCAAAGAAAACACCATTTATATTACAGTGTTTTTGAGATCGTGTCATAGACATCAAAAGTAATTTCTTATACGAATTAGATAAATTAGCCCAGTCAAATATACAATAGATAGCAGTGCATACATGACCACTCTTTAAGAAAAAAAAAAAAACATTATTAAAACAAACACTTACAATTCAGACTTACTACTTACTTCATCTCTTATCCTCTGACCGTTGTAACAATACAACATCAATTGTATGGCCACGGCACACAGAAATAAACATTTGTAGGCCGCCTCTGGCAACGAATCATTTGGACGACTTACACGAAAAACCAAACTACAGATTTCCATACAAACAATGGTGAACTTAATGAAAATTATTTCGCCATAAACTCGTTTTAATTTTTCCGAAAATTGTAGGATTTGATGATGGTATTGTACACAAGATATAATGAGTGCAATGTGCTGTTTCTGCTGCGGTAGGATCATCTCAGTTTCCGTGATTTTTAGAGCAGCCTTTTCGAAACGATAGTAGATAATATGAAATTGTGCCATGACATTACTGACAAACCATGAGAAGAGCGTATCGATGGCCAAAGATATGACGCTAACAAAGTAAACGCTGAAAACATTTAACACATACACCCCTGAGTAGCCAGCCAGATTGGAGTAATTCCAAAAGTATCTGTAAGTAGAAGGTAAACTTGTTGTTAACATTTAAAAAAATAAATATACTTTTCTATATTTCGTTATATCTATACACTTCATCTCGCTTATTTATGTATAAATAAAATTTGGATTGAATTGGATTTTTTCCTCATACTTTGACCTTCTCGATACTTTAACCCTTTCACAATCGTATGACTAATTTTTGAACACAGTACCAATAAAACTGTCAATTTTCAAAGACAATTAAAACTAAGTGCTGTAACCGAACTTGTTTCAATCTAAACACATTAATAAGAGACAAGTTTACGAACTAATTAATACTTAAATGGAACCCATTATTTTTTTTTCGTTATTTAGTTATTCAATATTTTTATGTTGGGACACCGGTGTCCCAGTGATCGTCAAAGGGTTAAATAAAATGTGCAACCTCTAAATGTTATCCGCTATTGCTCAAATTTTCAACATTTGATTTTTAGATGATGTAGAACAATTTGAAATGTTGGTATCATCGAAAATCCAAAAACAGCTAAATAAAGGCTGCCCTTCTGAACATGTACGATAAATCAATATAAGGAGTGAGATCGTAAAATTCTTAACACACGTTTTTCATTAAAACTTTTAACCCAAGTATTATTTGATTTTTTTTATCAAGTTACCTTTGAAAAGTTATTATGTTTAATCTCAATTATATTAATTTGTTGTTAATCGGATTAAAATGAGTGACCAGAAAAAGTGCGCACTAAAATTATTAGATATTTTCAACAAAACCCAACTTGGTCCTACAAAAAGTAGGCCAAACAATCAAAGGTCTGCTATCAAACTTTTTCCACTGTTATTAAACAGTACCGGGAGAACTTGTCCGTTGTCAGGTAGAAGGAATGGTCCACGTGATGTGTCTAAAGCCAAAAAAATGGAAAGCATTTTCAAAAGAGCTCCCAACACATCCGGTAGGAAAGCAGTGCGATTAGCTCAGTGCTCGGACTATTTGGTACGAAAATTTAAAGCTAATGCAGGTTTAAAAACATACAAGGCTCAAAAAGTTTCTGACAGGAACGCTGCTACAAATTTAGAGGCCAAAAACAGAGCACAGAAATTGAAGCCAAGTTTTATAATTATTCTTGCTGCATAATGGATGTTCTGGCAGATTTTTCGCAACTTCCTGGTCAAAAATTTTATGTTGCTGATGCTCGAGGGAATGTTGAAGAAAAGTTTAGGACCCAAAAGCAGACAAAATTTCCCAAAAAGTTCTTGGTATGGCAAGCAATATGCAGTTGCGGCAAAGGAAGCCAATCATTTGTTGCAACGGGCTCTATAAATACCGAAATTTACATCAAGAAATGTTTACAAAAAAGGCTGTTTGCATTCATAAGACTTCATAATGTGTCCACTTATTTTTGGCATGACTTGGCATGCTGTCACTATGGTAAACAAGCCTTTGAGTGGTATTTGTACCAAGAGAGGCAAATCATCCAAACTGCCCGGAGCTAAGGCCAGTGGAGACATATTGGGCTCTTATTAAAAGAGAATTAAAGAGCACAAAAAAGGTGTCCAAAAGTGTGGTAGATTTTAAACGGAGATGGACTGCCTGTTCGAGCAAAGTGACAGAAAGCACTATAAAAACGTTAATGAAAGGGTTTCAGAAAAAGGTTCAAAATTTCATCACTAGTGATTAAAACTATAAAAATATTTTTTTTTTTTTTTTTTTAATTATAATAGTAATTTCAATCAAATAAAAACAAATTAAAACTGTAAGTTTAGTGGTTTCATTTTTATTAACATATATGTATGTTAAAATTTTTTCGATCTCACTCCTTATGGAGTTGGCTTCTGAGAATTCTGTTACTGAAAATCAAATCTATTGGTCCATTTTTCTAGAAGATTCCACCTCAAACTTCAGTGGTCAACTTTGGATTATACTGTGTTTAGATAGGTTTGTTACAAGTATTTTTTTTTTTTTTTTTTTTGAGTTATGTTAATTTTTGTATTTAAGATTATCATACATTTATACCAAAAATTATGTTGATTAAAGCAACATATTTAAGAGGGCAGGACAATAAGTTCGTGACTTTTTGAAAGAAGCACTGGTTTTTGGATAAAAAATAATGTTGTTTTTCGACATAGACTCCTTTGAGCACTATACACTTTGTCCAACTCTATACCGTTTCTTCAACTTTTTTTATCCCTTCCAAAAACAAAATTTGTCGAGGTCATCAAAATAGGTATTTATTTGTGAGATAATTTCATCATTGGTGTCAAACCTCTTTCCGCTGAGCAATTTCTTCAGGTTTGAAAACAAAATTTGGTCACTCGGCTAAATCCGGAGAATAAGGCGGATGAGGGAGCAATTTGCCCCCTCAATTTGTGCATCCCAAAAAAACGATATTCATGACATTATTGGCTGACAAACAATACCTTGGCCTTCTGTGGTGCCGATTCACCCCGAGAAACACACTGTGTTGATTGCTGTTTGGTCTCTGGTGTATTGAGATGGATCCACGTTTAGTCCACGGTTACGAAACGGCGCAAAAACTCGTCCATATTGCGGTTGAACAATGTCAAACACTCCTCCTGCGAAGTTGTCACACGATTGCGTTTTTGGTCGATTGTGAGCAAACGCGGCATCCGTCCTGCTCAAAGCATTCTCATACCCAAGTGATCATTTAAAATTGAAACCACTAATCCATGTAAGATTTCTATGGCTTCCACTTTCATTCTATGGTAAATCTATCCAATTGTTTCGGGTGTAGAGACCTCAACTGGGCATCCAGAACTTTCGGCATCATTCGTACTTATACGGGCACAGCAAAATTCAGTAAACCACTTTTTTACCATTGGTATTGATGGCCCAGAGTTCTCATAGTATTTATCAAGATAAGTCTTGGTTTGAGTAATGGTTTTTTTTTCGCAAAAAACTAATGCTTAATGAGCACACGAAATTCACTTTCCATTTTCTCCTCAACTTACTCTATCCACTGATAGTCTGATATCAATGGCTCAATGCCTCAACTTCTTCAAATTTTGACAGGAGTCAACTGACAGATGCCTGTTGGCAGGAGCAGTGTAGCCATTTCAGTTAAGAGGCGGGAAATTAAAAGAGTCACGGATTTATTCACCCGCTCTCGTATTATACTATTCACCATGAGTGGCAAGGTTATTTATAAGTTTGTCATTCATTTTGTAATTTATATACTTTTCATTTGCGACCCTATAAAGTATATATATCCTGGATCGTAATTAATATCAGACTCAATATATCCATGTCCATCTGTCTATTGAAATCGACTTGTCGAAGACCTCAAATAACTTTCATACATGAAAGATACATCAATATATCTGCCATAGCCAAACTTAAGTTGCTACAGTGCACTCGCGGTAACGTGAACTAATTAACACCAAGGGAGTTCATGTTAGTGAAATTGTTCACGTTAGCGATTGCTGAATTTCATGGAAAAAATATAAAATTTTATAATATAAGCCTGTGTTTTAGAAGCTTGAACGTGAAATTATTTTATTATTATTTTCATTATTAAAATATAGAACAAAAATTATTGATTAAAATGCATTAGAAAACAAAACGAGATCATTGAAATAAAATTACTCATTCGTTACCATACAAAAATATGAATTTAGAGGATACAAACACATTTTTAATATAAGGAGATTCCCTAAACTTTCAAATTCGAATTTAATGTATGTATTTCAGTGTTGTGTACATGCTTAGAAAACAAATGCAGTGAAAAAAATTGTTCATGTTATAGAGCTGTCTGAGTTTGTTCACGTTACAGAGTAGTCAATGTAAACAAAAGCTTATTCACGTTAGGCGGTGTTCACGTTAGACGGTGTTCACGTTACCGCGAGTGCACTGTATTTTAAATCGAGAAAATCAGCCCACAGATGGCTGCGATATAAGTTTGAAAAGCGACTATCTCGTTTTTAACACCTATTTTCCCAAAACTTTTTTTTTTACACCAAATTTTAATATATATATTTAGTGGTGGGTATATTAGATTCGTTACAGTCCACAGTGGGGCAGAATCAAAATTTTTTGGAAATAAATCTGGCATTTCTAAACGGCTGGTCCGATCGTGAAAAAATTTGACATGGGCGTAGCCAAGGTATGAAAAATATGAAAATGTGAAATATTTTTGAAGAACGGAGTTTCAAAGTGGGATATTTTTGAATCTAATTGAGATGTTGACTTGAAATTTTTTTTGTAAGACCAAATATTAAACAAAACAAATTAGTTCGTAATAAATGTGGATCAAATTGTTCCTAATATTTGCAATCCTATTAAAATTTTGATACAATTTTTAGTTTTAGAAACTCAGTAAATATGTAATATGCAATAAAATCTTTATTTATTAACAAAACTCAATGAAATTTTTAAAGTTTTTTTTAATTTGTTATTCTAAATAATCAAATGTAAAAAAACTTATCAAAACATTAAAGGGAATCCCGCAATTCCTAAAAATTTGAGCGAAAATCCCAAAAATGTTATTTTTTACAATTTTACCCATAGGATCCACATTTCCTTTGGGGCTGGGAAAATACTTTGGTGATAAATAGAGAACACATCAAGGTTTCCAAAGCTGCTTTCCGTTTTCTGATCCTAGCTTTGAAATTTTAGAACATGTGGCCCAAATTTGAAATTTTGATAAAAAAAAATAGGTCAAATTCCAAAGAGCGTAGGGCCGACATATTCGAAAAGCAGGACATGTCTTTTATACAAAAATGTTCTCCGTGAAGATACCTTACAGAAACACATAAAACTGTTGTACTTATGTACTTCAATAAATTTTTTTAATAAAAAAAGTGTTATTACCTTTTCGTCCAAAAAACTGCAAAAATCTATTATTTTTTGAATTTTTAAATTGATAATCGTTTATTTTTGTATCCATAATTGATAATGGCCTGAAATCTTTTGTATATTATTCTTAAGTTAGTTGTCTAACTAACAAAAGTAATTCGAGTCCATTCGGTGCAAAAGTAAGCCCTATATTTTTAAAAAAGCGGACCCAGGTATGTCAAAATTTTAAAAGTTCAATTTTGAAATGCCTCTAACTCGGAAATTATAAGAGATAAATAGCACATGCAAGCATGTTTTTTCAAGACCTACCCGAGTGCTTTCCAAAAATATACAAATCTTTGAAATCTGATGGGAAACAAAAAAAATTGCACGTGTTTAAAAATTTGACATGTCGAAGGTACCCTAATTTGAGCCCCCATTTGAGGCTTCATTTTAATAACTTAAACTCGTATACTTCTTGTCTACGCCCATGTCAAAATTTATCCCGATCGAGCCCGCCGTTTAGAAATGCCAGATTTATTTCCAAAAAAATTTTGATTCTGCCCCACAGTGCAGTCGAATATAGCAAGAGTGTATTTATTTACTATTGGCTTTTTTGCTAATTTGGGTTAAGGGTTACGTTATTGTGAGTGGGAGTGGGAGTTAGACCAATATTGAGAACTTACGTTGCCTTATTCGGTTCATTTAAAATCAGTTCGCCATTTGTTATATAAACATACACAGCATTTGCAAGCGGATGTAAAACAGCTAAACATCCGGAAAAAATCACAATTCTTAAATAAACAGAACACACAAAATTATCCTTAGCATTTTCACGCCGTACAATTGCCAATTCTTCACCCTTTGCTAAAAGAAATCAATAAAACATTACTCCTAATAATGTGCACATACTTATGTATATTCAATTTACATTTACTCTTACCCTTACAATTTCTCTCATGAATCTCAATTATCAATGGTAAAATCTCCTGACGTTTTCTCAGGAATATTATCACTTTACATATGCACAAAATCAATTGACACAACATGGGAAACGAGTCGGTAACATCCTCAAAATCTGTGATATGTATGTAAGCAAAATGTGAGATGATGATGAAATGAAAGACCGAACAAATTGTTAAGCCATACAGTAGACCGGGACGTTTAACTATTAAGTTAGGGTTTTTGGCCATGGAATCTATGCCCACTGCGGCGAAAGTTAATTGCTGTACAAAAAAGTAACTCTTGGAAATCATTATTTTTGGTTTTTTGTTATTATTTGCTCGCATGTTTAGAAATGCTAGAGAGCGTGTAACAATTTTAAGCGCAAAGAATTTACTTCAGTCAGCGTACTCAGTTAGGGAAATACTAAACAATTGTTATTTTAGTATTTAGTTTGTTTACATACTAGCTGTTCAGGGTCATATTGTACAGGGATGCTTGATGAACAGAGGGGCCCTTAAATATCGTTGCGTTATATCATATAAAGAAGTATGTAACAATAGTTTTATTTAATTTAAAGTTTATTCTCTTCTTTTTAGAGAATTTTCGAATTTTCGAACATATCTTATAAAGCTTATATGCTGAAACCATAGAGAAATATACATAGAGCGGAAACTCTCCTGTCAAAGACCTAACTCAGTTGTCAAAAACCTAAATGCTGAGAATGTATTTGTAAAAAAAAACACCACTCGTATGTGTGATTATTTTGAGTAAAATTTTTGTTCAAGTTTTTTTCTAGTTTCCGCTCTTGTTGCTTCTCTATGGCTGAAACTCCATTCAAAAGACTTAAAAATTTATGAAAAAAATTGTATTTTTTTTTCGAAATTGTAAAATGTAAGAAATTTCTCTCAACTAAAACTAAAAGTATATTTTTAGGAATCCTCATGATTTACAAACAGTTTTAACTGCTTTTAAAAGCGTTCGAACATAAGATTGAATTTTCGAACTTAAATTCGAATTTTCGAACATAACATTACATAATACATGCATGATCTAGAGATTATTTGAACAGTTTTAACATTTTTTCGAACATAACTTCGAATTTGATTTCGAAACACAAGATTGCATTGTCATCAGCAGCTATGAGAACTGGTTTAAAATTCAGTTACACATTTTTACCTAAACATTGAAAATAATAAATCGAATTTAATATTAAGAAAATACAAATTGTAACTGAGAAAAATTAATATTCAGGAAATACAAATTTAAATTCAGAATAGCAAATTAATTTTAAAGAAAAACCAATTGAAATTGAGAAATTGGAATTAATATTGAGAAAAAAACAATTAAAAATGAGAAAACGAGATTAATATTCAGAAACTGATAATAGTAGTTAAATAGAACATAAATTAATATTGTGATATAATAAAGTTCAATTAGTTTTAAAAAAACTGAAATTCATATCCGTTTGTTTTTCCTAAAAATTCACTTGCTATTCTGAAATTTTAGTTTCTTATTTCACAATATTACTATGGATTTTTTGATTTCAATTTCTATTTTCTCAATTTCAATTTGAAATTGTGTAGATTTGTTTGGATTCCTTGATACTTATTATGCGTTAAATAAATACAGTTTTATCTTTTAAATTTAATAGTTTTGGGCCTTATAGCATTTTGAGCACTGCCCTCATAATCACGATATTAAATTTTCTATTTGATTTAATAATGTGCTATGTATAAAGCAGGCCTTTCAATGTAAACTTTATAGTATGAAATTAGTTATAATTATATGTATGTATATTTAACACACTTATATGGATAATTCTATAGATTTTGTAATGACACATTGACACTGTGGCTTAAGTCATAGAAAAAAGCTTCAAAATTTAATATAAAAAAGTAAGCGATCTATATTATATATTATATACCCTTCACCAAATTATACTTTAAAATAAAAATTTTAAATATTTTTAGGTAAGCAAAATTTAAAAAAAAAAATAATTTTCATTTCAAAATTTTAAAAAACAAAAATTTTTTAAATTTTTATTTCAAAAAATTTTTTTTTTAATTTAATAAAAAAAAAAAATTTTAATTTATTGGTGAAAAAATTTCGGGTTAAAAAATATTTGTCCCGATTTTTACCCATAGTAGGTCCAACTACTATGGCGTTAAATACCTCGTTGCAAAGGTCTTTAAAATATCTATCACTAGATATCCATATTGTCTATATTGTTACGATTTTGTAATAGCGATTTGAATTTAACAGTCTGTAACGACTGCCTACAGCATTCATCATGTTTATAAACACGTCCATCAGTAGAAGCTTCTACTTATCAACAATGTTGATAGCATGCGGTTATTAGCATTATTTGTAAGTATGGCAACACTAAATGTTTAAGCTGCTAACACTAACATCGAAAGCTTTAGAATTCGAATGTTCTAGTTTGTCCGTTAAGATCTTTGTAGAAGATTAACGATAGATGGCGTGTGTATAAATAGTGGCAGAGGTGGCAGCTGTGAGTTGAGTTGATCATAGACGCTGTTAGAGTTAACATTAACTGTCTTGTACATTTAAGTTTGTACGTTATAAAGTGTGTGTGTATTAACGTGTATAAAGACACTAGTGACTATTTAATTCTGTTGTTGTTGTACATTTTAAATAAATAAATAAATAGTTGTTACAAATTTTAAACTACTAATCGGCTTTTATTTGCAATCAAAAGTATCCGGTTTATTTAAAGGAAATAAACCAACGTTTTAAAAAGGTTAAAACGTAACAATATTAATGACTTAGTAATCCAGATATAGCTCAATAGTAGGTGAAAAATCGAGGATGTCCTTATTTTTTTCTTATCTCAGCCATTTGTGGGCCGATTTTTTGGATATTTAATAGCAATCGAACCGGGTCTATAACGGTTATAATAAAGCATGAATCATTTATGTAAGTTATTTAATTGTCAAAAACTTAAGTTTTTTTTAATAATTTTTAATGTAGATGTCTCACTGTGATGACCCCAGACATAATAGGGTTAGAAAATCCCTCGAAATTTAAAATTACAAAATCGTACAATGTTTTTTTTTAACAAATAATTTAACAAATTGGTAACCAACAACAAAATTTCTTCAAAAGCCGAAAAATTAAAATTTGTCCCCACGATAAACACATAACACAGGGCAACAAAATCGAAAAAATTTTAAAAGCTTTTTAAACAACTACACGATTTTGATGAATTGTTATTCCAGTAGTACAAATAGGGTCCAAATTTTAAACTCTATGGAGAGGTTTTTAAAAAAAAATGTTTAAGTAAAATTTTGAATTTTTTTAAACGTTGCTCCACATAATTAATGATAACTCAAAAACGGTTAGTCCGATATTATTAAAATAAACTTGGCAGATTTTAAATTTACATAACCTTCAATCCGCTTATATGTTGCGTTCTCATCGGCTCAGTAGTTTCGGAGTTATAATAACAAATAGAAGCAAAAAATATATTTTCTATGTGATAATATTACATTTTTTTGATTTTAAGAAATCATGAAAAATCGAAAACGGCAGAAATTGTTCAGGTTAAATACTTTATGCCAAAGCCACATATAAAAGCAACAAAATGAAATATCGACCATAATAATCGATTGTTTATTTTCGAATTTATTCACAATTAAGTGAATTCGCTCATTTTCACATAATTTTAGTTTTTTGTTTGATATACATAAAATTGAGTAGATAATATTCATCTTTCGATTGATTGAATTTTGAAAACGTTTTGCCTATGCTATGTACAAATTTTCACATATGTATTGCTTTTTAAGCGGCTCAGTAGTTTCGGAGTTATAACAAATTGAAGCAAAAAATAAATTTTTTAGGTGAAAATAGAAATTTTTTGTTTTCAAAAAATCATGAAAAATCGAAAACGGCAGAAATTTTTCAGATTTATTACTTTATTGCAAAGCCACATATAAAAGCAACAAAATGAGATATCGACCATAAAAATCGATTGATTCCTTTCGAATTTATTCACAATTATGTGAATTCGCTCATTTTCACGAAATTTTAGTTTCACTAGTTAATGTTCTTCTTTCAATTGATGGAATTTGGAAAACATTTTCCTCATAAAGTCAGTTTCACAAAAGTTAAAAATAAAATAGTATTCCCCCATATACATATGCTACAGTCAATAGACTATTTGTATTTGTTTAATAAACTTCACATTGCACATTTGCCTATTGAGATTAAACAAAAGCCTATGGCATTTCAATGACATTCAATTAAAATAAGATTATTTAATGCTCTTCTGTTTTAGTAATAACTAGATGTATACTTTGATAATTAGTGTTATGAAAACAATTCTTCAAATCGTTTAATATGCCAAATGCATTGATTTTTCTTGTCATTTCAAAAAGCAGCTGGAAATGTCTCAGGGTTTTAAAGATACAAAATACAAGCAACATATATGACTTATATATAAAGGAAAATAGTAAATATATATGTAACTTTATCTTAAACTTTGATGGTTTTTATTGTATACCCTTTATACAAACCACTTTGTTTATTATTACCTTCATTCATCTTTTCCATTAAACATAAGTTTTTAATCTGCATTCCCTTTTATATACAATACATAGACTTTAGTATTTAATCACTCTTGCTCACTCCAGTCTTTATGCTACGTAGTGGAATAAAATTTTTACAATTCAAAATCAATTATGCGGTAGCAGACTCAAATACAAAACTCACATTGATCCTTGGCCACCTCAGCCACCGAGTCATGTGTGTGACTTTGAGTGTAAACCCAAGCAGCAGATATCTAAAGAAGAGCAGATAAATTTTATTAAAAAGATTTCATCATAAAATCAATTCAATTCAATTTATGCAGTCAACTTTTGACGAGTATATTGTTTTTGTTATTAACGATTTTTTAAAGAGCCATCAAAATTTATTGGCTTATTTGAAGCATTTGTTGACGCTGCTGGTTGCAAATGGAAATAGTGCAAATATATGGCTGATTTACATAGAGATAATGCGGCGAGCTGTTTTCAAAATGCTTTCGCAGGTATGACCCAATGAGCCAACTCGCTGCTAAAAAGTATCATAATTTAAGCGGAAATATATGAATGTTAAAGGATGTGCTAAATTGTAAGGATAAAATTTAAGTATTTTTGAAATTTGAAAGGAAATCTGATATAAATATATATTTAATAATTGGATCTTAACAAAGTTTGACACTCATGTCCACAAAAATAAGGCAAATTTTAGAAGGAAAGAATTAAATTATATTCTAGAGTTAAGTTGTGCTAAGTTACAAATTTCGAGTTGTGACTCTTTTATCTTAAATCAGCGTTACTTACTATGTATATTTATAGTATGTACTTCAAATTTCCTTTTTTTTTTTAAACAAAACATTAATTTCACCAGTTGTTTAAAAAACAAAGCGGATGTAAAAGATTAAAAACTTCCGTTGAGCTTAAGGTTGCAACAAAAAATGTATTAACTTGTACATACTTCGTATTTTTATTTAACGTTCAATTCTTCAAACAAATAAAATTCACTGCTACTGAAAAAATTGGAAAACTTCATGCAGAGGAAAGGATAATTAATAAACGATGAAGACAACTCAATACAAGTCTACGCAACATCCTCCAAAAATACTTAATTGTTTGAAATAAATATTAAGTACATCAAACATCCTTACTGAGCAAGGCGAATTAACAAGGTGAGTGCGTCCCGGCAACAAATACAACAATGCAAAAACAACAGGCATTTTGTTTTTGTAAAAATGTAGAACAAATGTCAAAATCAAGGCGAATTAAAATATTACTATGTTATTTACAATAACAAATGTAAACATAAACATAGTTTGACAGAAGACTTACATTAAACCACGGCGAATTAAGAAACAGCTGATCTTATGCACTCACCTTGTTAATACGCCTTGTTACTGAGCTTTGTTGCCATATTGGTTGTATGACTTACAAATGCGGGATTTACAATAGATGGCGTATCTTTTAAACGCGGTTTTTGTTGTATATAACTTATATGTCGTTATGAAGGTTACATATCTGTCATTTATTCTCACTTAGTTATTGAACATTATATGTAAACAACAAAGTTTTTTTTGCTTCGAAACTGTAGAATTTTGTTCTAACAAAGCGTCATATGGGGGAAGTTTGGCTTTACTTGTTTAATTTAAAAAAAAAGTGCCGCTGAAGCACACACAGAGAAAATAGATTCGAAATAGCAACCGAATTTGCTGCCAATTGACTGATTCGGTTGCACACATAGAATTTTTTGGTTCTAGCCAGAGAAAATCAAAGGATAAAAAAAGAACTCCGGCTGAAGCAACCAAACTTTTGTAGCCGCAACTGTAAAATTGGGTCACTAAGGCAAAATCATTTGATTGGCAACAAATTCGGTTGCTATTACGAATCTATTTGCTCTGTGCACCGATTGATCATTAAAACTTATGGTGAATGTATTCCATCGGTTTCAACGTGCTGGAGATGGTTTGTGCGTTTCAAAATTTGAGATTTTGACAAGGAAGATAAACATCGCCCAGGCCAGCAAAAAAAAGTTTGAGACCAAGAATTGGATGCATGAAGAATGTTGTCAAACTCAACAAGAGCTTGTAAAATTATTGGGAGCTACTCAAGCAGCAATTTGAAAACGTGTGCGAGCAGACCAAGAATTGGAAGCATGAAGAATGTTGTCAAACTCAACAAGAGCTTGCGAAATCATTGGGAGCTACTCAAGCAGCAATTTCAAAACATTTGCGAGCAGCACGATTTATCCAAAAGCAGGGAAATTGGGCATCATACGCATTGAAGCTGAGAGACCTTGAAAGACGTTATAATTGAAAATCATTTTAGAACCGAATCATTACTTGCAATGAAAAATGGATCCTTTACGATAACACGAAGCGTAAGAGATCGTACTTGAAACTCGGCCAACCAGCCGAATCGACACGAAAGCCAAATATCCATGGCGCTAAGGTAATTCTCTGTTTTTGGTGGGAGGAAAATTGTCCTATCTCTTATGAGCTACTGAAATCTGATCAGACCATCACAGGGAACCTGTACCGAACGCAATCGATTCATTTGAATTGAGCATTGGCTGAAAAACGCCCAGACATGAATCCGTAATATTCCATCATGACAATGTTCGGCCACATATTGCAATACCTGTTAAAAAGTATTTAGAATGAGTAGTAGTTGGGAAGTTTTGCCTCACCCGCTTTATAGTCCACATCGAGCTCCGTCCGAATACTATTAGTTTCGATCAATGCAGGATGCTCTCTCTTCACTTCACTTTGGAACAGAGTATACGACATTGGCTCGATTCGTTCTCGGCCTCAAAAGATGAGCAGTTCTTTTGGCCCGGAATCCATATGTTGCCAGAAAGATGGGAAAATGTCATAGCTAATAATGAACAATACTTTAAATAAATTTATATTGTACAAATGTTTCAAAATCTTTCTTCAGGCGGAAGTTACGGCCATTAAACGTGCATCCAACTGGCTGAGGTTTTATCAAATATCTGGTGATATGTGCATATTTACTGATAGCAAGGCTGCCGTTAACGGAATAGCGGGTGTCTTTACGACATCTAGGTTAATCGAGGAATGCCGGGTATCACTTAATGTATCTCATTCTAGGACATTCTAGGATAACGCTTATATGGGTCCCTGGTCACGATGGAAATCAGGGTAATTGTATAGCAGATGAACTGGCCAAAAGGGATGCGATGATGGATGATGAGGAGATCGATCCTTTTCTGGTATTTCCCTTGTTAAATGCAAGATGGCTGTACAGCAGAAGTCTACTTGGCTCGTATATGATACCAGCAGGACGAATCTACTTATGGAAATTCGTCGAGAGCAAATAAGGCTAATTGTTTCCTTTATTACAGGACACTGTATAATTGACACACATGCTAAAAGACTGGGCCTACGGTACAATGACTACTGTAGGAGCTGTCATAATGATGAAGAGGAGGAGACGGTGTCCCACCTATTCTGCCAATGCCCGGCTCTGATAACCTGAGCGAACGCATTCTCGGAATTCTATTCCTATCATGCTTAGATAAGTTATCAAGGATGAGTCTTAGACGAATCTACTCCTTCATCAGGGAATCTGGTTGGTTTAGCCTGGAAACAATGGACGTATGATAAATACCCAGCTGTTTACCCCTTGGTTAACACAATGGGATCAGTTTTTGAATGGCCCCAAGTGAGCTGCTTAAAGAGTGGCTGCCCATGGAATCTAACCTAACCAGTTTCAAAATAAAAGCTAAATAATTGAAAAGATTCCGCATTTTTAAGTCATACACCCAATATATATATTGAGTCATTGAAGTCATTTAATAATTTAAGAAATTAATCACATTCTGTACAGTTCAGACAATAACTGATTCAAGTCCCCATTGAAGGTAAAACTTCATATCGTATTGATGGTGCAGTCAGAAAAAAAGATGTAGTGCATTGTTACTGTAACCATTTCAACATTTGTGCACGTTTACTGTAACCATTTCAAAATTTTTAACAATATTATAGTCACAGGAACTATTTATATGATTGTGGTACCAATAATATGATTAATTTACGATTCACATGATTGTATTAACCATATATATGGTTACATTTAATATGTATATGTTTGTGACAACCATTTATATGATGAATAATTTTATCATAATATGTTGTTCTCGGCTTACAAAATTATTCATCATATAATATATATGGTTGATAAAATCATGTGAATCGTAAATTAATCATATTATTGTTCCCACAATTATATATTTAGTTACTGTGACTATAATATTGTTAAAAATTTTGAAATGGTTACAGTAAACATGCACAAATGTTAAAATGGTTACAGTAACAATGCACAACAATATTTTTTTTCTGCGTGTGGGTATACAAGATTCGGCACAGCCTAATATAACACTTTTACTAGTTTTCACTCTTTTAGTTTACCTTTCATCTGTTAGCTGATGATCAAGGCTTCTTTCGCTTCAACGGAGAGTTCCGTATTATCACATAATCTCTGTATTTAGCAGCAGAGAATAGCCTCTAATAATAAAGTAGTATTAGGGGGGGGGGGGGGTGTGGTTGTAGGTTTATCAGTCCTCTCATTATGGGCAGTTCAATTGCATATTGCTTGGGATTTATGCAACATGTTGGAGTAATATTGTATCCAAATATTAAACAGAATGTTTCAATTGTTTTTAAGTAGATGTACAGTACAGATTTTACTTTTATACTTATTCATTAATTTCATCTTTAGTTACATGTATACAATTACTACAGAATTAAAGTACATACACTCAAAAAGAAAACATAAACTACAATTTCAATTTATTCTCCTATTTTAAAATTTTTTTTTTTTTTTTGCAACTTACTATACTTACTATGTGTAAGGATAAAAAGAGAATAAAAAAACAAATACAATACAGATAGTAAAACTAAAACAAATAAAAAAAAAATTAAAAATATTTAATATGAAAATTTATTGTATACATTTACTCAACATAATAATAAACTAACTGAAAATATCTCTCTTTTTTCGGCTGATGCTTTTAAAAATTTTTGAAAGCAACTACCAAACAAGAACAAAAAAAAACAAAACTACAATGGCTGCAGTAAAATGGTTAAAAATAGTAGTAACTAGTAAATGGAAAATGCATTAAAATAATAGCATCAACTAAGTAAAAGTAGTTTAAAGGCAGCAGTAGCAAATTGTGTTTGTAGAAGTGGTGAAAGAACTACAAAATAATGATAATAACAAAACAATAGTTGCAACAACTAAGCAACTGCCTGCTCATTTAAAGCAGCAGCATGGCTGAGGGAGAACAAGTGAACATTCATCCATTCCATTCATTCCTTTCGCCAGCCCTGTTTATAAACATGGATGGCTTTTTAATTAAAAACCATTTGTAAATATTTTCATGCTGTTTGCTTGTACTTGCCAGTAGTAGCAAGCAGAACTGCTGCAACTAAATGTAATTTTTGTAATTCTTTTTTATACATAACAATTTTTGTTGCTGTTTTTATTATTATTTTTTATTTTTTTGTAAAATAAAGTCAAATAGTTTGCAAAATTAAATGTTCGCAAAGTGAAAATGCTGCACAAACCATATTCTGTCACTGCTGTTGCCTTAATAAAAAAAAAGAGCCATACACAATGAGTTGACACAATGATTTTTAATATTTAAAAATATCATTTGATTCTAAGTAACAATTTCCTGTTCAGTTGTTTTATGTTCTTTATGCAACGAATGCATTGCTATGGTTAATGGATTTCCCTTTTTTTTTGTCTTTAACATTTTAAGGATTTCCAAGAAGACTATTTGTGTGTGTGTGTGTCCAGTCAAAAGCTGAAAAAACATGACTTAGTTGAATTATTTATAATCAAAATATTTTGCGAAAGTCATTTTGCTAATGGATATTAAATGAATTAGTAAATGGGAAAATAAGTACACCAAAAAAAGAAAGATTATTCAAATAGATTTTAGCTGCTGGAGATTATAAAGAAATAGCTAAGCAGTTGACCTTAATTTATTTTGTTAATGTTAATATTTAGAAGGATTACAATTCCATTTAAATTTAATTTCTGGGATATGGAATACAAAAAATGTACCAAAACTTTGCTCGTTTTATCCCTTTAAAAGTTCAAAAGTCAAAAAGTACCACACAACTGTCCACTTATTATTTGCTTACATTCGTATTAAGTTGAATTTTTGGTGCTAACTTTATTAGTAATGGAGATGTAGAGATACTGATTTTACCAGATTTTACCCGTTCTTAGTGGATCTATGCATCGGGAAAAGTGCCTACATACAAAATTTTAAGACATACTAATTTTCGAAAGTTCAAAATAAGGAAAAATTTTTGTATGGGAAAATTCGAAAATCGTCTTAAGGAATGGAACGAATACAATGTTTTAGGTGTCTAAAACCATCTTTACAAAATTTCCTTTCTATTGAAACCAGAGCTTATCGGTTGGATGATTTCAGAGTCTATTACGGACATATGCAGAAAAATTTTTTGTTTTTTATATAGTTTTATTTTTTTTAATTAAAAACATCGCCTATTTTCATACCCAGATTTTCATACCCCAGCTTTGAATTAAATTAAAACAGTTGGTATTTTCTTTAGATTGTTTAGATATTATATTCCGTATCATTTTATACCCTTCACCATGAGTAGCAAGGGTATATATAAGTTTGTCATTCCATTTGTAATTTCTACATTTTTCATTTGCGACCCCATAAAGTATATATATTCGGATCGTTATAGATAGCGGAGTCGATATAGCCATGTCCGTCAGTCGGTTGAAATCAACTTTCCAAATTCCCTAAATAACTTACAAACATGATTGATACATCAATATATCGGGAATTCTACCAATTCAGTTGCTATTTGAAATCGAGAAAATCGGCCCACAAATGGCTGAGATATAAGGAAAAACCGGGACAACCTCTATTTTTGGCCTATTTTTGATCTATGTCACGATTACTAAGTCATAAATATAGACAACATGGATATCTAGTGATAGATATTTCGAGGTCCATTGCGACGATGTATATAAAGCTACATATAGTAATTTGGACCTACAATGGGTCAAAATCGGGAAGAATATTTTTTAACCCGAATATTTTTCTTAAACAAAAAAAAAATTTTTTTCACTAATGCAATTAAAAAAAAAAATTTTAAAACAATTTCGAAAAAAAAAAATTGAAAACAATTCTGAAAAAAAAAAAAATTTTTTAGATTTTGAAAAACAATTTAGAAAAAAATTTTTTTTTTTTAATTTAAAAAAAAAATGTAATTTTCTTTATCTAAAAATATTTAAAATTTTTTTTTAAGTATAATTTTGTGAAGGGTATATAAGATTCGGCACAGCCGAATATAGCTCTCTTCTTGTTTGAGATAAATTTCCAGCTAAATATCCATATTTTTGTGAACTTATATAATAATTTAAAAAGTGCTTGTTATCAGTCAGTATGTCAGTCCAATTCCATTGGAGATAATTACCTCTGCTTTACTATCATTATAAGATAGATGGTCATTCTATCAACAATGTTATTTGAAATTTTTGTTGAAAATTTTTAAGTTGAAAAAGTTTTTGGAAATTTAGATTTATGCTGAATTTTATTAACATTTTTTATTATTTTTAATTTTAGCATTTTATTAAGGTTTTCTTGTCACAAATATGTTTTTTTTGGAAATTTTTAAAATTTTCTTGGAAATTAAATTATTTTCAACAAAATTCATAAAAATTAGTTTTGATAATTTTTAAGTTAGAAAACGCCATAATTCTTTTCTGGCATAAATGATGCCTTTATTCTGCCTTTTACCCTTCTTTGTGTTCTTTTCTGAAAAAATTTAGTTTGGTAAGCGTATAATGTTGCCCTAAAACCCCGAAGATATGCTACATGTTTCACCCTCAATCACTTTTTAAACAGCTTTTCTTGTTATTGTTATTGAAGTTTATTTGTGTTAATGAAAGAGTTTCTGTATGTTTTGATTAAAAGTGTAAAAATAGAAGCAAAATGTATAGTTTTACAATATTTAAAAGCTGCATAAAAGAAAATAGCATAAACAGTTAATTTTTATTTTTGCTTAATTAAACTGATATCTCACGTAATATAGCATGAAGTCAATAGTCACTTTAGTGTCTCTTAGTAACCTATAGTGAAGTCACTTCAGTGCACTTAAGAAAGTTGTTATTTTATTCATCAGAAGCAATCCATTGGAGATTTGTCGAAGAAAGCAATCATTTATTGGACTGCCTATGAAATGTCTTTTCAGCTGACTATTTGAGGTAATTAACACCCGTACATGTTATAATAACTAGTTATGTAGCTAATCAAGTTACCAGTTAGATAGCTAGTAAGGTAACTAACGCTATTTGACCTGTATGTGAATCCAATGCGTTGACTACTTTGGACCAGAGACAGTCTCTTTGTAGTCAAAAAGGGTCAATTGACCCCCTGCTTACGACATGCACGTGTTAAAATAACTAGTCACGTAGCTATTGAAGTAACTAGTTCCCACCCTAAATGATGGGTAAAATCACTAGTTCGGGACTGTCTTCTAGAACTGCTGGGAAATGTAACACATTATGAAAGTATGGGTAACCTTTAATATATGATGGCAAAATTTTGTGTCAGAAAAGAAAACGAAAAGCCTTGAACTAATGTAAGGCTAAAGATTATTTAAAGGGGATTGAAAAAAAGGTTTTGGGAATAAAAGTTTTTGTTAAAATTCCTTAAAATTTTTAATTTTTTGACATTTCCAGTTTATTTTTAAGGTTTTTTATGTTAACTAAAACTAAATAAATTTCAGACGAATTTCGGGTATTTCTTGGAAGTTCTGATTTTTTGTTAAAAATCATCAAAAAAAATTTTTTTTTTATCTTTGCTTTTTATAATATTTTTAACAAAAATTACTCTTTTCTAAATTGTTTTATTAACATTTACAAAAATTTAATTTTTGTTGAAAATTTTCAATAATGTTTTAATTTTAACCAGAAATTATTTAAATTTTTTCCACATTTTTGGAAAATTAAAAATAAAATTCCCAGAAGTAAAAAAAAGTCTGGGAAATTAGGAACCCTAATACGAATGGTATTAGTATGACTTAAAAATGACATGTTTAGCTTTCATTTTGAAAGATTTGTACATTTATTCATTCATTATTCATATTTTTTTCTGGAAACATATGGATTTCGAGCCAAAAGAACTGCTCGTATTTTGAGGCCAAGAACGAATCAAGTCAATATCGGATACTCTGTTTCAATATGAAGAGTATCACAGAGAGAGTATTCTGCATCGATTGGAACAAACAGTAGTCGGACAGGGCACGGCTTATACTGTAAAGCGGGTGAAGCAAAACTTTTCAACCACTTCATTCTAAATACTTTTTCACATTCTGGAGTTTTTCGCCCAATGCTCACTTTAAACGAATCAGTTGCATTCGGTACAAGATTGGTGTGATGGTCTGGTCAGATTTTAGCAGCTCATAATAGATAGGATACTTTTACTCCCACCAAATACAAGGAATTACTTTAGCGCCATGAATAATTTACTCAATAATATTTTAAAATACATACGATTTTTTACATTATTATTTTAATAATACACAATAATGTAAAGGAAAATATGTCAATAATATAAATTGATACTGTAAAATTTTACTTAACAATATCGTAATATTTTGAATATCTATATGAATTTTTTTTTATATTTTCTATCAAAAGGCAAATATCCTTCGGCTTAACTGTCATTTCACTCTATCGAATTTTTAATATAAAATTAAAATCAATTTTTCTCAATTTTCTCGTTATGGAGACAGTATTATTCAGTATCATTCAGTATTATTTAAGTTTTAATATATTTTTTTATTTAATATATTAAATCATAAAAAAGATCTTAAATAAAATCTGTTTAAATATTCTATACTGTCACAGATTGTTGATTCTTTGGCACATCTTAAAAAAATATATAAAACACTTTTAAATGGAGAAACTTTAAATACAACTTTGCATTGTTAACTACAGCAATATGTACAAAATACATACAAAAGAAATATAAAATTCAACTTAACTTTACACTTGTTTCGTTACTATTTCAATTATTCATTTTGCTTCTTGTTCTTTTAGGTATTATTTTTTTATATTTTTTTATTTTACCTTTATTTAACCATTGTTTAACAAGAATTTTCTGGCATATATATACTTACAAGCACTACGTACTTACACTTTTTAAATAAAAATGTAGAAAACCAACACAAAATAAAATCGTACTCATGCATGTACAATTTACAAAAATATTATAGTAAAAGTAAAGTAAACAACAAAACAATTTGTTTATCTCACACATTCGTGCAAACACCAATACACACACACACACACACACACTCTTTCAAATTTATAACTGATTGTTTTTGTTGGAAAACTTGAAATGAAAACATTTCTTTCTCAACACTCACTCATCAACACACACACCACATACAGACATATGAACATTCATAATAACAACCGTTAAAACTCCATAACAAGAAAACTCATACTCACACACGCACTTACAAACATACATATAATGAGAATTCGTTTTATTGCTCCATAGCAGTATAATAACAGCAACAATTCCAACTACATATTTAATGTTTTCAAACTGAATATTGAAATGTGTGTGGGTGGGAGAGTGCTGAATAGAGGCTGAAAGAGTGAAATGCACCATTAGTGAGGTGAAAATCAAAACCCATCATGACTATAAAGCTGCAGGTAACTACAAAACAAACAACGTCAAAAAAAAAAAAAAAAAACAGCAAATTACAAAATAAAAATAAACTTTTAACAGAAACTTATTATGCCTGTATTTTGTTTTATTAATGAAATTTATTTTTCCACAACATCACTCATACACAACAATATCAAATTATTATTTTTAAATAGTAGTTTAAATAACCAATGATTCTAGGATATTTTTAGTAACTATAAGATTTATAATTTGGCAACAAAAAAACTAATATTTGTACTCAGTCTGTTACAGATTTAAATAAATTAGAAAGTAATTTCATAAAATAGCAAAATAAAATCAACACAAAGTTTTTCAACATATTAATTTCTTATACCACTTAGCGAAATGAGTGGTAATAAGTCTGAATATTTTAAACTACTGGTCCGATTGCAAAATTATAGAGCTGGACATAAGCTTAAAAGAAGTGATATTTGTAACCACCCTTTTAGAAAACAAAATAAGATACAGGGTAACAAAATCAAATACCTTTGGTTAGGAAAATTTAGAATAATAAATAAAACTTTGTTATAAATCGTAAATAAAACCTAAAGCTTATTTCACTAAATTATCTCTTGCAGTTTAAAAGAAATTTAAGTTCAAATTTTGAAATGTTGGATTTTAGCATGACTTATTTTGATTTTTTTTTTTTCAAATAGCTTCGGTAATGGTTGTCCAAATATTTTGCTAAAAACTTAACACCAGATATGAATGTTTTGATCATTTTATTTACTAAGGACTGAGATCGTAAAAGCCTTAACACACCTTTTTCATTAAAACTTTTAACCCAAGTATTATTTGATTTTTTTTATCAACTTACCTTTGTAAAGCACGTCAGTTATTATGTTTAATGTCAATTATGATCACTTGTTGTTAATCTGACCAGATAAAAGTGCGTACTAAAATTATTAAATATTTTCAACAAAACCCAAGTTGGTCCTACAAAAAGTTGGCCAAACAATCAAAGGTCTGCTATCAAACTTTGTTATCAAGCAATGTTATTAAGCAGTACCGGGAGAACTTGTCCGTTGATATAAAACCTGTAGGAAAGCACCCCGGTTAGCTCAGTACTCGGACTATTTGGTAAAGCCAATGAAAGATTAAATGCATACAAGGCTCAAAAAGTTCCTGACATAAACTCTGCTAAAAATTAAGAGGCCACAGACAGAGCATGGAATTTGAAGTCAAATTATATACAAAAAATATACCTGCTGCATAATGGATGACGAAATGTACGTATGGAAAATTTTTCGCAGCTTCTGAGTGAATTTTTTTATGTTGCAGATGCTCGATGGAATGTTGAAGAAATGTTTAGGACCCAAAAGCAGACTAAATTTCCCAAAAAGTTCTTGGTATGGCAAGTAATATACTGTTGCGGCAAAAAAACCAAACATTTGTTACAAAGGGCTCTATAAATACCGAAATTTACATCAAGGAATGTCTACAAAAAAGGATGTTTCCATTCATAAGACTTCTTAATGTGTCCACTTATTTTTGGCCTGATTTGGCATCTGTCACTATGGTAAGAAAGGTATTGAGTGGTACAAGAACAATAATGTAGTATTTGTACCTAGAAAGGCAATTCCTCCAAACTGCCTGGAGCTGAGTCCAGTTGAGAGATATTGGGCTCTTGTTAAAAGAGAACTGAAGAGCACAAAAAAAGTGTCCAAAAGTGTGGTAGATTTTGAAAGGAGATGGAAAGGTTTTCGAAAAAGGTTCAAAATTTCATCATTAGTGATAAGAACTATAAAAATATATATATTTTTTTTTTTTTTTTGGAAATTGGAACAATTCAATAAAATAACAAGTAAGAAAGTATGGTCGGTCAAGCCCGACCATATAATACCCTACACTAAGTAAATGAGCAAAAACCTTTTCCTTTCAAAATTTCAATAACTTATATTCGTGAACGATTTTCGGAAGTGGGCCTTATATGGGAACTATGACCAATTATGGACCGATCACCATGAAATTAAGTGGTGTGATTAATATCTGTATGAAAGTTGTTTATGTTGCATTTTATGTGTATACCAACATTTTTAAGAGATTTATGCTCGTTAAAGTGATTATCGGAAGCAGGCCTTATATGGGAACTATGACCAATTATGGACCGATCATAATAAAATTTGGTGACATGAATTTCGTGTATATAAAACTTATTTGGAGAAAAACTTGTGTAGATACCTATATAAATTAAACATTTATGACAGATAAAGTCCAATTTCGGGAGGACATTTGTATGGGGGCTAGGTGAAATAATGAACCGATTTCAGCCAGTTTCAATAGGCTTGGTCCTTGGGCAGAAGAAATGATAGGTACCAAATTTGATCGAAATATCTTCAAGATTGCGACCTGTACTCTGCGCACAAGGTTTACATGGACAACCAGCCAGCCAGACGGACGGACGGACGGACATCGTTTAATCGACTCAGAAAGTGAGTCGATCGGTATACTTTAAGGTGGGTGTTAGACTAATATTTTTGAGCGTTACAAACATCTGCACAAATCCAATATACCCTCCCCACTAAGGTGGTGTAGGGTATAAAAAAAGATTCAAAACTGTAAGTTTAGTGGTTTCACTTTTATTAACACATATGCCTTATTTACTTAATTGAAATGAATTATATAGCCATAATGGGTGTACGGGAATTTGGATTTTTTCCACATTTTTGCAAAATTAAAAAAACATTTTTAGGAAATGGAAAAAGTCCGGAAAATTAAGAACCCTAATACGAATGGCATTAGTATGATTTAAAAATGCTTTTTAAAATTTTTAACTTCTGCAAAGTATTGACCATTGTTAACTATAGCCTTTTCCCATCTTTCTGGCAACATTTAGATTCCGAGCCACAAGAACTGCTCATCTTTTGGGGCCAAGAACGAATCAAACCAATATCGGATACTCTGTTCCAAAGTGAAGCGTATCTCAGAAAGAGCGTTCTGCTTTGATCGAAACAAATAGAAGTCGTACGGCGCAAGGTCTGGACTATAAAGCTGGTGAAGCAAATCTTCCCAACCACTTCATTCTAAATAGTTTTAAACAGGTATTACAACCTGTGGCCGAGTGTTGTCATGATGGAATGTTACAGCTTCATATTCTGCTCGCTTAAAACGAATCAGTTGCATTCCGCAAAGGTTCACTGTGATGGTCTGGTCAGATTTCAGCAGCTCATAATAGATAGGAAATTTTTGCTCCCACCAAATACAGAGAATTACCTTAGCGCAATGAATATATGGCTTTGGTGATGATTCGGCTGGTTTGTCGAGAGTTCGTATGTGAGATCATTTACTCTTTTTCATCATTTATAGCGTTCAAGCAGCATTTCTGACATACAAAATCGTTTTTCGAGGTTTTTCAACTTCAATTCGTATGGTACCCAATATCCCCTCTTTTGGATGAATTCTGATGCTCGCAAACGTTTTGAAATTGCTGCTTGGGTAGCTGCCAATGTTTTTTCAAGCTCTTGTTGAGTTCTACAACAATCTTCATGGCGTAATGCCTTCAATTCTTGGTCTTCAAGCTTTTTTGGCTGCCCTGGGATAATGTTCAACAACTAAGTAAGCATAAATGACAGATATGTAGCCTTCAAAATGACATTTAAGGTATAAAAAACGAAAGTTATTCAAAATTTAAACTGAAAAATTTATTTTAAACCAAAAGAGATAACTTAGTGAAGTAATCCATGCCACTGACTTTATCACAAAGTTTGATTCATTGAAATCCATATAAATATATAAATGTCTTTGTAAGTTTGTTTGTTTGTTTATTTGTTGGTTTGTTTGAGCATCACGCCTAAACGGCCAAGATCCTTACTTGGAAGCGTCAATAGGCTATAACTTTTTTCAATACTTTTATCAGAAATGGATAAACAGGAGGAAAAACTGGTAATATTGGTACCTTTAGTTCTTAAACAATAATTACTAAACGGCTGAACCGATTTTTACTACGACAGGGGTAGCGAAGCGCACCGGGTCAAGCTAGTCTGTTCATATTTGTACAAGTTACAAGCTGTACAATGTTTCCAAAACCAGCAGCGGTCGATGTTGACACCCTGTATTTCAACGTGTGTTCTTACAGATTGATAACAAGTTTCTTAAAGTTTATGTTCTTCTCTACGATTCGTTCGTACATGATTTTGCAATCGGACTAGTAGTTTAGAAGATTCAGATTACCACTTTTTTCGATCGTACCCACTGTGCAACGGGAGATAGAAATTGTAATAAAGTTATTTATATAGTTATCATGTCATATTGTCATAATGTCCTAATATTTCACAATGGTTTTTATTGCTTTTCAAGCAAAAAATATCCTAAAGTTATACTACTTTCTATGCTATGTTTATTGTGTTATCGTAACGAACCAGCAGAGACCAATGACGAATGCCTAAGAGTAGGTTAAGCCGAGCCGCCGAGTCGTGATATATTAGGACATTATGACAATATGACTGATAAGAGACCTTGTGAATTCACCAAGTGTAATTTTCTAATTAAATAAAGTTTAATTTAAATAAAAGTTTCCATTATTATTCAAGATATTAATCACTAAAAATAATTTATGTACCTTTCATATTCAATTGGGAAGTGTAGTAAAATTATATTTTAAAATTCTCAGATTTCATTTGCTGATGATGTATTTATTCACTTTATTATTAGCAATATTTTTTGCCTAGCATCCTTAAGCATCAATTGTAATATACTATTGCTTAGTGTGTTATCAATGTGATTCTCACTTTGATGTACTAATCTTTTTGCTTGTTATGTAGCATATAGACAGATGTCACAAGAAAACACCTCATAACTGACACTATATTTTCAACAAGAGATAATGATGGCGAACTACATCAGAATAATGAAGCAATCATTTATCATTATAAACTCATATTGTGACAATTTATATTTGCTCCTTATAAACTTAAATTTTCACTCTATAGTACAGGTGGCGCAAAAGTAATCCTCCTATCAGAAAATGCTATAAATTTTGCCGATTATTGGTCAAATAAATAGTCAGCAATATTCCGCGTTATGGAGCAGTGTAGCGTAACATTGTTTATTAACGTGTATTTCGCATGTGTTTACTACACAAATGTCAAAACAGAACTGACATTAGGGGCCAATCGCAAAACTTATAGCATTTTCTGATAGGAGGATTACTTTTGCGCCACCTTGTATGAGAAAAATCGTTTATAAACAATGAAGAATTCAGAAATGTTAAAAAATTTAAGTCTGATTTAAAGTTGAGGAAAACATTTCTCAATTATATTTACTATAAAGATTTATAATATTGTAGAATTTGTCTCTTAATAGTACAAGATTCTATAATTCTTATGTATGTGCTTTTGAAAACTGAAAAATTGTGAAGACACATAGATTGTTATTAAAATTTATTTTGCTGTAACCTCTAATGTATGCTGCTAAAAGACGTATGAGTTATAATGAATTGAATGTCAAATAAATATCAAGTATACGCAATGCAACCTACTCTAATAAAAACATAAATTATATAGACAGATGTCACAAGAAAACAGCTCATAACTGACAATTTTATTCAATATGATGTAGAGTTATGCTGCTCTGAACTATAGCGTTATTTTTACAAAACCAACAGACATTTTGTTTTATCAAATATGAAATGCTTGTTATTTTTGCAATTGTTGGGTAGTTGTAGCACAACCTTTTAACTAAATCACTTAAAAAGAACGTGTAAGTTTAGAGTGACAAAACTGTTATATTAAGGCAAACTACATCATAATGATGAAGGAATCATTTGGCATCATTAACTCACATTGTGATAATCTAGCTTAACACCTCATAAATTTTAATTTCTAAGTTATGTTGTACGACAAATCTTTCAAAGATATATAAATATTTTACAACAATAACAGAAACTTAAAACAACTTTAAAGCAGAAATTACATAATATTATACAAATTATGCCTTCAGTGTCTATGCTTAACTTTTCTGCAATAATGCCAACATCTGACAATTTTAATAAAATTCATCATAATTTTGTTTGCCAAAATATTTACTTACAAGAACTCAAATGAAATCATAGCTACAGCAAAACATTGGAAGCCACAGCAACATACTTTCTGTTGTAGATTCTCTGACATTGTTTTCAACACTTTTAGCTTTTTTGCATAATTAATTAATTGAATTGAAAGGAAAGTTCTGCTAAATGAATTATGGTAGACATGCAGAATCTGTAGATATTATTGGTATGAAAGTTAGTTTTGGTAAATTAATTTCGGTATTTATTTAACACTCAACTCTCTTGGTTTAATTGTTTGGCTTTAGGAAAAAAAAAAAAGTTGTAGCAAAAAGTTTTGTAATCAATTTGAGATTTTATGTCTTTTGTTTATTTATTTTTTACTATGCGAGGTTAAATGAATAAGTTTGGGTTAATTTTTTGTTTGGTTTCCCAAAAAAAAAACTAAATTGTTTAGTTAACAATTTTACAGTTTAATTTCTAAGGTTTTTAACAATTTTAATAAACTATTACTTATGTTAAGATTTTTAATAAAATGAACATAATTTGAAATGTAAACAATATATCTAACGTACAAGTTATTTTATATCAATTCATTTAAAAAGATCTCACTTCTCTTACCTTAAATAGAAAAGGATATTGGCTGTAATATACGCGATTTCTTTGTATGCGGTTTTTGTTTTTAATAACTTATATGTCATTCTGAAGGGTACATAGTTATATGTCATTTATTCTCACTTAGATATTGTAAACAACAAAGTTTGTCTTTACTTCTTCAACTTGAAAAAAATTTCCGCTGAAGTACACCGCTTGTTCACCAAAGCTTATGGTGAATGTGTTTCATCGGTTTCAAAGTGCGAAAGAAGGTTTGGTCGGTTCAGAAGTGAAGATTTTGACACGGAAGACAAAGAACGAATAGTCCAGCCAAACAAGTTTGAAGACCAAGAATTGGAGGCATTTCTCCATGAAGATTGTTGTAAAACTCAACAAGAGCTTGCAAAACCATTGGTAGCTACTCAGTCAGCAATTTCAAAATGTTTGTAAAGTAGGATTCATTTAAAAGCAGGGAAATTGGGTACCATACGAATTGAAGCTGAGAGACCTTGAAATACGATTTTGTATGTCTGAAATGAAAATTGTCCACCGAATACTTACTTCCGATGACGTATGTGAAGCCCGGTGAAACAACCGAAACGACAGCTAAACCAAACATCCATGGCACTAATGTAATTCCCTTTATTAGGTGGGAGCAAAAGGGTTCTATATAAAGGGTTTTATTTTGAATCACCCTGTATTTCGATAGCTGTCACTTTAGAAGCTTTTATTCTTTGACATTTGACAAGTAGAAACTACGCCATTACTGAAAATGGAAAGATAAAAGCTTCAACAACGCTTTAAAATTATTAAAACTCACTACAAAAATGGTGAAAATCTTGCAGTCACAGTTCGCAAAACTAAAGCATTTTTGGGTCGTCGTGAAGCACCTTGTCGGACCGCAATACTGAAATTGGTGGAAAAATTCGAGCTGTTGGGACAAGTTAATGATGTTAAGAATAAAACCCATGCACGTCGCTCAAGAACAACTGAAAAAATTGCTGCTGTAGCCCAAAGTGTTGAAGAAAACCCAGGTTTGTCCATTGCTCGTCGTTCTTAGGAATTGGGCATTCCACAAACGTCATTGCACTGTATCTTATGGTCGGAGTTGGATGATATTGATCTGGACAACGTTTACTTTTAACAAGACGGTGCTACGTGCCACATAAGCAACGAAACCATTGCTCTTATACGGGAAAACTTTCCGGACCGTGTTATCTCTCGAAGAGGTAATCACAATTGGCTACCTAGATCACCTTGCGACTTCTTCCTTTGGGGCCACGTGAATGATAAGATCTACGTCAACAGCCAGCGTGGATTCTAGATCTCAAATATAGAATTCGTGAGGCTATCGAGGACATAGGGCAGCCACTTTGAGATTTGGTTATGGAAGATTTCAAGAAAGGATATGGTCCTGTAAGCGTGGTCGTGGTGGCCATTTGGCTGATGTTGTTTTTCATTATTAACGGCATGCCATCCTCTTTATTATGAAATAAACATCCGATCATTTATCTCAAAAAATTTTATTTTTCTTTGAATACCAAACTAACACCTCTTGTTGGAAAACCCTGTATTATGAGCTGCTGAAATCTTACCAAACCATCACAGGGAATCTGTAGCGAATACAACTGATTCGTTTGAAGCGAGCATTGAACGAAAAATGCTCAGAATATGTGGCCAGACATGCCCCATTAACACGAAGTCTGGTTATGTGTTAACTAATAGTTAAACTGACAGTATAACTACTAATTAATACATAACCAGACTTCGTGTAAATGGGGGTTAATAGGTATTGCAACATGTGGCCTAGCAACATGTGGTCTTAGAATAAAATGGTTGCGAAGTTTTGCCTCACATAAAATTATTTTACAGTTTAGAAGCTTCTTATTTTAGATTTTCTTTGATAAAGGTCCTTAAGATACTCCCATATGATACTCTAGGAAACTTTTCTAAATGACTGTAACTTTTTTGCTCATATTACTTCCAAGATTCTTAGAGCTAACTAAAAAGTCTATAACTAATTCCTCGTAAATCCTTCTGATTTCCTAACAAATTTTTTACAACGGCAACAAAAAATTTCCCAGCTACTATGTCTTAATGATTCACTGAATGTAGGAAATCAACGACTTTCATTATAAGTCTGATCTGTGGACCATCAAAATTAAAAGCTCTTAGTTATTCAGGACTCTATCCTGACAATATTCCTGACAATCATAAACCAAATTTATCTAATGCCTTAAACCCAATTTGATATGTATGTAATTAATGCAAAATGATATTCGGGGTTGTCATAGAATCCAATCATTATCGGAATCTGTTTTGAAAACGACAGAAAAACTACATTGGTCTCGTGAACGCGAAAGTTATCCATTTTATATTCGAACTAGAATTAAATTCTTTATGGATTAAACAAAATATTACATTGGATTTCATAAGTCAAATATACCTTTTTTGTCGTTTTCAAAACCGATTCCGACCATGATTGGATTCTATGACAACCCTGCTTATCTCTGGAAACCAATGACGAGTTTATAACATTTTGATTATAAACAAAAGGTTGTGTCTTTATTCCAGCTACACATTGGTATTTTCTAAAAAACATTCTATCACAATTCCTACAACTTTTCAAACAACCCTCTAATGCTAAAGCCATTTGATACAACATCAATAAAACCTGCTCAAAAAGTTTACACAAGATTTTGAGATTCTTGTTGTGTCATTGAAAATCACAAATTTGTGTCAATTTGTTTTAGCACTTATACACAAAAAGAATAAATAAATTAAAAGTAATTAATTAAAAACCTTAATGAGAAGATAGATTTTTCAACACAAATCTCAAGTTTAAAGAGAACCTTGCATGCTATGAAATTAAATTAAAATGAATTTTAATAAACAATATAATGAGCCATTTCATTAAATTTTATAAAGAAAATTATAGTGACATTTCATGGCCTGGTAACGGGTTCAAAAGATTTCATGTTAGCTTTGAAACTAAAAAACATGTTTTTGTTTTTAGTGATTATTTCAGATTTGAAATACTGGTATCATAGAAGCCCATTTAAGAGATTCGAGCGAAATGATTATGTATAAATTAGGTATTAATCAATTAAACGAGTGTTGCTTTGTTTTTCCATATTTTTTTGTTACTAATACATTAGCACCACTTAATTTCTTGACAACTGAGTTAGGTATTTGACAGGATTGTTTCCGCTTTATGTTGCATAATTTTAATTTCAATTGTTCAACATGTGTTAGCGAAAAAATGCTTAACTCTAAATATGCGTAATTTTGTTACTAACTCATATTTAGAGTTAGGTATTTTTTTACTAACACATATATAGAGTTATGTACTGTTGTCACAGAGTCGGACTACTTGTTATACTCTTTAGTGAATTTACGTGTATTAATCTTTATTTACAAGGTGGCGCAAAAGTAATCCTCCTATCAGAAAATGCTATAAATTTTGCGATTGGACCCTAATGTCACTTCTGTTTTGACATTTGTGTAGTAAACACATGCGAAATACACGTTAATAAACAATGTTATGCTACACTGCTCCAGAACGCGGAATATTGTTGACTATTTATTTGACTAATAATCGGCAAAATTTATAGCATTTTCTGATAGGAGGATTACTTTTGCGCCACCTTGTATTAGAGAATTTATAGTTGAATTCGACAAGATTGTTAACACAATTCCTAAAAAAAAAAACTCCATACTTGTTATGTTAAATGCCACAATTTTGGGAGGAACTATAATACCATAATTTGATTTCACTGATGACTTTATTCAAAAAACTGTTTTTCTATTGTTTCCTTATGTAGGTCACATATCAATGGCCACACATGTTGACACATCGTTACTAACAACTTTTTTCCATAACATGATAATGATACCAAATGCTAGAGTTTGCTGTCATTATCATATCCATCATACAGATATTGTTTGGCATCACTATTTTCTCTTGTAAAAAAATGGTTAGTTACTATGAACAGTGGTATGGAAACATTAAGTTTTTCAAATATTTTGGAGCTCGTTAACGATTGGAGAAATCGGAATAAAACTTTACACGCCAAGAGCTGAGGAGTTTCACAGTATATTTGTATTTACACGGGTTCATACCTGGAATTGGGGTTAAATGTGAACAACTAAAAACAAAGCCCTGATTAAAAAAAAAAAACATAATTTTTAGATGGCCTTATATGTAATTTAAATACACCCAATATTAATACGATATCACCCCTTTTACAATGCAGAAATTGAAAAGCAGACAGTTTTCTTATTCTCTTTTGAACTAACCTAAACCTGTGTACTACACACTCTGCCTCTTCAACACCTCGCCAACAAACTTCGTCTGTCTGTCATTCAATTTCCGCCTTGTAAAAGGGAACTAAATAATGGCAAAGCGGTCTCTTTTATAAAAGTAAAAAACACAAATTCTGGAACATTTTTCTATGTACATAACTTGCAATTATTATTATTATTCGTTCGAATGTTATACTGATTCCAATTTCAAAAAAATAGTAATGGGTTATGTCGAACCAAAAAATTAATCGGAAAAGTTTTTTCTTTAAAATATTAACCCACAAGTGCTAAGGTTTTCATTAATAACAAATTCTTGTATGAAAGGAGACTCACAATCCTTGCCTTCTTTTGAAACTTTGCAACTAGTACTATTAACTACAATTTAAATATAAAATTTCTTAACATTCGGATAATAAACAAATTTTTGGTGATTTTTTTAAAAATTGTAACAACTTTGAACCCATTTAAATACAAATAAATTCACTTACACCTCAGCTCTAACTGTTTAAAATTTTCTTAAGATATCTCTCCAAAATATAATGTTTCCCAACCACTGTGAGCTGTGTCAAAATGTGTCACCACCACAACAACCATATGAGATCTATATACAGTACGTATGATTAATATACAATTGAATATTAATTAAATAATGCTCATACGCTTTGTTTTATGTAACTACTCCATTTTTAATTGAAATTGAGAACATTATACATGATATTGAGAAAATTCCAAATGAAATTGAGAATTTACATTTTAAATTGAGAAAATTCAACTTGAAATTGAGAATTTCAATGTAAAATTTGGAAAATTCCAAGAATTTCCATTTTAAATTGAGAAAATTCCAAATGAAAATCAGAATTTCCATTTTAAATTGAGAAAATTCCAATTGAAATTGAGAATTTCAAAATAAAATTGAGAAAATTGCAATTCAAATTAAGAAAATTCCAAATGAAATTAAGAAAATTGTTTTTTACTCTACATAAATAAAAACTGTGATCGAAAAATTCTTAACATACATATATGCTAATAAAAATGAAACCACTAAACTTACAGTTTTGATTTTTTTTTTTTTATTTCATTGAAATTATTATTTAATTTACAAAAAAAAAAAAAAAAATATTTTTATACTTCTAATCACTAATGATTAAATTTTGAACCTTTTTCGAAAACCCTTCCATTATGGTTTTTATAGTGCTTTATGTCACTTTGTTCGAACAGGTTGTCCATCTCCGTTTAAAATTTACCACACCTTTTTTGTGCTCGTCAATTCTCTTTTAACAAGAGTCTAATATTTCTCCACTGAACTCAGCTCCAGGCAGTTTTGAGGAATTGCCTTTCTTGATACAAATACCACATTATTGTTCTTGTACCACTCAAGACCTTTCTTAGTGACAGATGCCAAATAAGGCCAAAAATAAGTGGACACATTATGAAGTTTTATGAATGGAAACATCCTTTTTTTTAAACATTCCTTGATGTCAATTTCGGTATCTATAGAGCCCTTTGTAACAAATGTTTGGCTTTTTTAACGCAACTGCATATTGCTTGCCAACCAAGAATTTTTTGGGAAATTTCGTCTGCATTTGGGTGCTAAACTTTTCTTCAACATTCCCTCGAGCATCTGCAACATAAAAAAAATTGACCCAGAAGCTGCAAAAACTTTTTCATACGTACATTTCGTCATCCATTATGCAGCAGGTATATTTTTTGTATAAAATTTGACTTCAATTTCCGTGCTCTATCTGTGGCCACTAAATTTTTAGCAGAGTTCCTCTCAGGAACTTTTTGAGCCTTGTATGCTTTTAAACCTTCATTGGCTTTAACTTTTTTTTTTGAAAATGCTTTCTATTTTTTTGGCTTTAGAAACATCATGTGCATCATTCCTTCTACCTGAACCAGGTTTTACATCAACGGACGAGTTCTCCCGGTACTGTTTAAGAACATTGGAAAATGTTTGATAGCACCCCTTTGATTGTTTGGCCAACTTTTTGTAGGACCACAAATGAACATAATTGACATTAAACATAATGACTGACATGTTTTACAAAGGTAACTTTATCAAAAAAAAAAAAATCAAATAATACTTAGTTTAAAAATTTTAATGAAAAACGTGTGTTAAGATTTTTACGATCTCAGTCCTTAGTTATCATGCACCAAAAATAATAGGCTTATATCATTATTACTTTTTTGTCCAGAGACATTCAAAGTTGACCTAAATCAATGCGTTTGAAATTACCGTATTATATATGCTACCTTCTTTCGCTTCATGTTTTAAAAATACTCTTGTAATGACACTATAATGATTTTTTTTATACAATTGGATGTTATAACTAAATATATATGCAAAAAAAAAAATTTTAAAATTTAGAAAACTAAATTTTTACTACTATTTATAAATTGTTCTAAAATATTTATTTTCTCCAAATTCTATGGCTTGTATCTATTGATATTCAACGACTTTTAGCCAGAGATTTATATCAAATTAAAACTTGAAGTCTCAGCTGCCCATTTTTGCCCCTAAGCAATTCCGGTATAAAAACCTTAAAAAAGTCAGGAACAATTTCCTTCACAAGCATGTTATTGCGCATGCAATAACAGGTTTTTGCATGAAATATATGAAAAACTTTAAAATTTTTGAAAGGTAGCAAGGGTTGTCGAGCTTTTTATATAAGTTTTTGGTATTGTTGAAAATCGTAGGAATTTAAGATTGATATTTTAGTGAAATTAAATAATTTTATGAATTATACCTTAAAAACGAAAAAAATATAATGTGGTGACTTTCCAAGAAGAAAATTATAAAATTTGAATTTATGTAAAATTTTAACAGTTAAAGATATCATAACAGAGTTTGTAACTAATGTAGATCAAAATGTCCTTAAATCAGTGGCGTTATAACTTTTGACATTTTTTATTTTCAAATACCGAAATTCTTAAAACGCGTAAAATGTGTTCCAAAAACTGAGTTTTTTTAGAAAAGTGTATAATGTAGCGTCATTTACCGTGTGATAGTAAAAACAAAATTTTAAGTATTTAAGTAACATATAGGTTTATGCAAATATGGAGTAGGCTCGAGGATCGGCGTTTTGACTTTTTTAGAATTTTTTACTAAAACCAATTTTTTTTTTTTAATTGGCCAAGTTTGGATAGCTCTGGTAGAGAGTTAAAGAAGCCAAGTTTTACTTTACACGCTTTTACGTTAAGTTTTCTTTTCGGATCTTATACAAGTTTTATATAATCCCAAAGAAAATTGTTTTCTACAAAAGATAAAATATATCGACTTTTTTGGGAAAAAACGAAAAAAATACCGCCCTTTCTACATGTTCCAACTTTGGATCCGTGTAACTTTTTATACGGACAAGATATCTGTTAGCAAGTTATTTTTATTTTATTTAGAATTTCATCGCCAATATAGCTGAAACAAAAATTCGACCCTCCGTAGGCCCGACATATCTAGAAAACCATAAAAAGATCGAGCAAAATTAAAAAAAAAAATAAATAATCATAAACATCTCCTCAACTAAAAGATATAACTCACATATGAGAGTCTTTTTAAAGACTATTTATATTTAAAATTTCAGCTCATTCGGATCATAAATGGATTTTTTTTTAAAATGTGAAGCACGAGGTGACCAAATTTGAAGAGCCACGCACTTGCCCCCATTACTCCTAGGAAGCTGAACAACTGTAAATCAACTCAAAAGCACCTCAGCTCCCACCCTGTGAAATTTTGTAAAAATATCTCTAATAGTTCCCGAGATACCGAATTATTTCCAAAAAATAAAAAATAAAACTTTTCTAAACCACTGTGTGTCACAACCATATGAGATCTACATACAGTGCGTATGATTAATACACAATTGAATATTAATTGAATAATGCTCATACTCCTCGTTATAGTACAACTAGAATAAACTTTAAAATAGTGCGTATGATTAATACAAAATTGAATATTAATTGAATAATGCTCATACTCTGCGTTATAGTACAATTAGAATAAACTTTAAAATAGTCTTAAAAGTCGTTAATAAGAAAAAATCTAAAAAACAGACAGACAGACGGAAGGATATAGCTAGATCCTCTTAGAATTTCATAAGAACCCACACTATAAGTATTTTTGAGGGTCTCCGATGAGTATTTCGATGTGTAACAAATGAAATGACAAAATCATAACTACATATTGTTGCTAATAAAAACGTTTAATAGTTAATTAAACGTCTTATTAAACGTTTACGAGTAAGTTTTCTTATAAGTGGCTTATAAGATAATAACTGCTTGATAACTTTAAAGCTCAAATTGTTATAAATATGACCATAAGTGCTTAAGAACAATAGATAAATAAAAATTATTAAATTCTAAACTTGAAAATAGCACTCATACAATATACTTAAAATACTTAAGAGCTTCTTTAAAAGTTATGGAAATACAGCCCCAGCAATAACATGGTTTCTATTTGCTTATGTTTAAGAAACAAAAAAACTTGGTCTTTTTATCTTTTTAAGATGCAACATTTTCTTTTGTACGAAAAGAGATTTATACATAAGTGAAATTTAAAAAAAAAAAAAATTGTTTAACAAACTTGAAAAGAAAATCACTTAAATGTATAGTAAATCCTTACACATGATTACTTAAAAATAAAAATAAACATATAAAATATTAAATATACTTATATGAGATTATGTGTACACTGTACATGTTTTTTTCTTTTTTTTTAACACAAGTTATTTAAACTTTTCTAAGTACTTTATAAACATAATGTACTAAGTAGATCAAAGTATCCTTGAGAATTTTATTGACCTCGGCCTAATTTTAGATTTTATATTTCGTAAAGCGAACATTTTTCTTGTCAACAAATTCATCATGTTCTATTTGATGTTTGTAATAAAGCAAAATCATTTAATTCAACAAATATTTTTAAATACTGATGCTGAGAATCTAAATTTGATTTAATTGATTTTGTAACAATTTATTTTTGTCTATCAATGTACTACAAATAAAAAAATAAAAAAACTACATTTTCTCAATTATTTTACTCTACAAAGTTAGGTTTATTTCCAAGTCCCCATAACAAACCTACAATACTTTATTTAGTAATTAAAAAATTCCATTATTTTGCAGCAAATATTTATTTATTTTATTATGTCTTTGGGAAGAACAAAAATTCTTTTAAAAATTTAATTAAACACTGCTTGAAGTATTTGTTTTTTCTTTGAGCAGCCAGCATATATAAAAATTAATTGAGTTTTTATTTTAATTAATATTATACTACACACTACAGATAGATCAAAAATGTTTAGGTTTAGTTTAAAATGCTTTTCTCAATTTGTATAAATTACAGTAATTTCCAAAAAAAGAATTCAATATAACTGCAGTTTTAGAAACTTAATGGAACAGCTATTGTCAGCTTAGACTGGAAAGGTGCTAGGTATATTTTCAAAAAATTTGCTAAAATTTATAGTTTTACTTTTTTAAACAAGTTTGTATACAATCGTTTTTTGTATTCATTCTATTGTTTTATTTTAAAACCATAATTGTATTAAAAAATGGACTTAGCTCCTTTGGTCTCTAAGTTAACGATTTGTTTTATTTCCATTGGAACTTTGTGTTACAACTAAGTTTTCTTGAAAGTTTTGTAAATAATGACCATAAAAAATTGTTTCTGAAGTAGTTTCGTTTATTGTTTGAGGATATGGAAAAGATATGGAAATGAAAAGTTTTTATATTTTTAAATAATTGAATAGGGGACTGCTAATGTATATAAAAATTAAAATTACTAGATTATAATTTAAAGAGAAGATTGATTAGGAAAGTAAAGTTTGTTACTTTTACAAAGTCTGTTTCTCATTGTCCAATAAAACTGCGTTACAAACAGTTTTATACCCCCTTATTTATAATAAATTTTTTATTTTATAAAAGGTTAATAAAACAGAATTTCCATACAAAATTTGTTTTATAAGCCTGTAATAAATTTAAAAATTTAGTTTTTAATGTTTAAACTGAAAGAAGAACAAGTAAGAGAGCTATATTCGGCTGCACCAAAATTTTACTTTAAAAAACAAATTCTAAATATTTTTGGGTAAACAAAATTAAAAAAAAAAAAAGTTTTTTTCAAAATTTAAAAAAAAAAATGTTAGATATTGTTTTTTTATTTTTTTAAAAATTTAAATTCCAATTTTTTTTTTTTAATTTATTAGCAAAAATAAATTTATGACAAAAAAATTTTTTGGTAAAAAAAAATTTGGGTTAATAATATTTTTCCCGATTTCGACCCATAGTAGGTCCAACTTACTATAGCTTATATACATCGTTGCAATGGACTTTGAAATATCTATCATTAGATATCCGTATTGTCTATCTTAATGATCAAAGATAGGCCAAAAATGAAGGTTGTTCCGGTTTTCCTTATATCTCAACCATTTGTGGACCGATTTTAAATAGCAACCGAGCCGGGAGAATTCCTGATATATTGATGTATCAATCATGTTTGTAAGTTTTTTGGGGGCTATGGAAAGTTGATTTCAACATACAGAATATATACACTTTGTTGGGTCGCAAATCAAAAATGTAGAAATTACAAATGGAATGAGAAACTTATATATACCCTTGCCACTCATGGTGAAGGGTACAATAATGTAGATACTCAAACAAGTGCAATTTTTTATTACAATAACATACATCACCCTGTAGTTGAAATGAATTCGGAAGTGATAATAAATAATATTAGTTATCAACTTAAATTTACACAAGAACATTCTATGTCTACAAATTGAGTTTCACCACGTAGAGAAAATTTATAGGTGCAGCAACTATGCAATGATCTAAGCAGTCAGAAATGTTTGTCGCAGACGACTTTAACCATAAAATTTAGAAATACATTGTATTTCAATAATAACACAGGGCAGCAAAATCGAAATAATCAAACAAAAAAAGAACATTTTTTTTAAAAATGGGCGAAGTCAATTAGTTGTACATAAATTCGAAAAGAATCAATCAATTTCAATGATCCATATTTGATTTTGTTCCTATTACACGTGGCTTTGCGATAAGGCAAAAAATCTGGCAAATTTTTAACGCTTTCGATTTTTCATGATTTTTTTAAAACAAAAAAAATAGCTCTTTTCACGTAAGAAATATATTTTTTGCTTCAATTTGTTATTATAACTCTGAAACTACTGAGCCAATTGAAATGCAATATATATGTAAAAATTTGTACATAGCATGGGAAAAATGTTTTCAAATTCAATCAATCGAAAGAAGAACATTAGCTACTGAATTTTATGTATTTCAAACAAAAAACTTAAATTTTGTGAAAATGAGCGAATTCACTTAGTTGTGAATAAATTCGAAAAGAATCAATCGATTTTTATGATCGATAATTGATTTTATTCCTATTACATGTGGCTTTGCGATAAAGCAACAAATCTGAACATTTTTTAACGTTTTCGATTTTAAATGATTTTTTTAAAACAAAAAAATTTTATATTTTCACATTGAAAAAAAATTTTTGCTTCAATTTGTTATTATAACTCCGAAACTACTGAGCCGATTGAAATGCAATATATATGTGAAAATTTGTACATATCATGGGAAAAATGTTTTCTAAATCAAATCAATCGAAAGAAGAACATTAACTACTCAACTTTACGTAAGATCAAACAAAAATCTTAAATTTGGTGAAAATGAGCGAATTCACTTAGTTGTAAATAAATTCGAAAATAATTAATTAATTTTTATGATCGCTATTTCATTTTGTTCCTTTTACATGTGGCTTTGCGATAAAGCAAAAAATCTGAAAAATTTTAACGTTTTCGATTTTTCATGATTTTTTAAAAACAAAAAAATGTTATATTTCCACATTGAAAACAAATTTTTGCTTCAATTTGTTATTATAACTCTGAAACTACTGAGCCGATTAAAACCCAATATATATGTATGTAAATTTATATTTTTGTAAGTTTGTCAAAATTCTAACTACATGAATAATTATTGTTACATTTATGATCATGACATGATCACAAATACTCCATAATATGAGCACGTGGCTACAAGCATAATATGTTTATATCATCTAATAGGCTTAAAAAATAATCATACTATAATTGAGCTGGAATCATAATATGACTGAAATGCAACCATAATATAATCATATCAGCCATCAGGTTTTCACATAACCATATTGAAGTTGAAGTGCAAACATAATATGGTTGAACATAATCATATTATGATTTCGATACTATTATAATACAATCGTTGGTTAAGTTGAATCATATGATATGATATTTGAGAATGCTACACATTAATATATAATGTTCCTATACAAACCATAATATATTTCGACAGCAACCATAAAATCCAATCATAATATGACGCTCTTCTATTATTTACAAATAATTGGTCAATTCACAAGGTCTCTAATCATGTCATATTGTCATAATGTCCTAATATTTCACAATGGTTTTTATTGCTTTTCAAGCAAAAAATGTCCTAAAATAATACTACTTTTTATGCTATGTTTATTGTGTTACCGTAACGAACCAGCAGAGATCAACGCCGAATGCCTAAGAGTCGGTTAAGCCGTGCTGCCGAGTCGTGATATATTAGGACATTATGACAATATGACTGATAAGAGACCTTGTGTATTGAACAAACATGTAAATATAATCAGTCAGTAATGACACCACAATTATTTGGTTTCTAAATTAATAAAATATTTATGTCCAAATACATAATATACACAGAAAATAGTTTCAACATAAATAGTAAGAGAACAACATATTATGATATAAAGATTCATCATGACCATGGTTGTCACAAACATATATTTATTTACTACAATCATATATATGATTGCGTCAATCATGTGAATTCTAACTTTACCACAGTCATATAAATATTTCCTGTCATTAATAAGTCATGTTCGATTAATAATATTTATTAGAAAATACATTCTAATTATGAATTTATTTGTTTCTGTGCAGGAAATATTTTATGGAATTTAATTAACGCAGTATTTTTAATAGGAAATTTGCACATGTACCACATACAAGAAAATACATATAAATATTTGTAAATTCTCTACTACTACTCATGGTAAATGAAAGAAGATATATGTTTATTGTTCCTTATGTAACATATGTATGTATATATCAAGATTGTTATAATATTCCAAATTTAGCTTTGCCCATCAGTCTGTGTAAAACACGCTCACGTTTAAAATACAAGATTCTTAAGTAGTAATGAACTAAAATTACAGAAAATTTTCAACAAATTTCCAACATCATTACAATTGTTTAATTTGTTGTACTGTTTATATGAGTTTAATATGTATAATATGCCTGCTGTTTTCAACATTATTGTTTTTGCTTAAAAACCATTGTAAATAATTTACATATTTTAGCCATAAATTTCTGGTTAAATTTAAAGTTCCCTGAAAATTACATTTATAAATAATAAATAAATAAATATGCTGCTTAATTATTTAATAGGCTTTTAATATGTATTTATATGTACGCAAAATGTAGTTGAAAAAAAAAACAAACAAATGAAAAATTCTAATTATAAATAATTAGAGGAATGAATAAAATATGTTTTAATTGAAATTCCATGTTCAAATTTTTATAAAAAAAAATTAAATTTTACAATATTAAAAATATTGTTGCTAAATTTATTAAATCCTTTCATGTTGTCTTTGCTTAAAAAAAATTTTATTAGAAAAATAAAATTGTATGCAAAAAATTGTTTACATAATTAAGGATGAGCACCTAGAAAATGTAGTTTTGAAAGATAAGCATGTCTAGAAAATCATAACGCAAATCAACAAACTTGTATATTGTAGGACTTCTAAGCAAAGTAATTTAGAAATTCAATATCCATAGACTATATAAGGACTGAAATCGAAAAAACCTTAATACACTTTTTTCATTAAAACTATTAACCCATCAAGATACTTTTGTAAAGCATGGTTAATGTCAATTATGTTCATTTGTTGTTAATCTGATTAAAATTAGTGACCAGAAAAAAGTGCCAACTTGGTCCTATAAAAAGTTCAACAAACAATCATACTGATTCCAATGTTATTAAACAGTATCAAGAGAACTTGTCCGTTGATATAAAACCCGGTTTATGTAGAAGGAATGTTTCTAAAGCCAATAAATAGAAAACATTTTCAAAACAGCTCCCATCACATCCGGTAAGAAAACAGTCCGGTTAGCTCAGTACTCGGACTATTTGGTACGAGAAGTTACTGGTTTAAAAACAAGCAAGACTCAAAAAGTTCCTGACAGAAACTCTGCCAAAAATTTAGAGGCCAAATACAGAGCAAGGAAATTGAAGTCAAATTTTGTACAAAATATATACCTGCTGCATAATGTATGAGGAATGTTGTAGACAAAAGTGAAAGAAAGCTCAATAAAAACCTCAATGGAAGGGTTTCCAGAAAAGTTTCATTAATTCATCACTATTGATTTGAACTATAAAAAAATATTTTTCGTAAATAGTAGTAATAATCATAGAGAAAATATACATAGAGCGGAAACTCTCCTGTCGAAGACCTAACTCAGTTGTCAAAAAGCTAAGTGGTGAGAATGTATTATTAAAAAAACTGTGTGAAAACAAAAACAATACTCGTATGTGTAACTTTTTTGAGTAATTTTTTTGTTTGAGTTTTTTCTAGTTCCCGCTCTATGTGTATTTCTCTATGGTAATAATTTCAATCAAATAAAAAAAAAAATCAAAACTGTAGGTTTAAGGCCTAATTCAGAAACACAAAAGGAAAATAATTTTCAAATATTTCTATGAAAATCACTCAGTTTTAAAATATTGTTTGAGTGTTTTTCATACAAAAATTTTAAATTTGTTTTCCTTTCGTGTTTCAGAATCAGGCCCTTAGGGTTTCATTGTTATTAACATATATGTATGTTAAGATTTTTCCGATCTCAGTCCTTTATAGCCCCTCTCATTGAGTTTTAATTTTTTACAAGTTTTTTTAACAATATTATAGTCACAGAAATTCTGTATATGATTGTGGTAACCATAATATGGTAATGCTACGATTCACATAATTGTAACAAACATATATATGTTTGGAGTAAAAAAGTATATGTTTGTGACAACCATTTTTATGTGTGTTGTTCTCGTCTAATGGATAACATAATCTAAAAACAACACATTATGCTGTAATGATTCATCATGAGCAGGTTTGCCATAAACATATATTTATTTACTACAATTTTGGTATTCAAAGAAAAATTGCATTTTTTTGAGATAAATGATCAGAAGTTTATTTCATAATAAAGAGGAAGGCATGCAGTTAATAATGAAAAACAACATCAGCTAAATGGCCACCACGATCACGCTTACAGGATCATACCCTTTTCATGAAATTATAAATAACCAAATCTCAAAGTGGCTGCCCTATGTCCTCGATAGCCTCACGAATTCTATCTTCGAGGTCTTGAACCTACGCTGGGCTGTTGGCGTAGACCTTATCTTTCACGTGGCCCCAAAGGAAGAAGTCACAAGGTGTTAAATCACAAGATCTCGGTGGCCAATTGTGATCACCTCTTCGAGAGATAACACGGTCCGAAAACTTTTATCGTAAAAGAGCAATAGTTTCGTTGGTTGTTTGGCACATAGCGCCGTCTTATTGAAAGTAAACGTTGTCCAGATCAATATCATCCAACTCCGACCATAAGATACGGTGTAATGACGTTTGTGAAATGCCCAATTCCAAAGAACGACGTAGAATGGGCAAACCTGGGTTTTCATCAACACTTTGAGCTACAGCAGCAATATTCTCAGTTGTTCTTGAGCGACGTGCACGGGTTTTATTCTTCGCATCACTAACTTGTCCCAACAGCTCGAATTTTTCCACCAATTTCTGTATTGCGGTCCGAGAAGGTGCTTCACGACGACCCAAAAATTCTTTAGTTTTGCGAACATTGACTGCAAGATTTTCACCATTTTTGTAGTGAATTTTAATAATTTCAATGTGTTGTTGAAGCGTGTATCGTTTCATTTTTAGTAATGGCGTAGTTTCTACTTGTCAAATGTCGAAGAATAAAAGCTCCAAAAGTGACAGCTACCGAAATTCCGGGTGATTTAAAATAATACCTGTTGTTGGAAAACTCTTTATATCATTGCGACAACCATGTGAATATTATGGTTACCACACTATGGTTACCATAATCATATAAATAATTACTGCACTCAAAATATTATGTAGGTAAATTCAACAGAAAATTCATTAATAATAACTATAAATTTATTCAAAAAACGGACCGCTTACATTTCATTTAAATCAAAATAAATTTTCATTTATTTTTGAATGTTATTTTTTTAACCAACAAGTTTTGTAAAAATTACTGATTTTTCTACAAAACATTAGAAACTAATGATTTATCAGTTATTTTTAACTGTTGGTATTTAAATGGCTTTCACATGGGCTTCACATGGATTATGTCGATCAAATAAGGATGCTGAAAATAGAAAAGATTTCAATATTTTTAAACATTGCTTTAATCTCAATATCCATATTTTAATTGGTTTTACTGAGTCAATTTCTCCATGACTTACTTCCAAAAATTGTTGAAGAAAAACAGTTTGATCCTTGGAAGTGAGTTTAAAAATCCATAGAAATCTGAAAATAAAAATAAAGGGTTGACAAAAGATCTGGCAGATATTGTAATTGTATGTATAGTATAGTTAGAATACAGAAATTTCTTATATTTTTTCTATGAATACTTAACAAAGTCACAAAAAGCAAAGCACAGGAAAATCATACAACTTAAAATTCCACCTTATTTAACAACATCTACAATATTTAGTATAACTTGCAAAAAACTTACATGGTTTTGGTGAAAGACTTTTAACAATAGCAATTTTTTTTTTTTGCTTATTTTATTTGAGTTTATTTTGACAATAAAAACTTTTCAATATATCAATATACAATTAAAAATTACTGAAAATATTAACTGTTCAGAAAATCAGTTTCTTATTGTAGTTGGTTTTTTCAACAACATACTTTTTAAGTAGAAATTTGTAACCGGTTACGGCCAATAGGCTAGATTATTGAAAATAAATAAAATAAATAAAAAAAAAAAAACAGTTAAAAACTGAAAACTAAATTTCTTGTAAAATAACTAAATTTTTATTCATTTTTAACTTAATGGAGAACTTTTCTAACAAACTAACAATCAGTTACTGTAAAATGTTTTTGAGTGTATGACTATAATATTGTTAAACAAGTAAGAGAGCTATATTCGGTTGTGCCGAATCTTATATACCCTTCACCAAATTATACTTTAAAATAAAAATGTTAAATATTTTAGATAAACAAAATTATTTTTTTTTTTTCAAAATTGTTTTTTAAAATTTAAAAAATAAAAATTTTCTTCAAAAAAAATTTTTTTTTTCGAAATAGTTTTTAAATTTTTTTTTTTTAATTTACTAGTGAAAACAAATTAATGACAAAAAAACTTTTTTTGGTAAAAAAAAATTCGGGTTAAAAAATTTTTTTTTCCGATTTTGACCCATTGTAGGTCCAAATTACTATAGCCTTATATAGATTGTTGCAATGGACTTTGAAATATCTATCATTAGATATCCATATTGTCTATACTAATGACTTAGTAATCCAGATTAGATCAAAAATAGGCCAAAAATCTAGGTTGGCCCGGTTTTTTCCTTACATCTCAGCCATTTGTCGATTTTAAATGGCAACTGAGCCGGAAGAATTCCCGATGTATTGATGTATGAAGTTTGTAAGTTATTTGGGGTCTTCAGAAAATTGGTTTCAACAGACAGACGGCCATGGCTTAATCGACTCCACTATCTATAAGGATCCAGAAAATATATAATTTATAGGGTCGAAAAATTATATTGTGGAAATTATAAACGGAATGACAAACTTATATGTATCCTTCTCACGAAGGTGAAGGATATAAAAACTTGTAAAAATGTTGAGCATGAACAACTACATTTGTTTCTGGGTGTGGTTGGGGTTTGGCGCATCTTCAGAAAATATTCAAATGTATAACTGCTGCCCAAGTAACCTCTTGTACAGAAAAAAATATAAGTTCGGCATCATTACATGGTGTTAAAAATATATCAGGTACCAGTTCTTCTCACCATATAGCTGATTCTTTGCCAGCTAGCCAAAAGCCATGCATCTATAAGTTTTCGTCGGACGACATTTCTTTGCGGAAAAGTGTTTTATGTTTCTGTCCACTAGATTGCTTGTATTCAAACTACTAAAACTTTGCAGCTTAAGTTACTACAAATACTCCTTAACATATCAGCCACAAACTAAGCAAAATGTTTATTTAGAAACACAATTTTAATCAATAAAACTAATTAAGCCAACAGCAACAACTATATGGCCAAGTTAGTACTAAAACAATAGGCCAAATAATTTACTTGATTTTATTTTATTTAATTATTAAAAACCAATTACTACAATTATTATCCCTAGGAAATCCTAAAATACTATACATGTCTATATTCTAAATACATTTAGGCTTTTATTGAATAAATATACACTAATTGGGCTACGTTAGCTAGCATCATTAAAAACATATATACAATTATAAATAAATATTATATTATATTTATATAAAATATAAAGTTAACTGCATTAAATGTTTATATAACAAATACTAAATTTCATTAAATCAGTTAGCCACTCTTTCCAATGGCATGTGTGAAAATTGAAATAAATTTAATAAAATAGATTTAGAGAGTTGAGAGTTGAGAGAATTATATTGTATTACAAATATTTTGTGTAGCCTGGTAATAAATGATATTAATCCTATCAATTTACCAGAGATTTATTTTCTAGGCAATAGACTGGCAGTTGTGTTTGTTTAGTCCTTTAAAGTACATTCGTTTATTACAAACTCTTAACGGTTTGTTTTGCCTAGAATACTTCTGTTATAATAAATTTTAAATGCTAGCTAAAGATAGGGGAAAAGCGTATGAGTAATTTTTATTTTATATAGATAATTAAATATTAAGTATACGTTGGAGTTATTAACTTGATGCATTATGTTTTGTATTATATTTTGTTGTAATTATAATAATTAATAAAATAAAAATTATTTGAAATATGAAAGCTTTATACAGTAAGGAATTACTAGATAAATAAAATATATATTAATAAGATATTTCTAAATCGTGAGTTCAATTTAAAGAACTCTTATCACAATTATATCCAGACTTAGAAATTTGTCCCCAGATTTGGGAATTTTAGTAGGACTTAATGGAGAGAAGACTTTACTGGGGATAAAATATTTAAAACAAGGTTATTGTTATTGATATGAATCATAAAATATCTATAACTAAAACATATTTAATGTTAAGTATAACTTATGAATGAGCATGATAGCACTTACAAAATATATAAGGAAATTCCAAAATTTTTTGAAAATCATTAAAACTAACTTTTATATTTTATACCCTTCACCATGAGTGGCAAGGGTATGTATAAGTTTGTCATTCCGTTTGTAATTTCTACATTTTTCACTTGCGACCCCACAAAGTATGTATATTCTGGATCGTTATATATAGCGAAGCCATGTCCGTCCGTCCGTCTGTCCGTCTGTATGTTGAAATCAACTTTCCGTAACCCCAAATAACTTATAATTGATCCATCAATATATCGGGAATTCTTCCGGCTCGGTCGCTATTTAAAATCTAGAAAATCGGCTCTCAATTGGCTGATATCGGGACAATCTCGATTTTTGGCCTATTTTCGATCTATATCTGGATTACTTAGTCATTAATATAGACTATATGGATATCTAATGATAGATATTTCAAAGTCCATTGCAGCGATTTATATAAGGCTATAGTAATTTGGACCTACAATGGGCCAAAATCGGGAAAATTATTTTTTAACCCGAATTTTTTTTTTTTTCCACAAGAAATTTTTTTTCTCTAATAAATTTGAAAAAAAATTGGAAAAAATTAAAAAAAAAAAACAATTTTGAAAAAAAAAAAATTAAAACAATTTTGAAAAAAAAAAAAATTTTTTAATTTTGAAAAACGATTTGAAAAAAAAAAAAATTTTTTTTTTAATTTTGAAAAAAAGAATTAAATTTGTTCACCTAAAAATATTTAAAATTTTTATTTTAAAGTATAATTTGGCGAACGGTATATAAGATTCGGCACGAATATAGCTCTCTACTTTTTTTTTTTTTTTTTTTTTTGTTTTTTTGAGATTACAAAAATTACGCATTTCGTTAGACCATTTCCCCATCTTTCTGGCAACATATGGATTCCGAAAAACTGCTCATCTTTTGAAGCCAAGAACGAATCAAGTCAATTTTGGATACTCTGTTCCAAAGTAAACTGTATCCCAGCGAGAGCTTTCTGCATCAATCGATACAAATACTTAGTAGTCGGACGGGGCATTGTCTGAACTATAAAGCGGGTGGGACAATATCTGTAACAGGTATTGCAAAATGTGGCCGAGCATTGTCATGATGGAATATTACAGTTTCATGTCTGGCCGCATATTCTGGGCGTTTTTCGGTCAATGCTCGTCTCAAACAAATTAATTGCATTCAGTACAGATTCCCTATGATGCTCTGGCCAGATTTCAGCAGCTCATAATTGATAGAACCCATTTGTTCATGGACATTTGGCTTAAGTATCAATTCGGCTGGTTGATTAATCTTCAAATACGATCTCTCACGTTTCAAGTTATTGTAATGGATCCATTTTTAATTGCATGTAATAATTCGGTTCAAAAACGATTTTCTTTTATGGCGTTCAAACATCAGTTGGGACATGCAAAACTTTCTTTCAATGTCTCTCGGCTTCAATTCGTATTATACGCGATTTCCAGCTTTTTGATGTATCCTGCTGCTGCTCTTATTGAGTTTGATAACAATCTTCATGGAGTAATGCCTCAAATGTTTGGTCTTCAAACTTTTTTGGCTGGCATGGGAGATCTTTCACTTCCGTGTCAAAATCACCACTTCTGATCCGCAAAAACCATCTCTGGCACGTTGAAACCGATGAAACACATTCACCATAAGCTGCGGTGTGTAATCGGTGTGTTTCAACGGCAATTTTTTTCGAATTAAAGAAGTAAAGCTAATTATCTTGCATATTTATGACACTTTTGCTGGCACAAAATTCAACATTTTCGAAGCAATAAAAAAACTTGGTTGTTTACACTATAATGTTTAATGAGAATAAAAGACAAATATGTGCCCTTCAAAATGACATATAAGTTCTTAAAAACAAATATCGCGTTCAAGAGATACGCCATCTATTGTAAATCCCGCATTTATAAGTCGTACCCCCAATTATTTTAAATTTTCAGGACATTGTTAACTGTTTACTATCTGTGGTCAAAAATGGTCAAGACTCTACACTAAAAATGATTTATTATGTAAAATTTATGAAATTAATTTCTGTATTGTATTGTGCAATATTTTTGAAATACGGAGTTTTATAGTGGTATATTTTTGAAACTAATTGAGATATTGTCTTCAAATTTTTTTTATAAGACCAAAAATTAACTTATCTAAACAAAAAAATATATAACTCGGAAAAATGTGGATTAAATTGTTCCTAATATTTGCAAACCTATCAAAATTTTGATACAAATTTCAGTTTTGGAAGCTATATAAATATGTAATATGTAATAAAATCTTTATTTACTAACAGAATTTAATGAAATTTTCAACGTTTTTTAAGTTTTTCATTCTGAAGAACAAAGTGTAAAAAAATTTTCAAAAGGTCAAAGGGAATCCCGCAATTCCTTAAAATTGGAGCCAAAATCCCAAGAATGGTATTTTTTGCCCATAGGATCCACATTTTCTTCGGGGCTGGGAAAATACTTTGGGAATAAATAGTAATCACATCAAGGTTTCAAAAACTGCTTTCGATTTTCTAATATCAGCTTTGGAATTTTAGAACATGTGGCCCAAAGTTGAAATTTTTATAAAAAAAAATAGGTCAAATTCCGAAGAGCGTAGGGACGACATATTCGTAAACTTTGACATGTTTTTTATACAAAAATGTTTTCCGTAAAGATATCTTAGAGAAAAACATAAAATTGTTATGTGTTCTTAAAGAAAGTTTTTTTTTAATAAAAAAAAGAGTTAAGTCACCTTTTCGCCCAAAAAACAGCACAAATCTACTATTTTTTGAATTTTTAAATTGAAAATCGTTTATTTTTGGATCCGTAATAGTTATTGCTCTGAAATCTTTTGCATATTATTGGTAATTTAGTTGTCTATTTTTAAAATAGCGGACCAAGGTATGGCAAAATTTTAAGAAGTCAATTTTGAAATGCTTGTAACTCGGAAACTATAGGAGATGAATAGCACATGCAAACATGTTTTTTCAAGACCTAGCTGGGCGCTTTCCAAAAATATAAAAATCTTTAAAATTAGATGGGAAACCAAAAAATGGCATGTGTTTAAAAATTGTACATATCGAAGGTACCCTACTTTGAGCCCCCATAGCGCCGCGCCTGGAGTATTGTAGGGTCCAAATTAATAACTTAAACTCGAGTACTCCTTGGCTATGCCCACGTAAAATTCTATCCGGATCAGACCAGCCGTTTAAAAATGACAGATTTATTTTGTTTCTGCCCAACTGTGCAATGTATGATTGACATTTAATACCAACATATAAACTCTCTCAAGGAGCGTATGAGTAACATTTAACTCATAATGGAATTAAATAATACGTATACGCATACATTCTTCTTTAAATAACATTTGATAAACATTTAATTTATAATAAAGCTAAAAATAACACAATATTTTATAGAAAAAAAACTTGCACTTGCATTAAACCCTGACCACCAAGGGTTAATATCTCATTCAAACTTAATTTACATGATAAAAGACACAAATACATACAGTCTATAGTAATTTACTTTGGCTCCATTAACATTTTCTCTCTCTCTTCCCTTCATTGTGTGAACATTTTTCCCACATTTGATCTCTAACTAAGCATGTAAATGTTCTTTACACCGAAATAAATTATCTTGACGGGAAAATAAAAAAAAAAAGAAAAAAAAAACGAAAGCTAATATATTTATATCTATTTAATTTGAAAGGAAGCAAATTCATTCACTACGTTTTTTCTTTTATTCTTGCTCAGTCATTTTTTTTTTTTTTTTTTAACATTTCTATTTGATTGCTGGTCATAGATAAAACGAGACATACACAAGCATGTACAAGTTAATACATATATCTACTGCAATATAAAGTGAAAAAGATATACGAGACTTTAACGTAAGAAACATTTAACAAATAAATGTCCATGGTTTATAGTGAACTCTCCAGTTCAGAGTGAATGAGTGGAATGTATATAAAAATAAGTTGTTATTTTGTTTTTTACTACCGCCAACACCCCATCAACTTGTGCCCGATTTTTATACGTTATGGCCACTTAACCTGCAGTTAATGGCTGGAGTGTAGAAGAAATAAAATAAACTAATGTAAAGCAAAGTGGACAAGTGTATTAAAGTAATATACAAAATTGGAAAATAACAAATAAAGTGACAAAATGTTTGGCTTTTTAAAGCAATCAATTTAACTTTATGCAGCAAGAGTAAAGATAATTAGGTCTAGGGTAAAGACAGCAACTTGTGATTAAAAATTAACTATGAAGGAAATGGTAGAGTAAAGTAAGTGAAGGCTTGATTAATGAAAAACACTTATGTTAAAAAAAGACACTTTTGTAGCCTTCATAGCACAGTGGGGTCGATCGAAAAAAAGTGGTAATTAATCTGAATCTTCTAAACTACTGTTCTGATTGCAATATAATGTACAAACGAATCATAGAAGAGAACATAAGCTATCACAAAATTGAATACGCAACGAACCTGTTTAAATACAAGATGAGGTAAAGTGTGTCAAAGTCGAACACCTTTGATGTGCACAACTTTGTAGGGCTCGTAACTTGTAGAAATATAGTATGATTTCAAGGCATTTTACTCTTTAGAAGAGAAATTAGGAAAATAAAGAAAATTCTTTATATTTCTTATCTCTTTAACGTGTAATTTATTAAGTGCTTCCTATGTTTAAATTTTAATAAAACAAAGTATGTATGAGATATCATCGCAATTTTTATTTGTTTGAGGCCTTTCATGGAATGTAACATCGTCCAAATGTACAAATCACACAATCTCGGTGGCCACATGAGACGACCATGTCCTGAATTCGCTCGAAATGTGGCATGAGATATGTGTCACGTAGTGCTTTCCACATGTTGTTGGTATTCATATCATTTAATTCAGCCCAAAAGAAGTTTGTAATCATCCACTATAGACGCAGAAAAAATTTATAGTTGTGCATGTTTGCAACAACCATTTCAAAATTTTTAAACGTTTTTTAACAATATTATAGTCATAGTAATTATTTATATGATTTTGGTAACCATAATATGGATAACTTACGATTCACATGATTGTATCAATCATATATGGTTGCCACAAACATATACTTGTTTACTGTAACCATATATACGATTGATACGATCATGTGAATCATAAGTTAACCATATTATGGCTACCACGATCATGTTGATAGTAACTGTGACTATATTATTGTTAAAAAACTTTTCAAAATGTGGAAATGGTTACTGCAAACATGCACAAATAAATTTTTTCTCTGCGTGTAGACTTCGCCATTCGCGGTGATGGCCTGGCCAACATCGTTCTCACAGAAATATGATCCGATGATGCCACCAGCTCAAAATCTACACCAGTGATTTTTTTGGAATGTATTGCACGTTCTTGGATCCCATGTGCATTGATGTCGTTCCATATTCGAAAATTTTATTTGTTGACATACCCATTCATAAAACACCGAGCCTCATCGCTGGCGACGATTTTTTGATAGAAATTAGGGTCGAAATAGAACACTAATTTTATCATTTGCACATTTTGTTGAAAGCTATATCTGTCCATGATGATTTTGCAAAACAATCATAATAATTGATAGCTAATTCAACAGATGTAGCTTCAACAATATAGGCGCTATTAACTGTCCAAGTTCGCAAGACTCTTTTAAATGAAATTTTGGTTTTAACCATCTAATGCTTAAGCATGCCTCAAGGCACTCTTTGCAAAAATGCCAATAAATGCAAATATAACTGATTTTTCATTTCAAAAACTTTGAAAGCTTTTTAAAATATTTAATTACGTTTTTTACCAACTGTTACAAGAGTTTTTTAAATGAAAAATCAGTTATATTTGCATTTATTGGCATTTTTGCGATGAGTGCCTTGAGGCATGCTTAAGCATTAGAGGGTTAAATATATTTAAGTTTCAACTTTGAAATATTCGGTTTTTACCTTAAATTTATTCTGTTTCTCTAAAATATCTTCGGCTAATTTTTGTACAAATATCTTCTGATTTATAATATAATAAACAAACTGACTAAATAACTGCCAATTCGACAGATGTAGCTTCAGCACTATAGCCGCTATTAACTGTTCAAGTTCGGAAGTCTCTATTGGATGACATTCTGTTTCCAACTTTGAAATTGTCGTATTTATACCCTTCAACTTCGTGAGAAAGGTATATGTATATAAGTTTGTCATTCCGTTTGTAATTTCCACAATATAATTTTTTTACCCTATATATTCTGGATCCTTATAGATAGCGGAGTCGATTAAGCCATGTCCGTCTGTCTGTTGAAATCAAATTTCTGAAGACCCAAAATAACTTACAAACATGATTCATACATCAATATATCGGGAAATCTTCCGGCTCGCTTGCTATTTAAAATCGAGAAAATAGGCCCACAAATGGCTGAGATATAAGGAAAAAACTGGGCCAACCTCGATATTTGGCCTATTTTTTATCTATATCTGGATTACTAAGTCATTAATATAGACAATTTGGATATCTAATGATAGATATTTCAAAGTCCATTGCAACGATTTATATTTAAAAAAAAATTGGAAAAAAATTTAAAAAAAAATTGAAAAAACTTAAAAAAAAAAACAATTTTGAAAAAAAAAAAATTTAAAACTATTTTGCAAAAAAAAAATTTCTTTTAAAATTTTGACAAACAATTTGAAAAAAAAAAAAATTTTTTTAAATTTTGAAATACAATTTTGAAAAAAAAAAATTAATTTTGTTTAAATAAAATTATTTAAAATTTTTATTTTAAAGTATAATCTGGTGAAGGATATATAAGATTCAGAATATTGCTCTCTTACTTATTTACCTTAAATTTGTTTTGTTTTTCCATACCTTCGGTGATACTTGTCCAAAAATGTTTCCACAATTATCCTCTTATTTATAATAAACTCCAATATAGCAGATAAAAAGTCTCCACCCTCCTCCTAAAACAGTATATAAGAGTTTCTCTATCTGTTAGAAGTCTAAGTTTGTTTCGATATTTGCGAAGAAAACTTAGCATTTTAAAGGGAAAGCAACCGACACTCTTCTGCGTATTTAAAAACCAAATTTGTTTAAAACTGATTTCCGCTTTTATAAAGAGTAAGTAAATGAATATCTTCATTAAATTCATTATTACAGCATTTAAAACCATTGATATAGTGACTTCTAAGTCCCATTCTGGGGTATTATTGTGAAATTTTGGCACTTCTGTAGAGTATATGATAGATCTGCTATGGATTACACCAATTTATAAAGTATTTACATGGATTTTTTCCTAATCTATCCGACAGGATGCCATGAAGATTAAAACGTATTCAACAATCAATAAGCGATTATTTCTTTAGTAAATATAAGTTTAAAAATACTTGTTTTATAAAAGCTTACAAGCAATAATAAATGTTCCTCAACTGGTTCTCAAAACATGTTCTAAGCAAGATAACGTTGGGAAAAAGTATCAATTCTTGGACACTTACGTAGAAGAAGTTCCGCAAACAACAATTTCATGCAAACATATGCGGGATTTAAAATAGATGGTGTATGTTTTTATACCCTTCATATATAAGTTTGTCATTCCGTTTGTAATTTCTACATTTTTCATTAAAAAAACAAAATTGGAAGAAATAAAAAAAAAAAACAATTTGGAAAAAAAAAATTAAAACAATTTTGAAAAAAAAAAAATTGAAAACAATTTTGAAAAAAAAAAATGAAAACAATTTTGAAAAAAAAAAAATTATACTTTGAAAAACAATTCGAAAAAAAAAAATTTAAATTTTGAAAAATAATTTGAAAAGAAAATACTTGTTTCACGAGGTTTTTGTTTTTAATAACTTATATGTCATTTTGAAGGCTACATATCTGTTATTTATCCTCACTTAATTATTGAACATTATTGCGTAAAAAATGTCGAATTTTGTAACAACAAAGCGTTATATGCCATAAGTTTTGATTTATACTTCTTTAATTTAAAAAAAAGTTCCACTGAATTGTATCGATTGCTCACCAAAACTTATAGTGAATGTGATTCATGGTTTGTTCGTTTCATAAGTGATGATTTTGACACGGAAGACAAAGATCGCCCAGGCTAGCCATAAAAGCTTGAAGACCAAAAATTAGAGGCATTACTCCATGAATATTGTTATTAAAATTGACCTCAAATGATAGGCAGTTCATTTGGCTATGAATCCATATGTTGCCAATCCATATGTTGGAAAAGAAAATATTTCTGATACTCTGAAGTTTTAACTTTATTCCCTAAAACCAAGTGATCTAGAAAAACTAAAAGTATTTTTCTATATTCTATGAACTCCAACAAAACTGAATTGCTACACGAGAATCCCTGCATATTTATTTCGTTCACTGTTATATCAATGTGTAATTATAGTTTAACCTTTGATAAATAATAGCTGTGTTATTTGTTTAAAAAATTTTTTGCATGGATTCAAATTCACAAATTATTCTACATAAAACAATGGTATTAAGTTCAAAATTGTTTACATAATTTTTTTTTTATAATTTTTGCAACATGTATTTGTTTTTAATTATTTACTGCAAAATACATACGTACATATGAACAGTAGAAAGGCTCACAAATAAATTTGGTTTGATTTGTTATCTATTTGGTTGATTTAGTAAATTTTGATAATATTTACTTCCAAGGATTGTTAGGTTGGATAAATTAACCAAACTTTAGTCAGACAACAAATTCATAACTGTTGACAAAAACTGTCTACCCAGGGTTGATTTGGCTAAGATCAATATCTTGATTAAAAGAATATAACGTTGGACCCTAATGAGCTTATTTTTGACATAGATGTCAATTAAATCTGACCTAGCCAGAGGCGCCTAATAAGTAAGGACTGAGATCGTAAAATTCTTAACACACGTTTTTCATTTTAACCCAAGTATTATTTGATTTTTTTATTTTTTTTTTTTTATCAAGTTACCTTTGTAAAACATGTCAGTTATTACGTTTAATGTCAGTTATGTTCATTTGTTGTTAATCTGATTAAAATGAGTGACCAGAAAAAAGTGCTTACTAAAATTATTAAAAATTTTCAACAACACCCAACTTGGTCATACAAAAAGTTGGCCAAACTATCAAAGGTCTGCTATCAAACTTTTTCCAATGTTATTAAACAGTACCGGGAGACCTTGTCCGTTGATTTAAAAGAAAGAATGGTCCACATGATGTTTCTAAAACCAAAAAATAGAAAGCATTTTCAAAAGATCTCCCAACACATCCGTTAGGAAAGCAGCCCGGTTAGCTCAGAATTCGGACTATTTGGTACGAAAAGTTAAAGCCAATTCAGGTTTTAAAGCATACAAGGCTCAAAAAGTTCCTGACAGGAACTCTGCTAAAAATTTAGAGGCCAAAGACAGAGCACGGAAATTGAAGTCAAATTTTATACAAAAAATATACCTGCTGCATAATGGATGACGAAATGTACGTATGGAAAATTTTTCGCAGAATTTTTCGAGAGAATGTTGAAGAAAATTTTAAGACCCAATAGCAGACAAAATTTCCCAAAAAGTTCTTGGTATGGCAAGCAATATGCAGTTGCGGCATAAGAAGCCAATCACTTGTTAGAACGGGCTCTATAAATACCGAAATTAACATCAAGGACTATTTACAACTAAGGATGTTTCCATTCATAAGACTTCTTAATGTGTTGACTTATTTTTGGCCTGATTTGGCATCTGTCACTATGGTAAGAAAGGTCTTGAGGGGTACATGACCAATAATGTGGTACTTGTACCAAGAGAGGCAATTCCTCCAAACTGCCTGGAGCTGAGTCCAGTGGATAGATATTGGGCTCTTGTTAAAAGAGAATTGAAGAGCAAAAAAAGGTGTCCAAAAGTGTGGTAGATTTTAAACGGAGATAGACAACCTGTTCGAACAAAGTGACATAAAGCACTATAAAAACCATAATGAAAGGGTTTTCGAAAAAGGTTAAAAATTTCATCATTAATGATTAGAACTATAAAAATATTTTTTTTTTTTTTTTGTGAATTGTAACAATAATTTCAATCAAACAAAAAAAGATTCAAAACTGTAAGTTTAGTGGCTTAATTTTTATTATGTTAAAAAATTTTCGATCTCAGTCCTTACTAAAAATTCAAGCACTTTAACATTTTCTTTGAATTTGTCTTAAATGCTAACATAATTATGTTTTAAACTAAAAAAAAATATTTAAACAAAATAATTGCCCAATTCACAATCGGTGTCGTAGCGTTGTATAACGTAATTTTTATTTATTTTTTTTTTTTCGAAACATTTTTTGAAAAATATTTATGACATACACGCTACCACGCCGATTGTGAAATGGACAAATATATTTTTCGAATACAAATCATATGGCTTGAATTTGTATTTCCTTAAGAATGATAATGATGTAAAGTGTAATAAAACTATAACTCAATTGCTTGACACTGAACTCAAGGCTTGAGTTCACCTGAATTTTATAATTATTATTGGATGGTGTTTAATTTTTTTAATAAAATAGAGCCAGTCTAATATACGTATCACGTTTATATATATATTTCATTTGTTTAGAAATCTATTGTATTATTTATTTATATAATTAATATTAAATAAATCCAACGGTTTTCATTAATTATTCTCAAGCATTATTTTGTTAAAATATATGTATAATGGTATTAAATTTCAATAAATCACACTGCGTTTTTTTCCAAAGATAAATAAAATATTATACAAAATTTAATAAAATAGTAAATTTGAATATTACTCTGCCTCATTTACACTTTTTTACTTAAAACATCGATGAAATTTTTTGCATACTAAGGTTATGATGCGTATGATTAATATTTAATACCAAACCATTAACTTTCTCATCGAGAGTATGAGTAACATTTAATTCATAATCGAATTAAATAATACGTATACGCATATATTTTTTTATGAGTGACATTTAAGTAACATTTAATTTATAATAAAAAACAATTAAGAAAGTATGGTCGGTCAAGCCCGACCATATAATACCCTACACTAAGTAAATGAGCAAAAACATTTTACTTTCAAAATTTCAATAATTTATATTCGTGAGCGATTTTCGGAAGTGGACCTTATATGGGAGCTATTATTATGGACCAATTATGGACCGATCTCCATGAAATTAGGTGGTGTGATTAATGTCTATATGAAAGTAATTTATGTTACATTTTATGTGTATACCAACATTTTTAGGAGATTTATGATCGTTAAAGTGATTATCGGAAGCAGCCTTATATGGGAGCTATGACTAATTATGGACCGATTATCATAAAATTTGTTGAGATGAATTCTGTATATATAAAAAAAAAACTTGTGTAGATACATATATAAATTAAACATTTATGACCGATAAAGTCCAATTTCGGGAGGACATTTGTATGGGGGCTAGGTGAAATAATGATCGGATTTCAGCCAGTTTCAATAGGCTTGGTCCTTGGGCAGAAAAAATGATATGTACCAAATTTTGTCAAAATATCTTCAAGATTGCGACCTGTACTCTGCGCACAAGGTTTACATGGACAACCAGCCAGACGGACGGACGGACATCGTTTAATCGACTCAGAAAGTGAATCTGAGTCGATCGGTATACTTTAAGGTGGGTGTTAGACTAATATTTTTGGGCGTTACAAACATCTGCATAACTCCAATACACCCTCCCCACTATGGTGGTGTAGGGTATAAAACACATATACGTCTTTATATTTTATAAAAGCACTGGTATAGTAGCAAAACTCTAACCATTAAGGGTTAATATCTCATTTATACTAATTTAAACGTAATTTACATGGTTAAAGACACAAATCCACAAGGTTTACAGTAAGATACAAAGTCATCTGTTTTATCCTTTTTAATCCTAAACATTTAAATTTCTCAAATACTACTTCTTAAATATTAAGTGGAAAAATATCCTTTTTAAGTGTATAAATAGTTTCTAATGAAACAAATCAATTAATACTGAATACAATTTAAGTAGTAAATATTTTACTTGATATTTATAAATAATTTTGCAAGACAGTATCAGATGTCAGTAAGTAATTGCTAACATTTTCTTAATTACAAATATACATTTATAAAAGTAAGCACCAAATGTACAAAAACAACACCGATAACATACATTTTCTTTACAAAAATAATAAAAATTGCTTTTAATTGTTTTCACATTTTATAGACCAACCTCAACCACACAGTTATTTCCCACCGACTCTACACTCAGCATCTAAATATGATACAATTCTGTTGTTTATAAATTTTTAAGTAAATAATGAACCATACAGAAATACACCTAAAAAGCCATTAAGTGATTAAGCACAACAACAACAAAAAACAAACCGAAATAAAATATAAATTGTCCACATTACTTTTACACAAATTCGTATGTGTATATAAATGCTATAAATTTGTAGCACTTCTGTTTTGTAAAGATTTGTTTTTATAAACATTTCATTATTTAAATGGTTAAATATTAAAATTAAAGTGTTTTTTATTGAAAAACAAGATAAAAATAATTTGTTGATTAAAAATTAAAGCATGCTTTTAGGAGTATATCAAATTTACGTTTTTTAGAGAAAACAATTTTACACTTACACAGTTATACAGATATGTATATATGCATGTTGTATATATATCTATTCATAGATTAATGAGGGGTCTGTAAAAGATTTTTTAGCAGTTTTGTTCTTTACTTTTGGGTCATTTTGAAAAGTTTGTCGTCGAGTTGAGAAGATGTAAAACCAACATATATTTCAATCAAGTATTTTACAACTTTTTTATATTAAGTAGACGTTTGCCATCCTAATTTTTTGCTCTATATACCTTTTCTTTAACATGGTTAAAAGCCATTAAAAAGATATTAAATAAATGCAGGGACACAGCTGTAATTTAAACCGCACACAGTGGGGGTGGTTGTAAAGTTTTTCTTACAAAAAAAAAACAATTTTTACCAAAAATAAATTAAAGCCTTTTTCAAAGGCTTCATATCAAAAAAGCTGCTTTAAAAAAGTAAATGTTTTATTGGGTGTATGACTTAACAATGCAGGATTAACAATAGATGACATATCTTTTGATCTCGGGTTTTGAAGGGTACATATAAAGATTGTGTTGCTTCGAAGATGTCGAATTTTGCTCCAACAAAGCATCTTATGCAGGAAGTTTTCATTACTTCTTTAATTTGAAAAAAAGTCTCGCTGAATCACACAAATTACTCACCAAACCTTATGGTGAATGTGATTCATCGATTTCAACGTGCGAGAGATTGTTTGTGCGGTTCAGATGTACATTTGACACATTGTTGTCAAACTCACATAGAGAAAACAGATTCATGATAGCAATCGAATTTGAACCCAATCGAATGATTTGGTTGCACACATTGAATCTTTCGGTTCTATCAACAGAAAGTCAGTTGACAATGAAGAATTTCGGTCAAAGCATCTAAACTTTTCTTATCCCTTTTAAAATTTTGTACTCACAACTGTAGAATTCGATCACTAAGGTAGAATTATTCGATTGGCAACAAATTCGGTTGCTATCACGAATTTGTTTTCTCTGTGCAACAAGAGCTTGCAAAATCATTGGGAGCTACTCAGGCAGCAATTCTAAAACGTTTTCGCGTAGCGGAATACATCCAAAAGCAGGGGAATTGGGTACCATGCGAATTGAAGATGAGAAAGCTTGAAAGACGATTTTGTATGTCCAAAATGATGCTTGAACGCTATAAAAGAAATTCATTTTTGCACCGAAAAATGTATTCATTAAGATAACCCGAAGCGTAAGAGATCGTATTTGAAGTTGACTCGTTTGTTGCGAGCATTGGCTGAAAAAAAGCCCATAATATGCGGCCAGACATGACAAAGCTCGGCCACATGTTTCAATACCTGTTAAAAACTATGTAGAAAGAAGTGAAAGCCTTACAGTCCAGACCTAACCCCATCCGACTACTATTTGCTTCGATCGATGCAGTTTGCTCTCTCTGGTATACGCTTCACTTCACAACAGAGTTTTTGATATTGACCTCAAAAAATGAACAGTTCTTTTGGCTAAGAATCCATATGTTGCCAGTAAGATAAGAAAACGTCATAGCTAACAATGGCCAATACTTTGAATAAATGTATGTTGTACCAATGTTTCAAAATAAATGCTAAAATTTAAAAAAAAATCCCTCATTTTTAAGTCATAAACTCAATCTATAAGGGACGACATGAAGCTTTGATACAAAAAAACAATTTTTGAAATTGTTTTTAAATTAAACCCAGAAAACAATGCATGAGGAATATATAGTCTATGTTAGACTATAAATATAAATAAACATGCTATAAACATAATATTTTATGTTAAAGTTTTTTGAATGTAAGGACTGAGATCGACAAATTTTTAACATACATATATGTTAATAAAAATGAAACCATTAAACTTACAGTTTTGAATCCTTTTTTGTTTAATTGAAATTATTATTACAATTTACAAAATAAATTATTTTTATAGTTCTAATCACTAATGATGAAATTTTGAACCTTTTTCGAAAACCCTTCCATTATGGTTTTTATAGTGTTTTCTGTCATTTTGTTCGAACAGGTTATCTATCTCCGTTTAAAATCTACCACACTTTTGGACACCTTTTTTGTGCTCTTCAATTCTCTTTTAACAAGAGCCCAATATCTATCCACTGGACTCAGCTCCAGGCAGTTTGGAGGATTTGTCTTTCTTGGTACAAATACTACATTATTGGTCATGTACCACTCAAGACCTTTTTTACCATAGTGACAGATGCCAAATCAGGCCAAAAATAAGTCAACACATTAAGAAGTCTTATGAATGGAAGCATCCTTATTTGTAAACATTCCTTGATGTAAACTTCGGTATTTATAGAGCCCTTTGTAACAAATGTTTGGCTTTTTTGGCGCAACTGCAAATTGGTTGCCATACCAAGAACTTCTTGGAAAATTTTGTCTGCTTTTGGTTCCTAAACTTTTCTTCAACATTCCCTCGAGCATCTGCAACATAAAAAAATTTACCCAGAAGCTGCGAAAAGTTTCCAGAACATATTTTTCGTCATCCCTTATGCAGCAGGTATATTTTTTGTATACAATTTGACTTCAATTTCCGTGCTCTGTCTTTGGCCTCTAAAGTTTTAGCAGCATTCCTGTCAGTTACTTTTTGAGCATTGTATGTTTTTAAAACTGCATTGGCTTTAACTTTTCGTACCAAATAATCTGAGTACTGACCTAACTGGGCTGCTTTTCGACTGGATGTGTTGGGAACTCTTTTGAAAATGCTTTCTATTTGTTTGGCTTTAGAAACATCATGTGGACCATTCTTCTACCTGAACCAGATTTTATATCAATAGACAAGTTGAGCCGGTACTCTTTAATAACATTGGAAACAGTTTGATAGCAGACCTTTGATTGTTTGGCCAACTTTTTGTAGGACCAAGTTTGGGTTTTGTTGAAAATATTTAATAATTTTAGTGCGAACTTTTTTCTGGTCACTCATTTTAATCAGATTAACAACAAATGAACATAGCTGACATTAAACATAATAACTGACATGCTTTACTAAGGTAACTTGATCAAAAAAAAATCAAATAGTACTTGGGTTAAAAGTTTTAATGAAAAACGTGTGTTAAGAATTTTACGATCTCAGTCCTTAATAAAATATTCTATAAATTTAGTTTTATGAGTGGCATTTTTTGGTTTAGGTCACCGACTGTTGCATGAAAATACACTCAGTATTAATGATTGTGTGGTTACGAATGTTTTCCACGCACAATATGTTATAGTTAGTAAGAATTTTATGTTAGAAAGACCTATGGCTTGTCGCAAATTTTTGTTTCCCCTTTTATTCCAAAAAAAATATAGTTTTTTTTGACCCATTGTGTATCTTTCTTTCTCCTATAAACAAACCCAAACTCAAATCTTTACATCTACATTTTCTCAGCCAAAACTAAAACGCATAAAGAAATAACCATTTTTTACACTTTGCACTCATACTGGCCACAACGAAAACTTTATTTTCTTAGACAATGACAAAAAAAAAGTTAAGAAAAAAACTAAATATTTCTCAATTTAACCACAACCACAAGTTCAATTTCTTGGTCAAAACAGAAAACATTGTTAAAAAAAGGGATATTATTCTTATTGAGTAAAATATAGGACATTGATAAAATTGCGTAAAAGAAACCAAAACTTTTCTTTTACATCTCTATTCTTTAAGGAAGAATTATGTCTAGTTTTTAGTGTTAATTATATACAGCTATAAATATCTATTTACACGAAATACCAAAAAAAAAAATATATACATATCGAAAACTTTAAGCCCCTTTGGTTATTTGTTGAAGATTGAGTAAAATGAATGGTTAAACAAATTTATTGGAAAAATTAAAAGGATAAAAGAGGAAAAGTATCCAAAAAAAAATAAATATTATGAGAGAATGTTTAAAGATTTTATTTAACTTGAAATGTTAGGAAGTTTTCTGAAAGCTGAATAAAAGCTAATTTTAAAAGTAAATATCTTTCAGAAATAGAGCGTAGAGTTTATTGAATTCTGTTGGAATTTTTTAGGATTTCAGCATTCTAATGTTAGGACTTTTGGTTTGATATAAGCTTTAAAGCTTTATTTAATTTAAAGTTTGGGGAATATTTCAATCATTTTAAAAAGTTATTAAAGCTTTAAAGCATAATTTTCCAAAAAGTTTTATAGTGAGTTTATTCTACTTACATTTTATATAATTTATTAAATATTCAAAAAAGCTTTCGTGTTTAGTATTACAACAAATAATATTAATTTTATCTTTGCTCATTTCATGTCATAACAATTAATTCAATTCACTGACTATTTGAAGGCAATTAATTATTTGCTACTAAAATTAACCGAAATCATTAAGCAATCTCTAATTCTATTTAAGTAATCCTTCAAAATCTTTCATCTGCTAACATTTAACAACACACATTTTTACAATGTTCTTTTCCTGCAAATTATACTAAGGTTTTCTTACGAACTAAGTTCTTCAGTCAGTATCTTTGACTCTGTATTTGTTCTTGACAGAATTTATTAAAATTTCTTAATAAAACAAAAATTCTTAAAATAAAAATGTTTTGTGTTGTTAACAAACAAAAAAAAAGTGTATTTTTATTATTTTGTGTAAAATTAAATGGAATTAGATTATGTTCAAGTGGACAAATCAAAAGAAATTTATTATGAATTATTCTTGTGGAAAGTTTGCTGTTTCTGTTTGTCTACATTGTTAACAGCATGTTAATTTTAATACAGAAAAGAAGCAGCTTGATTAAAAGACTGATTAAATTAATGCTTTACATTCCTTTTAAATGGAAATGAGGAGTGGGAATAGCAGGCGAAGCTTAATCTTTATTTCCACATAATTTTACAAATGTTTGATTGCTTAAAGGCTTTATAATTGTTTTTTGTATTCCTTTTTTTGTTCTAATTATCTTAACAAAACCAGATAAGTATATGTTTTCCAAGAAACTAAATGTATTTTTATGTATTTGAACTTTAAAATTCGTTGCCCCTGTCATAAACTGTCAGAAACACTCTTTTGAAAATCACATTAACAATACGTGTATGAAATAATATTTTCATGCCCATTGAGTATTTTCTATGGTGCTTTATATCAGTGGTCGGCACAAGCAGAACATAACACATTAATAAATGCATTGTAAGTGTGCAAATACGAATTTCCTAATTGTGTTTTTGATGCACAATCTACACTGTATTTCCCTTTGTGCTAACTGCTCAAACTCGTGTAGTTTATATATAAATAGTCGCTTGCGTTCTGCCCGTGGTGGCTATGAATGCTGACCAATGCTTTATATACATACTTTTTGCTTTTATAAACTACATATGGACAATTTTTGTTTGATTTAAGTTTTAGAGTTTAAACATAAATCCTTATTTCATATAAACTTAAATACATTAGCTAAGATAAAAACTACTTGTAAGAAATTAATACTATAAAAATTCGAGCAAGAATTTAACCATTTATATTACAAATCTACGCAAAATTTCCAGACAGATTTTAAAAATACAGCCGTATATCTGTGAAATCCTTGATTAGCTGTTGCAAAAAGTTAAAACAAGATTGACAAAATAAAAAGAAGAAATTTCTCCACACCAACCACAAATTAGAACCAGTTGTATTCCGTAGCAATTTAGCCGCTGTCTCTCATTGCATGGCCACTTCAATAATATTTGATATGCTTTAATTTATTGCCGATCATTGCGTGGCCTCGGCCCAACCAAATACAACACTCTAACTGGTTTCTTTTGTGCAATATTGTTTGTTTAATTTTTTAAACAACTGTGTTTGTTTAGTTTAACAAAAACATTTTATATGTGTCCAAACAATTGGTCAATTCACAAGGTGTCTTATCAGTCATGTTGTCATAATACCCTAATATATCACGACTCGGGGGCTTGGCATAACCGACTCTTAGGCATTTGGCGTTGGTCTCTGCTGGTTGGTTCCGATAACACAATAAACATATAATAGAAACTAGTATTATTTTAGGACATTTTTTGCTTGAAAAGCTATAAAAACCATTGTGAAATATTAGAACATTATGGCAATAGGACATGATAAGAGACCTTGTGAATTGACCAAATATGTTTAACCTTAATTCAGACTAAATGTAGACTCTTAATATTACTTAAATATCAATAAACACCAAGTAAACACCGTTAGCCTAAAATAGATGACACACTTTATATGATAAACTTATATTTTATTAAAAAACAAGTAAGAGAGCTATATTCGGCTGTGCCCAATCTTTTATACCCTTCACCAAATTATACTTCAAAATAAAAATTTTAAATAAATCTAAAAATTTTTAAGCCTATTTATACTATTCAAGATTTTAGGGATTTACAGAATGATATAAATAGAATTATTGTCTGGTCTGAAAGTAATGGGCTTCCTTTTAATCTTAAAAAATGTCGTCATATGATTTACCATAGATGTCGTCATATTTTAATTACACATTATTTTATGAAGAATCAAATGTTGCAATCTGTTGATGAAATCCTAGACTTAGGTGTTGTTTTTGACAATAAACTAACTTTTGTAAGTCACTTAAACTATATTATTCCGAGATCTTATTCTCTTTTAAGTTTTATCAAGCGAAATGCTGTTAACTTTGATTTCCATACTAAAAAGATTTTGTTTTCATCTTTTGTCCGATCTATATTGGAATATGCTTCATTTATTTGGAGTCCAAATGCTTGTACACATATTAATCGTCTTGAAAAGATCCAAATTAAATTTTTAAAATTTGTATTTTCTTCTGTTGGGGGTGAGTGGGGAAAAATAAACAAAATATTTTATTGAGTTTAAAAGAAAAACAAAAGGGTATTAATTTTCAAATAATTAATTTATTTGCGGTTTATTAAAAAACGTACCTTCGGGTTCGGGGGTTGTTTTGAGATCAATATGTCTTCTTTTCGTTTTATTTCATTTGACAAGTTCATAATTCACAATTATTACAGGGTTGTAATATACACTTAAAAACTAACAATTCAGGTAACTTAAAATTAGGGTGACCAGCGTAGACATCCCGCCCCCCTTGCAAGATTGCAACAAGGAGAAACGGGAGCTAGGTGACCACAAATTGGGTTAAAAAAAAATTAAAAAAAAAGAAAAAATAATAAATATAATTTAATCTCTGGCCATAACATTAATGACAATGGTGGCTGCGTTTGACGAATTGGACGATTTCGTACTTTTGTTGCCCTTTTTGCAGTTGCAACTGCATGACTTATTCGTCCCTTGGTCATTACGAGCATGGTTGTGGGTTGCGCTCTTTTGGGTTTTTGTTCTTCGATTATTTTTATTGTTATTATTGTTGCCGTTGTTTTTTGTTGTGTTCTTGTTGCTGCTGCCGCTTGCGGTGTTATTGTTATTGCTGCTGCCGACTGCTGTGTTTTTGTGGAAATGCAGCATGGTGTGGTGCTCCTCCAAGCATTCCATGCATCTATCCCTACTGCGACAGTTTTTGACAAAATGTGAGTGGGCTAGGCAATTTATGCAGTATTTATGCCTTTTCACCACACTCAGTCGACGGTAGGGATTCATGCTCCGGAATTTTGGGCACTTTCTAAGCGGGTGATCCTTTTTACAAAGGCGACATTTGGAGCCGTTGCCAGCAATAACCTCATCAAGGGATTGATTTTCGGGGCGTTCAACAGTCAGTCTACGGGGGGCTTCAGACATCTATTATAAAAAAAAATAGAAGAAGAACAAAAGAAACAAATTAGTTATGCTCAGGATTAGGAAGCAGTACGAGTTTAACAATTGGCCTCGTTAAAACACCGCTGGCGGTTCGAACATCAGCCACTCGTACTTTCGAATCAGAGCCCATATAAACTCTTACAATTCGGCCAAGCTTCCATTCATTGGGGGGCAAATTATCTTGCCGTATGACAACAAAGTCATTAATTTCAAAATCCTTTTGGGGATACTTCCACTTGTTGCGCTTGTGGAGTTCGACCAAATATTCGTTTTTCCAACGAAGAGCAAAGTAATGATGCAAAATTTTCAATTTTCGCCATCTGTTAGCATATGTCAAAGATTCCTGTGACATATCTGGTTCCGGGGGGGAAAGTATTGGGCTACCTACTAGAAAATGACCAGGAGTCAAAGGGTTAATGTCCGATAGACTATCCGTCATTGGACTAAGTGGGCGAGAGTTCAAACATGACTCAATCCTTGCTAACATTGTCGAAAATTCTTCAAATGTGAAACGTTGATCATTAGAAATCTTTTTTAGGTGAGTTTTAAAACTCTTGACACCAGCCTCCCATAGTCCACCCATATGTGGAGCTCCAGGGGGTATAAAATGCCATTCAACCAATTGGAAGGCATTTCTAGCTATGAGTTGGTGTTTCAAGTCACTTAAAAATTGATTTCGATCCCTTTTCAAAATGTTGGCTGCACCAACGAAAGCAGTTCCATTATCAGAGTATATGTGTGATGGACATCCACGTCGAGAGAAAAAACGAGTAAATGCAGCTAAGAAACAGTCAGTGGATATGTCATTTGTGGCCTCTAGATGGATGGCTTTGGTGGCAAAACAAACAAATACCAAAACATATCCTTTTGTTATGCGACAGCCGCGGCCGATATACGATTTTATTTCAAAAGGACCTGCAAAATCAAGTCCTGTATGTGTAAAAGGACGCGTTAGAGTCGTCCTTTCAGGGGGAAGAGCTGCCATTATCTGCTGACTTAGTTTCTTTTTGTTTAAGGTACATACTTTACAGTTGTGGACAACCGTACGTACCAAATTCTTAAGTTTTGGGATCCAAAATTCGAGTCTGACCAATCGTAACATTAAAGAATTTTCTCCGTGAATGGAATACTTATGAACGTATTCTAAATAGAGACGGGTAAATCGACCATTATAGGGTAATAATTTCGGAAAACGTTCTTCATAAGTCAAAGTGGGAGACTGTGAAAGTCTACCGTTAACACGCATAAAACCATTTGAGTCAATAAAGGGGTTAAAAACAAGTAGTGAACTCTTACGTGATAAGTTAGATCCAGATTTTAAACTGGAATATTCGGAGAAATGAGCTTCTTGACACACAATAATCAGACGACTCTTAACAAAAGTAACTTCACTTTGACTTATGGGATCCGATAAATGCTTACGAGATTGCCTATGTTTTGGGTGAACAGAGTGAAAAAAGCGAAAAACATATGTTAAAACTCGCATTGCACGGGCTAAATCTGAAAAACGACCTAAAATCTCTTCAGATATCATTGTTTGGGCAGTATTTACATTTATCAAACGGGTTTCCAATTGGGTAGATATATTAAAATTGGTTCTAGGCCATTCAGAACGGGGGCGTCTTAACCAAACAGGGCCTTTCCACCAAATATCAGATATAGCAAGTTCTATAGCCGATATGCCACGACTTGCTACATCGGCGGGGTTATCGTGAGAGTCTACGTGATTCCAATTATCAGTACCAATTTTGTCCAAAATAAACGAAACTCGATTTGCAACAAAAGTTGGCCAGTGGCACGGGGGTTTTTGAAGCCAGGACAATACGATAGTCGAATCAGTCCAATAGAAAGCTTCCGACATGGTAAGATCCAGCTCCGTGCGGAGTGAATGCACCATTTTTGCCAACAGAGTTGCACCGCAGAGCTCTAAACGGGGTAAAGTTTGTACTTTAATTGGCGCAACTTTTGTTTTTGCAGCGAGCAAATTTGTGATAAAATCACCTGACGGGGTTTGGACTCGAATATATAGAGTGGCAGCATATGCTTTCTCTGAAGCATCACAAAATGCATGAAGCTGAACTTCACACTGAGGGTTAAAATTAACCCAACGGGGGATGTTAATCCGTTCGATGTTTGGGTAATCATCGACAAATGCACGCCATCTATTCAATGTCATGGGTTTCAAACATTCGTCCCAATCCGTACTGTCTTTCCAAATTTGTTGCATAATAATTTTTGCAACAATTACTTTCGGCGCTAACCAGCCAACGGGGTCAAATAGCTTGGCTATTTGAGACAAGACAGCACGTTTTGTGACGATAGAACAATCGGGCGTCGGAATTGGCTTGAAGTAAAATGCATCAATGCTCGCATTCCAACGTAAACCCAGAGTCTTTGCATTACTAGCATCTGATAATTTCAAAAAATCGGAATCTAAGAGGTGTTCGGGGGGTATATTTTCGAGTAGACTTTCATTATTAGCGGTCCATTTCCGAAGAGAAAATCCAGCAGAATTTAACACATGGGTCAATTCATCACGATTGCGAATTGCTTCTTCGATACTATGTGAACCAGCAAGAACATCGTCCACATACATTTGAGTACGTAATATATTAGAAGCATTGGGATATCGAGATTCACAATCATTAGCTAATTGATGTAGAGTTCTAATTGCTAAATATGGGGCACAGTTAACACCAAAAGTAACTGTGGTTAATTCAAAATCTTGAACTTCATCATTCGGGTCTCGACGGAATAAAATTCTCTGAAAGGACGCTTGATCTGGTCTAATCAATATTTGTCTGTACATTTTCTCGATGTCGGCATTGAAAACAAATTGAAATAGACGCCAACGAAGGACTAAAATTGTCAGATCGGACTGCAAAGTTGGACCAGGATGCAAAATGTCATTAAGACTCACTCCATTAGAAGAGGGGCTTGATGCGTTATAGACCACACGAAGTTTAGTGGTTGCACTATCAGGCTTAAAAACAGCGTGATGAGGCATGTAATACATCGTGTTCGGGGTATACGACAGATCCGCATCAACTTTTACCATATGACCCAGAGTACAATACTCGTTCAAAACCTGATCATATTGAGTCTTAATTTCGGGTGTTCTTAGCAATCTAGCTTCGTTTCTAAAAAACTGTGAAAGAGCTGCTTTTCGAGACAGACCAAGTTGTAAATTACTAGGGAATTCAGGCCTAAAAGGCAAGGACACTACGTATCGGCCTTTATCATTCCTATAGGTGGTTTGACGATACAAATTTTCACAAAAGGTGTCATCGTTAGACAGTTTTTTCGACCTGGGTACTTCCTCAATTTCCCAAAATCTGGCAATTCTCTCATTTAAATCCAAATGATTAAAAAATGACACAACAGAGTTCATTGGATGTGGGTGAGGGATTTTTCCGGTAAGTATCCAGCCAAAAACTGTCTTTTGAGCTATCAATTGACCCTTAGGATGTTTTTGAACATCAGCGAGCATAATTTGGGGATATACATCACCACCTAATAACAAGTCCATATGTGAGCATTTCAAATCTGTCATTGGAATTTCGGGTAAATTAAAATCGACAAAATTGGACAGCGAACAAGTGGGTAATCGACCAGTAAGCTTTTCGACAACATAAGCTTCAGTTTCTAATTCAAAATCTGGATCGATCGATGATCCGATTGAAATCCTACAGACTTTAGTCGAATTTCCTGCAATAGCGCCATTAAGACCAAAAATCGTAGCGGCAGGAGCCGAGAAAGTTGGAAGGGATAATTTCCTCTGAAGCTTTTTCGAAATAAAAGTGGCTTGAGATGCAGGGTCAACCAAAGCTCTAGCACCGTATCGTATATCATTAAACAAAATATCTACTACTGTTGTTCCCAGCAAAATTGTCGAATAAGGAGTGGACTGTAACTGAGTAGCAAAATTTTGAAGTGAACGAGCAGCAGAAGATGTCGATGGTCCTTCATTAACATTAACCACATTTGTGGACGAATTCTGAGGTAAATTTGAAGGGGGAATTGAATTTACGGGATTACTTTCCGAAACTTGTCTATTCAGAGCAGAAGTTTCGGAACGATGAAGTAACGAATGGTGTTTCTGTTTACAAATGTAACAAACATTAGAGCTTTGACATCTCCTAAATTCATGAGAAGTTGCTAAACAATTAGTACAACACTTATGCCTCTTAACTGTTGACATACGCTCACTAACTGACATTCTAAGAAATATCGAACACAGACGAAGAGGGTGATTATCCGTACAAAGCAGACATTTTCTAGGGGGTATATTCGAGGTGACAGTAGTGCCAAAACTTTTGTATTTTTTAGAATCATACGATTTTTTGGGGTTGTGAATTTGAGTTCTTGTTTGCGCTGGGTTATGTGCGCCAATAATATCAGAAACAGATTCCAATGTTCTATATCTAGCAGTTAGAAACTCATCCATACTACTCCATTTAGGTAAATCTGAGCTAGGTCCTTGGGATTGTTCCCAAAGTCCGAGAGTGACTTCAGGTAAACGAGTTGAGCAAATAAATACAAAAATAATATCCCAATTTTGAGTTTCTATGCCTAATAAAGACAAATTCGTGATACAATCATTAATTGTCCTTTGTAATTGTTTTATTGAAGGACCGGATTCTTTAGTAATCGAAGGGAGATTAAAAAGAGTTTTCAATTGAGCATTGACTAGAACTCGTTTATTCTCATACCGGTCTTCAAGATTTTGCCAAGCCATATCAAAACCTTCATTCGTTATCGGACAAGTACGAATTATATCACGGGCTTCACCTTCAGTTTTTTGCAACAAATAATACATCTTCTGAATATTGCCTACATGTGGGTTATTCTTATACAAGGCCGAAAACATATCTCTAAATGTAGGCCATGACGAATAGTCGCCAGAAAATGTTTCAGTATCACAAGGGGGAAGATGTATTGGGATAGTGGTAGATAAAGCCGCGCCTTTGTCTTTTATTTTGTCAACAAGACCTTCGATATATGATATACATTGGAAATATGTTGTATATCCTGACATATATTTCGCCTTGACATCTTTTGCAGATGTTTTTGTATCTTCAAGATTTTCTAACAAATCTTCATAACAATCACGAAATATTTCCCACAGACGAGTCAATTCTAGACGATGAGTATTCAGGGAGTGAACCGTATGTTCACTTTGTGGGATAGCTTGAATAAAGCTTTCAAAATCTACCAAACGATTTTGATTTTTCAACAAATTTTTTAAGGTTGCCATTTTCTATTCCTTAATATCGGGTTTAATTGGGAGCTTTTCAAAAAAGTTCAAACAATAGGGTTAAATTTTCAAAAATTGCAAAATAATAAATCAATTTATTGATTAAAAACGGGGTAAGGTATCGGGTCTTAATAACCAAAACCAAAAACGAATTTCTTAAAAATGCTCTAAATACAAAATTAGTAGCAGAAATATTCACAAAAGTTTTCAAAACAAACTTTGTGTTTAATTGTATGGGTAATATAGTACAATTTAGGGTATAAATATTCCAAATAATATTTAATTTAAAAAAAGTGAATAAAAAAAACCTAAAATGTATTATTTTTATTAAAAATAAATCAAATTAAAACTTATTACAAATTAATAAGTACGAAAATACCAAACTTGATTAATTTGAGTGTTAACTTCACACGCAATGAAAGTTAATGTAGGGGTTTGATAACTTCACACAATAAATGAACAAATGAAATCAAGCAATAATCAACAATTAAAAACAACAACAACGCACAAGTATTTATATGAACAAATGTATGTGTGTTGTTAATGTTGTTTTGTTTGGTATTTTTTGTGTGTTTATTTAATTCGATTTGCACTTTTTTATTTTCACAAGCACTTCATAAATATTTATGTACGTACCTTGTAATAAAAGGATAGGGTTTATATAAAAAATAAAAAGGGGTAATTTGTTGATGTAGATCAGCAATATGGAGATCCAAAAACGACTTCGGGTTGTTCTGCAAATAAAGCTCAATTAAAATATTTTGTTTTGCGGGTTAATCCGGTTCGAATGGATCAAAATGTTGGGGGTGAGTGGGGAAAAATAAACAAAATATTTTATTGAGTTTAAAAGAAAAACAAAAGGGTATTAATTTTCAAATAATTAATTTATTTGCGGTTTATTAAAAAACGTACCTTCGGGTTCGGGGGTTGTTTTGAGATCAATATGTCTTCTTTTCGTTTTATTTCATTTGACAAGTTCATAATTCACAATTATTACAGGGTTGTAATATACACTTAAAAACTAACAATTCAGGTAACTTAAAATTAGGGTGACCAGCGTAGACATCTTCTTTAAATTTTTCAACTCCTCTTTCTTCATATGAAAACAGATGTATCTGGATTTCAATGAAGTCCTTAGAAGTTAGAAGAAATATTTCTTCTTTATTATTCCTTCATGGAATTGTTTGTGGTACCATTGACTGTCCTGATCTATTAAATAATATTAATATTTCTGTTCCTCAGAGATCTCTAAGGAAATTTCAATTTTTTCATACTTATCTTCATAGAACTGATTATGCCAAAAATGAACCACTTAATAAAAAAATATGTTTAGGTAAACAAAATTATTTTTTTTTTTTTTTTCATTTTATGAATTGTTTTTTTAAAATTTTTTTTTTTAATTTAAAAAAAATTATTTTTTTTTAATTTTAAAAAATTTTTTTTAATATTTAGCGAAAAAAAATTTTTGGTGAAAAAAAAATTCGGATTAAAAAATATTTTTTCCTGATTTTGACCCATTATTTTAGATTATCTGAAGTAGGTGCATATCTATCTATATCGATTTAGTAATTAGTTCTTACTAACAATATCAAAATACTGATCTTTTTTGACTTTTGACTTTCACGCAATTTACACGATGATTTTTTTTCATGTTTGCCCAGACGTCTGTTTTCATGTTTGTCGATGATTGGTGGTGCGCGGGGTAGAGAAGAATGGGGGGTAAGAAAACAAACATGATTTCGGTTTTTCATGTTTCTTTTTGACATTCCTCTTTACTCTCATTCGTATTCTTCTTATTATGTTTTTTAATGTTTCGTTTGTTGAAGTGAAAACATCACTTATATTAAAAGAGAATTTTTTTTTTTTTTTCAATTTCTTCAATTATTTCATCACACATTTTGAATTTACTTTTAAAAAATTGTCCAATTATTTTCCACTATCAAATAAGATGATTTCGTTTAAAAAAAATATTACGAATATACAATTAAAAAGAATCAACAATTAAATGTCAAAAACAAGACAAACATAATTTCATATAAAAAATCACCGTGTATATGTTCATGATTTTTTGGAAGATTCTCAAAAGGGAATTCGAAAAAACAGACGTCAGAAAAGTCTTAATGTTAATTGCGCCTTTGTCTTTTTTGACTTTTCTTGTCGCAAGTCTGATTTTATAGGATAGAGAGGAAAGAACAAAGAAGAGGGGTAAAAACTTGCTTGCTACTTCAATTCTCTTTTGTTATTTCATTCTCACTATGGCGTCTATTAGGACTTGCTGTGTGTAAACAGACGGTCAATTTCAAAAGAGAATTGAAGAGACTTGCTTCTAGTAAAATTGCTGTTTTTGATTATTTTTTTACTCGGAATTTGTATTTTTTTTTGTATTTCGGAATGTATTAGAAATATGTAAGAGAATGTTCGACTTAAAATTGCGGGATTTTTTTTTTTAATTTTTAGCTTTTATTTTGAAACATTTGTACAAAATTTATTCAAGGTATTGGCCATTGTTAGCTATGACCTTTTCCCATCTTTCTGGCAAAATATGAATTCCGAGCCAAAAAAAACTGCTCAAGAAGGAATTACGCCAATATCGGATACTCTGTTCCAAAGTGAAGCGTATTCCAGAGAGCGCATTCTGCTTCGATTGAAATAATTAGTAGTCGGACGGAGCAAGGTCTGGACTTTAAAGCGAGTAAAGCAAATCTTCTCAAACAGTTGCAAACATGATTGATACATTAATATAGCAGGAATAGTCCTGGCTGAGACATAAGAATAAAACTTCCCAACCACTTATTTCTAAATAGTTTTTAACAGGTATTGCAACATATAGCCGAGTGTTGTCATGGAATGGAATATCACAGTTTCATATCTGGCAGCATATTTTGTGCGATTTTAGACCAATGCTCTCTTCAAACAAATCTGTTGTGTTCGGTACTGGTTTCTTGTGATGGTCTGGCCAGACTTCAGCAGTTCATAATAAATAGGATTCTTTTGTTACCACCAACTACAGAGCAATCCCTTAGGACCATGGATATTTGACTTTGGTGTCGATTCGGCTGGTTGGCCTGGCCTCAAGTACAATCTCTTATGGATCATTTTTTCATTGCAAGTAATGATTCGGTGTAAAAATGATTTTCTTTTATAGTCTTCAGACATCATTTCGGACATGCAAAATCGTTTTTGAAGATCTCTCGGCTTCAATTCGTATGGTACACAATATCCCTGCTTTTGGATGAATCCTGCTGTTCGCAAACGTTTTTAAATTGCTGCTTAAGTATCTCCCAATGATATTGCAAGCTCTTGTTGAGTTTTACAACAATCTTCATGGAGTAATGCCTCCAATTCTTGGTCTTCAAACTTGTTTGGCTGGCCTGAGCGATCTTCCGTGTCAAAATCTTCACATCTGAGCCGAGAGATACGCCATCTATTGTAAATTACGCATTTTTAGTCATATACCCAATATATTTTAAACTAAGAAAGATACATAATTTTGCAATCAGTCCAGTAGTTTAGAAGATTCAGATTTATTACCATTTTTTTACGATTGACCCCACAGTGCGTTACCGCTATGCCAACGTTACCCCTAAAATAGTGTTACGAAATAGTACTTGAATTCAAATATAATGTTTTTAACGGCCTGTTTAAAGTTGCATAATGTTCCTCAACTGCTGTTAACATATCTGTGGGTATTATTAACATAGCTGTGAAACATATAACATTGAACAAAAGCTTTGAGTTGATCATTATTTGAAAGTATGGCAACACTGAATGTTTAAGCTGCTAACATTGACGTCGAAAGCTGTAGAATTCGAATGTACTAGTTTATCCGTTAAGATCATTGTAGAAGATTCACGAAAGATGGCGTGTGTATAAATAGTGGCAGAGATTGCAGTCGTTAGTGAGTTTATCATAGGCGCTGTTAGAGTTAACATCAACTGTTTTGTACATTTAAGTTTGTGCATTATAAACATGTGTGTGTGTATTAAAAACACATAGTGACTATAATAATAAAGAGTTGTTACAATTTTAAACTACTAAAACTGCTTTTATTTGCAATTAAAAGTATCCGGTTTATTTAAAGGAAATAAACCAACGTTTTAAAAAGGTTAAAACGTAAGAATACCCTTTCAGCACGACTACCGTTACCGTAATAACTGCAATTACCGTTACCGCAAAGCTACCGTTACCATAAATTGAAAAATACCGTTACCGATATAATCATAAAGATTAGAGGTGACGTTCTGCCGTTACCGATATTCTATAAATTATTTCAAATTTTGAAAATACAAGTAATTGCGTTCTTTGACATATATTTTTAATTTTTGAAAACTTTATCAGACCAAATTAACCATTATCTTTTAAACGTTTGGAACCCAGCAAGTAGTCAATGTATCCCTTATAGACAGTAATCGTCACAAATGTTTTATCACTTGGCTGACTCCAATTTATATATTTTAGTCATTTGACCCGTATGTGCTCTTTGTAGTGCAGAGATAAGACAATTAGTTACTTTATATGTCCCAGGTAATCTAGCGTGGAGACAATTGTCACTTAAGTGTCTCTAAGTTATCTGGAGTGTAGTCACTTTAAACGTGTTGTGTGATAATTCGTTCAAATTGGTTTTATACAAATTGTATTGATATAATTCCCATACAGTTAATTTTAATTTTTGCTTAAGTATACTGATATCCTATCTAACATAGCATGAAGTCAATAGTCACTTTAGTGTCTCTTAGTAACCTAAAGTGAAGTCACTTTAAACGTTCTTTTTTGTACTGCACTTTAGAAAGTAGTTATTATTCCCACCAGAAGCAATCCATTTGAGAGTTGTCGAAGAAAGGTTTGTTTACAAGCTATCGTTTATTGGACTGACTATGGTATGTCTTTTAGCTGACTATTTGAGGTTTGAGTTATGTAGCAGATCAAGTTACCACTTAGGTAACTGTCGCTATTTAACCAGTATGTGAATCCAATGCGTTGACTACTTTGGAGACAGTCTCATTGAAGTCAAAAGGGTCAAATGACCCCCTGCTTAGGACATGCCCGTGTTAAAATAACTAGTCACGTAGCTATTGAAGTAACTAGTTTCCACCCTAAATGATGGGTTAAATCACTAGTTCGGGACTGTCTCCTAGAACTGCTGGGAATCGATAGCTATCCTTGATAAATACCCTAAATGTATGCAGTACATTTTATTTTACAGTTTTACTATTAAGTATTGTATGTATTCCCAATTTTTATAAAAAATAATCAATATTAATAACAATTTAAATATTAACATATTTCCAAAAGCAGGATTATGCTGACAAATATAAAATATTTCTGCTTCAATTATACGGTGGCAGGCTTAAGTAGTGGTATTAATAGAATAACCAACAAAATATTCCATATGTTAAATGAAATTATATGTTAAATACCAAAAATAACCATTTACTAAATGAATTTTAAAACTCGTTAAAGTTAAAACAAACAAAAATGTTAAATAAAATATTGTACTTATTTCGACCTAACTTTTTACTATGTATGAGCTTATATAAATTGGTTTCATAAATGATTCTTGGGTTTCTTTTTTATGGTTATATTATTTAATAATTAATTTCTTTGTTACAAAGTAAATACCTTTTGTATACCATCCATTTTAATTAAAATTATTTTAAAAAAATATATTCTTTGTATTTTGTTAATATTAATAATTTTGCAGTTTCTTTTCATCCATGGTTATATTGCTATTTTACCATTAACATTTCAAAAAAAAAGAAAAAACTGACCTTAATTTCCATTCCCTCATTAATTCTATTTGATGGATCAATTTCGCAATAATTTAACAAAAATATGAAAATGTTTTTCCAATGAGCTCTCCTCACGCTAGAACTATAAAGTTAGTTATATATATAAAAGTAAAGTTACTCCATTTCCACAAAAAAAAATCAATTTATATGCTCCAGTCCAAGCATTGCTGTAACAAAACAAAAAGAATTACAACATCAATATTATCAATACCATTGATTGATGTATTAAACTTGACCGTGTCATAAACCAATAAACATCATCATCAAACACTGCAACGTCAAAAACCCATTATAATGAATAAAAAAAATTTAAAAAAAAAAGAATCCTTTGTCAACATTTTATCACATAAATGCGCCTTTAGAGAAAAACAATATACATATATTTATAACAAAAAAAAAACTTGACAATCTTTCATGTTTTTTTTTTTTTTTTTTTTTGCAATTCGCTTGAATTTTTCATGCAGTAATTTATCATTTATCAGCATTTATTTATTTGCCACAGTATGAGACAACAAACCAAATAACAGCAAGAAACGCCACAGTCATAAAAATCCATGAAAAAAAAAAATGGTGAACTTTAAAAATGTATAAAAATAAGCAAAAACAAAAGAAGATAAATGTGACTGAAATATGCATGAAAAATATAAAATACATAAATGTTTTTGGTATTTGCTCACGTGCATTATTCTGTTTGAATTTAAAATTACAGAATAACTTCAAATATTCAAAAATTTGTAAACCCACAACTTGCAACACTCCTTTTTTTGAATGTCTCCTTTTTAATACATATAACCTGCAAAAAAACGTTTAGCTTTATAAAAAGCTCTTGAGAAAAAGAAAAGCTTTTTTACCAAAAATATTTGTTTTCGCAACTAACCAAATTTGTCAAAACGGGGTCCCTTCGACTCTACTTGGCTGTTTGCGCGCAGTAAACTACCACGATAACCAAATTAGTTTAAAAAAACACACGAATAATCTATCAAATAGTTCCGGTAATACATTTTTTTAAATCTTTTCTCACACAAAGTTATTTTCATAAATAAAAAAAATGCAGCTTGCTCATGAAAGCTGTTTCACCAAAACAATATTTCCGCAACAAATCATTTGTTAATGAAATTTTTATTTTTTTGATTTAATATTTTAACAAAAAAGCTTTTATTTCAAAACAAATAAAAAGCTTTTCCACATAACAAGTTTTGTTTTTCAGCAAAAAATATTTCAGCGAAAGCTTTTTCTTTAAAAAATATTTAAATAAACCGGATCCTTTTATTGCAAATAAAAGCAGTTTAGTAGTTTAAAATTTGAAACAACTCTTTATTTATTTAAAATGTACAACAATAACATTTCAAATAGTCACTCTGTGTCTCTATACACATTCATCAATTCGCAGAAATACTTTATAATGTACAAACTTAAATGTACAAAACGATAAACTCACTCACGATTGCAAACTCTGCCACTATTTATACACGCGCCATCTTTCATGAATCTTCTACAATGCTCATAACGGACAAACTAGTACATTCGAATTCTAGAGCTTTCGATGTCAATGTTAGCAGCTTAAACATTTAGTGTTGCCATACTTATAAACAATGCTAATAACCGCATGCTATCAACATTGTTGATAAGTAGAAGCTTCTACTGATGAACGTGTTCACAAACATGATGAATGCTGCAGGCAGTCATTACACACTGTTAAATTCAAATCGCTATTGCAAATTCGTAACAATATTTTCATAAACAACTTCACAAAAATCATTTCTATTTAGCTATCTTGTGAAACAGATAAATAAAAAGCTTTTTAAAATATTTTGACGAAAAAGCTTTTATTACAAAAAAGAATAAGCTTTTTCACACAAAAAATTTCAGCAAAAGTTGTCCATAAAAATATTTCACAACAACTTTTCTCACATGAAATTTCTTACAACGATTTTTTTAGATTTCTTGTGAAAAACACAAAAAATAAATTTTTAACCAAATATATTTTCTCACAATAAGCTTTTTAAGAAAAATGTTTTCCAAAAAAAAGCTTTTTTCATAAATATAATCTTTTTAACCAACTATGTTTTATTCCCAAATCTTGGTATACAAATTTTCAGCCAAACAAAATTTTCTATTTAGCTGTTTTGTGAAACAAATTTTATTTTGGTAGAAATAAGCGAGAGAAACATTGTTGAATACATTGTGAAAATTCTTTTTCACATTAAAAAAGCTTTTTACACAAATAAAATGTTTTTTTTTATCATATAGGTCTAATCCAAGTTTTTCATGTTTTTTTTTTACAATAAATCTCCCTTTTCCATAAAAGCTTTTTCTTTAAAAAAAAAAAAAAAAAACAACAAATATAGTTTTCTCACACAAAAAAAAATTGTTTTTCCAACAAATAATTTGTTAACAGGAAACCTTTTTTTAATAATTTAATCACTTTATCTCATAACAAAACCATTTTTCACAACTTTTGTTTACAAAAATTTCTTTTAGCTATTTTTGCAGAAAAAAACTCATGTGAAAATGCGATTTATAGTTAGAAAAAGCATCATTGTTTTTTTACCACAGACAAATGAATTTTCAAAATAATCGTTTAAACTAATATTTTTACAAAAAAGCTTTTTTCACAATAAAATTTTATTTAATACCAGGGACCGTAACAATTATGACATTTATAATAAAAATCACAACATAATTGTTATTTTTTGATTTTTATTTTTTTTGTCAGAAATATTTGTCAAACTTTGATTTTTATTTTTTTTGTCAGAAATATTTGTCAAACTTTGATTTTTATTTTTTTGTCAGAAATAATTGTTATTTTTTTGTGATACATATTTGTCAGACTATATAAATAAAAATCATAGTGTATATAGTATTTGTCATATGTATGACAAAAAAATAACAATTATTTCTGACAAAAAAAATAAAAATCATAGTCTGACAAATATTCCTGACAAAAAAAAATAAAAATCAAAGTTTGACAAATATTTCTGACAAAAAAATAAAAATCAAAGTTTGACAAATATTTCTGACAAAAAAAATAAAAATCAAAAAATAACAATTATTTTTGACAAAAAAAATAAAAATCAAGAAATTAAAAATCATGTTAATTTATGAAAATATAGTTGAAAACGATCAAAATGGTATGCTTGACTTGACTCTCCGATATTTTCTAGTGATGGCTTTTTTCCTTTGAAATTTCAAGAATAATTATTATTTTCGGTCCCTGTTTAATACATTTTTTTAAAAAATTTTTGCACAAAAATCTGTTTTAACTGAAAAACATTTTCGTAAAAAAAATTTTTTCAAAAAAGCTTTTCACAAAAACTCCAATTTAGCCCAATAAACAGTTTTTCATATAAAAAACTATTTTTCGTAAACAGTATTTTAAACAAAAAACTTTTTTCAAAGTTAAACCAAAACCTTTTATCATGTAAACAATTTTATAAAAAATTTTTCATAATAAGCTTTTTCACAAACAACTTTTTTCACCCAAAAAATAATGTTGACAATGTTGTTTTTATCAAAAAAATATTTTTAATTAAAAAGCTTTTTTCATCATTATCGTTTAAATTGATATTTCGTAAACAAATTTTAAAAGAAGTTGATTTACAAAAATATTTTTTTTAATTCTTTGCGGTTGGGTGGTTACTTTACTAACCACATTTTCTATAATCTTTAAAACATAGCTAATTGGCATCTATTGCCATTTTGCAAAACAATTATATTTTTTGAAGTCAACTTTTATGATTTTTTGCAAAACTTTGCCGTTTTTTAAGAGACTTTCGCGCATTCAATAAAAAAGGATAGACTGTTTATTGTTCATCGAATTCAGTGTTACTTTCATATTTCGGATGTTTGGGCAGCAAATTTTGTCAATTTATACAACAAAAATTTTGATCGTAGTTGTTTTGAATTCCAACCGCCACGGTGGTTAGTAAACTAACCATTTCACTCCCCAAAAAACCTTGAAATGGGATGGTTTTTTCATGTTTTGATTTATTTGTTCCTACTTTTTATAATAAACTAACCTTGATTAAAGTAAAAATGCAATTGTTTTGATTTTAAACTTATTCAGATTATTTTAAAGCTTTTATCAAAATAATCTTTTAAACTAATATTTTTATAAAAAGCTTTTTTTAAAAAAATATTTTCGTAAACAAATTTTATTTACAAAAATATTTTTTTACAATAAATCTATTTTCACAAAAAACTTTTTCAATTGTAAACATTTTTTCACAAAAACCCCTATTAGCCAAATAAGCTTTTTTAATAAAAAACGAATAAGCTTTTTTAATAAAAAATTTTTTTCCTAAGCGTTTTCAAAAAAAACAGTTTAAAACCTAAACCAAAAGCTTTTTTATGTAAATAATGTAATCAACATTTTTTCATTAAGAAGCTTTTTCACAAAAAAAAAACTGTTTTTTGACACACAAAGTGTATTTTTAATAAATATTTCACAAAACTGCTTTAAAAAATAGCTTTTTCTAAAAAAACATTGATTTACAAAAAATATTTTTTCATAAAAAGCCAATTAGCTTTTTTTATTAAAAACTGATTTTTCTAACGGCGTTTTTAGCTTTAACAAAAAGATTTTATCATGCAAAACAATTTAATAAAAAAAAATTTATAAAAAAGCTTTTTCGCAAAAATATTTAATTTACCCAAAAAAAGTTTTTTACAAAAATCTATAAAAATAAATGCTTTTTAATAAAAAAAACAAAAAACACTAAATTTTGTATCATCTATAAAATTAGTTTGCAACAGCACAACACCACGGTATTCCGCTCATCTACATATACATCACCTAAAAGCCCCTTGCCAATTCTCTACCATCACATGACACTTACTTTCGATAAAACGTAAAATTTGTTTTACTTATTTGCTTCTGACGCCTTCTCTAGTTTAATTAATGCAAGATCATGTTCTGCACACACTCATGCAGCTTTTAGCTGTCAGTTACTATCACAACATTTTTACAACATTCCACCATTACTGCAAAGAAGCATCCTTTTTTTTAAGAGGCTTATAAAGCACGAAAAAAGCTATATTTTTAATACTATACCTAGAATTTAAAAGGATTTATAATTTGTTTTTCTTGTGTTTACTTTAAAGACATTAAATTCACAAATGTTTTATGAAGCGTAAATGAAAATTACGGCAAATAAACTGTAAAATACATACAAATTGATTTTAATGTTATTTAAGGACACAAAAGAATTTTGAAATAAGTGTAAATCTGGAGGGGGCAATGAAATTTCTATTTTCTGCTACTTAAAAAAAAATTGCCTCTAAAGATATAACAGTAAAACTTGGGTAAAATGGACAAATGGGTATTAATTATGTTGGCAATTTTTTAAGGAATCAAAACTAGAAATTGCTTAAGAGGAGCTGTAATAATAAACGTTCAAAAAATACTTGAAATTTTTTGGGTTTTCAACATCTAACTTTTTTTAAATAACTTAAACACACCCTAAAATATAAATACATTCTAATATATAACCGCTTTTGTGCTTAACTCCATTTGCTTTTATAAAACTTTTCCCAATACTATTATCTGCAAAAACTTTCATTTCAATATACTTGGACTTGAGCAAAAAAAAGAAATTGAAATAGGAACAAGAAAACACAGGAAACAACGTTTTTTTATGACCCATATTTCCATATTAAGAAAACATTCTACTCAGTTTTTTTTTTTTTTTTGCTCCAATATATAATAAGAATCCTGCCTAAAGGATAAACTTTTCCATTTTGATGATGGATAATAATACATATAAAAGAAAAACTATACAAATAACAAACTATTTATGTGAATTCTTGTTTTTGTAAAAAAAACAAAAACATATTCTACCAGTTGTTGGTCTTTTAATATGGATTGTGTGCGAAAAGATGCAAAGGAAACCAGCATAGTGAGTTTGTTATAAGATTTGTAAACTTACGAAAATAATTGTAAGACTTCGAGTATTCTCCTAATTTTCATATATTTTGTTTACAAAATAATGTGGCTAAATAGTAAGGCATCTAAATTATTCGCTTTTACTTTTGTTCGAATAAAACGAACAATTCGAAGATGAATTACTTAGTCATGTATTAAAATTATGCATTTTAATCGCATAATTCGTCTTCCAATTATTCTTTCACGTATTAAAAAATATCTAAACTCGATTCCGCTAGCATTCGGTCCACTTCCAAATGATGCTGATTCACTTAATCCAGATTTCGATAAACCCAGTTGTAGTAACCGTGATAACGGGCTTAGCAGAGAAGACTTTAGTAAGGCCTGCACAGTGGGGCAGGAGCAGAATCAAATTTTTTTGAAAATAAATCTGGCATTTCCAAACGGCTGTTCCGATTGTGATAAAATTTGACGCGGTCCTAGCCAAGAAGTATTTGAGTTTAAGTTGTTAAAATGGATCCTATAAATGCTCCAGGGTCGGTGCTGTGTGGGCTCAAAATAGGGTACCTTTGACATGCAAAATTTTTAAACACCATTTTTGGTTTCCCATCTGATTTCAAAGGTTTTTATATTTTTGGAAAGCACTCGGCTAGGTCTTGAAAAAACCTGATTGCATGGGCTATTTATCTCTAATAATTTCCGAGTTATAGGCATTTGAATATTGACATTTAAATATGTTGCCATACCTTAGTCTGCTTTTTTAAAAATATAGGGCGTACTTTTGGACCAAATGGACTCGAGTTTTTTTTGTTAGTAACATAACTAAATTACCAATAATATACAAAATATTTCAGAGCAATATCAAAGATTTCAAAGCAATATCAAATATAAAATTAAAAAAAATATTAGATTTTTGCTGTTTTTTGGGCGAAAAGGTCTTTTTTATTTAAAAAAAAAAAAAAAAAAAAACTTTCTTTAAGAACATAAAACAACTTTTTATTTTTCTGTAAGCTACTTTCACAGAGAACATTATAGTATAAAAACTATGTCCTATTTTCCGAATTAAAAAAAAATATTAGATTTTTGCTGTTTTTTAGGCGAAAAAGTATTTTTTATTTAAAAAAAAAAAAAACTTTCTTTAAGAACATAAACCAACTTTTTATTTTTCTATAAGCTACTATCACATAGAACATTTTAGTATAAAAACTATGTCTTATTTTCCGAACATTTCACCTCTACGCCCTTCGGAATTTGACCTATTTTTTATCATAATTTCAACTTTGGGCCACATGTTCTAAAATCCCAAAGCTGGGATCAGAAATCGGAATGCAGCTTTGGAAACCCTGATGTGTTCCCTATTTATCCCCTAAGTATTTTCCCCGCTCTAAAGGAAATGTGGATCCTATGGGCAAAATTTTAAAAAATACCATTCTTGGGATTTTCGCTCCAATTTTTAGGAATTGCGGGATTCCCTTTGACCTTTTGACAATTTTTTTTACACTTTGTTATTTAGAATGACTTTCTTAAAAAACGTAGAAAATTTCATTAAGTTTTGTTAATAAATAAAGATTTTATTACATATTGCTATGTTTTAACCTTTTTAAAACGTTGGTTTATTTCCTTTAAATAAACCGGATACTTTTGATTGCAAATAAAAGCAGTTTTAGTACTTAAAAATTTGTAACAACTTTTTATTTATTTAAAATGAACAACAACAACAATTCAAATAGCCACTCTGTGTCTCTATACACGTTCATAGTGTACACACACACTTCATAGTGTACAAACTTAAATGTACAAGACAGTTGATGTTAACTCTAACAGTGGCTATGATAAACTCAACTCACGACTGCAACCTCTGCCACTATTTATACATACGCCATCTTTCGTGAATCTTCTACAATGATCTTAACGAACAAACTAGAAGATTCGAATTCTAGAGCATTCGATGTTAATGTTAGCAGCTTAAACATTTAGTGTTGCCATACTTACAAACAATGCTAATAATCGCATGCTATCAACATTGTTGATGAGTAGAAGCTTCTACTGATGGACGTATTTATAAACATGATGAATGTTGCTGGTAGTCGTTACAGACCGTTAAATTCATTTAATATTTATTGAGTTTCTAAAACTAAAGTTATCAAAATTTTAAAAGGATTGCAAATGTTAATGTTAGCAGCTTAAACAATTTCACCCACATTTATTTCCAACTAATTTTTTTTTTTTAGATAAGTTAATTTTTGGTTTTACAAAAAAAATTTCAAGTCAATATCTCAATTAGATTAAAAAATATGCCAGCTTAAAGCTACGTCCTTCAAATATATTGCACTTTTTGGGTGTTTTTCGTTTCGCTTCAAACGAATCAGTTGCGTTCCGTACAGGTACCCTGTGATGGTCTTTGCTCCCAGCAAATAAAGATAATTATCTTAACGCCATGGATATTTGGCTTTGCTGTCGATTCGGCTGGTTGGTCGGCCTTCACATACGATCTCTTACGCTCCTTTTTTCATCGCAAGTAACGATTCGGTGTAAAATCTATTTTCTTTTATAGCGTTCAAACTTCATTTCGGACATGCAAAATCGTATTTCAAATTCTCTCGGATTAAATTGGTATGGTACCAAATTCCCCTGCTTTTGGATGAATTCTGCTGCTCACAAACGTTTCGAAATTGCTGCTTGAGTTAACTCCCAGTATTTTAAAAGCTCTTGTTGAGTTTTACAACAATCTTCTTGTATTAATGCCTCCAATTCTTGGTCTTCAAACTTTTTTGGCTGGCCTGGGGGGTCTTTGTCTTCCGTGTCAAAATAACCACTTCTGAACCGCACAAATCATCTCTCGCACATTGAAAACAATAGAACACATTCACCATATTTTGAATTAAAGCAAAACTTCCCGCATAAGACGCTTTGTTGGTACAAAATTCGTCATTTACGAAGCAAAATTACATGTATTTTGTTGTTGCAAGTGTTAGATTTTTAACAATTACGTCTCGTCTCTATGCTATTTACTATTTAAGCATAAATTTCTTTGATATACTTAATTAAATAATAAATTAAACATATTTACATAAAAACTAATATTGCTTTGAGAATTTAACAAATAAGGAAATAAGTATGTAGCATAAGACACCTTAAGGCTAAATAATACAAATCATTTGTATAGCATGTCAGCAGCCTAACCGCCGCCTTTCTCCACAATTTAATATGTATGAGTTTTATTTCGAAAATACATAAAAACATAAGTAAAACTAAACTAAAGTAAAATGAAATAACAATGAATTATTATTTAGTTTTATCAGAAAAAAAAAAAAAAGAATTTAATAAATCTTGAATTTAAACCAAAAATCTGTATTATTAAATACAATTTGTTTCGCGTTTATATTCCCAAAAGTATGCAACAGCATGAAATACCTGTATGTATGCTATACATTTGTTTATTTGCTTTATCATGGCTTTTAGTTTCTTGTTGTTTAGCATTTGTTTCTTTTTTTTTTTTTTTTTGTGTAGCCTACTCTAGGGCATTAAGTTGTAAATATTTTAAATAAATACGTTTTCATAACAGTTTTGCTTTATGTTTGCAAAATATAAAAAACCTTACTATTGCACGCGAAACTTTTATTTGTTAATTTAACTTTAAAAAAAGTCGATTTATTTTGGTTTCTTGTTGTTTGAAAGTGTATGATTTGTTTAGTAAAGTAAGAGCAAGTGATTTATGTTTCTTTCATTCTTTTGATATATGACAGTTGTAAGTTTTGTAAGCTTGCACTGCACTATGTTTTAAAATCAAATGTTTACCATTTTAACAGCATTTTAGGGTTGTTGTTAATTCATTAGAAATTTAGGGTAAATCATCACAAATTCCTTTCCTCTATGTCTCATTTTACTTTAGTAAACATTTTTTTTAATTAAGTTTTAAAATAAAGGGCTCTAGCTTGTATTTCTAAAATTTATTTATTAAATTTATAACATGAATTATTAAAAATTCTAAACTAAAAATAATAAAAAAATCATTTTAAATGTTTTAAAAATTAAAAACCAATTTGTAACAGCCACCAACATTGGACAATGACTGTGCAAAAAAAAAAAATATATATACATACCTATATTCTTCTGCACTTTACTCTCATATTACACGTAAATACCGCTGAAAAGTTTAAATGTATGATGACTTTTGGCCAACCATTAAAAAAAAAAAAAGAAAGAAAAACGGATTAAATGTAGCATGATGGTTTTAACATTAATTACTTTTGTCGTGAAGCTTTGCCAACATATATATAAGTACAATAATAAAAAAAAAGAAATCACTTACACTTGGCTTGTTTAAAACGCTTTTCAAAAATTAAAACTAGGAAACGAATAACGTGTAAATGACATTTATTAGATTTGGGTTTTTTGCTCATTTACATCCAACACTTTGCTTGGGCTTTTTGTAGAATTGCAGTGTTTTTACTTGGGCAAACTATTTTCTGAAATAATAATTTTTCTTATTAAAATATATTTCCAAAATTGTTAGACAGCAGCTCCACAAAAAAAAACAAATGAAAATCATATAATAAATTTATAGAACGGAAGAAGAGTGAAATATGAATAAAAAACTTAAACAAAAATACTCTTTTTATATATATAGGTGATACAATAAGAAAATATATAAATAGAGATAAATAAACATGAATTAGGTTTTTGTCCTATCTAGCTTGATTTGTCCTATCTAATTGGATTTCTTTGAAATACAATTAGAAACTTTTGAAATACAATTGGAAATGGTGTAGTCCGATTGCAAAATGATGTATGAACAGAACGTAGAGCAAGACACAGACTTTAAGAAAATTGAGTTTGTGACTAGCAAGGAACTCATCTTGTATTCCAACAGGGTCAAAGCCGACCACCTCTGACTAGGAAATCATTTTACAGCTTGTAACTTGTAGAAATATGATCAGATTTTAATTGGATTTTAGTTGGAATCAACTTTCCGTACTTACAAACATAATTAATACATCAATATATCGGGTATTCTTTCGACTCGGTCGCTGTTTAAAATCGGCCCACAAATGGCTGAGATATAAGGAAAAAATCGGGACAACCTCGATTTTTGGCCTATTTTTTATCTATATCCGGATTACTTAGTCATAAATATAGACAATATGGATATCTAATGATAGATATTTCAAAGTCTATTGCAACGATTTATATAAGACTATAGTAATTTGGACCTACAACGGGTTAGAATCGGGAAAATTATTTTTAACACGAATATTTTTTTTTTACCACAAACAATTTTTTTTATAATTTTTTTTTCACTAATAAATTTAAAAAAAAAAATTTTTTAAAAAAATTGGAAAAAATTCAAAATTTAAATTTTGAAAAACAATTTGAAAAAAAAATTTAATTTTGAAAAACAATTAAAAAAAAATTAATTTTGTTTACCTAAAAATATTTAAAATTGTTATTTTAAAGTATAATTTGGTGAAGGGTATATAACATTCGGCACAGCCGAGTATAGCTCTCTTAATTGTTTTTTTTATTTTTTAATGTCTTTTATTGTTCCAGTTCTAGATGTAATGGAGTCTATAGGGTATATTGTGGATTGGTCTCGCTTCATATGCGGGAATTTTTTTATTAACAAAGCCGTAAGCCAAATATCTGAAATCTGAACACAATTTTGTGATAAAACAGTAATATATAAATTGCAAGAATCGATCACTGATTTTCAAAGTAAATTTGGTTAATTTGGTAGCTTTGTTCAAGCGTTAATCTATTCATGATGATTTGCCAGAGTATACAGATCATAAATGTCAAAAAGTGAACGCAGTATGACAGTGAACCCTTTTGGAAAGTTCTATCGAACTTAACAAAAAACACCCTTTATAAGATATGTGCTGTACAAAGTTTTGCAAAGTTGATGACACCCTGTATCTCTGCTAGTTTTCTAACAGGTTAGCCACAAATTTTATTTTCTGAAAGTCATATCGTCATGTACACAAATTATACAGATAAGAATCAGCTGGTTTCAGTAATATGGCAATAGAAAATAAAGAAAAATAAGATGTCAAAATGTTTGTGGTTTGAAAAGAGTGACAAATATATATCACACTCGTCGTCTATTGAAAACTGTATGTTTTCTCTCGCTCTGTAAACCAATACCATTGAAAAGTGGTTGTATAACGTAACCATACGGTTGGATATTACTTTTTTAATAAATGTCATTTGTTGCATATGTGTAATAATCTTTGGTCATGTAGTTGTAGTCTAAACACTGACTGACACTTTGACGTTTTCTTAATAGAGGAAAACGTCATAGAATATAAATTTTAAGATTATGTCGCCTTTGGCTATAGAACTCCATTTTTTACCTCTATGAAATGATAACATTTTTTGTGTCGTTGTCTAGGGCTTGAGAAATTTCAAGTCAGGGCGAAAGTACTAAATACTAAGGGAACTCTCCACCATCAATTTCAATGGTCCAAAAAGATGGTTTACTGAATTTCATTGTGTACAAGCACGGAAGAAAAAAAATGTTAATGACGTCGACAAATCTTATTCTTTGGAAGGGTTAAACATATAAAAACAAATATTTTTTAACTCAAATTTTTTTTTTTTAATTTGATTTCATATAAAATTGTTTTCACTATTTATCTTAAAGTATTGTTACGTTTTAACATTTTAAAACGTTGGTTTATTTCCTTTAAATAAACCGGATACTTTTGATTGCAAATAAAAGCCGTTTAGTAGTTTAAAATTGTAACAACTCTTTATTTATAAAAAACAACAACAACAGTTCAAATAGTCACTCTGTGTCTTTATACACGTTTATCAATTCGCAGAAATGCACACACACTTTATAATGTACAAACTTAAATGTAAAAGACAGTTGATGTTAACTCTAACAGTGCCTATGATAAACTCACTCACGACTGCCACTATTTATACACACGCCATCTTTCGTGAATCTTCTACAATGATCTTAATGGACAATCTAGTACATTCGAATTCTAGAGCTTTCGATGTTAATGTTAGTAGCCTAAACATTTAGTGTTTCCATACTTATAAACAATGCTAATAACCGCATGCTTTCAACATTGTTGATAAGTAGAAGCTTCTACTGATGGACGTGTTTATAAACATGATGAATGCTGCAGGTAGTCGTTACAGACCGTTAAATTCAAATCGCTGTTGCACATTCGTAACAGTATACTTTGGTGAAGATTTCGCACAGGAGATATTAAAAAGTTAAAGAAGTCGGTCTTCATTTGTGAAAATTAAAACAAGTTGTTCACTGTAATCCAACAAAATCATAATTTTATAGCTCTTCACTCCCACTTCTTTTGCAATTTTTTTATTTTATTCTCAGATTTCAATACAATTTTTAAACTAAAATCTTTCTATAGTCCATGTCTTTGTCTTAAATTGCAACAAATATTAACAACCACAACCTCATGCAACTGTAAGGAATTTTCTTTAAAGCATCAACATTCTTACGAAGCTCACACACCCACATAAGTATATTTCATATTTGAAATTCAAATCCGTACATAAATGTTGCACTTGCACATAAGTATACTATAGTAAATGTGTCTGTATACGAGTATATATGTATGTATGTCTTTTATAAGTCATATCCCAGATTTAGAACTACTTAAGTATGTCAATATTATTGTGGTTTATATTGTACATTGGTATTTATGGTCGGTATGACATATCTCTGCATACATGGGCCATTAGAGGATGTATAATGTAGAAAATGTTTCACATCAAAATGTTGAATATACATAAATTTTTAATGTGGTATTTTAAAAGTGTTTTGAAACATAGAACAGACATTTTTGTATGTGCAAAAATCTTAATACTATTTTGCTACCAAGTAGTACTCTGCTCTTTTACTACTACAATACTTATTCTACTACTATTACTATATTTTAAGACCTGGTCTATAAAATCAGAGTATGGGAGAAAATAACCTACATCTAGTTGTTGCTAGAAGACAACATTCCTGAATATGTCACTGATCTTATCGTAAAACAGGTCAATAAAAGATTTTTCGCTTATAAAAGACAGTAACAAAGATTTCTTTTGATTCGTGTTTAGATACCACTTATGGTACAAGAGGCAAATTTAAAAATGGCTGACAATAAGCATCAACGACAGTAGCTGATTTCACTTTTAAAATCATATTTTTAAACATTTGCTTTTTTAGTAGCTGAATTGATGAAAATAATAACACAGATTTTGCTGCATGTTTTAAAGCTCCAACAATTTATTTATCAACCTAAATTTAAACATCAAAATCTCTTATTTCCTTATACCCTTTTTCTTCATCTCCAATTTAGCCTTTTCCTCGGCCAATCTCTTAGCTTCTGCTGCATCCGCCCGTTCAATTTTAGCCATTTGTTTTTCATGCTCATTTAGCTCGCGAACTTCTTGCAAGTTCATGGGTACTACAGCACATTTAAAGTCATTAGGAAATGCTCTTTCAAGCCGTATGAAACGATTGCCCACACAATAATACCAGGGTAGACATGCTTCAGGGCGTATGCGATTGTTAGGCCAATTTTTAAAGTATAAATCTTTTTTCGTCACTGTTGCCATTTTCGCACCATCCAGATCACGCCAATGGGCGATGGTGTGTTTGGATTGCAGAGGTTTTCGTTGCCAGGATTTATGAGGCGTGTGACAGTAGAGAGACCAAACTGGAGTTAGTTCCCAATAGTTGCTGATGTCGGCATTGGGATAAAAGCGCATTTTTTCGGGGTTTTAGTAAGATGTTAGGAAAAAAACAATTAAAAGTTAAATAAATATTATACTTAAATGATTTTGAATTGAAATGTTTTAAGAAGTTAAAATGAACAAAATATTGACAGTATACAAAATTTATTTAATAATAACAATTGAATAGGCGAGTGCTTTTGCTTATATGTATCTCAGTTATTTAAAGAACAATTTTGCTGATTTTCCATACCAAAATTCTCATGACAATATCTGATATTTTGATAACACAAGTCCGTAGGTTACTTGGAGGCCTCGGAAAACATATTTTATACAACAGACAACATCAGTAAATCATGTCTGCTATATATAAAGATTCAGAAGAGAATTTTTAACGGTCTCAAATGAATATTGTATAAACTACAAATGGAATAACAGCGATAAACCGGTTATAAAGAAAAATGCCCCACGTATCCACAGTGTAGGTTTTTGACAAGTGAGTTAGGTCTTTGACAGGAAAGTTTCCGCTCAATGCATATTTCTCTATGGTTTTTTCTACTAATACATTCTTACCACTTAGATTTCTGACAACTGAGTTAGGTCTTTGACAGGAGAGTTTCCGCTCTCTGTGATTAGTAATCTCTGTAATACATATTTCAATTCCACCCATTACTTTCACATCACTTTGACACTTTATTTTATTTAATAAATTCTTAAAATAAATTAAAAAAAAATTAAATTACAAATTCAAATTCTGTGTAAATAATTTTAAAGAAAAATGCGTTTCTATCCCCAAGCTAATTCCTACATTTATACTGAATTGCCCAATATGTGGCAGCTATATTGCCAGCAGCCATATTTAAACTGGCATCGACAGGCTCAACAATTCAAACATTCCATAAATCACTGGCGTGATTTAGAGGCGGCTAAAATGAAGAAAATTCTTAGCAAAGATTTATTTATAAAAAATTGGTTAAAAACAAGAATACGACCAGGAGCATTGTTGTCCATTTACTATGGCACAGGCATAGAAAGAGTAAATTCTAGTGGTGATTCTCAGAAAGAAAGAAAATTTAAAAAAATCCAAGAATTCAAATCGTACGATGTGGACAAGAAACCAAATCAACAACGGAAGTTAAACAGAAATGTTTGAAGAAAAAGCTGCAGAAGAGAAAACCTGTTTGTATAATATTTTCTTAAAGCAGAATAAACTAGGTTTTCTTTTGTAGTTTAATTTTAAGCAAAATTTTTGCTGTTTTCTCTTTTACACTGGATAATTTAAGATTGCAGTGAAAAGGAGGGGGGAGTTAGAATTTTGTTTAAAATTATAAACACTAGCAGTGGCAGATTTTTGTAAATGTTTTAATAAAATTTAAGTTTATATTGAACAGATTTAGAAGTATTATAAAATAAATCGTACTTAATTTTAAATATACCGATTTTTCTAAAATAATTTTAAAAGATTTTTGTGTTTTCTGTAAAACTTTTGAATCGGGACTGGGAATATTTGCTCACTAATAGCATGTTCACATTTGCAGATATAATCATCTCAACCGTAATTAAGCTCTAATCACATCAAAATCGAGATCATTATCCATACATTTAAATGAGTTGTTAATCACTTCATTAATAACATAGAATCATCTGAACATACCTCAAACTGATTATGATGTAGCATCGGCCACAATGAACGTACCTTCTAGGTGTACTACCGATAAATAAATTTTGACAGAAGGGTTTTTTTATAAACAACCTTAAATAATCCATCATCTTTCACAATTCCATCATTAATAAGTTTTAAATAATCTGCTGATAACTTTATTAAAGTATTTATTTCCATGTTTAATTGTTTTAAAGAAATATAATTTTGTTTGTTGTTTTTTTATTTGTCAACTTAATCATCTCAAATGTTAAACACGTTTAAAAACTTAAGTCAAAAGTATACACATTTGTATTCATATTCCAAAGCGATACTTTTCCCGGATTTTTGAAGTTTCTTTTATTTATAAATATTCAGAGAAGCATTGCTACTTTTATAGAAAGGTTTAATAAAATATGTGTAGTATGTATTAATTCACAATACTGTGTAATTTACCTTTAAAATAAATTTAAAAAAACGGGTTTTGTTAGGTTGTACTTACATTCTCTTAATAATTAGAAAGTAGAGTGAATCCAAAAAACCGAAGAATTTCAAAACCGCGGTTTCGGTTTTAAAAAATTGAAAACCGACCGGTTTCAGTTCGGTTTTGTGATAATTTATTAACTATTAAATCAGTTGATAATATAGGAACTGCTAAACAAATTTAAAGTTCAAATTTGACGAATGTTTACGAGGATAAAGGAAAATTGGTACTTTTTCTTTTAATGGTACCTTTTTAATATATTAAATTAGTTAAAGTTGGCTAATATGCTTCTCAGTAAAGAAATAATCAAGAATAGGGTGCTCAATTGTATTATGATACCAAAAATGGAGAACTAAACCAATCTAAGGAGTACTTTTTCGTTCTTCAAAATGAATTTTCTATAATATTGAACCTAGAATCAGGAAATTACTTTGAAATTTCAAACTTGACAGTGGTTTAAGTGTGGACAATTTTTACTTTTTCTTCTAATGGTACTTTTTATTATAATAAATTATTTCACTTATTGTATATACATAATAGTTGGCTGATATGCTTCTGAGTAAAGAAAGTATCTAGGATAGAGGGCATAATGATATTGAGGTAACAGAAACTATTATTGAAATTTCTATAATAATGAACCTATAAGCAGGATATTAAACACACATGATCCTGACTGAGTTAGAATATAAAAAAGTGACTTGCAGGTACTTTTTCCAACTAATAGTACTTTTTGAATATTTTATAAATAAAAAAATAAAATAAAAATAACGATGGACCTAGAATCGCGAATTCAAAACGGATAATTAATGTTATTATTTCTTTATTGTAAAGGTACTTCTTGAATATTTTATAATAATAAACCTTAAAATTAGGCACAAATAATTCTAAATGAGTTAGAATTCACGAAAGGTGATTATAGTCTTACCTTTCTTTTGTATTTTCTATAATAATGGACACAGAAATATGAAATTAAACATTCATGATGCTGAGTAGGAATACAAAATGTGGGTCTTTATGGTACTGTTTTTATTCTAATAATACGTCTAGAATGAGCTACAATCAACATTACAATGAATCAATAAACATGAAACTAGAGATATGTTTTCCTGAATTAGTATTAATTTACACGGGGAGACTTAATAGTACTATTTCATTATTCCGATTGAGGTGGCGAAGCGCACCGGTCAGCTAGTACTCCATACTTTTATCGGATATTTGAAAATAACTAAAACTTTGTTACAAAAATTTTGCATTATTTAGCTTGCGAAAGGTAGCCTGCTACATCATCTGAAGCAATTATTGTAATACAATTTAAAAAATTTAAGCAAATCTTAAGATATTTTTACCGATCTGTGTTTAGGGATATTGGATGAATAATTGGATGAAAAAGTTTGTTTCTCATTTCTAAATTTTTAATTTTTCTAGTGAAAATAGATTAAAAGTGAAAACCGAAAAATAATTGTCGGTTTCGGTTTTAGGCCTTCAAAAACCGCGGTTTCGGTTTCGGTTAAAACCGAATTGGAAACTCTAATTAGAAAGTATATAGATATGAAGTCAAATCTAAGAGAGTTTATTCTTTTGTGTAAAAGAGATTTATTTAAGACGTTCGGCTTTATGTCATATAGGCCATGCAAATGAAGAGCTTCCTGATGATAATAAAACCCTTTTCCAGCAGACTTTAAAAAAATGTATGGATTTGTAACGTTGCCCCAATTGTTGCATCAAAAGGATTTTGCAGCCTTTGCTGGAACTAATTTATATATTTATGAGATTTGCGAAAAGACTTTTATACCTATTTCCAACGTGTCCTGTATAGATTAATATGTTTTCTGAATACCCAAGATGCTAAGTAATTAGGGTGGAATTTAGTGTGTCTGACTTATCTATTTAAGACTATAATGCCTTATTTGAAACGCAATATAAGCATTGTATGCTAACCTTGCTGGACGAGAGACGCTATGAAGAACATGTTACAAATTTTACGGTTGAATGTTTTTAATTTTTTGCTACGGGTTATGAGTGATTATGATACATTCCTGGAGTTTATATTTGAAATTATAGAGCGTGAACAAGTTGATAGCGTGTAGGGCTGTGGGCGTTTATTGTTCTAGATAATGCGCGGTGGAAAGGAGCATTTAGCACAGATATCTAATTTGTTTGACTGAAACACGAGACGTTAGCGGTTCTAAACCAGTTTTAATTTTTTTGTTCAGATAATATTAATTTATATGTTAAGGTTAAACCCATTGTTAACTTACAATAAAATAACTCGTACGATATAAGTAGTGGAATATTGTGTTTTTTGAAATTTCTAAAGTTTATACAATCCCAACAAATGTCTATGTTTTCGCTAAAACTTTATTATCAACATACACAATCTGACAATTGTCCCAATGAAGTTGTCTCTATCATGATAAAACCACTCTCCTTTATTGTCAAATGGTTGACATAACGTGAAAAAGAAACTAACTGCCACAAATTATACAGATATGAATCAGCTGATTTCAATACCAAAATAACTAACGAAAATGTCAAAATGGTTGTGGTTTGAAAAGAGGGATAAATATATTTCACACTCGTTGCCTATTGAAATTTGTATTTTTTCACTCACTCTGCAAATCACAACCATTGAAAACTTTATTGACAACGATCATTTGTTAGATATCTGTAATAATCTGTGCTAACTACCTTCTATACCATAATTTTGTCATAAAGTTTAGAACATAGAGACAAGACACTCCGATTTGTCAAACAAAAATACAACAAATCATATGACTGATGGAAGAACAAAATATATTGACTAACATGTATTTTGTTGTTGCATGAGTTAGGTTTTTGACAATTATATCTCGTCACTATGTTACCCTATAGTTAAGAATATTTCAAATAGTATTTTCGTTTTAAAATTACAGCTAAAATTGTGAATCAAGTAAATTTTTCCGAAAAATAAAAGTAAAAAAAAAAAATTGTTTGCCTTTTTATGTATTTTTTGTTATTTATTAATAAAAAATAAAAACATATTAAAATTGCGGTTTCCCTGAATTAATCGCCACTTTTGACACATTTGAACCCACTGTGCAATGGTTTAAATCAAGGGTGCCCAAGCCCTATACTCTTGGTGCTCATTTGTTTTTGTAAATGCTCTTAGCTATAGGCTGTGTGTTTCTATACCAGCGAAAGGCATACTCACACCACTACAGTTTTTAGATATTGTAGTTGTATGAGTTGAGTAAAAAGTTGAGAAAAAAACAAAAACAATAACTGAAATAAACAATCATAAAAGCGTAAAACATCAATGCTTCCATCAATGCTCATGCGAGACTGACTGGTTTTGATTGTTTTTATACAATGTGTGTGCTTGCGTACATGTGAAAACAAAAACAAGAGAGCTCATTTGAGAGCTCACTGCGTTTCGCTGTTCTATACTCAATGCAGCACTCAGCACTAGCAATATGAAATACACAAACAACTTTGTCTTGTTAGTTTTTTTGTCGTTCTTCACTGTGTACACGCAAGTGCAAAGCAACAACACTTTCGTATGCTTTGCTGGTAAACATTGTCGACAGCGATCATCAATGTAGATTTTGTTTTTGTTTATCGTATGGTATCGTTTAAAAAAGTGTGTATTTCTTTCATTGTTCTTTGTATGTGTGGTTTTTACAACAACAAATATTGAATAAAAATTAGTTTTTCGTTAAAAGGATTGGTGTTTGCTCTTCCATAAGGAACCCTGGTTTAAATCGTCAATATGTATTAAAATGTGTATGTAAAACATCGATCATTTTTAACCTAGTTTGAATCTAAATCGAAATTTGAATTAGTTCGGTTTGGCTAATCTGATAACCTTTCGCAGATTATCTAAAAGGTGTAACTTTCACAACTCTTATGGCAATGCCATATAAGAGTGACAGGTCCATTTTATATAAAGTCTTAGAAATAGAACCCGTGAGATAAAACAAAATATGTATCTTATTTTAAGTCATATGTTTATTTCAAATTACACATGTGGCGGTTTCTACTGAAAATAAAATTTTTTCACAAAACAGCTTTTAACAAAATCTATTTTCACAAAAATCACAAATGTATTTTTTTTTTTTTTTTTTTTTGTTGAAAAAGCAAACAGTCTAATTTTTGTTTTCTTATGTATATCGTATTTATTTAAAAATTCCAAGTAGAGAACAAATCTATCCAGATTCACTAGAATACTATATATTTGGTTTAATTTGCTGCAGCACACAACCATCACAAATCAGTGTTTTTAAACTAAATTTTTTTATTAACATTTTAATATTTTTTCCTAATTTTAGTTTAAAAAGACTTTTTAATAAAAAAAAGAAAAGAATCAAAAAAAATAACACAAAAATCGTAAAAGCACCACAACATGTGACTGACAATAAGAAAATAAAAAAAAAAACAACAACAAGCACTTTCAGTATTTAAACAATTAAAAATAACTGCTTAAAAATATAAGAAACTAAAACAGTAACGCACAATTTATTATGAATGAACAAATAAAATAAACTCAATAAATAAATGTTTCAACACCAAGTGCAACAACTAGAGCAACACACCTAAAAACAATAAGCAAATTAAAGAAAAACAAAACAATATTCTAATTTATGTGTCTTTTAGATGTATTAAAAAAGCTGGAATGAATGTATGTGTCACCTTGCCACACTAACAAAACAAACCAAAACCCCAAACCCAACAAAATATACATATATTGAAAAATTCAAACCCCAAATCCTAAGTAGCACAATTTAAGTTAAAAAAAAAAAAAAAATTAATAAAAGCCCTACAATTAAATCAACAACAGCACCTGCAACATTTTATTGCTACAACTTTATTACTAACAACACTTCCCGTTCCCGAACCCAAGCAACACTTCTTGTTCTTCTTCTACTTCCCCTGCAACTTTTTACACCCGCTTGCAAGCATTTTTTGTTTTGTGTGTTTCTTTTTGATTTCATTGAACACATTTTTTATAAAACGGCCGCACAATTGCACACAATTATTACCATAGATATCCACAACGCTATTACTACCGTATGGAGCGTGGCACCGGCGGTGGTCAACAGCAGCAACACCAACAACAGCCACACCACCAGCCACCACCACACCACCAACAGCAACAACAGCCCTATTATCAACATACACATCATACGTTTATGACCACCTCCGAAGAACACACGACGAGCAAGTCTTCGTTTGATAATCCCGCCACCAAAAAGAAGCCACCCAAACTGAAAGCCATCAATCGCTCGCTCTCCATGGCCATTGACAACTATGAGGGTGCCGTGGGTGGCGGCCTGGGGATGGGTGGTTTGGATGATGCATCGTTGATTGTGGAGCCAGCGATAATACATCGTTCGGCCTCGCCGGTTGCCGTACGCTCTGCACCACCGCCTCAGACCTTAGCACTTCCTTCCTCGTTGCATCCGCACGCGTCTGGCAGCGGCGGTGGTGGTGGTAGTGGCGCTGTGTCACCAGCTTTATCTGCACGTCAATATCAACAGCAACAGCACCTACACACTTTTCAGCATATGGCAGCTCAAGCACGTCAATTTAGCCAGCAACAATCGCATGCTAGTAGCACCAGTTCACCCATTTCGCACACGGTTAGTCCCGTTCTGGGGAGTGGCAGTCGCGGCGAACGGGATTCATATCATCACCATCAACAGCAACAGCTGCATCAGCCGGACATTTTTCTGGTCAGCAGTAGTAGTCTGGCCGAGAATGTGGCCGGCTCAGCGCGTGGTGTGGGCGGCTCAACGTCGCCCATACAATTCATAGATGACTATATGCTGCCGCCGACGACTCACCGTCAACTGCAGCAGCAACAACAACATGCTGCCACTCACCCCTTTAAGAAATCACAATTTCGTCGTTCCGACACAATTGATGTACATCCGGCTTCTACTTTTCAGATGAAGAAAACGCATTCGTTTCATGCGCCTCCCGATGCTGAAACTATAATGGATCCTCTGCTGCTAAGCGCTGTCGGCCAACCGAATTCAGCCTCTTCATCACGACGCACCAGTTCAGTCAGAGGAAATTTTCTGATGCCTGGACATGCGTCCGCCAAAGATATCAGTCGTTCACCTTCGCCCAGCAGGCGAGGCGCGCGATCTCATCGTTCGCTGCACGATCCCTCACGCCGACCCAGCGCTAAGCCGGAGTCGGTGATTGACTCACAAATACGACATCCTTCTTTGAACGATGATCTCTTGGAACCTTTAGAGGGTCGATCTAATCTCTTGGCGCCCACCAATTTATCGCTAGATAATGAACTGTTCGTGGAATCTAGATCACGCAGTAATAGCCATACGAAAATGGAAGATGTCGGCCTAACGGAGAGAGGAACTATAAGAAAGACATCGAGTTCTTTTGAAGATGCCACCCAGGGCATGGTAACACATGTACCGGCGAATACCACCAGTAGTTTAAAAAAGCGCGCAGATCATCATGCGCACTCCTCCAGGCAACATAGTTCCCACAGTTTGGAATTAGACGGAAGACCCTCTACGTCAGCGGCAGCAGCAGCTGCTGCCACACACTCTTCTCTGCATTTACATACGGCTGCTGCCGCTGCCACAGCTGCATATCACTTTAAGCGTGGCACCAAACACGGCCGTTCCCTCTATCTCTCGCCCAACAATCTGGAAGAGGTGCAGGTGCATCATCGCCCGGCCGTCATGGCGGCGGCTGCTGCTTTCGGCGGCACCAATGCCAGTGCCGCGAGCATAAAACAAGCCAAGGCGCTGCACAGTGCCAGCATGCGCCTGCGTACCTATCGCGAAACCTTGAGTGCGACGAAAAAATCGAAAAGTTTTATCGGTGACAGTGCGTACCCACCTCCGGTAAGTGTGTCCAATGAATTTGTGGAGCTTACCTCACCCCACCGACGCAACAGCGGCCGTGCTCTGGCCAGTTCGACTACCTCAGGCGGAGCTGCCACCATCGAGGACATCAAACGTAGTCCACGTCCCGTCTCGCTGAGCGCCACCGCCATGGCTGTGGCAGCCACCACCGCTTTCATGGAAGACAAAGAAAAACGTCCATCATTCGAACGTAAACCATCGCTCACCTACGAAATAGGCGACGCTGCATTCGAGCAGGTATTGCGGCCATTTCATCACAAAGCCACCACTGGCCTGGGAACACGTAAATCCTCTTTAGCTACTTCTCACAAAGGTCTAAAAAAGAAATCTCTTTCAGATGAAACCGACGATGACGAGGAGGCCGATCGCAAACGTAAGCGCATTGTTTGCATTGTCATGACCGTATTCCTGTGTCTCGTCTGTGCCGCTGTGTTCGTGGTTATTATGACGCTGACACACTCATCCACCCAGTCACATCCACACAGTCATCATCATCATTTGACGACAAAGAAGACGTTTACGTACAATCGTGATGTGCCAGTACACTACAATGGTAAATGCATCATAAAACTTGTTACTTGTTGTTTTTATTGTTTTTTTTTTTTTCAATAATTTTTTGTTGTTGTTGTTAACTCAACAATATTGTCGCTTAGTATTTACTTCCTGTTGTCAAAAGGATGGTTGGTAATTGTTTGTGACAGGAAGATGTGGTTGCAATGATCAACGAGAGTTTGTAAATTACATGTTTTATTGATGAGATAAAATTGTGCCATTGATATGCATGATATAAAAGAATTTTTTTTTTTTATTTATTTTTGTTGTCGTCGTTGCGACTACAAAATATTTTTATTTTTTTTATTTTATTTTTTGAACATGTGAAAACTTGTTAATAAGCACTTCTTGTTGGCTCATCAACGTTGAGTTGGGCGTTCTTTACAAGCTGTAAAAATATTCTTTGTTTTTTGTTCTTTTTTTACTTTATTTTTATGTTCTTTACAATGAAATGTGAAAATAAATACCGAAATATTGGTCGTATAACCAATAAGTATATACATCCTGGGTTCTCATACGATTCTACGATCTAGTTATGTACGTCCGTCTGTTGTGAATTTTTTAGACGTGATATCTCAAAACGGTTCAGTCCGATGTTATTAAAATAAACTGAGAAAAGTTGAGATTTACATAACCTTTAATCCTTTTATACATTGCGTTTTAATCGGCTCAATAGTTTCAGAGTTATAATAACAAATTGAAGCAAAAAATATATTTTTTACGTGAGTTTTGTTTTAAAAAAATCATTAAAAATCGAAAGTGGCAATTGTTCAGATATATTGCTTAATCGCAAAGCCACATATAATAGGAACAAAATGATATATCGGTCATGAAAATCGATGAATTGTTTTCCAATTTATTCACAACTAAGTGAATTCGCTCATTTTCACAAAATTTTAGTTTTTTGTTTGATATACATAAAATTGAGTAGTTAATGTTCTTCTTTCGTTTGATTGAAATATGAAAACAGTTTCCTCATGCTATGTGCAAATTTTCACATATATATTGCGTTTTAATCGGCTCAGTAGTTTCAGAGTTATAATAACAAATTGAAGCAAAAAATAAATTTTTTACGTGAGTTTTGTTTTAAAAAAATCATTAAAAATCGAAAGTGGCAAAAATTGTTCAGATATATTGCTTTATCGCAAAGCCACATATAATAGGAACAATATTATATATCGATTATAAAAATCTATGAATTTTTTTCCAATTTATTCACAATTAAGTGACTTCGCTCATTTTCACAAAATTTAAGTTTTTTGTTTGATATACATAAAATTGAATAGTTAATGTTCATCTTTTGATGGATTGAATTTTGAAAACAGTTTCTCCATGCTATATACAAATTTTCACATATATATTGCGTTTAAATTGACTCAGTAGTTTTAGAGTTATAATAACAAATTGAAGCAAAGAAAATATTTTTTACGTGAAAATATAAAATTTTTTTGTTTTAAAAAAATCATGAAAAATCGAAAACGGCAGAAATTGTTTAGATTTATTGCTTTATCGCAAAGCCATATATAATGGGAACAAAATGATATATCGATCATGAAAATCGATGAATTTTTTTCCAATTTATTCACAATTAAGGGAATTCGCTCATTTTCACAAAATTTTAGTTTTTTGTTTGATATACATAAAATTCAGTAGTTAATGTTCTTCTTTCGATTGATTGAATTTTTAATAGATTTTCCTCATGCTATGTACAAATTTTCACTTATATATTGCGTTTCAATCGGCTCAGTAGTTTAGGAGTTATAATAACAAATTGAAGCAAAAAAATATTTTTTATGTGAAAATATAAAATTTTTTTGTTTTAAAAAAATCATGAAAAATCTAAAATGACAGAAATTGTTCAGGTTTATTGCTTCATCACAAAGCCACACATAATAGCAACAAAATGAGATATCGATCATAAAAATCGATTGTTCTTTTCGATATTATTCACAATTAAGTGAATTCGCTCATTTTCACAAAATTTTAGTTTTTTGATTGATATACATAAAATTGAATAGTTAATGTTCATATTTCGATTGATTGAATTTTGAAAACAGTTTCCACATGCTATGTACAAATTTTCACATATATATTGCGTTTAAATTGACTCAGTAGTTTTAGAGTTATAATAATAAATTGAAGCAAAAAAAATATTTTTTACGTGAAAATATAAAATTTTTTTGTTTTAAAAAAATCATGAAAAATCGAAAACGGCAGAAATTGTTTAGATATGTTGCTTTATCGCAAAGCCATATATAATAGGAACAAAATGATATATCGATCATGAAAATCGATGAATTTTTTCCAATTTATTCACAATTAAGGGAATTCGCTCATTTTCACAAAATTTTAGTTTTTTGTTTGATATACATAAAATTCAGTAGTTAATGTTCTTCTTTCGATTGATTGAATTTTTAATAGATTTTCCTCATGCTATGTACAAATTTTCACTT